>OY998183.1:41812232-43062232 GCA_963921935.1 Galeruca laticollis | reverse complement strand
ATTGAAGCTACAGGGAACCATGATAGAAGAGGAATTGAAATTAAAAAGCCAGGGGCAATAATTTAATATAATAATGGTAAATATGGCATAGATGTCGTTGCTAAATGGAGAGATAAGCATGACGTTTATTTTTTATCTGCGAAATACGGAATATACATTAAAGCTACAGGGAACCATGATAGAAGAGGAGTTGAAATTAAAAAGCCAGAGGCAATAATTGAATATAATAAAGGTAAATATGGCATAGATGTGTCGGATCAGAAGGCAAGTTACTTCTCCCCTCTAAGAAAAGCACTTAAATTGTATCATAAGGCAGCGTTTGAATTATTATTCAACACTGCTGTTATAAATGCTTCCATTATATTCAGTTACCACAAGAAAAGAAATATGCCCATTACAGAATTTCGGGAGAAATTGGTAATGCAACTCTTGGGAATCAAGATTAAAAGAGACAATCAGAATGAAAGAACAGAGGAGAAAAATTCCCTTACAAATAACGAGGAAATTGATAAGAAGAATCGGAAGGAAAAGATGTACCAAATCTTATAGAAAGAGTGTTGAGACGGATGGAAGAAGTGCAGCTCAAAAGGGAACAAAACTGGTTTCGTCACTTTCTGCTCAATATAATAAATTCCTTTGTATTACATGTTTTGCTAATACGCATGAAATGATTTAGTTATAAGTTGCTGTTGTTACAAAATATCTCGATATCACCGATGATACTCATGGAACACTAAGCATATATCATTACTTGTATGCCATGAGGATCAACAGTGACCTCAAATAGTTAAGAAAAAAAATGTTTCTTTTATACACCTCCATTATGTTTTTAATGCGTTCTCATCAACAAAATGATGTTTTATAACCCTTTAATCTTTGGCACCTGAGTAATTCCGTATTCGCTCTTATGGCGGCAGCAAATGTGTTAAAGTACTGTAGCACCTGTTGTACTGGCTTTGGTGAGCTGAAACTCAATAGAGTTCATCTGTGAGATATCCTGAATAATATTCAATTATAAAATTGGGGACTTGTTGTACTCTGGAGGCTGTATCGTGCTAACAAACTGACATTTCTCAAAAAATTACAAAAATGTCGTACTTCAAGTACCATAGCACCCGTTGTACTGACTCTACTGAGCTAAAAATCCGTAGGGTTCATCGGTAAGTTGTCCTAAACAATACTCAATCATCAAATTGGTGACTTGTGGCACCTAACCTAACCGTTTTTTTTGTATTTTTATTGATGAAAAATGTAAAATTAACTCAAAAAGTTTTTTCAAAGTTCTACCTTTTTTTGGGGTATACCAATACTTTTCTCGCATATTAGATAGGTCGGGTGGAAAATTAAAAAATCAGATTCCGTATGGTGCCCCCTATGGATTGAAAATCCAAAAAAAATTGATTCCGATGTCGATGAAATTTTTCTTAGGGAGGGTTTTTGATGCGAGGATTCCAACAAATTTGTTAATTATTCGTAAAAACATTATTTCGGGTGGAAAATTGAGAAACATTTTTGAAAATGGGATTTTACGGAAAACTGTACATCAGATTTTGCCCATTCAATAATCTCAGTTTTTACGTTCTGAACCTACATATAAAATTTCATTAAAAAATTCGGTCGCGTTTTTGAGGTATCGTGTTGACAGACAGACCAGACCGACCGACATTTTTAGAAACAGGTGTTTTGGAAACATATGAAACGTGTAGATCCGCTCGAATCTCGAAACGTCAAAATCACTCCATTACAAAACTTCCCTTATATGTACACGTATATAACATAAACTATACATAAGGTGACGTAAAAATGAGACAATACGGCAACTGATTTTTTTTAACATTTGGTCTGGAATAATTTACAACGCAGACAAGAGATCTTAGGAGAATTTGAATAATTTTGGAACGCCAAAATGAAGGACGAATTTACAGCTTATTATCTCGCATTTCGAGGTTGACCCCTTTTTCAGCTTTAATGACTGGACAATAGTTACAAACCTAAGGCGATTTCGGCCCGCTTTGGTTGGTAGGGACTTTGGTTAACCAATTGGTAGGTCCTACGTCACCGGTATCACGTAAAATACCAATTAGAGGTGAAATCGTTTGATTCTCAATTGGTACAGCTAATTGAAGAAATTGACATTTACCGTATAGTCCAAGAGCTAGCTTCATAACAAGGGCTCGAAACGGTTCCCAAGATCGGAAGCCTGAAAGTTGCAAGTAAAACCCTAGTACATCATTAAATGGCTACTCTGCCGGTGTGAAACGTTTGCGCATGAAAATGCCAGACGGTTTTCCACGTTGAAAAACTTTCGAGAAAAATCGAAACGGTTTCCACGTAAAAATTGTTTAGTAATGTTCTTAAGGTCTTAACTAACAGCGGTAAAGCAGTGGCAGAGGTTTCATCGTACAAAACACCTTTGGCAGAGGCGATTGAACAGTTGTCGGAAACCCCCCTCTCCCCGAAAAATCGATACGGTTCCCGCGCCCAACTTTTTCCGCAACATTCTTCAGCCCTTAACTAAGAGCTGTGCGTAATGGCAAAAGTTGTGGATGACCATAAACCCTCGGCAGAGATTATTTAGTCGAAAAATGTCAACAAATTTGTTAATACACGATTGTTCGTTAAGTTTGCAAGTTGAGGCTAATGGTGTACTAGGGTTTTACTTGCAACTTTCAGGCTCTGATCTTGGGAACCGTTTCGAGCCGTTTTTATGTAGCTAACTCTCCGTCTATTATCATTGTATTGCGGTCGGAAACGTTATTTATTAAGTTTTCCTATATTTTCGTGGAGTTGTGAGTTAAATATATATAGGAAAAACCCAAAAAAAGTAAAACCGTTGTGCTTACCAGGCGTTAACAATTGGCAATTCTCCCTATTTGCCCAAAATGACAGATTCTTGCCATTTATAATATAATTAGCAGATTCCATTATTACTAATCAAAAAAAGGAAAAACAGACAAAACTGGAGATTTTTTAGAATATCGGCCAAAAATGCAATTCGTTCAAACGACTTTGTTAATTTACAAATAAAAAGAAAGACATAAACTTCTTTAGACAAGGATAGAAAGCTACCAATTTCAGCAACCGTGCTGCAGATCTCGGTATGCGATTTGACAGACCAAAAAGGGTACCAAAGTTAGCTTGACGTCATCGTTTTTCGAAACGAAATCGATTGGTAGTATTTGACAGACCAAAGTGGGGTACCAAAGCGGACTGAAATCGCCTCTAGAGTAAAGGATAATTGTGACTTTATAATAATCTATGTTTTAGCTATTATTGAATGCAGTAGGAGCTGTATTAGTAGTTGTGCTTGTTGATTATTATTTGCTCCTGCCAATTTTAGTACTTATAATATCTTTCTTTTTATTGAGAGATGTATATCTTAAGACTAGCCGAAACGTCAAAAGGTTGGAAGGCATTAGTAAGTATCAAATGATTAATCGAAAGATAGATAAAATAGTTTTCTTTTTACTTGTATCCTTAACAAAATCCGAGAAAAATAGAAATAGGAAGACAAAGCTGAACAGATAAAATTGACATGGATATTTCTACAAACAGAGAATATGAAATTACAGAAGATTGGGAAGAAAACATAACAAAAACTAAAACAGACTAATAAAAGTCAAGACAAATGTCATGACATTGATGGAAATGAATGTGTCGATACGGAAACATCTGAGAGCTGCTTTTGACATAAATCACAGAGAGAAGATATGTAATATTTTTGATAAACTAGAAGCCACAAACAATAGAATTACGATTGAAATGAAATGTTGGAAAGAATTGACGGAAATCCAATAATGAATGGAAAATTTACAAGAGAAATACAGATATCAGAAGAACCGAAAGCAAGGCAAATTTAGGAAGGAAGATCGGAGAAAAGTAGAATAAAAAGATTCAGGAATACGAAAAACAATTTAAAGAAATAAATAAACTGAGATTGAGAGTGGACAAACAAATAAACAGGAAACGAATGATAAATCACCCTGTCGCTGTTTTTTACATATACAGGGTGTCCCGGGACTAATGGGAAAAAAGTCAGGAGCGTATAATCTGAGCCAAAATAATGTAAGTACTTCATATAAACTTTTTCTATGCAGACCCTCGTTTTAGAGTTATAGGCCTCCAAAGTTTTAATTTCGAATTCGGTTTGTATTTTTATTTTTTGTACTATTTATTTGATTTTTACAAAATTTACGGCAAAGCTATAATGTACGTGTATGTTTATTTTGGAAAGGTAGACAGATTTACAGTAGTGCCTTGAAACCAGGGACGGACTACTCGCAATGGTTAGTGATCCAAAAATTTTGCAGGGATGGTACACCCTATATGAAACTATCGAAATTGACTTCCCCACACATTAAGCTAACGAAAAGGTACTCTTGTTGGAATTCGATAAAATAAGCCGTTTGGCTAATATTTACAGTTTTATTAATGCACTTCGTACCAATTTACGCATTCACCATTTTTATAAGTACACAACGAGGTAAAATTAACTTATTAATACGATGTCCAAGATTTACCTACAGTACTACAAAAAAATAGTTTAACGATAGCAGAAGATAAAAAATATTAACGAATTATTAGTTCGAATTTTGGTAAAAACTTTTTAAAAGTGTTTTCACCGTTTATCAAGTAACCACAGGATTAGTTGTCAAACGTTGTGTAGAATAGTTCGTAGTCAGTACTTGTCACTAAATCATAAGTCCTTAATTTAACAGTTACAGTGGCAGAATTCACTTTTATTGAGTACGCAGATATGCATTTAATGTAAGTACTCGCTTCTCGAAACTGTTTAGAGGCCAGAAAACTTTATGCAGAACATTTTGCAAACAGAGCATTGCCAGACAGACGAATGTTTGAGCGTATTGATCTCAGGTTACGAGAAACAGGTATGAATAAGAAAATGTAATTTTCCATGTATACAAAACAGACTTTTAAATTTTAGGAAGATTTTTGCCAAAAAAGGTGGATAAAGTCCAGTACGAAGCGTACGTACTGTGGCAGTTGAACAAGGCTTGTTAAATGCAGTTGATAATGAACCATCAACGAGTTTACGAAAATTATCAAGAGAACATAACGTCTCGAAATCAGTTGTTCATCACGTCCTAAAAGAACAGCCGATATCCTTTTCACATAAAAAAAGTACACAGTATGACAGTGGCTGATTATCCTGCACGACTTGAGTATAGCCAGTGGTTTCTGCGACAACAACAAGCAGACAATACATTTATTAGTAACGTTCTCTTCACGGACGAATCCGGTTTCACCAGAGATGGAGTCATTAATTCTCATAATATGCATTCATGGGATGATGTGAATCAACATGGCATTATCCAAACTAGGGACCAGCATAGATTCATGATTGTTTGGGCAGGAATAGTTGGCAATCATTTGACAGGGCCATACGTACTTTGTCCGGTCAGAGATATTTGGAGTTTTCGCAAAATGAATTATGGAACCTGTTTGATTATGTGCCACTACAAACTTGTTGGTATTTATGGTTCATGCATGATGGGGCCCCTCCTCATTTCAGTTTAGATGTACGACAGCATTTACACATAAGGTTTCCTAATAGATAGATATTGGTCGTGGATGCCCTTTTCAATGGTCATCGCGATCAGGAGACGTTAATCCTATGGATTTATTTCTTTGGGATTATCTCAAAAGTAAGGTATACGCAACACCTGTGCAAACAAGGCAAGATTTAATAGACATAATTGTGTTACACTGCAATGTTATTATAAATAATATGGTATTGCTCTTTCAAGTGCTAAGAAACAACCTTCGTAGACTTAGAATGTGCGTGAAAGTGGGAGGAGCTCATATTGAACATTTATTAGAATAACGTTAGTTTTTGTTGTTGTTTAAGAATTAGTTTTAGTCTAATGTTTTATAACTTGTGTTTTTGGAGGTTTTCTTAATGAATTAATAATGTTGTGTTCGTAATTTTGATTAAAAGCAACTACTTACGTTGTTTGCGTACCTATTTAATTCCCATTAAATAAGTTCCTAATTTTTTTATCATCTGCTATCATCAAATTATTTTTTTGTAGTACTGTAGGTGAATCTTGGACATTGTATTAATAAGTTAGTTAGGTAAATTGGTACGTAGTGCATTAATAAAACTGTAAATATTAGCCAAACGACTTATTTTATCGAATTCCAACAATACTACCTTTTCGTTAGCTTAATGTGTGGGGAAGTCAATTTCGATAATTTCATATAGGGTGTGCCATCCCTGGAAAATTCTTGGATCACTAACCATTGCGAGTAGTCCGTTCCTGGTTTCAAGGCACTACTGTAAATCTGTTGACCTTTCCAAAATAAACATACACGTACATTATAACTTTGCCGTAAATTTTGTAAAGATCAAATGAATAGTACAAAAAATAAAAATAAAAACCTAATTGAAAATTAAAACTTTGGAGGCATATAACTCGAAAACGATGGTCTGCATAGAAAAAGTATATATGAAGTACTAACATTATTTTGGCTCAGATTATACGCTCCTGACTTTTTTCCTATTAGTCCCGGGAGACCCTGTATGTGACAATGACAAAAAGAACGAAGAACCATTTTGTCACCAGAATAAGATAATTGAGGACCTTGGAATGAAAGGGTCCAAGTTTCTATTTTTATTTGAGAAAAGTGCATATATGAGAAGTTAAAGTTGATACAATTTCTTTGGTGCAAAACATATGCAGATGATTAATTAATTTTGACTGCCGTCTATTGTAGAGTGGATATACTATGTGAAATATTCCCGCAATTTTGTTTCAGTTCTTCTGCAATGATTTAATTGTTTATTTAATAGATTTATTCATAATCCAATTTCATTATTAATTTATTCAAAACATTGATCTATTTAATTCTGACCACCCCTGTAAGTAGTCAAAAACACACAGTAGACAATCAATGTAAGACGTCTATTAAGCACGGTAAAACAAAACACACGACTGTAAAGTAAATCGCATGGCTTCCATAGCAACCACTTAGCGACTGTCAATAGACGTAGTCATTTTATTCAAAATGTATTACTTAGATATTTGACGTTGAATTTTATTCTATATATAAATGGTAGATAACATTTATTAGATATGAGATTGCATTTAATACTAAGAGTTATTGGGAATTATATGATAATTGGTTCCGTTTCATTCAATCCGCAGCTTTCAGCTGTCTGAATGTATCTCATATTAGTAAGCAATAGTATATTATACACCAAGCGACTAACGTGGCCCATTTAATACCGCGGGTGGTGTTTGATTCCTGAGGGAAGTAATCCACCTAAGGGATTAATGTCACTCTAGTCGAGAGGAGTATACGCTATTTTATGCAATTCCGGAAATTCTACATACATTTTTAATAAAAATAAATACTACTTAGGACGGACTTTTACGAAACTTGGCTGGGCATCGATGGTGAACTTCTAAGATGCTTGGCTGGGCATCGAGGAGCGACTTTTATAAAACTTGGCTGGGCATCGAGGATGTACGTTTTTACTTGTACTTTAAATACCTTAATAAGATCATAAACACAAGTACAAGTGGGTCGTAGGTAAAGTATAGTACGTAACTCGTGTTGTAACGCATTTACGCACTCACGGAATTACGCACTCACGGAATTACACACTCACGAAATTACGCACTCACGAAATTACGCACTCACGAAATTACGCACTCACGAAATTACGCACTCACGAAATTACGCACTCGCCGCTACGCGGCTTCATGCGTAACTTTTCCGTTCGTGCGTAAAATGCTTCTTACAACACACGTTACGTAATATACTATTCTATTACCAGAACGTACAGCACCAAAAAAACTAGTTGCAATCAGAGAAAACTGAGTTGTCTCTGTTGCAACAGGCGATTTTAGCCCTTTGGTTTTTTCTCATCTTGCAACTCGCCGATCATCAGCCGAAAAAGGTCCAGATCGCAAATGTCCATTTCCAATACAAACTGGTGACCGAAGTCACGAGTTCGTGTAAGAAATAAAACTCGTTTTACCTCTACGAACCCTATACGATTTCACCTACGACCACCCCGGTAAGTAGTCAAAAACACACAGTCGGCAATCAATGTAAGACGTCTATTACGCACGGTAAAACAAAACGCACGGCTGTAGAGTAAATCGCACGACTTCCATAGTAGCCACTTAGCAACTGTCAATAGACGTAGCCATTTTATTCAAAATGTATTACTTAGATATTTGACGTTGAATTTTATTCTATATATAAATGGTAGATAACATTTATTAGATATTAGATTGCATTTAATACTAAGAGTTATTTGGAATTATATGATAATTGGTTACGTTTCATTCAATCCGCATCTTTTAGCTGTCTGAATATCTCTCATATTAGTAAACAATAGTATATTATACACCAAGCGACTAAAGTGGCCCATTGAATCCCGCGGGTGGTGTTTGATAATAAAGTATAGTACGTAACTCGTGTTGTAACGCATTTTACGCACTCACGGAATTACGCACTCGCGCACTTTTCCGTTCGTGCGTAAAATGCTTCTTACAACACACGTTACGTAATATACTATTATGACTTACTTGCAAGGAACAATATGTTATATTAGTACATGTAATGTAATAAACAAATACAAGGAACGGACATACATTAGTATATCTGATTTAATCAACATTACAAATACAAGAAATGAAAAAATGTGCAATGCATGAATTAAGTTTAAATATGCGATTTGGTATGAGGTTTATATGCTGAGAATTTTGGAACTTAAAAGAATAAATAAGTCAATTTTTAACAACCAAAATTGAAGATACGGCTTTATTTTCCGATGCAAATTTTTTACAAGTTTTGGCTCTTATGGTGGATATTACAAAATTCTTGTCAGATTTCAATTTAAGATTGCAGGTAAAAACAAATAATAACCCACATGTGTAACCAGATTAAAGCATTCGTATGTAAGCTAGTTCTTTGGGAAAAGCATCCCCAAAATGAATATTTAACGCACTTTCCTACATGTGAAATGCACAATGCAACTGGGGGTGTTATTCATAAAAAGTATGCAGACAAAATTTTTGTTCTTAAAGCTGAAGTCGACGGAAGATTTGAATATTCTAAATCCGTAGAAAACAAGTTTTCTTTGTTTTCATTAATAGTTTCAGTGAATGTTGTATCAGTCCCTATCCAAATGCAAATGGTTATTGAGGTCCAGTGTGATTCAGAATTAAACGCCAAATATAATTAGGTTAGCATGCCAGAATTTTATAAATACTTGCCAAAAAGATTTAAAACCATTCGAAAACTAACTGACATACGAAATAATTTCCTTGTGTGGAAGTACTTAGAAATGCGAGCAGTTAATTTTCCTTATGAAAATAAATGAATCTTCAATAAGATCTAGATTGACCGACAAGCAACTTGGAGAAATTTTAAAGGTTGCTACTGAAAATAATATCTCAACGTATATGTCAAGTGTAAGGGAGTATATATTAAGATTTTTGTGTAAGTGTGATATCTCGTTCTAATATTATATTTTTGAAATATAGTCATCTGAAAAGCCAATTGGTTTGTTTTTAAGAATCAGAAAATATCAGGTAGCCTTGTTGCCAACGATCCTAGCAGATTTTACGACCACGGATCGTTCAGTAATAATTGCGACCCCCATACACATCTGTTTAATTTATTTGGTCCATGTTAATGTTTGAGTTCGACATGTTTGCCCTAATGGTATACCTCCAATCTTGGTTCCTGCTATAAAAAACATAATAATGGCACAGTTTTCGTGGCAACTAGCTGTAAAAACACATCTGTTTAATTTATTTGGTCCATGTTAATGTTTGAGTTCGACATGTTTGCCCTAATGGTATACCTCCAATCTTGGTTCCTGCTATAAAAAACATAATAATGGCACAGTTTTCGTGGCAACTAGCTGTAAAATCAACAAACATTATTTCGGCGGCAAATTTATTATTTTGTGCAATTTCCATTATAGTAGTTACTAAGCAAATTGTCACAGGAGATTCGTCAACCGATATCATAACTCCTATTTTTAATAAGCAGGTCCTTTCGTTTTTATTATATAAATAGTAGAAGTTATGAATCCATTTCCATAATTTTCCTCTCTAAAAACATGGAAAGTTTTGTGTGAATGCTACTTTCTTGTTTCTGCTCACAGTACTTTCCTCCATTTCACATAAAGATAATAAATATGACGGTCAAGTAGGAATGATTTGAGCATCGCTTAAAGTTTTTAAAATATTATTTTCAATGCTGTCGACAACAAATTATTTTTGTGGTACTTTCAGCAGGTCCTATGGCGTTGTTAAAATATTTGATAAATAAAGCATTTACTTTTTCAATGGAAACTTACTGTTTCTAAATAATTCCATAATATATTTCAAAAAATGGTGAAAATTGACATTTGCTTCAATATTAAATATCGTCAGAATGAGGGAAGTCACATTTCATGTGATGCCTGATGATGATATTTTTTATTATCGAAACAATTGTCAATTTTTTTAGAAGTTTTACCATTATTTCAATATATTGTGGGATTATTTAGAAACAGTTAGTTTCAATTAAAAAAGTAATATCAATAGATTCAAGAGAGTAAGGGACCAAACAGTGAATTTCGTAAAAAAATAAACGGTTTTAAAGGTTAAAACTATTTTTTCCGCATCTGTGGCCCTGAATAATATTCTATCATTAAATTACAGTTTGTATACATTTCGGGGGATGTATCGTGCTAACAAACCGAAATTTATCCAAAAATAACCAAAAATGTAATATATCTGGATTTATAGGACCCGCTTTACTCGCTCTAGTCAGCTAAAAATCAATAGGCTACATCTGTGAGACACCTTGAACAATATTCAATCATAAAATTGGTCACTTGTATACACTCTGGAGGCTGTATCTTGCTAACAAACTGAAAATTCTCCAAAAATGACAAAAATTTGGTACTTCAAGTACTATAGAACCCGGTGTACTGGTTTTAGTGAGGTGAATATCAATAGGATTCATCTTTGAGACGCTCTGAATAATATCCAATTATAAAATTGGTCACTTGTATATACTCCGGAGGCTGTATCGTGCTAACAAACTTAAATTTCTCCAAAAGAGACAAAAATATCGTACTTAAGGTACTATAGCACCTGTTATACTGGATCTGGTGAGCTGAAAATCAATAGGGTTCACCTGTGAGATGTTCTGAATAATATTCAATCATAAAATTGGTGACTTGATGAGCTCCGGAGGCTGTATCGTGCTAACAAGACATGTAACGAAAAGTGGCCGACGACAACGACGACGACGCCGACATAGACACAGGATTTTTTTTCTGAAAACCGTTTTTTCGGGGTTGTTGTTGATGGAAAACGTAAAAATAACTCAAAAAAAATTAATATTTCCAACTTTTTTTGGGGTAAACCAATACTTTTCTCGCACATTAGATAGTCGCAAATAACTGTATGCTTCAACGACGTAAATTTTGTGCGAATGTTCACCAATCATGTAAAAACATTTGTTACAAAATCACTGCATTTTGTGGTGCACAGCAAAATAATATATTTTGAAGTCAAAGGCATAATTCCTTCGAAAGTTATCGCTAGAATACACATACAGACAGGCAGAGATAATTTTTTTTGCCAAAATTTTGTTTTTTATGCGTTTTGGGACATTTTAAGACTATTATGCCAAGGAAGGTTTACCGCTACTATACTTCCCCATCACTTCTTGAAATAAAATAGTGGTAAAACTTATTATTTTACTGCAGTAAAGAATTTCGTCAGAAGATGTTTACTGAATCCCAGAGGGAATTCTGCGCTACTAACTCGCGCGTTATGTCCCACTGGTAACATACCTTATTTCTATTATTCCCACCTGCAGCGGGATTATTCGGTTCCAGCGGTTGGTGTAAAAACGGAATTTTTTTACAAAATCCATTAATAGGACATTTATGTCCCACTGGTATTACCATGTGGGATGTCTTTGTCCCAGTAGTATTATTATGAGTGAAATGCGTTCTTTTTTCATAAATAAACCTTTGACTGAGATTGAGTTGATGGAGCTGGCAGAAAATTTATCTGATATGGAAGACTAACCGTTTGTTGATGGTGGTTCAGAGTATGTCCACTCATTTTCAGGGGCATCAAGTGATAAGTTTTCAGGACCATCTACAATTGAGAAGAAAGTGAGGAAAACTCCAGCAAAATTCGAACCAAATACAAAATTTACATTCCACAGCAAGTTCTTCCACATCAGAAGGTTTTTTATCAGACGCTTCTGAATATAATGATAAATAATGCCTATATTAATTTTGGATGAATGGAAAGTTCTAGACAACAATTTTGTTCCAAGATTACGTATTCAAAATGAAATACCTCCTACAACTGTTCTGTCATTTTCAGAACTTGAAGTTTTCTTCAAAATGTTTCCTAAGAGTCCTTTCCTATAGATCACTGAAAGAACCAACGAAAGGTTAGAAATATTACAAGTCTAAAAGAAAAACCGATACAGGAAACTGATCAGTATGAAATAATGACGGTACTTGGCTGCTTCTTCAAAATATAAAATAAAGTACCTGCACAACGTCATTATTGGTCTACTAATACTTCACATGGCAACACAACAATCGAACAAGCCATTTATGGAAATAGATTTCAACTTCTTTCTTCGAAACTATATTTCGATTTCCCAAAAAAGAGAGACAGTAGCAACATAATTTATTATATGGTACTCTCGTGATTGAAACAAACTTTTCTAGCAGCTAGAAGTGAAAGTACTTTCCAAAGTATCGACAAGGCTATGTCCAAGTTCAAAGAAAGAAGCAACCGGAAGAAGCGGATACCTTTACCTGAAACGCATCAAAAGAAGCGTGAAATCAAGGATTAGATGTGATTCAGAAACTGGCTACATATATGATTTGAATATATATTCGGGAAGAGATGAAAATAGAAATTAAAATTAAGCTGTGGGAGAAAATGTTGTCCTAAAGTTAGCAAGTACCATTCGAGATACAGTTATCAGCCTATATTTGACAGATTTTTTAAAAGTATTTTGCGGCAACTGGTACATCAATGATCACCAGAAAGAATAGGCTAAAATTCTTTAAAAACAAAAAAGAGAAGTGATATTCTCAATTCATGTGCAATCGGTACGGCATATGTGCAGTTCATGGAAAGACACTAAATATGTCACAGTACTTTCTAATTATCATACGGATGAAATGCCGAAGATGGTAATCGAAGAGATGATTGAGATTTCTAATAAATATATGTGAGGAGTTGAGCTTCCAGAACAACTTGTTGGCCTCTTCGAAATGGACAGAAAGATGAGTAAATGGTGATAAAGAGTTTTCTATCGGCTATTGATGACAGCTGCTCTAAATTCTTGGATTGTATTTACAGAACAAAAGAGAAAATAAAAAAAAAAGTTTTTTGGATTATTTTGTTCCTCTGGATGAATCTCTAATAAGTTATGGTCCACAGCACGTAAATGTGTTACGGCGAAGGGGATCACTTACCTATCGAAGGGCCCAATAGAAGAAGATGTCATCGCTGTACTAAGAGGAAGCAGGAAAAAAGAACCACAACAATTTGAGCGACTTGTAATGTACCATTATGCAAAATCTGTTTTACTCCCTATCACACCCAGTTTATGATAAATAAAAAAATGTTCCATAGCTTTTTTATGATGTTACAATAATAATCCAGTGGCATCTGCATCCCACCTTTCAAACCCATTGGGACAAGTATGTCCCGAGCCCCCAAGAGACTCCCCCACTTCAAAAAATAAATAAATAATATTTTTTTCAATTCATTGTTATACATTATATCATCAAAACATTAAGTTATTTTAACTAATGAAACAAATGGGAACTGAAAGGGTTAAAAATAATTTCAAAAATGTGGCGGATCGATTCGAACCATTCAAGAATGGATGACAGTGGTTAATATTCATGCCGGAATTAAATCGTCAATAATTCAAAAACTAAAAACAAAAGCTAATGTACCTACTGGATAACAACGAAAAAATATGTGCAGTATTGGTAGATGAGATTACTCTCAAAAAAGAGGTAGATTATAATATAAAACAAGATTTTGCAGAAGGATATGAGGATCTCGGTCATCTTGGCAGAAGAGGTGTACCTGCTAATACAGCACTAATGTTTTATATACGTGGTATTTTACACAACTGGAGGTTTCCCCTTTGCTACGTAACATGTGCGGGTCCTGTTAAGGGAGAAATATTGAAACAATTAATTTTAGATGTTTTGAAAACCTTAAAAGATGTAGTCTCAACCCCAAGGCAATTGTGTGTGATCAAGGATCCAATAATCGTAAAGCTGTGTCTCTATTAGGGGCCACCATTAATAATCCAACTCTTGATTTTGATGGATCAAAAGTATATATTATTTATGATTGTCCACACCTGTTGAAAAGTCTGAGGAATAATTTGATGAACGAGAAACTAAATTTTATATATGGTGATAAAGGAAACCCAATTTCATGGAGAGATATTAGAGAAGCATATGGTATTGATAAAAAAAAGTACAACTCGAACTTTAATTAAGCTTACAGAAAAACATATTCGGCCCAACAGTTTTCAAAAAATGAGGGTATTATATGCCCAAATATTTTCTCACTCCGTTTCGGCAGCGATAAAAACCTTGATAGATACCAAACAATTGGTTACAACAACAGCATCGAATACTGCAGATTTTGTAAGCAAAATTAATGAAATTTTTGATGCGTTGAACAGTCGGTATCTAGAGATTGTAAGAGTAATAGGAGACCTCTATCAGTATTTAATTTAAATGCCGAAACAATTTTACGAGAGGGTCTTAATTTATTTAGATTAATAAAAGTTTACGAAAATCAAAAATTAAGTAATAATATTTATTGTATTGAAAGATTTCAGTTGTCTATTACATCAATTTTATTGTTATGGGAGGATTTAAAAGTTAACTATTCAATTAAATATTTAATCATTTTTAAATCAAAACGCACTTGAAAATTTTTTCTCCGTAATTCGAACAAGAGGAGGATACAATCCGATGCCAAGTGTGCGTCAATTCAGAATTGCTCTACAACATTATGCAAATATTCGCTTGCAAATTGCAGTTGATACTGGAAATTGTGGCACCGATTATCGAGAATTTTTAAATATTTCTAATGACGAAGAACATGCTGAAGAATTGAATAGAATCTCAGATCAAATTAGTGCAATAGACTACAGATTTTGCGGAACCGTCAACATTAGAAGAATATGAACAATTAGAGCCCATAGCGGAAGAAGAAGCTAGACCGATTTCTTTAGAAAGCACAACAGAAGCATATGTTGCTGCCTTTGTTGCTTATAAAATTCTGAAGCTTTCGGAGTGTTCTAGTTGTCGCAAATATTTAATTCAAGAAGATGATTTAAATGACCAATATTATTTATTCATAATTAACAAGGACTTTTCTAAATCGGAATCAGCCAAGTTTCTAAAAAAACCTTCTGTTGCAAACATTATGCAACACCAAATACACTAAAATTTATAAGTGTAAGGTCATATCCTAGATGTCGTCCGCGGCAAGCATCTGAGGTTGAATCGTGCGCAGAGCAAAAAGATAGCCTGCGGCAGTATAACCAAAGAATACACTAACAGTATTCTTTGGTATAACTCAAAACATGTTACAAGCAAGAGCTCTCGCGTACGAATGCGTTGTAACTACGCTGTACCATAATTCTAACTTATTTAAAGAATCGGGCTAGTTCCCACAAGTAGTAAAGTGTTTTTAATACGCATACAATCGGGCAAGTACCCATAAACAACAAACCATTTCAACAGTGCAGTTGATGTGTAAATATGTTAGTGTAAATAAACCAGTGTAAATATATGTAAATAAATTGTACATAGCAAGTAACATCGAAGGAAACTTATTTATTTTAACACAGTCCACAAACCCATGAGTGATATGTGCGTAATCAAATTGTACATATCAAACACCTTCTATTCCGTACGTCAAAGTGTTTAGTTTATTGTTGAAACAATTTTTTATTTGCCTTGAAAAGTTCAAAGTTGAAAAGGATTTTAAAAAAATATATGTTTGCATTTGAATCCATGTTTAAATTATTCTCAGATTTATACAGATAAAAAAATGTTTTGTACATTTTTATGAAAATTTAATAAATTGACCTATTAAGTGTAATGAATGGTAAATTTGGAAACCGTTCTCACCAGTATAATAAATGGTATTTCCTATGTACTAAATTTGCATTCGGTTACCGCTGTCAGACGGTGTAGTGAATTCGTTTATTTCTTATATTTTGTTTTTCACTTCTTCCAAGATCGTTGCAGCGTGCTGTCGCCAGTGCCTTGCGGCACAAAAATTGTAGAACCAGGAATTCTCCCTGCGGGATTACCTCGAGGGAGGGGTTGTTCCAAGCTCGAGCGATCAAAGACGTCGTGGGGCCCCTTGGGCTTATACAGTGTGCCAATCCCGAGTTCGTAGTGCAGGTTTAGCTGGTCCGTCCTATTTGACGGGTATGGGGGTGGTGAGGATTGAGGTTATGGAGATAAATTGAAAGGTTAAAATATATACAAACATATATTACAAAGGAAAAAAAACTGTATCAAGTAAAAATTCGGAAAAGAAAAAAATTAAGATAGGACTGTCTGTGACCCCTAATATAATATAAATGTCTGCGCGCTATTATCAAAATTTTTAACCTAGGATCAACTATAATCTCTAGTAAAATGTAAAATCTCTAAAATAGGATTAAATATAATCTCCAGTATAATGTAAAATCTCTACAATAGGATTAATTATAATCTCAAGTAAATTGGAAAATCTCTAAAATAGGATTAAATATAATCTCCAGTATAATGTAAAATCTCTACAATAGGATTAATTATAATCTCAAGTAAAATGGAAAATCTCTAAAGTAGGATTAAATGTAATCTCCAGTATGATGTAAAATCTCTACAATAGGATTAATTATAATCTCAAGTAAAATTTGAAAATCTCTAAAATAGGATTAATTATAATCTCTAGTATAATGTAAATATCTCTGAAATAGGATTAATTATAATCTCAAGTAAAATTGGAAAATCTCTAAAATAGGATTAATTATAATCTCTAGTATAATGTAAATATCTCTATGCAATTCTCAAATAGTCAAGAAAAACAAAACATATACATATGCAGGAAAATGGTCCCTGAGTATAGCTAAATAAGATGCCTCTACAATTTGGCCTTACCAGTAGATGAGGGGCGCTGATATATAAGAAACACTAGATATGACTGAAAATAACTATGGGGTCCCTTAACTGTCTTGGGATACCCGGTTAAGTTAAAGGAGAATATAATATCACCGTTCAATATCCAATATAAAATAATTGTACTTTAAAAACTTACGTTTTGAAATCCCACTAGTCACATAAATTTGCACACTATTACTGCTTGAGGGTGAGGGCCCGTCAATACTTAGACTTGCCTCACCAGGGGAGAGATACTTCCTCTCTCTCTTTCACTGACTCTCCTGATTCCCCAATTTTTTCGATATTTATTTCTAGAGTTCACCTTCAGTGAAGGTCCATTTTCAATATCGTGTTTATTATTATGGTAAACAAAACCTGACCTAATCATAATCTGATATATTTTGTTAACCTTGTCTTTACACCGTTTGTTTATGTAATTTCTTTTATTTGAGGTCGTCAATTTAATAATTATTTTGAATTAAAAAAGAAATTGTCTATATAGGGTGTTTTTAGAATTTGTGTCATATCTCGTGTTTATTACATCACTTCCCCCCTTGTAAAAGTGTTGTGACGTTTCAGGTCCAACACCTTTTTTATACCTTAACTAATACATTAACATTGACTGTTTCGAGCACATTACCGTGAACTTTGTATTGCTTATAGGTTACTTTTACGTATTGCGCACTTGACCTCACTCGCGTTTCGATTTAACTGTTTTGACCCTCACCTAGGTCCCGATTATTTTCACTCGCGACACTGCTGCTTAGTAGATTGTTCATGGAGTGATTTCTCTCCGTCCAGTGTTGCGATCTGGGGTGGCTCGTCTCTTGATGCTGTATCTGCTCCATTTCTATCGCCTCTTCGTCTTGTTTCTGGGTTCTGCTGTGGGAATGTATTACCCATGCCGTAAGGGAATCCCATATGCTGCATAACATCGCTATCCCACATCCTACAGTCTGCTGGATGCGAATTGCGTTTAGTATCGTGTCTACTATGTATTTCAGTAGTTGGTATGTGCAGTATATACCAATTATACCGCTTATTATTGAACCTATTTCCGTGAACCATTTCCAAGTGTGTTTTAGGGTTGATTCGGCTAGGTTTTTGATTTCCTTAGCATCGAAAATATCTGACACTGAGTAACCTTGGCTGTTGGCGTTCAGTCCGGCTGCTCTGCGGGTGATTATGTTTTCGACCACCTTTCTTTCGGTTCCGAATGTGAGGGTTCTTTGCGCTGCGTCAATTTCTTCTGGTGTGTATAAACCTTTTGCTCCCAATGGTTGGATGGGACCAAAGTGGAGGTCCATGTCTTCGTCTGGGTTGAGTATCTTTGGCTCGTTTGCTATTGTGGGGTGCGGGTGTAAGCCTAACCATTGGTCTTCTATGTAGTATAGTGGTGGTATCATGTTGTTGCAGTCTATTTCTTCTACGTGATTTTGGATTATTCTGGTTAGTGGGGCCATGAATTTCGTTTCGTTGTTTACTTCGATTGGTAACTCGTTGTAGCATTTTTCGGTTCTTCTTATATTAACTGTGGTTGGTGTGCACTTCATTATGTAAAGTACCTCGCCCAGCACTCTACCTATATGACCAGGTTCGTTCTCCATTAATTGACTAACTGCGTTTGGTAGTGTGTGAGCCATTATTAGTCTGTTTTTTAGTACGTCTCTCTTTATTATGCATCTTCTATGTATTGTGTCTGTATATAGCATGCTTATGTCTCGTTTATATGCTTGCTCTATATACAAAAGTTTGCTATTTACGTAGTTCATGAGATCTACGTTTTGGGGTAGAATTGGCATTGTCGGTTCGGTTGAAGGTTTTGGTTGTCTTCAAGGCCAATTACAATTCTGGGGTGCTCTGTTTGCCAAACTTCGATACCGCATAGTAAGTTTCTCTTCTGTAGTGTTAAGGCGAAAACTTTGTCTTTTTCTTCTATGACTATCAGTTTCTCTAGTGTTTGTTTGTTTGTGATTATGTTTCCCAAGCCTTTGTATAGCTGGCTTAGGTGATCTTCACATGTGGATGGCTCGTAACTGGTCCAGGTTGCTTCGCCCGTGGTCGTGTCGAAACAATATCCATTTGTAAATTTGCATGTTATGCCTTCTTTTAGATGGATTTCATTTGTGTCGAGAGTCACTCTGGCTTGATAGTCTCTTGTTGATATTTTGACTGTGGCTATTATTACCACGTCGTTCCAACTTCTTCCATTCTCTTGGTAGGAGGTCCCCTTGCAAGTTCCGGTGTTGTCTACAGTCCCGCCTATTTTTATTGATGCTGTTGTAGTCCCGTTCATGATTATATTGTCGATTGTCTGTTGATACAGTTGTATTGTTTTGTATCTATGCATGGCTCTGCATTCTTCGGGTCCCAGTTTATGTATGTAGGTGGACAGCCCTTCGTTGACTAGGGATGTGTGGCTATGCATCCCGCAGTAAAACATGAGTCTGGTTACTTCTGCTAGGCATGCCCATACTTTTTGTAGTTTGATTTCGTTGCGTTGGATCACTTGGATGTACCTGCTTTCACTCGCGTACGCCGTCTCAGGTTCCGGGCACTTTTGTACGTCTTTTAGGGAGATCACTAAGATGTTTATATTGGGGTTCGAACAATCGTAGGCAATTAACGTCATTGCTGTTTGAAGCCCGCACCTAACGAATGTTACCCAGGTCAGGAGGGCGGTGTGTCGTTCCATGGTTGTGCTCTTACCGATCTCTACAATTATCAATAATTACGTTTGTTAACATTCATTGTTTTCATATTTATAAGCATAATGTTCATTTATTACAGTTTTTTATTATTATTAATTCTTTCTTTGAAAAAAATACTACATTTATTTTTCACATGTTAACGCTACCTTTGCGTTTTCTGTTTGGTTTTCTCAATTGACCGAACTGTACAATCATTTAGGACTGTCAATTGAGCTCCTTGTATAAGATTATTTTTAAATTTCAAGTGGGTGACTTTTGTAACTTATGTGTTCACCTTGTAGCTATTGAATTTGTATCTTTTTAAACATACCTTGAGTTGACCTTGCAATGGTGCAAAATTTTTTTTAAATTGATTACTTGAATTGACCTTGCATTTGTCGGTGTGTTATGAGTAGTAACGTACGTAATGGAATTTCTTCCTTGTTTGTTTGTCTCAGTCGACAATAATAACATGTTTATTGTTTGAATTATGAATAATGAATAAATCTGTGTTTGTCTTAAATCTAGTGTACCTATTATATATTTTAGAACTTATTGTTTTTGAGTGCTTGTGTATATCTATATGTATTACTGTATCATATGGTTTATTTACTCTTAAAGCAAAATTTGACTTTAGTGTGACCTCGGTGTGTGTGAATGAACTGTGTTTTGGCGGTTACGTTGGTTGTCTGTGTAAGGGATATTTCCCCCTGATTTTGTATGGTGTATGATAGCGTTTGGTTAGTTTCGTCTTTTTCCTGTATAATTTTGACGCCTGTGCCCATGTCATATTAATGTAGCCGGGTGCGCTCGGAATTCGATTTCTTATCCTGGCTGATCTTCGAATTTCCGGTGGGGGTCTTAGTGAGACTGGGAGCCTTCCGCTCGGTTTATCTCTTAGTGGTTTTGTGCGGGGTACTGTCTTTTCACTGTGTGGTTGTGTTGACCATAATGGTAATGCTGCTAACTTCCCTGTGTTTATGTCGTTGCTGGTTTCTTCTTGTGGCTCTTCCTGTTCGTGTGCTGTGTTCTCCTCATTCTGGGTCGTGGTCGTCTCTAAAATTTCGTGTTGATCGTCGTTCAGTTTGCCGTAGTATGTTTTTAATCTATTAATGTGAACAACTTGTATTTTTTTTCCTTTGTTAGACGCTATTTGGTAGGTGACTGGTCCTACTTTGTCTTCTATTTCGAATGATCCTATCCATCGGTTTTGAAGTTTTTTTGATAATCCTGTTGTGTTACTTATGTCTAGGAGGTAAACTAGGTCTCCTGGTTTAAACTCTCTTAGGGTGGTTTTTTCATTGTATCTGTTTATCCTTTCGTCTTTTGCCTTTTCTGTGTTCTCTAGTACTCTTGTGTATATTTGGTTAAGTCTCGTCTCTAGTTCTGACACGTAGTTATCGTCTAAGTTGTATTTTAGTCTTCTTGGCTTGATGAAATTGTCGAATGGTACTGCTTGATCTTTCCCATGTAGTAGGAAATACGGGCTGTACCCTGTTGATGTATGTATGCTTCCCGGATATGCCATTAGTACATATGGTATCCAACTATCCTAATCTCGTTGATTTGGGGCTATGTAATGTGCTAGCATATCTTTTATTACTCTGTGTAGTCTTTCTATTTGACCATTTGTTGTTGGTGCGTAGCTCGCTGTGTGTATTCTTTTTATGTTTAATAGTTTGCATGTCTCTCTCATTAGTTCTGACATGAAGTTTGTTCCTCTATCTGTTAATAGTTTCTGGGGTGTTCCGTGCCTGCATATTATTTGTTCTACAAAAGCTCTTGCTACTGTATCTGCTTTCTGGTCTGGTATCGGAATTGCTTCGCAGTATTTCGTAAAATGATCTTGAAATGTTAGCAGGTACTTGTTTCCTTTGTTTGACGTGGGTAGCGGGCCTACTATGTCCATTGACGTTATTTCTCACGGCTCTGTGACTTTTGTGAATCTTTGTAGTGGGGCCCTTCTAAAGTGTGGTGAGGTCTTTCGTCTGTTGCATGCGTCGCAGCGTTTACAGTAATTTATTATGTCCGTTCTCATCGTTGGCCAGAAGCAACGTATTTTTATTGCTAATAACGTTTTTTGTTGTCCTTGGTGACAATATATGGGTGAGTCGTGAAAGTCTTCTATAACTTTGGTGATATATTTCTTGGGTATAACTAGTTGGTCCCTGTTGTCTTCCTGATCTTGTCTGTATAGGAGCCCTTCTTTGTCGATGTAATATTTTTGCTTTGTTTCATCCTCCTTGCTTAACTGTTGTACTGTGCTATTGCAGAAATCGTCGCGTTTTTGTTCTCTCTTCAGTAATTCTTTGTCCCAAAGTGGTTCCCATTCTTCTTCTTCCTTGATTATTTGGATTTTTCCTGTGTATTTTGTTGGTATCGGTTTCAGTATGCGTACTTTGGTGGTTGACCCGTAGAATGTGAATTGTATCATCTTTGTGATTTCGTCCCAGCTTAGTCCTGGAATTTGTTCTTGACTGGTTATGAAGGTTATGCCTTTTTCTGCGTTTTCTTCGCATTGTTTTTTTAACTTTTGGATAATATTCCACATTATTTCATATGTTTCCTCTTTGACTGATGTCCTATTTAATGCTACGTAGAATTTCGTGTCTAATGTGTCCCATTCTTTGACCGATTCTATTTGTTCTTGTGAGATATCCGGTAGAGTGTATATGTTTTCTATCTTCTTAATTAGTGATTCCTGATTAGGTCTGTTTTTTGCCATTAGGAGGGCTACTGATTCTTCTTCTTGGATGTAGTCTAGATTTCCTTCTTTCCAGTTTATTGTGTCCTTTCCTGGTAGGTCGTTTTCTGCAATATATTGTAAGTAGTCTTCGTATGTGGTTTCTATGTAGTTGCATGTTTTGTCGTACATTCTGCTCAGTGCATCCGCGTTTCCGTGTCTTCTTCCCATTCTGTGTATTACTTCGAAGTCGTATTCTGCCAGTGTTAAGGCCCATCGTGTTAGCCTAGAGTTTGGGTCTTTTAGTGTCAGTACCCATTTTAGTGCTCTGTGGTCTGTTATTATGGTGAACTTTGTTCCGTAAATATAGCATCTGAAAGTTTTGATTCCAAAAATAACGCCTAGTAATTCTTTTTCTGTAGTTGAGTAGTTGGTTTCTGCTTTGTTTAGTGTTCTGCTCGCATATGCTATTGGTCTTTCTCTGCCATCCCTTATTTGACTCAATATTGCTCCTACGCCTATGTTTGACGCGTCGGTTGATAGCAGGAAGGGTTTGGTGAAATCGGGGAATATTAGTACTTTATCTGAGGTTAGTGATGTTTTTAATTGGTTCATTGCTGTTATTACGTCTTCCGAGACTTTGAACGGTGTATCCTTTTTTGTTAGGTTTACTAGTGGTGCTGCTATTTCTGTTATATTTGGTATGAAACGCCTGTAACAGTTTATCAAACCTAGAAATCCTCTTACTCCCTTGACATTCTTTGGTAGGGGGTATTTGTGCACCGCCTCCAGCTTTTGTGGGTCTGGAGCTATTCCCTCTTGTGAGATAATGTGTCCCAGATATTTTACTTTTTCTAGCATGAATTTACATTTTTTTGGTTTTAGTTTAATGTTGGCTTCTGAAAGTCTTTCGAACACTTCCTCTACTTTCTCTAAATGATCCCTGCTTCCCGTGTAATTAAATATGATGATATCATCTAGATATACCATACATTTTATTCCTGTCAATCCTCTTAAGGTGGCATTCATGAATCTCTGGAACGTTGATGGTGCGTTTACTAATCCGAAAGGCATTTTGGTATATTCGTAGTGTCCTTGGTATGTGCTGAATCCTGTTAACGGGATATCTTCTTCTTTCATGTCTACTTGGTGGTATGCTTCCGCTACGTCGATTACCGAAAATAACGTTTCGCCTCCCGCTTTGTATCCTTGAAGTAGGTCTGATACGTTAGGTAGTGGGTAGTATTCTTTCTTGGTTACCGCGTTCAGAGCTCTATAATCTATACACATTCTTACTTTTTCTTCTCCTTCCGGGATCTGTTTTACTACTAAGACTACTGGTGCTGACCATGGGCTGCAGAATGTTCTGATTACCTTGGATGCTAGTAGCCTATCTATTTCATTTTGCAGTCTCTCTCGTTGATGGTAAGGTATCCTATATGGAGCCTTGCATATTGGTTGAGAGCCTGGTTCCAGAGTTATGTGGTGTTTGACTTTAGTGGTGCTCGTCAGAGTTTCGTCGTCATCCGTAAATAGATGGTGGTACTTTTGTATTAGCTTGACTAGTCCTTCTCTGCTTTGTGTGTCCATGTGGTTAAATTCGAAGTTATTTCGAATCCAGTCGTCTGTTTTAGTGTCGAATTTTCTGATTGTGCCCTGTATACTATTGTTTGTTGGTTTTTCTTCTGAGCATTCGTAGGCTTTTCCTATCTTAGTGCCTTTCGTGAGATTTATTTCCTGCGCCGATGTATTGATTATTCTTACTGGAATCTGTCTTTGGTTTTTCGATATGCTGTTTGCCAATCTGATTGTGTGTTGTCCGTATTCTTGGGTTTCGCATACGACTGTATTTCCTTTTATTTCATGTTTCAGGATCCCGATTGTGTGAACCTCCGTTAGTGCTGGTATGGTCAAACTATCCTCTGTGTATATATCTGTGCTGGTTCTTGTGCATTCTGTTTCTTCTCTGCTATTCCTGATATCTTCGGTTGTTTCATTTCTTTCGTTTTCCTTCTTATGTTCTGTGTATGTGCGCCCTTTTCCGTTGATTATGTGTTTTTGGTTATAATGCATTGTTTTTATCTGGTTTTTCTTGTCTTCTTCTTTGTTACCCTTTTGTGTTGCCTGTTGATTTTCATCTTTGCCTGTGTGAGTCCAGTTTCCCCTAGTTTCAGCTTGACCACTTGTTTGGGGAGTAACGGTGGTCCTTCTTAGTTTAAATGTTCTCTTCCGTCTTCCTTGTTTATGTGTCCTCTCTCTGTGGAATGTCCTCTTCTGTTCTCTTCTTTTTGGAGCCTTTGTCCCATATTCTGTTGCCCGTGTGCCTGTGGTGCTTCTCTGTTCCAATTCTTTTCTCTGGAGTTCCTTTGTCTGCTGTATTCCCCGTAGTTATTTTGATGTGTTGTGAATCTTCTTTCTTGATTCTATTGTTTTGTATTCCATTGTTTAGTTTCTTCACTGAACCTTTTCTTTCTGCAGTCCTTGACCCAGTGGCCTTGTTTTCCGCAGTAGTGACATACATTTTTATCTGTTAATAGTTCCTTGGTTTCTTTGTTTCTGCAATACGCTGCACAGTGTCCCTGTTTTCTGCATATTTGACATTTTTTTTCTATTCTTTCTTCTTCCGTTTCTCTTGTTCTGCAGTTTGATGCCCAGTGGCCTCGTCTGCCACAGTACATACATTTTGCGCTATGTCTACATTCTTCCGATTCATGTCCCGATTTGCCACATGCTGTGCAACTCCGTTGCTCATTCGTAAAAGCGACTCTGTGGCCATTGTTCCTTCCGCTCACCATTGTGGCTGCCGTTTCTTGGCAACTTACTATCTCCTCTGCTTCTTCTAGTGTGAGGTCATCTTTATGCAATATGTAAAAGCCTACTTCTCTGAGCAGGTCCTTTCTTAGCCCCACTTTGAATTGGTTCATCAGTACCGCGTTGTGTTTTCTTTGGATGTTCGGTATCTGTTCTCTGTTCGTTCCTTTTATGTCTTACTCCAATATTTTATTCCCTATTAGCCGTAATCTTGTGCAGAAAGCTGCTACATCTTCGTCGTGCCTCTGGTAGCATTGGACTAGCTGCATCCACCAGTCAGCGATCGACTTCCTTGGGACGAATTTCCTCAGTATTTTCTCCTTAAATTTAACATATGTTGCTGTGTCTAATCTTGGGTCGGCTTTGAAGAAATCGTGGGCTGCGCCTGCGAGTTTGAATTTCAGTAGTGCCAGTGTTTCTGTTTCTGACCATCCGTCGAGTTTGGCCCTTAGTTCCAACTTTTCTATATATCTGGCTGCATCTTTACCTGTGAAGTCTGTTAAAGTTGAGGCGATCACCTCTAGTGGTGGTGCCTGTGGTATTCTTAGCGCTGCTGGCATATTACTCGAATCCCCTGTGGACTCTAACGGCATATTGTTTTATTTCCTAGCGTTCCTATAATTAGTTAGCACAAGTTGTAATTACCTAGATACCTGAAATGGATAATTGGAAAAATAATGACAAAGGATTATTTATAGTGTAATATATGGATCGGTATTATCCACTGTAATTAGCCCAGAACAAAATCGTCCTACCCTAATTTAATTTACTATTTAGCTTTTAATGAATGAATATTTCCTAACACTTTTTCCTTAAATCGTTAATGTCTAGTTCATTTATGAAATCGAACGAATGGTTTAGTTAAAAATAGTCCGTTCGTTAATCAAAGTAAAACCAACTTTCCTGTAACCACTTTCTATTTCTCAAACGTGAAGCTATCTTCCGTACTATATTTTATATCGCTATTCTAGTCTTTTGCGGAAGCTTGTTGCTGACTTCGCGCATTTTTCCTTGTATGTTCGCTGTTGAAATTTCATACGTTGCCTTAGTGCTTCTTACCTTTGTTTATGTATTAAAAATAGATTTGGTTTCAACGTTCGTTTGCAATGAATATGAATTAAGTAAAATAAATGACTAAGCGAATATACCTGGTTGAAACCTATACTACATTGATTATATATTAAATTTGATTAACCGTATGTTGCAATATTTATTTTGTGATATAAATACGCGCTGAATAATCTATGAAATTAGAAATCAAGTATTTAGCGAATCTTACTTGTGTAGGTGAAATTTATAAGGCGTTAATTAATCTACTTGAACTTAAGTAGCTACTCCTACCTTTTGGGCTTCTACGATGCCTGAAATGGGTAGTTTAATTGGGATAGAAAAAAAAAGGATTATTGCTAGGACTTCCCCTCTTGTGAACCTCTGCCGTACGGACTCAGTATCTGGAGCACCGCTGTCACCAGTGTAATGATGATTTACAGATCCTTCAGATGGGTATCTGAAAAATTTCAAAAGACAAAAACCAATAAAAAACATAGAAAAGTTAGGATATTGGAAAACTAATAAGAGGTATCGTTTGTTTTTACCAATTTTTATTTAACCAAAATAATTGTGTCAACCCTTACTACCTGGAATCTTTCCATAATTATTAAATAAGATCAATAAATAACAGATTCCACAAGGAAAATATAACATACCGTAATTTTTATATTGATATTCAACACTTGAAAAAAAATTAGTCCGTGTGACGTTCTCTCTTTCAATTTTCATGCATACTTCTTTGCAACATATGTCGTTTTAACCTTAATCCGATAACAATGCCTGATGAAATAATTATTTTACATCTGGAATGTTTGACTGGTAAAACATTATTTAGTTTTAGTATCCAAATTTTACCGACTACGGATCTGTTATTGTTCACTGTACAAAAAGGGACTTATAAAATTTTATAATAAAATCCTTAAGACCGGATACCTAGTCAAGGAAATATTGTGAAATATTCTTTATGCTCATTAATAAAATTAAATATTTTTATGTATGCGTGTACTTATATTTTCCCATTCCTAGCTTTGTTTTATATTTCTTTCTATCCAATGATATATAAATTTGTGAATATTTTATGTGTTGAACGAAAAAAACTGCCCGCTTCTAAAAGAAATAAACTTGGAAATACATTTCACAAACCAACAGTAGAGCCCTCCGAATCACAGATGTCCGAATGTCCGAAACAACCGATGCGGGTGGATGCGAGGTGAGGTAGGGACAAGAGCAGTGAATAGTTCGATGTCTATACACGGCGTCGCCTAAATACAGTACCAATTTCAATGAATAGTGGGGGGTACGCGTCTCTTCTTATATTTTTCACTCAACGATATTATTCATCTTTATTTACAATACGACATTTGTTTTCGTGTGAATAATACCGTTTTTCGTTTGATAACTTTATTTACATTGATTAATACTTAATAAACAATACAGCATGAATTTATTTTAAATTTGCGTACTCTTCGCATGACGGCTGTTGACTCTCTCCTGGTTCAAATTGCGGGAGGCGAACTTCCCACCAATGCTGGGTATACAGGGTCGGATTGGGCCGCAACATGCTCCCGGCCTTGGCAGTCTGGACTGGCAACTGGTAATACGCAAAGCCTATGCACAGCTCTGGATAAAATTCCATCTGACGTTTGAACCAACGCTACACGGGGGATATTGTCTCTTCCACGAGTAAATTCGACGACTCTTCCTAAACGCCATTTGGTAGGTGGCAGATTGTCGTCCTTTACTAACACTAGCTGTCCTATGGTCAAATTTCCTTTAGTTGTTTTCCATTTACAACGTTGTTGTAATTCGGTTATATATTCTCTACTCCAACGACGCCAGAAATGTTCGTATAGTTTGCTTAACATCTGATAATTATTTAAACGGTTGTCTGGAATGTCGATGCATGACGGTTCGGGTGCTGATGTAATTGACTTGCCAATGAGGAAGTGAGACGGAGAAAGACAGGTTAGATCATCGGGACTCGAGCTTAAAGGAGTGATGGGACGCGAGTTGAGTATAGCTTCAATGCGGATTAGTAAAGTTTGAAAATCAAAAGGAAAATTATATTGTTACCCAAAATACGTTTCAGATGATATTTTAAGCTTTTCACTCCTGCTTCCCAAATACCTCCAAAATGAGGTGAATTTGTCGGTATGAAGTGCCACTTTATACCTTGATTTGCTACTGAACTACCGATAATAGCTTGATTATTTTGCAAAAAGGTACCAAATTCTTTTAATTCTCTATTAGCCCTAACGAAATTCGTTCCGTTGTCCGAGAACACTTCACTTGGTTTCCCGCGACGACTTATAAAACGATTGAAGGCTTGCAGAAAATCGTCAGAGCTTAAGGATAACACGACCTCTAAATGAATGGCACGTGTACTAAAACAAACAAATAAAGCAGTCCAACATTTGATGGGCTTACAACCACGACCGCGTTTGTCCTTCACCGTGAATGGACCAGCGTAGTCTACTCCTACTATGCTGAATGGAGTTGATGGTCGAACGCGACCCTCTGGTAAGTTACCCATAATTGGTTGAAACGACTGCGCACGAAATCTGGCACACCTTACGCATTTTTGTACCGTTATTCTAGATAAATTGCGGCCGGAAATTGGCCAAAATGTGTCCCTTAAACTAGATAAAAGCATTTGAGGCCCCGCATGCAGTAATTTTTCGTGCTGCTGCTGAAAAATGATCTTTGTTATGTGGTGCTGGGGCGACATCAAAATGGGGTGTTTCTTTGCGTAAGGATAATCGGAATTAGTCAGACGTCCACCGACTCTTAAAATTCCTTGATTATCCATGAATGGATGTAGACTTAATATGTTGCTGCTAGAATGTAATTGTCGTTTATTTTGAAGGGCCGTATAGTCATCGGGAAATGACTCTTGTTGGACGATTCTTATTATGACATTGAAGCCTTCTGTGAGTTCATCAACAGTTAAATAAGACAGTTGACGAGCTTCCGGCTTGAGTTTACAGTTTTTGAGAAATCTCAGGACATACGCAAAAATTCGTTTCGTTTTATTAAAGTTAGAGAAATTTTCGAAAGGGAAACGATTACGTGTAGATATAGATACTAAACAAGTTTTTTTACATTCTGACACATCCGCTTTATAAATTGGGGTTTGTGGCCACTCGCTCCTGTCTGCTGTCAACCAAACAGGGCCGTGAAACCACAATGTGGACGCTTTTAACTGGTATGGACTTAGACCGCGCGAGACTATGTCTGCTGGGTTTTCCTGTGTAGGTACGTGTTTCCAATGGAAAGTTTCTGTCACAATCTGAATTTCGGACACGCGATTGGCAACAAACGTTTTTAAAGTGTTTGGGGGTGTTCGCAACCAACCCAAGACAATTGTCGAGTCTGTCCAACAAAATACGTCCTCAAATGTCATATTGAGTGATTTTATGACCTTAGCAATGAGTTGGGCTAGTACTAGCGCAGCGCACAACTCTAATCGCGGTGTACTTAACGATTTTACGGGTGCAACCTTCGACTTGGCGCATAAGAGATTTGATGTATGACTTCCTGATGCATTTTTAGATATGACATAAACGCAGGCTCCATAACTAGACTCGGAGGCATCAGCAAACCCATGTAAACTCAGATATACCGGGTTGTCACACACGATTCTACGAGGGATGTTTAGAGAATTTAATTCATGTAGTTGAGAATACCAATTATTCCACGTTCTGCTAATTTCATCTGGTACCCTTTGGTCCCATCCAATGTTTTGGGCCCATAATTTTTGCAGGAGTACCTTCGCGATTACTATACATGGACTCACCAAGCCTAACGGATCAAAGACAGTGGCTATTTTAGAAAGTATCAGTCGTTTAGTAATCGCGTTCGTACAAATATCGGTTTTCGGCTGTATTTTATATGTTAAGACGTCGGTCTGATGTTTCCACGCAAGACCCAATGTCTTGTCTATTTCGTGATCTTTGTTAATGGAGAATTCGAATGATTCACTTGCATTCTCACAAGATAATCCGCGTATAATATTTTCATCGTTCGACTTCCACTTTCTCAAATCAAAACCGCGTATTAATAAAATTTCTGAAATGGTTTTACAAATATATGCTGCTTCCTGTGGAGTATCCACACACGTTAGTAAGTCGTCCACATACATGTCCTCACGAATAATTCTGGCAACATCGGGAAACTCAGCTTCGCATTCGTTTGCGATTTCGTGCAAGCAGCGTATGGCTAAAAATGATGCCGCGGTTGTCCCGTATGTTACCGTGTTTAGTTCGTATGTTTTTAGAGTTTCGTTCGGATTAGGACGCCATATGATTTTTTGTAGCTTCCTATGCTCGGGGTTAATCATTACCTGTCGATACATCATTTTAATATCGCTAGAAAGTGCAACAGCACGTACTCGGAAACGTAATATAATTGACAAAAGGTCGTGTTGGATAGTGGGTCCTGTCATTTGAAGGTCGTTCAAGGACAAACCCGTAGATGTTGGTGCCGATGCATTAAAAACGACGCGCAATTTGGTTGATGTGCTCGACTCCTTTATGACGCCGTGATGCGGCATATAGTATTCAGGTAATCCGTTATTAGTATCATTCACTTCTGTCATATGATCTAATTGCTCGTATGTCGACAAAAAATCCGCGTACATACCGTATAAAGGTTTATTGGACATTAGTTTTCTCTCGAGAGCTAAAAATCGTTTTATCGCGATGTCACGTGATTCTCCCAATTTCTCCGGCGGTAGTTTAAAGGGCAGTGACACGACGTATCTGCCATCGTCGTTAATTTTTAAATTGTTCAAAAAATGCTTTTCACATGTTTGCTCTTCGAGTGACCACGGATTTTTTATTTCGATTTCTTCGACTTCCCAAAATTTCGTCAATTGAGTTTGAATTGAAGAATTGGAATCAACGCTTAAATTACAACTTGTTTTGCCAGTAGGTATCTCTAAACAACCGGCGACAACCCATCCAAAACGCGTGTTTTGTAATATAGGATTGGGCGTGCCCAAATGTATTCGTCCTACGCTTAATATTTGCCAAAAGGCATCCGCACCTATTAAAATATCTATTGATTGGGGAATATAGAAATCGGGGTCAGCTAATTTTATATCCGTGGGTATATTTAGATTCTGCAAATCGATTAGATTTTCTGGAAGATCATTAGTAATTTTGTCCAAAACGAAACAGGACAAGTTGATCGAATAATTATTAACCATGGACTGAATTCTAATTTCGCATTTATGATTTGAAAATGACGTTTTGTCGCCTATTCCCGAAACGGCTAGCTTAAATTTAGTTTTTACTAAATTTAATTTATTACATAAATCTGTTGAAATGAAACTCGATTGTGAACCGCAGTCCAATAACGCCCGTGCCACAGTATACCTTTGTTCTGAGATATTATGTACATTCACCTTTACTGTCGATAAAATCGCACGACGAGATGTAACTAGTGTGCAATTAGAAACAATTGGAACGTTAGAAGCAAAATTGCTTTCTTGAGAAGTACTGATTTGTGACGTAGAAGCAGGTGTGTTTATGGCCTCGTGTAAAATAGTGTTATGCTTGGCTCCGCATATTTTACACCCTGACCATTTACACTCCCTAGGTGTATGATACCGTTTCAGACAATTAGAGCATAATTTTAAGTCCCTTGCTTTGGATATTCGTTCTTTAATACCTAATTTTAAAAAGTCAGGACAGTAGAATAAACTATGATTTTGTTTACAATTGAAACAATTGTACTTGCCTCGTATTTGCTCCGATTTCGCATTATTATCGTCTGTACAACTCAAAAAACCACGAGATTTGTTATTTGCATGTTTATTATAATTTTTACGCATTTCTTTTTTCGCATCGCTTTGTTTATCGTATATATGTTCGGATTTCATTTCTACTGTTTCCAGTATATTAGCACGCTTTTTCAAAAAGTCTTTAAAAATGTCTAAAGTTATGATATCGTATTTAGTTTTTTGTTTTTCCCATTCATGGGCCGTACTTGAATCTAGTTTATTACTCATAATAAAAATTAATAAAGTGTCCCAGGAATCCGTTGGTTCACCCAATTGTTTTAGACTACTCAAATGTTTAAATAAGTTTTCATATAAATTTCGAATTTTGGAAGCACACGCACTCCCGATGTTTTCTATGGTAAATATCGATTTCAAATGATTTTGAATAAGTAAATGCTTATTATTAAAACGATCGCATAGAGTATTCCAGGCTACAATATAATTGCCGGCATTGAATTCTAATGATTGAATTACCAGAGGTGCTTGACCAATCAACGACGCCCGAAGGTAATGAAATTTCTGAATGTTATTGATTTGTGAATTTTGATGGATCAAAGATTCAAAAATATCCCTGAATTCCATCCACGTATTGTAAGTACCATCGAATTTGGGCAGCTTTATTTCCGGCAGTTTTACTCCGTCACATGAGCCCAAACCGGATGGGCGATGACTAACATGAGACCGTTCGTCATTATCTCTGTTTTCGAATTTTTCGGATAACGTTTTTGCTTTGGCCAAAATCGCGTAAAATCTATTTTCAAATTCTTCCCGATCTCTGAAATGTTCGTCGGGTTCTTCGGCATCGCATTCAATTTCGTTCTGAATAACATCAAATTGGTTTAACAACAATTCTACATTATTTATTCTTTGATCAAGCTCGATTTTCTTTGAACGTTCTATTTTCGTATCCTGCAAGTCATCAAACGCTTTTAAATATTTATCAAAGTATGTTAATTTGGCTTTAACTGAAGCTCGTTTTTTAATAAGTGTTTTTAAATTATCGTTTTCGTATTGATCTTCACCGGAATCTGACATTTTATAAAAATAATTTCTATTGAAAACTAAACAAACAGCAATGTAAAAAGTACCTATATAAAAAACCAAATGTTTTTATTTATCGCATATTAATACTCAACTCAACAAAGTCTGGTGAAAGGAAACAAAAAAGGTACCTGCTTTGAACCGTAGAGTGGACCAGCTGAACTGCACGCTTCTCTCTTCTATTCGATGTTTCACAGTCGTAACTCAGCCGTCTCACCGCACAATGAAATGAAGATATGATTAACACTTGTAAATTGTTCGATTATTTTATAGATGTTTAATGATTGTTTCTTCGATTCGTTCGACTCAGAAGGACCATGTTTTCGTGTGAATAATACCGTTTTTCGTTTGATAACTTTATTTACATTGATTAATACTTAATAAACAATACAGCATGGATTTATTTTAAATTTGCGTACTCTTCGCATGACGGCTGTTGACTCTCTCCTGGTTCAAATTGCGGGAGGCGAACTTCCCACCAATGCTGGGTATACAGGGTCGGATTGGGCCGCAACAACATTCGTTATCAAATCAAATAACTGAATAATATTTAACACGCTGCCATTTGTTTCGCTATTGGATGAAGTAATTAAATTTAACTGATTATTTACAACAATAAAAAAGACAAAAGTCAACGTGAAAATGGCTGACGGCACGACATTGTAGTATTAGGGTTTGCAACGCCAGAACAATTTTCATTTCCTTTACGAATTCGTCACTTCGGTCACCAATATCATTGTACAATGCCAATATGTACAGGGAACGGAAATTTGCGTCCAGACCTTAGCGTGACTGATCCAATAATCATAACGATACTAAACTTGCCAAATGATATCTTATTTTACATGGAAAAATACAAAAAACTTTTCGTATCTGCTTATATAGATGAAATACTATTTTTTTAGCTCGAAGTCCAGTGTTTGCACATTTAAATGCTACTTTACAAGGCTTGACAACTGTTCGTTCGAATGGAGCTGAACAAATTTTAGTGGAAGAATTTGATTATCTTCAAGATATACACAGTAGTGCTTGGTTCATGTTTTTATACACGTCAAGAGCCTTCGGACTTTGGCTAGATTTAATTTGTACAGCGTTTATTATGTATGTCACCTACAATTTTGCTATATTTGATGAAAGTAAGTAACATACTATGTTTTTCAAATGTGATAACTTTTTATTTTTTCTTCTTTTGCATTCTTATTCTTTTATGGATGTAGGAAAGAGTACAGTTAAGATCAGAAAATTTCTAAATTTCGAAAACAACTTTACATTTTATAAATCGTTGAGCTAAGTTGGTGCTAGGAGACTATAAAATATACGTCGTTCACAACCTGCTTTTTTAGAACAGTCTGGTAGTGGCGTAGGTTTAGCTATTACCCAATGCATAGGTCTTAGCGGGCTGGTGCAATGGGGGATGAGACAGTCTGCTGAGCTCGAGAATCAAATGACTTCGGTTGAAAGAGTACTTGAATTTACTAAGATTGAACATGAATCTGCATTGGAATCGGTATACTGTTATTGACATGTTATATAAATAGGTACATACTTATGTTTTATTATTATTTTTAGACTCCCGATAAAAAACCACCTTCAACTTGGCCAAAATATGGTAAAGTTGAATTCGTTGATACTACCATGAGATACAGTATATTCGAACCACCTGTTTTGAAAAATTTGAATATACTTGTTAAGCCAAAAGAAAAGGTTGGTACATTATTAGTATGCACAGGCGCTTTAGATTGTTGCTTTTCTGAATAGTTAATAAGGATTTTTTTATTTAATACTGCTTCTTAAAACATACTTTTACATACTTGATTTTAGTCCGGTAAATAACTTATTGCGGCATTGAGTTTCGTAATAGAAATTATACCGTACTAGTTGTAGTGGTTACTGACACAGAGGGTCACAAATTATTATTATGAACTCATTTGAACCTAACCTCGGGCGGTGTTGTTACAATTCAATTAATATTTAAAATATATCTAAACAATCCATAAACATTACATACTATTATTATCAATAAAGTCAACTATTTGTATAACGTTTCGAATGTTTAAAAAAACCTTCGCGAATGTATTTACTATAAAAGGGAAGTAATGTAAACACAAGACATTCCGGTTAATGTGAACGAATCGATCTGGCGTAGATTGTTTGTTGTTTGTACGTTTGAACTTGGCTATTCGTAGTATTACACATGAGTCATGTATTTATTCTAATTTAAGTAAGTGAATATGTAGTGATAAATAAAAGCCCAGTGATATTTGATGAGAAGGTTTATTTCCAACCGCTGTCTCCGATTGAGGTAAGTTCACGTGTCTATTAATTCATGGAAACCTCATACATCGCTTGGCAGTCCTGTTGGGTTATCCGTTAGCAATATGCATATACCACATGGCGATCCAGCAAACTTAAGGCGTTTATTGACCCCATGAACAATGTTGGTTGGTTCAGAAAAAATGGGTGGTAAATCAACAAAACAGGAACTTACGAAGATTACGGCAGTCAACAATAACTTTGTAGTGCAAAAATGCAGCTAACATATTACTATACATAATAGCAATGGTAGCAGTATCCAAATTTATCTAGTCCTTCTGGAAAACAAACAGAAGGCAGCTCAAGTGGAACCTTATAAGAAATATTGTGACTCAATAAGCGACATAAACATTCAGAGTTTAGAAATTGTTAGTTTTACGTACAATATAATTTTATGATCAAATTTGTTTTTCTCTCTGAAATGTACCTAAATATAGTTTTCTCCTTTTATATTACTAATGTCAATAGCTTGGAATCAATTTGAGGATAGGTTAAATATGATAATTGAGGATGTTATTAATTAAAGTAAGAGGATTTTGAAAAAGGATATACCCAAAAAATTTGACATAATTAATAATTTATTGCTTCTTCATAACAATTTTATTTCTTTAGTTAGTAAAAACTGGAACAATTTAGATAAAATCAAACAAAGTGTATGTATTTTGAAAAAATCAGAGATAAAACTTCTAGGCGTTCCAAGCGTTAACCTGTATTATTCAAATACCTATATTAATTTTTCAAGAAGTTAGCTCTACGGTATTGGAGGTAGTAAGTAAAAGTGAGAAAATGGCGTTAAGAATAAGTGAATTTTCAATTTTGCAAGCAAAGTGCGACCGAATGAGTTTAATGGTGAAGCGAATAAGTTGCAATCCTTTCTAGATGCATTAGGTTTATTACGGTTGAATTCGATAGGCAATAATAATAATTCAGTACTATTAATTAAAACGAGACCAGAAAAGGTATTCTAGGAGACAGTCCAAGTCTATCATTAGCCAAATTAAACAAATTACGGCAGAACAATGAGCCAATACACCACTGAGGCAACAGTAAAATCGCTAACAGTAAAATGCATCATCGGATCCTACGAAAACAATCATAGTAGCGGGAAAATTTTCTACACTCCAAGAGGTGTCAACAAAACTTATGTCAGCAGATGGGATGGCTAATCAGTAACAAGGAAAAGTTTTACTCTTCAGGAGAAACCGCAACATTTTCAGCTGAGTAATAGATTTAATCAGAATACGAGTTACGATTATCTGCGCGAAAACAATAATAGGCGACATTGTGACTACCAAACACAGCAGCTTTAGACATTATAACGACAACCAAAATCGCCATAAAAATAAACGGTTTTAAACATTAAAACTAATTTTTCCGCATCTGTGAGATGCCCTGAACATTATTATCATCATAAAATTGTCACTTGTATACGGGGGATGTATCGTGCTAACAAACCGAAATTTCTCCAAAAATAACCAAAAATGTAGTATATCTGGATTTATAGGACCCGCTGTACCCGCTCTAGCCAACTAAAAATCAATATGGTACATCTGTGTGATACCTTGAACAATATTCAATCATAAAATTGGTCACTCGTATATACTCCGGAGGCTGTATCGTGGTAACAATCTGAAGTTTCTTCATAAATGACAAAAATGCCGTACTTAAAGTACTATAGCACCTGATGCACTGGCTCTGGTGAGCTGAAAATCGATAAGGTTTATCTGTGAGTTGTCTTCAATATTATTTAATCATAAAATTGGTCACTTGCATATACTCCGGAAGCTGTATCGTGCTAACAAACTGAAATTTATCCAAAAATTACAAAAATGTCGTACTTAAAGTACTATACCACATGTTGTACTGGCTCTGGTGAACTAAAAATCAATAGGGTTCATCTGTGAGATGTCCTGAAAAATATTCAATTATAAAATTGGTGACTTGTTGCACTCCGGAGGCTGTATCGTGCTAACAAGACATGTAACGAAAAGTGGCCGACGACAACTACGACGACGACGACATACACACAGGATTTTTTCCTTAAAACCGTTTTTTCGTGTTGTCGTTGATGAATAACGTGAAAATAACTCAAAAAAAATTTAAAATTTCCACTTTTTTAGGCAAACCAATACTTTTCTCGCGTATTAGATAGGTTGGGCGGAAAAGTAATATAAGAATATGCGAAGGTACGGGCGAATATGAGAATGGAAACCAACAGGGTCCTGAATGTTCAGGATGAAACGAATTCACAATTATCGACATTTGTTCAATTTTAAATACGAACTTGTCACTTTCAAATTTCGTGGAAATTCACACTAATGTCTCTAATAAAATTAACAATTTCATATTAGATACCGGAGCAAACATTTCAGTAATAAAAATCTCATAAAGTTTTTCACATCACTTAATACAAACTAACACAATATTGAATATTAAAGGCATAACTCAATGATTAGCTAAAACTAGGAAAAATAGATATTTTTCTTTATATTGATAATATAATTTTTAAGCATAGTTTTCACGTAGTTCACAAAAATTTTCCGATACCATCTAACGGAATAATAGGCAGATATTATTATTATTACAATTGTACCTTAGACTATTCACAGTTAAACCTGCACATAAATTACAAGTCCAGAACCTCAGTAACTATTCAAATTTTTGATAATATACAGTAAAATACGTTAGCAATAACACCTAGATGTGAAGCATTCCTACAGATTAGTAGAAAATTTTAGAAATTTACGACGAGACAAAATAGTAGAGCTCAAAGAATTAATGCAAGGAGTATTTATATCCAGAACTGTTATATTAGGGAAAAACTCACACTCGTTTGCTTAAGCCACTCGCTTACAGCTCGTGGCTCAATTCTGCAAACTAGTGTGAAATCTTTCATTTTCAACACTTGTTATACAATATACTATTATCTTCTATTTTCTTATCATCGCCGTTAAGAACAGCTATATCACCAATCAAGTTATTTTCCTTGTTGTATCTTTCAATATACAGTGGTGTACTAAAAATTGGAAACTAGCCATTTTGTGTTGGATGCAATCGAAAGAATCAATCGGGATATATCTGCAGTAGCGGTGTTTTACCTAAATATATCAAATTCCAACCTATTCTTATTTCTAATTACTACCCACAAACAGTGAAGTGTCGGCGAAAGGGTCGCCTTAAGTCTGTACTGACGGGAAAACGACTGTGACTGTAAACAAATGTTGGCTCATTGCAAGATTTTGGTCAATGTTTGTAATATCTGTTTACAGTTGATGGCCTGTGGCCAAATAGTATATTATATAACAAGAGTTGTAAGTTGCTTATTACATACGAATAGAAAAGTTGGTAATTCTATAAGCATGTAATAAGCTTACAACTCTAGTTGTGTACTATACTTTTTCTACGAACGACTTCATTAATAAAAATGAAACGCATGAATAACAAGTAGCATTTATTCATTAAACAGTAGCCAGAAAAAATAATTTAAAGTAAACATTTATTTATAATAATTAATTGTAAAATTTTGGCAATTATTTATTACTATACTCTTATCCGCCCTTTTCAGGTTTTCATAAGTATCTGGTAAATTTTGGGATGATGTAGACTGTATGGTATATTATTTTTGGACAATACTATTTTCAGTGTACGTAAATGTTTGTGGATTATTTTCAACCGAATTTATAATTCTATTGGCTGTTAATGTCTTATTATTTATTGAATCATCGACATATCCCTCAGCTGTAGTCGAAGACTTCCAACCCCCATGTCGTTTAAGAGTCATTAAATCACCACCGGCGTCAACCAAAAGAGTGGCGGAAGTTCGTCTTAAACAGTGACCTGTGTACTCTTTGGGATCAGGTAACTTTGAATATTCGGCTATTTATTTAGGTACACCGCCTATTTTATTCAATCCTACCCCTTGTTTCGTACATTTACCTCTTTGATAGCTTACGAAAAATTGATTTATTTGCGGATCGCTAACTTGTTGGCGAATATCTATATATTGTTTGCAAGTTTTATAGAAATTACCAGAAATCGCGAAATATCTAGGTACTTTAGTTTTCGTATCAGGGATTCTAACCCACATGGTATCTGAATCATTGATGTCACTAAGTTTAAGATTTTTTAACTCTTGTTTCCTACTAGCTCCACATATTCCAAAAATTGCAACAACCTTAAAATAAAAGTTATTCTAAGTATATAATATTATATCATTTTTATTCTGTTAAAAAACATACCTTCATTCTCGGGGCAAAGCCCCTCGCGAAATAATTTTGGTGCTCGGTTGATAATAATAGTCTTCACCAGCTTGGTGTATAATATACTATTATTACGTGCTAGTCATTACGTGTCAGCATCCGTAATGTTCTATTTACTTAGTAACCAAATAGTAGGTAATATAGAATTTACTAGTGTGAGAGTAGAAAAAGTATGATTATGGCCCACCGTCGGCATTAATATATTTTGAGTGAATGAAAACGACGAATACTCAGTGTGTATTAGTTTATTACAATTGTAATTTTACACCCTTACAATAGGGTATTTTAATGTTTTATTCCAATGACTCAATCATAACGATGATTCTATCTTGAGTATTGTTTTTAATCAACTTGATGACTTTGACAACTACTTTTTTAAATGACGACGGCTTTGATAATGGCTTAACAGCCGAAAGCGCTTAGCCTGAAAGTAATAAACTAATACACACTGAGTATTCGTCGTTTTCATTCACTCAATTTACATCTAGTGTGTACACCATATCCACAGGCATTTCTATTAATATATTTGCCCATTGATGTTTTGTTGATCAAAAACCAATGTATTGAATGTCAATGCTTGAATCACATCGCCATTTACATTCGTCAGTCGCATTTTGTCTCGGACAACATTGCTAGGTAATCTCATCTCCGATGGTGGGGTTCGCAAACAAAAGCATGAACAAATAGTTCAAAAATATGAAACGGAGAAGATGCATATGGAAATAAATTCTAACTATATGTACGGCAACCGTGAATATAACTTATGAGTTTATACTCATTGGCAATTGATAATTTTTCAACTTTCTGAAAATTATTTTTGCCTTAGTCATTCAATAAGATTTCGGCTAGAGAATAATTTTTATATAGTTATTAGAAATTACTCGTTCTATTTATCTGCATATATGTTATATTCACGGCCCTCGGACTCGCAGGTTTAGCGCGTGGCGCGTTTGCTCTTTATTTGAGATTTGAGGTTATATTGCATCTATAATAACAGCGGATATATAGTAGTGTGTAGTGTCCAGAGATAAAAATATAAATATACGTGAATATGGCCAGGGCAATTGGAAATAAGTAAGTACAAATTGATTTGAAACAAAATACCCAAAGTTTGTTTTTGTGTTCTTGGCGGTAAGAGAAAGGATTCGAGGGAAAGTTTTGTAAGGATGGTTGTGACACGGTCCGAAGATTATTGGTCAAGATACTTAGCCATGATTTATCATTGACAATGAACTGGGCTGGAAGAAATAATAAATTAGCTTTCAGCCAATTTAACAACTTGAGGAAAGTAATCACAGGTAATAATTTTTGTATTAAAAAGTAAAGAAATGTGTTATTATTTATGTATTTTATTAGCTGTTGCTCGAATGAATCCGTTATGCAAGGAATTGTCAGCAACGGAAGTTGACGTGATTATCAAGCAATGACTGAGAAGTGCTGCAGATAGGAAGGGTGGCCGGGATCGTAGGAGAACCGTTCCTTCAAATAATAATGACATATAGCATAATAATATAACATATAACTTTTGAAAAATGGTTTTGTTTTTTGTATTTACCTAAAATAAATGTTTTTTTCACAATATGCTTGTTATATTTATTGCAAACTGTGGTAGTAAAAGGTATCCCCCTGAGTTTCTTCGTATGTGGGCCCATCAATAGCCCACATAAGAAAAAATTAGACAATTATTGATGTTGGGCTATCGCTGGCCAAGCATCATACAGCCCAATGGTATGCTGGCCCATTGCCGGGCCGCAATGCTGGGGGCTGCTGTCGGCCGTTGTGAACCTATAGATGTAGGGCCACGCCGGCAAATATATCGTGGGCCACTTCTGTCAAGTACGGGGAAACTTCAGCAGGCCAACGCCTTGCCGGCAGTTTCTGTTTGTTGGGTAACGTATCTAAAAAAGATAATTGTCCGTTATACAAGAAGGAAAAGAACTTGATTGAGGATATAGCTGTTCTTAACGGCTATGATAAGAGAATAGTAGATAAAATAATTAATCATCATAGGTTTAAGAAATCTATTCTTGAGACTACTTTTTCGAAGATCGAAGTGAAAAGCAGGAGAACTTTGTTTCATTACCGTTTAATCCTTTAAACAAAAGGTTTCAGGAATATTTTAAATTTATTACATGAATCAAATAATACTTTGAAACAATTGTTAGCTAACCTTAAGGATACAATACTGGATTTGGAAAAATTGATATTTATGAAATTATATGTAACGCTTGTGATGGAAAGTATGTTGGGCAAACTAAAAGGTCTGTTCGGCTTAATGAACATTTAGCTCATTTAAAATATGAACGAGTATCGCCAAGCATGTTATCAATCATAATCATACAACAAGTTTAGGTAATGTAAAATTGTTAAACCAACAATTTATTGTTGGGAGCATTCGAAAGTATCGAAATAGATAACATAATAGTTTGAATAGAGACAAAGGACCAATTCCTTATAGTCCACCTTATAGCTTATTAGATAAAAATTCTATGTAAAATTTCCCGCTGAACTAGATTCATCCGCTGCTACTATTTTCCGCGAGAAGAGTTGCATTAGCGATTAAAATTTATTATATATGCAGAACAATAGTAGTTAAGTTTTAGTTTACCTTGAGTTAGATGTACGAATAGTTTAAATAGAGACAAAGGACAAATACTCATAATCCACTTTATAGTTTAGTAGATAAAATTGTATGTAACATTTCCCGCTGAAGTAGGTTTCCCCGCCGGAATTATTACCCTCGAGAGAAGTTACATTGGCGCCTAAAATTTAATATAAAAGCAGAAAAATTCTAGTTTCTAGTTTTAGTTTACTTTCTCTGAAGATGATAACTTTGTTATCGAAACGCGCGTCAGACAGTATAATTATTGTGAGTGTAGTGGTGGTAAATAGTGTATTCAGTTTGAATATCACTAACGGTTAGCAATTAGTTAATTATGTTCTAATAGTACTTATGTTCTTTAAATAAAATTCAATAAATGCTATAATAGGTACTTTGGTAAAAAGTGTTATACTCGTAAAATTTGCATTGGAAACTCAGAGCCAACCTCAGCTGTACCGCAGTAAGGATTGAAACATCAAAATGTAGTAAAGAATGTCTTCAAGTATAGGCTTAATACTTTTACATGACTTACCTCGCCGCGGTAAACAATGTATTTACTCTACCGGATTTATAACCTAAATAATTATCACAGTACCTACTTAAAGGTCTTACAGTATAAAAATTGATGCACGTCTTAAAACGAGTGTGAGGTAACATTTGGACAACGTTTCCAGAATTTGAAAGTAGTATTGAGGTTGGGAAAACGTAAAACAATGAGGTTATATTGATATTTAATATCATAAAAATATTTTGCCGTTAATTCTAGTTTTAGTTAATGTATACAATAAATATATGAATATGTTTAAGGCCTTGATGTATAAAAACTGTTCCACTCATCCTAAATTGTACCTTTTGCTAAAATGTGTCGGACGCTACACTCATTTAAAGAGCTTCAGCTACTAAGGTCAGTTAAGGGGCCCCCTTCCAGCCCCCCCCCTAGATATTTTCAACAAAAACATATTTGGTCGTTATGCACTCCTAATGCACCAATATGCTCCATGAATGATTTTCTTTGCATCACATTTCCCGAGAGACTACAGCTGTTTGTTTGTGGGGGAAAGGGGGGGGGGATTAATGAATGCTAGTAGCCCCCCCTCAATCGGAATTTTCATGTTTTGTACTTTGAACCATCAAATGGTCTATCAAAAAATCCTTTGCACCCCTCCCCTCAGTTAGTAATATCGCTTTATTCAGAGTAAAGTTGCCCCCTCCCCCCAATGACAATATGCAAAAAATATATACTGCAGCTGTAGGATTAGGTTATTTAGAGGTACGTCTGTACGTAAGGTAGTCACTGTCACTAATGTAAAATTGGCAATGAAAGCTGTCATGGGCAGTGACAGTCAAGCGATGTTCTCGAACCTTGGCTCACGTGTATGTACTCAATAAAGAACAATATAAAATCAAGTGTTAATGTTTAATTAATAAATCCTAAAGTAAAGAAACAAACATTAACATAACATGGCGCAGTCAGAATAGTTAGACTAAGAAAGTTAAAACCAGAGGTGTAAAATTTTAGCAATATAAAGAAAAATGGGAGACAGCCGAGGAGTAGCACCCATGCAAATGGCGGAAAACTTAGCAGAAAATTGGAAGCTATGGAGGTACCGTTTTGAAAACTATTTAGTTGCGAGTGAAATTAATAAAAAAGATGAGGCCATTCAGTGTGCACAAGTTCTTCATTTCATTGGGGAAGAAGGCTTCAAAATTTATACTACATTTCAGTTTACTGACGCTGAAAAAGATAAACTTAATACTTTACTCGATAAGTTTGAAGCACATTTTTTGCCTAGAGAAAATTTAACCTACGAACGATACAAATTTTTCTCATTTAAGCAAACTCAGGGACAATCTCTAGACCAGTTTATAACCGAAGCAAAGAAAATGGCAATGAAATGTAAAGTAGGAACTTTGCAAGAAGATCTTACAAAAACAGTTATTATTTGTACACAGAAGTAATAAATAAATACCAAGATGTATTTTCTGGCATAGGTTGTATTAGTCAAAAATGTAGCATTAGTCTAGAAGCAAATGCAAAACCTGTCGTTAATCCAATAAGAAGGGTAGCCTTTCCTTTGTTGGAACCCCTAAAGCAAAGTCTAGAGGAGCTAAAAAGGGAGAAAATCATTGAAAAGGTTGAGGGCTCGTCTGACTGGGTGAATGCTCTTGTATTAGTACGTAAACCAAATGGTAAATTAAGAATATGTCTGGATCCTAAGGATCTAAATAATGTAATTAAAAGAGAATATTGTAGAATTCCTACATTTGAAGAAGTGTCCAGTAAATTAGCTGGAGCAACTATTTTTAGTACTTTAGATGCTACAAGTGGTTTCTATCAGATCCCATTAGATGACGAGAGTTCAAAGCTCTGTACATTTGGAACCCCATATGGTAGGTACAAATTCTTACGATTGCCTTACGGTATAAAGTGTGCTCTTGAAATTTTTCAAGAACGCTTTAAAAGTATTTTTGATAAAATTGAAGGTTCTGATATTTATATAGATGATTTAATCATCTGGGGTAGAAATAAACAAGAACATGATCTGAGATTAAAAAAAGTTTTGGATACTGCTAGGAAAAATAATGTTAAATTCAATTTAAACAAATGCAAGTTTGGACAAAAAGAAATTAAGTACATGGGTCATATAATAAATAATAAAGGTATTAGTCCAGACAATTCTAAAATTAAAGCAATTTCAGAAATGCCATGTCCTAAAAATAAACAGGACATACAAAGACTTTTAGGTATGCTTACTTATGTGAGTAGGTTTATAAAAAACTTTTCAGATAAAACTGAGCCTATTAGAAGTTTATTAAAAAAGGAAAATGAATTCATTTGGGATGAGGACAAAGAAAAAGCTTTTGTAGATTTAAAAGGAACTCTCACAACAAATCCGGTTTTACAATTTTTTGATATAAATAAACAGTCAGTTATTTCAGTAGACTCCTCAAAATCAGGAGTAGGAGCTTGTCTTCTGCAGAATAATCTTCCATGTGCGTATGCCTCAAAGGCATTAACAGATACTCAGACGAGGTACGCACAAATCGAAAAAGAGTTGTATGCTGTTTGTTTTGGCTTAACTAAATTTTATCAGTATATTTTTGGTCGTAGGGTAATTGTTGAAACAGATCATCAACCACTTATTTCCATTTTCAAAAAGCCGTTGAATAAATGTCCTGCAAGGTTGCAGAGAATGTTGTTACAACTTCAAAAATTTGATTTTGAGTTGCGCTATAAGCCCGGAAAAGACTTGCTTTTAGCAGATGCTTTGTCTCGTGCATATCTTGTAGAGAAGGAAGTGGATTTGTTGGATGATGACATTGAGGGTCATGTATGTATGGTTAAATTAGAATTGAATGCAACACCTGAAAAAATAAATGAATTTGTGATTGAAACGAATAAAGACACAGTTTTGAATGATCTTAAAGAACTAATTAAAAACGATTGGCCTAATTCAAATAAAAAAGTTAAAAATCAAGTTAAAATATTTTGTCCTTATAAATCAGAATTAACTGTCATTGACGGATTAATTTTTAGAAACAATTGTCTGGTAGTTCCAAAGTCACTTCAAAAAGAAATGTTAGATCGTATTCATTATAGTCATTTAGGGGTAAATAAATGCATAAAATTGGCACAAGATTCTTTATTCTGGCCTGGTATGGTTGATCAAATAAGACAGAAAATTTCAAATTGTCACCAGTGCCTTACTTATGCCAATTCTCAGAATAAGGAACCTTTAAAGCCACATGAGATACCAGCTTTACCATGGAATAAAATAGGCTGCGATATTTTCGAAATAAAAGGAAAAAATACCTTTTAGTCATTGACTATTTTTCAAAATATGTAGAAGTAGCAGAATTATTGAATAATCCAACAAGCCATATGGTCATAACAAATCTTAAGTCAATTTTTGCTAGGCATGGGATTCCAGTAACCTTGGTAAGTGATCGCGGCCCACAATTTACATCACAAGAATTCAAAACTATTAGCAGACAATGGGAATTTAAGCATATAGTTTCGTCTCCAACCTATGCTCAGTCTAACGGCATGGCAGAGAGACATATACAAACTATAAAAAAAATGTTTAAGAAAATATTTAATGAAAAGAAAGATTTATATATGGCTCTTTTACATTATCGTACTACACCCATTTTTGAAAACATATCACCATCTGAAATTTTGATGTCGAGAAAATTAAGAACAAATTTAATAATTACAAAAAATCAGTCAAAACCTAGAATTGCAAAAGAATATAATAAAACAATTATTAAGGAAAAACAAGAACTGCAACAAAAATATTATAATAAAAATGCAACTAAAAACTTACCTGAATTGTACACAAATCAGTCAGTTTATGTTCAAACAAAACCAAATGGTAATTGGTTTCTTGGTAAAGTTGTTAGTAAACTAAGAGATAGAACATATAGATTGCAAATGAATAATGGTTCTATGCTAATAAGAAATCGGAAATTCATTAAACCGGTAGGAAATAAACATTTTCTAAATAATTCAGAAAACCATTATTCATCAGCAAAGGAGGAAAATCATAATGAAATTAAGTATTTTATAGAATTAAAGGATGATGATAATATCAGTAATGATAAGGAAAGTGTTAGAGAAGAGAGAGTGGTTGTAGATTTTGAAAATAGACTTGAAAATGAACAATGTGAAACTACCGAAGATGATAACCATAATGAAGAAAGTGTTAATGATGGAGATGCGGAATCGAACAGTGATGCAAGTAGTGTTCATGAAGAAAGCATTACTATAGTTGTAGATGAAAATAAAATGAGGGACAGTTCAGAAAGTGATTCGGATTTGGAGGCTAAATTTATAAAAAAAACTTGTATCACATCATCAGGTCGAATTTCGCGACCTCCTCCAAAACGGAATCAGTTTTGATTATCTTACTTAAGAAAGGGGGATGTAGGATTAGGTTATTTAGAGGTACGTCTGTACGTAAGGTAGTCACTGTCACTAATGTAAAGTTGGCAATGAAAGATGTCATGGGCAGTGACAGTCAAGCGATGTTCTCGAACCTTGGCTCACGTATATGTACTCAATAAAGAACAATATAAAATCAAGTGTTAATGTTTAATTAATAAATCCTAAAGTAAAGAAACAAACATTAACATAACAGCAGCCGAATCCGCTTCTAATGCACTCATATGCACCACCAACAAAAAACCCCTCCCCCTACTTAGTTAAACCTCAATATATAAAGTAAAGTTGCCCCTCTCGCAATGATAATTTTAACAAAATGGCATCGGAATCCACTTCAAATACACCTCTCTGTACCACCAACGAAAAGAAAATCCTCATTATACGTAGTACCGCTGCTCTCCCCCAACGACAATTTCCGAAAAAAGTATAGAGCAGTGGAATCTACTCCGTATGCACTCATATGCAGCATCAACAAAAACAAAAACTCTCATTCACTTAATTAGTCAAACATAGTTATTTAAAGTAAAGTTGCCCCCCATGACCGCCCCTCCTCCTAGTTAGTTAAACCTCATTATATAACGCTAGCTTCCTTAATGACAATATCCGAAAAAAGTATAGGGTAGTGGAGTATACTCCTAATGCACTCTTCTGCACCACCAACAAAAAATAAATCTACCCTTCCCCCAAATATGAAAAGTATATTCCTGCCCCTGCCAAAATTATTGCATACCGGAGTGAAAAAACGCTCGGAAAGTTATCGAGAGAAAAGTGTCTGTTCATCGGTCGTTTGAAAAAAATCCTTTTTTTTTGTTTGGTGAGTACTTTTCGTATGCCAGCAGGAAAAATGTTGTAAAACTAATATGCGTGTAACATGACCTTTCGTAAGGCTTCGGTGAAGAAATATAAAATGTCAGAAGTCATAATTTCGTCTAATAGACAACGCCTAAATATATATTGTAAAATTAATGGAGACGTACATAGTAACACAAAGACATTGTGGTAATAAAGAAAATAATATCAAATCTATTGTAACATTTTATATCTGCCAATTGTAGTTTAATTTTATCAATGTTAAGTAATTTAGAAGATCAAGTTATTTTAATAAAGTTGTATAATACTAAATGTAAATAAGAAGAATATATAAAGCCATGTTATAATCATAATGAGAACAAAATAATCAAAAAGTTAACTTAACGCAATACATAACCTCAGACATAACAAAAATATAAATAAAACTGAAATCAATTAACTTAACGCAATGCGTAACGTTAGACATGGCCAAAATTTAAAAGTAACATGAAGGGCAGAATAATAAATCGAGACAAAAGCTATCATATCATATGAAAACAAGTTAAACTTGAATAAAGAAAACAATTGTGAATTCAGTAGCAATTGTGAATTCAATATTATTTACACCTAATACAAATAAGTTATAGAGGTCTATTTCATAAATAGGAAATAAACAATATCAGGACACCTTAAATATCCCATATAGAAAAACAAACATTTGAGCCTTGGATGTAAGTCGAGAATATACAAAACCTGCATACGACCAGTGATGACATATGGTGCGTAAACCAGAGCTGAAACATCGGTAACAAAGAGAATCCTACGAACTACTGAAATGAAGACCTTAAGAATGATACACGTTGAGAGACAGGCAGAGAAATGTAGACATAAGAGAAAAGTGCCAAACAAACGACGTTGTCAGATGGATACGGCAGAGAAGAAGAAAATGGAACCAGCACGTCAATAGAATGGGCCCCGACAGAATGGCCATAATAATCCGCAACAATGTACCCCATGGCAGAAGACCAACTGGACGTCCACCTAAACGTTGGCGAGATAGTTGGCAGTCAACCTCGCAAGAGTTGCTTAGACGAGGAGGAAACCGGAACTAAACAGGCGATATGCCTTCTAAAGATGATGAAGAAGAAGAAGAAGAAGAAACAAAATATCAATACCTTTCAGAGTCTAGCTCCGCAACATAACTTAAAGGGGTTATGTCATTACATTTCCGCACTATATGTTTTGCGCGTACTATACATCAACTGAGATAATATCTTTTGGGATTTTATTATATGCAAAAACTTTATAAGATAACTCAACTCGAAGCGTGTAAATTTTTCTAAATACACCCTTGTTCAAAATAGTACCTGCAGCCAGTTCGATTTGATTTATGGCAAATAAGGTTAGCAAATATTTAAAAGATTGATTATCGTAGAAACCGTTGGCGAGTATTTAAACTACCGAATCAAATCCACAAGTGTTGGATAGTGTAATATAGCCTCTATTGATTTTTATAGTTGTGAGGCCTTCTAGGTTGCCATTTCGCATTATCCAACCCGCTAGCACTTTTTTGTTAGAAAAGTCCGTCGATAAAAACTCAGCTACTAGTTCAAAGTCGTTTCTTTTTTTCTTCTTAGATGCCATATTTCTCTAATTTTCAAACCTGATTATACTCGATATATTTTTTTATGAAATTGTCGAGCTAGCGTGAATTTATGTGTGGAGCTAGCATACGAAAACTACTCGCTAAACAAATAAAATTATTTTTTCCACTACTAGCTGTGAAGTTGACAATTATTGTGTCTTCTAGCCAACTGAGAAGTAGAATTTTTCTATTAGTAGTTAATAACTTTTTCTATTGTTAACCTAAGTCAATAATGGACAAATTCAAATGTTTTGAGAATTCAGGGATAACGGCTTAACAAAAACTAGTGCAACATAATTTTGTATATCCAGGAGATTGTCTTTAACATATTTACTGCTTGAAATTACCTAACAAGATAAAATTATTTCAATAAAACTGTCATTAGTTTAAAATTCGCGCTCAACCAAAAATTTCTGATAACATAAGGAGTGCGTTCATAATATATGGGCGAGGTGAGGAGCGAAAACAGTGTCAGTGTTAGTCAGACGACGGAGTAAACGCCTAGGGAGAAATCAGTTTGAACGATTTGTAGATCGACACTATCAAAATTTGATTTTGACATTGAAATGTGGATCGAGGAATGTTTTTACCTTCAACATTATCACCAGTGGAATTTGAAAATCTTCTGTTGATAGAAACTGGTAGCTAACCTTGACCCACAGAATGTCGATTACCGGTGCCTTAACCTCTACAAACAAGAACATGTGTACATTGTACATATTATACGAATTGCGCATATCAGGGTAATAGTTTCGCCGATAGTAAGTGGGAACTACAGGGCACTCTCATCGATTCTCGTGGTTCGTTTGTGAACGCTGTGGTGTAGAGTGGTGTATAAGAGTACATAGACAAATAATATATCACTTTCTCTATGGTAAAGTATGTGTTAAATGTTTTATGAACGCTCACTTTGTACCCAAGTGTTGTGAACGCACTACCGCTATAATTGTTCAAAGTTCAAAGTAAAACATAAACCACGTTTTGCGAAATTTTTGGACGTGATCGTATAATTGGTTTCGTTAATTCGTTGCACTTAATATTGTTGATTATGAACTATAGGAATAATGATATTCTATTGCTGTGTGATTAAACTATACATGATTTTTATAAGACATTTTTTATTTTTGTCTTAAATTTGGCTAGTAGTGGAAAAAAATGTATATACACCACGGTGGTGAAGACATTTATAAACCTCGCACCTTATTCCGCTCGAGGCAAAGCCCCTTGCAAAATAATTTTGGTGCTCGGTCGATAATAATAGTCTTCACCACCTTGGTGTATAATATACTATTATTTAAACGACCGATGAACAGACACTTTCTGACCGTTCAATAATTTTCCAGGCTCTTTTTTACTAATATTTTCAATTATTTTGGCAATTTTCCAATTTTTTTGGTTTAGGGGAAGGAATATACTTTTTATATTTGGGGGAAGGGAAGATTTTGTTTTTGTTGATGGTGCATAAGAGTGCGTTAGGAGTGGACACCACTACCCTATACTTTTTTCGGATATTCTCATTAAGGGAGCCAACTTTATATAATGAGGTTTAACTAAGTAGGTGGATGGGTGATTCTGTTTTTGTTGGTGGTGCATAATTGTGCATAAGATGTGGATGCCATATATTTTTCGTTGGGGGCATGTAGTATACGTAATGAAGCTTAACTAATTAGGAGGGGAAGGGATTTTCCTTTTGTTGGTGGTGCAGAGGAGTGCATTTGAAGTGGATTCCGATGTAATATTTTTAAAATTATCATTGGGGGGGGGGTCAACTTTACTTTATATATTGCGGTTTAACTAAGTAGGGGGAGGGGTTTTTTGTTGGTGGTGCTATGAGTGCATTAGAAGTGTATTTGGCTGCAGTATATATTTTTTGCATATTGTCATTGGGGGAGGGGCAACTCTGAATAATGCGATACTAATAACTGGGGGGATGGGTGCAAAGGATTTTTTGCTAGACCATTACGGTGCAAAGTACAAAATTTGAGAATTCTGAGGGGGGGGGTTATTTGACCCCCCCTTCCCCCATAAACACACAGCTGTAGTCTCTCGGTAAATGTGATGCAAATAAAATCATTCATGGAGCATATTGATGTATTAGGAGTGCATAACGACCACCAAATATGTTTTTGTTGAAAACATTTATTGGGGGGGTTACTTAACTGACCTCAGCTATTAGTTGAGGGAAAAAAGATTAGATTGAAAGTTATTTTTATATTAGAACTTACCTCGCTCACTGCTCTTAAAGGTAGTAATGGGCCATCATTTTCACGTTTTTGCTCAAAATAGTGAATTAATGATACAATGAGTCCTTTACAACGATTATTCAGTGATTTGTAAATATTTGCACACATATTTGTGAATATTCGTAACCAGTTTGTTATCAAAAGAATAGTTTTTAGTTATAATACATGCAAAATTGAACGGATAGTCGGAATAATAAGCAACAACGTCTTACACGCGTGTTCAAAACTGCCAACTCATTGAAATTGAAATTTGAAATACCTGAACATGTTTCCTACCAATATTTTCTTTGATAAGTTTTTTTTCATTATAGATAGGAATCGTCGGAAGGACAGGAGCAGGAAAATCATCCCTTATCAATACACTTTTCAGATTGACAAAATACGATGGTTTGATATTGATAGACAATCTGGATATCAGCGTCTTGGGCTTACATGACTTAAGAAAGAAGATCTCAATTATCCCTCAAGTAAGATACAAAAAACTAGAGGAAAAAATTATAATTTTAAATTTTTTTAGGAACCCGTATTATTTTCCGGCACTCTTAGATATAACCTGGATCCTTTTGAAGAATATACGGATGAACAGATTTTTGCATCGTTGATAGATGTTGAAATTAGAAACGCGTTGCAGGGTGGAATAAGTATGCATGTAAAGATAAAGGGTGTCCCAATAAGAGTATACGATGGTGAATGGCATTCGTTACAGGAGCACGATAAAGGTGTTCCTGTTACCTAAACTAAACTGGGTGGTATGGATTTGAACTACATGTGGTTCAGCAGATTGGCGCCACATGCTACACCGCGCACGAAATAATCGATTTATTAGAGCAACTATTTCCAGGCCGAATCATCTCCCGAAATTCATATGTTAACTGGACGACAAGATCGTGCAATTTAACGCCGTATTATTTCTATCTTTGGGGTTTTTTGAAATCTCAGATATTTGTGGATAAAACACAAACTATTCCTGAGCTCAAGGCCGAGATCTGACGCGCCATCTTTATCAAAATATCATCGAACATTTCATGAAAAGAGCAAGGGCCTGTGTTCAGAACCGCATTCGCCATATGCGGAACATTTTATTCCACACGTAATGGCAACATGTCTACTCAAAAAAGATTACGTTTTACTTTTAAGTTAGTTCTAGCACTCTTATTAGGACACCCTATATAAATATACTATCTTACAATTATCATATGTTGTTAAATAAAATATGCATACAGTATTAGAAAAAATAAATCTTGGGTATTAGGTTTTAACGAGTGCGTAAAGGATTATGGCCTTCTGAAAGATCGAGATAGCATTAGAACTTCCCCTCGAATAGCTCGAAGAGGGGTTACGCTCGACGTCTCTACGCCCCAGACCAATAACATCGCGACTCGTCACCAAGACAGGTTAATAAATCTTCCATTTCTTGGTGTGAATCTGGCTTGTGTTTATCAGAGTCAAAGTGAAAGTGTCAAATTATAAATTGCTAAAAATATGGTTATGGTCTAACAAGGTTGAGTAGGATTAATTTAATTTATTAAGGATTTTAGTTCTAATAAACTAAATAAAAGTAAGTGAACCTTCACAATGTCATCAACTGGTATATTTCATCATAGTTGTATTGCATAAAATTGTAATAGTAAATATTTTTGGCCACTTCGCAATTTGGAGATGAAGAATCAAACATTTTTCAAATTTCATTCTGACGTTGATCAAATGGAACAGTGGTTTAAAATTTTAGAGCTTCCTTATACATCCAATGATCGAAGATATGTGAAGATCAATTTGATGATGATGCATGTACAAGTACATTACGCAAAATAATTGAATTTTCTTCACCTTTTCAACCCTTACATCATACACTGTAATACTACCAGGGTCGTTTAAAGACCCTTCCGTTACTTTTAATAATAATTATGATTAACCCTTGCCAATGCGAGGATGTTCTAGTTACCTATAGTTTCTTTCACTAACACAAGAAGAATCATTACTTTTGAGTGGACTAAGGCTGTTCTTCCTAAAAGAACTTGAAGTTCAACCTCGGTTTACAATACGAGGATTTATAAAAAAAGGAGTTATTTTAAATGAAAGGCCGAGTTCACTTAATAAATATATTCCCATATAAGTTAGACGAAATTTATAATTTACAAAGTCAGAAATTAATTCAAATTACAGTGGCCGAATTCGAACAAAAGGTTTATAATTTAGAAAAAATGAGTGGGACGAAACTTATTACTTATAATTAACAATAAATAAAACAAAAGAAGAAATTATACAATGTATGGAAAGTGGACAGTTTGACTTCTTAGCAATAGGCTCGTAAAATAGAATTGAGAAAACGATCGAAGGAATTACAGTTTGATTTACCTTTTGTAAAATTGAACATCATAAAAATTTATAGACGAAAAATGAAATAACACTTTAGATTAGATTTTACTTTTTCAACAAAAATATACTTCTAATTACAACAGATAACAGGAACACCTGAGGATTCGTTCCCCTCTCTCTATTCAAGTAACTGTGATACCGGCTAAATTCCACTCATAAGTTAAATTAACATGAATGAACTTAAATCTGCCTGAGATTGTCTGATCGACTGAACTTATTTAAAAATTTGCGCGCGGTTTATTTGATATATTCATATACCAACCTTACAACCATTTAAAATAATTGGTATTTACTCCCTAGTTCTTAATTAAAAGATGCTATACTATTACTTGAGTAAACTAAATACCTCGACGATCGGATTGTTAGTTTTTATGTAGTCGATAGCGAGAAGCAATGTATCGAAAGGTTACTAGTTTATACAATATGACGACCATTAGTAAATTTCTATATGTCCCGATTCTGCATATACACCCCTCAAATAATGGTTAGTCTGTTAATTCAAATTATTGTAATGTTTTTCTTATTTATTAAAAGTGTTTATTACGGGTGGGATAAATTTCAAACACTCGGTATGGCTACTTACTAATTTATTTAAACACTAACTCACTAACACTTAATTTATATATACTTAAATAATCACCTAAATTTAATTTATATGCACACAAACTTAATTATATTAGCACTTTACTGTTCAGTGTATTTTCGTTTATTTCTCGAGATCACTTTATCAATCAACTCCTCCGCTGATCGGTCCTTATTTATATTAATGCCTTTCTTACTAGAAAATTCCGGGCTGCGGCTTACACACACACACACAAATAATTTTTCTGGCCTTTTATAGATAACTCTGGTCACAAAAACAATGTGTACATAAGATAAGTCGTAAATAAACAGTGCGTATCCTCCATAATTTCAACTTTTATACCTGGCTTAGACAGAGTCGGTTTTAGGGACTATACCCGGATGCTGTTTCGTAACATTACCCCCTCCTTAAATGGAAGTTCCTCCTGGAACTTTTGTGTAGCCGAGACTGGATGTTTAAATCGGCAACTGGCCCCATTTCTACACTTTCCGATCTTATGGAAATAGCAGGGCACCGTCTTCATCGGATACTGATAACGGGGGTTGTAGCTGCAAATTAATATCTGGACACCGGTATCTTGAAAGATAATCTCTACCATGTTCCTGATGATTCGCCAATCCAACTGGTTACTCGCTATCTTAGGCATAGCCAGTTTCTTCACGTTGGATTCCAACACATGGCCTCGGAGGTTTCGAAGTGCTTCCCACACATCGCGGTAGGTAGATCGATCTTGGAATTCATTTTTAGTTACCACGTAGAAGACGTACCGTGAATTATGTTTCAGTTTCAGTGTCTTGCCAGGGGCTGGAATCTGGTCTTCAAGTTTTTCTAATTGCCCGAACTTCTTTCGAAAGACGGTTGCCAACCCTCGTGCGTACTTGATACGGGCGGGGATGTTGTATGCCAGTGAATAATCTTCCGGGAGAGTGAACAGATCTTGTTGTTGTTCCGAAGTGACTCCATATCTAGCTTTCCCGGTACCTCCATACGTGCCCATAAATTCCTCGAAGATAGGGTCGGACACATCAGGAATAAGGTTTACTTCTTCCCCCAGGTCATGGTCTCCTTCGAATGGCGCTAGTCGGTTTTGGTGAACTACTTTTGGTTTTCCGTTAGGGATCTTGCTTATGCGATATATAACATCATTGATCCTTTTCTTGATTAAGTATGGACCTTCCCATGATTTTTGTAATTTTGGAGAAAATCCTTTTCTCCTCGTCGAGTTGTGTAACTATACTTTGTCCCCTTCTTTACAACCGCCTTCTGTGGCCTGCGTGTCGTACCGACTTTTCATTCTGTCGCTGGCAACTTGAAGATTGGTTCGAACTAATTCATGAATATCGTCCAGCCTTCTTCTCAATTGGATCACGTAGTCTTCGCCTGCTAGATCTTCTCCAGGCCGGCAGCCAAATTCCAGGTCACAAGGAAGCCTCATTTCACGTCCAAACAGGATTTTCGCCGGTGTTTCACCCGTGGACTGATTGACAGCAGATCGATAAGCCAATGCGAATAGGGAAAGATACTGGTCCCAATCTCTCTGGTGGCTGGATACTACTTTAGACAGGTATTTTTCAATAGTACTGTTCATTCTCTCGAACATTCCATCTGACTGTGGATGAAAAGCTGTTATCCTAATCTTCTTCATTCCCAGCTTGTCGCAAATCTCCTGGAATAGATGGCTATCAAAATTTCTTCCCTGGTCACTGTGGACTTCCAAGGGCACTCCATATCGGCTGATAAATTATTTCACCAATACATCTGCTACAGTTGTGGCCTCTTGGTTGGGAATAGCGTAAATTTCCACCCATTTTGTGAAATAATCCATTATAACCAGTATGTATTTGCTACCATTTTCTGTTGTCGGAAATGGTCCGCCGATGTCTAAAGCAATCCTTTCGAAAGGGCTTCCAACATTGAACTGTTTCATGGGTGCCTTTCTCTTGCGATGTGATCCATTACTCGTAGCACAAATCGTACATTTCTTACACCAGTCCTTCACATCGTCGGAGCTGTTCATCCAATAAAACCTTTCCCGGACTCGCTGAAGGGTTTTCTTCACTCCCAGATGACCTCCCGATGGACTGTCGTGTAACTTCTTCAGTGCCTCAGCTACTCTTGTTCTCGGGATAACTAGCTGTCTCCTCATCTCGGAACCATCATCGTTTTCAAGGACTCTTTTCAACAGCCCTTCTTCCAGGACAAGAGAGTCCCACTGAGCCCAATACGCCTTGAGTGTCGGTGAAAACTTTGACACTTCTTGCCAGGTAGGTCGCCGATTCTCTTTCTTCCATTGCCGGATCATCTTCAGGTGATGATCATTCTCCTGATCTTCTCTGATCCTGGTGGCTGACCATTCCTCGTTGACTACAGTAGTTCTTGAAACTGCAGCTTCCCTAGATTCCACCTTCTTGCAGTGGGAGCAGTCTATCGGGCACAGCCGTCTGGACAGGGAGTCGGCATTTCGGTGACTCACACCAGCTCGATGTTCGATGTTGAAATAGTATTCTTGAAGTCGTTCAATCCATCTAGCGATCTGGCCCTCGGGGTTCTTGAACTGCATCAACCACTTAAGTGCTGCTTGATCAGTCCGGATTAAAAACTTCCTACCATAGAGATACTGGTAAAAGTGTTCCACGGACTTCACTACTGCCAAAAGTTCTCTTCTTGTGACGCAGTAGTTTTGTTCTGGTTTGGAGAGGACTTTACTGAAATATCCCAGTACTCTTTCTTGCCCTCCTTGGATCTGTGAGAGCACTCCACCAATTCCTACGTTGCTTGCGTCAGTGTCAAGAATAAAGTCTCTCTCTGGTAATGGATATCCTAATATCGGCGCCGAGGTTAAATGCCTTTTCAAGGTTTCAAAATCCGTTTGACAGTCTTCGTCCCATTGGAAAGCTCTTGCTTCTTCTGTGAGTCGCGTTAGAGGCTTGGCAATATCTCCAAACTTCCTGATAAATCTTCTATAATACGTGCAAAGTCCAAGGAAACTCCTAATTTGATGTTTGTCGGTTGGTTGCGGCCATTGCTGAATGGAAGCAATTTTCTCTGGATCCACCGCCACTCCTTAATTGCCTACTATATGACCTAGATAGTTGACTCGGTTTTGGAATAGCTGACATTTCTTCGGGTTTAACATGAGCTGGGCAGCTTGGAGTCGTTTGAATACGTCTTCCAAATTCTTCAGATGCTCGTCAAATGTCTTCCCCAGTACTACGATGTCGTCCAAATAGACCAGGCATGTCTTCCAAGACAACCCTCTCAAGACATTTTCCATAAGTCTTCCAAATATCGCAGGCGCATTACAGAGCCCGAATGGCATGACGTTGAATTGCCATAATCCAGATCCGGTGGTAAAAGCAGTCTTCTCTTTATCTTCTGGGTCCATTTCCACTTGCCAATAACCAGACTTCAGGTCCAAGGTGGAAAACAGTTTGCTGCCGGCCAAAGTGTCTAGCGTATCGTCAATTCGAGGCAGGGGATAGCTGTCTTTCTTCGTCACGTTGTTTAGCTGGCGATAATCCACGCAGAATCTCGTAGCTCCATCCTTTTTCTTGACGAGCACTACTGGAGACACGCATGGACTAGTAGATGGTTCTATTACTTTTTCTTCTGCCATCTCTCGAATTATTCTTTCAGCTTCCTCTCCCTTCGCTCGTGGAAGTCTTCGAACTGATTGTCTAATTGGCTTAGCATTACCAGTATCGATTTTGTGTTTGACGGTTGATGTTCTGCCAGTCTTTGCTCCTTTTGGTACGAATAAGTCTCGATACTGCAAGAGAAATTCTCTCATTCTCTTTTTTCAGCACGATCCAAAGATTGACCAGCTACTGATAACATTTGTTCGAATCTGGCATTAGAATTGTCAGTGGTCGTTGTTTGACGAACTATAGACGTCACTGGTACGCAGAATCCAATCTTGGTTTCCTTCTTGATTGTAATTGGGTAATCGTTCACGTTTATCACACGTACTGGGATCTCTTTCGCCGACGTGACCAATCCTTTTCCAATTAGTACTCCTTTGCCAACTTCTTCGTCGTGGTTCCTTGGCTCCATCATAACCGGTGTACCTTCCTCCATGATTCCCTGTAGCCGTGCTACTATCATGGTTTCACTTCGTGCAGGTAGAACGGTATCTTCCTGTACAGCTGCCAACACCGCATTGCCTTCATATGGATGCAGGATCACCTCCTCGGAACCCACTTGAATGGTTCTGTTTCTAAAGTCTAATTGAAAACCATGTACATTTATTACGTCCATTCCCAGAATCACGTCTTCTTCAATGTCAGCTACGATTACCGTATGCGTGAACTTTTCTGCGCAAATTCCCAATTGGATTTGTGTCTCACCGTGAACGTTGGCGCTCTCATCTGTGGCGGTCCGCAGTCGCAGTCTCGTTGGTATAAGCTTCTTCTTGGAGTTTATTATTTCTGGGCGTATAATGGTCCTAGTTGCTCCAGTGTCAACCAGCAGAGCATATTTCTTGCCATTTACTTCGCCATCCACATATACACTGTCGTTGCGACATCTGAGAGAAGCTATCAGTATGAGAGGGTCTTTGGAACGATCATGGGTCGGTGCTGCCCCCTCGTAGCCGACCCGTTCTAGTTTTCCTGTGACTGGGGCTCTTGGTTTGCAGGAGTCTTGGGGCGCTTACATGAACTACGTACATGCCCTAGCTCGCCACAATTCCAGCATCTGATCTTTCTCGGTTTCTGGTCCATCATATTTTTCATTAAACTGACAAACTGATCAAATCTGTCGTCGTCACCTTCTTCTTGGATGGTCCTGATTTTGTTATATCCTGAAGCCTTCGTTGCTGCTTCATATTAAAGGGCAGCTGTCAAGGCGTAGACTAATGTTTTCGGATGGTCTAAACGAAGCGTCCTCTGCATATCGGGGTCACGTAAGCCATCAATAAAGGCCTGTTTGCCCAGACATTCCATCATGTTCTCTGGTGCTGACGGATAAGCAAATCGAACTAGTCGGGCAATGTCCACTTCATATTCTTGAAAGGATTCATCCCGTTTCTGCCTTCGGTTCTTCAGTTGAGATTGGTACAAATGCTCTAGATGTTCATGACCATATCGCATGTCCAACCTCTTTTTCAGCTGCTCGATGTCATCCGTTTCCTCCAGAGGTATCGTCTGAAGTACATCTAAGGCATCTCTCCGAAGCGCGATGGTTAAGTTTATTGCCTTCTCCCTATCGGACCAATTATTCACTCTAGCGGCTGCTTCAAATTGTTTCACATAATTGGTCCACGACGTTTTTCCATCGAACGTTGGGGCCTTGACTCGGGTAAAACTGCCAATGTCTTCAAACTTAGGTAGTGTTTCTGGCTTGCAAGGTTTCGTTTGCTCGGTCTTCTTTTCTTCCTCTGGCGTGCCCCGCGTTCTTGAATCGGCAATATTTTCCTCTAGCTCCTTGATTTTCTCGTCTATCGTTGTAATCTTATTCTCGACTTTCTCATCCATCGTTGACATTTTATTCTCGATCTTCTCGTCCATCGTGGACATTTTATTCTCGATTTTCTCGTCCATCGTTGACATTTTATTCTCGATTCCCGATTTTAGAGACGAAATTTCATTTTCAATGTCAGCGGCAATGTCGGTTTTCATTAACAAGATATCGGCAGATATGTCGTTCTTCAAAGTAGAAATATCGTTCTTCATATCAGAAATCTTCTCGTCCATGTTAGCAGAAATGTTCTCTTCCATGGCAGAAATCTTCTCGTCCATGTTAGCAGAAATTGATGAGATTAAGGTGGAATCCTCGTTATTGAATAAAACTGTTTCTGGATCAAAGCCGTCACTTTCCAGTGCCACTTTAAGCCGTTCTACTAATTCACTTTTCTTACCGGACGCTTCCAACTCACGATCTTCCAATTCTGCTCTTAATTCCGCCCCTTTCAGATCCCTTAATCTCTTGGCCATTTTTACGTAGCAATGTATTCATATAATCCCACTTCTGACACCAATGTAATGTTTTCTTATTTATCAAAAGTTTTTATTACGGGTGGGATAAATTTCAAATACTCGGTATGGCTACTTACTAATTTATTTAAACACTAACTCACTAACACTTAATTTATATATACTCAACTAATCACCTAAATTTAATTTATATGCACACAAACTTGATTATATTAGCACTTTACTGTTCGGTGTATTTTCGTTTATTTCTCGAGATCACTTTATCAATCAACTCCTCCGCTGATCGGTCCTTATTTATATTTATGCCTTTCTTACTAGAAAATTCCGGGCTGCAGCTTACACAGACACAAATAATTTTTCTGGCCTTTTCTAAATAACTCTGGTCACAAAAACAATGTTTACATAAGATAAGTCGTAAATAGTTATAAAAAAAAACAGTGCGTATCCGCCATAATTTTAACTTTTATACCTAGCTTAGACAGAGTCGGTTTTAGGGACTATACCAGGGTGCTGTTTCGTAACATTATCAATTTACTCACCGGAGACGAATCTCTTCCCCTCAAACGTGGAGCGTGGTAATCCAAAGAATATGCACACAACAAACAAAAAAAATCACTTATGCTAGTGATTAGCGCAAAATTCGCGAAACTCCGCACGTGATTTCCAGAACGGCGGCTGGACACGCTCTCATTCTGTTTCAATTTTTTCATTCCCCTCTTCATCAAGTTTTTTCAGTTACCTGTCGACTAAACTTCATATGTGGGTCGCTGAATTTGCGATTTCATACATGAGTTAATGTATTTCTCAATTTCTTGTTTTAAATTATGGTTCTAAAATACAGTTGAAATAGCCTTACGCTATAATTTCCAATCACCTAGTTTTACGAATGATAAACATTTTTTGTTTAATATAATTTCGTATCGAACTAGCTGAAGAAATACTATTTCATTTCTTTATATGATACAGGTTGTCCCAATTCCAATAACCATTTTTATAATTTATTTATACCCATCATTACAACACCACCAAAAGTAGTTGAACATAGTAATAATACCCAAGCTTTTAAAGTACAGCATTGTCTGTAATAAGAAAGTTTATTTTTTGTAACAATTATAGTCAATAACTACAACATAAATTGTGAAGAAGATGTCTGCAGTTTATTAGATAACTTAAGTTATTTTTTAAATTTCCATAATGAACCATAACCATTCACTTCCGTAGATATATCTGCAAAAGCAACTATAAATAGATTTCTAGTATTTTTTACAAAATTACGCCCAAACTTCCACTTGGCTAATTGTCTTTGTTGACACACAGCGTACCGATCCCGTTTCACTCTAGTATGGAGTGTATCAAGCCACTGTTTATACTTGAATTATTCCGATCGGAATTTAAGTAGAATAGAAAAAGGTTAGTCAACTTTGTAAATCTATAATTCAACAAAAGATATTTACTATTACTCTGTTACTCATCATGTATTTGATATGTCGGTTATTGTTAATAATAAATTGAAAGTAAATACTTAAAAATGATCGTAAAAAGCCAAACTTTAAATATACTCTATACTGATTCGACTTATGTTACATTTCTTGTTGGCAATACTGAATTCATTCCCGAATCACGCGTTTACATCAGCTTATTCCGGTTATGATTGATTCCGTTCCATCTAAAAATGTAGGAATGGAATGAAATTATTCTGATCGTGATTATACCCGTTTACATCAGACAAATCTCAGTTACTTCTGGAATGAAACGGGATCGAAACGCGGGTGTAAACTAAGCCATAGACACTAGACACTGTCATACCGTTTTTAAACTAGAAGTTGTTTGAAGTTGGCAATTCTGTAGATTCCAGATTAGTCAGATCACAGTCGGTTTTACACAGCACTTTTCAGTCGAGAGGGATAACAGGAGGTGAGGACAGCATTCCATCTCTCCGTGATGTGGTATTATAATATAACTGCGTTCCTTGCTACTCTTACAGATTTCTGTCTATACCCAAGATATATTTTTTCCGATACTGTATGCAGTAATATAGTGCACAAGGTGGGCAAATAAGCGAAGTAAGCGGCTGTATCTCAGAAACTAATTCTCTTGCCTGTCTTCAGATTGAGATTAAGAATGTAAATAAACACATAAATGACGACCTGGCACTATCAGTTACAAGCTTATAGGCAACATTGAATAAAGCAGTGTTGATTTGGTCACATATATTAAGAGTCAAGAGATAGAAGCCAATTAAACTCTTTTCTCATATGTGGCAAAGTCCACCCTTAAGGGGCAAAGTAACCCCGCTTTATGGTACATGAAAATAATGTTCAATCTCCAATTATAAAATCGATATTTGTTTTTTTTATGATTCAATTGATATTCCATAAGATATGGTAGGTATATTGTTAATTTCTCATATATCATTAGTTTGTCCTTTTAAATTCATCTGCTAATATTTGATTCTGTCTAAGATTCCGCGCTGCGTTATGTTAATTAATTGTTTTACAACTTATATTCGGTTATCATATTTTTTTTATTATTATAACATGACTTTACGTGTTTCATCGGAACTTTTATTGCAAAACTTATTAAAATAATCTCGTATTCTTCCGTTATATTGAATCACTGGAATGAAACATCAATTGACAGATTTTGTTATATCACTATTATATAAAATATTATCCTTATTTCTTTATTTCAATATTTTACTGGACTACAATATAAGCATCCATTCATAATACATTTCTTCAAGGAGGGGAGGTAAGACTTTTTATGTCGGTGCATTAGTGCAAAGTTTGGAAACCGCTGGTCTACATCATATTTGTGAATTTTCAATTTGAGAAGAATTTCAATAAAACCATTTTATGATTTCTTACAATGTCAAAATAAAATTAATTTCAGAATGCCTCGATGACGTTATGACTGAAGGGGGTACAAATATAAGCGTAGGCTCCAGACAAATGGTATGTTTAGCAAGAGCAATTTTAAGAAACAATAGAATACTGGTATTGGATGAAGCAACCGCTAATGTGGATGCCCAAACGGATAGATTTATTCAAACAACAATTCGTACAAAATTTGCTCACTGCACGGTTTTAACAATTGCTCACAGATTGAATACTGTTATGGATTCTGACAGAGTGAGATATAATAAGTCTTTTTCATATTTTTTTTCATCTAGGAAGTGAGACATTATTTTTTCCACCAATATGAACAGAATGCATAGTCACTGAAAATAATAAGCAAAGTAGCGTATTGAATCACAAGTGGGCAAAGTAAATAAATTTCTTCACAAAGGAGGAAAATACACATGTGTATAATTGATTGCATACTCTGAGCACAATGTTTTCATGGGATTTATCAATTTATTTAATCATATAAACATTTCTGAAGACAAAATTTACGTTGTTATATTTCTTTTTCTCATGTTGGTGATAGTGTAAATTCTTCTGAGCTTTTCATTAATAAACAAAGAACGATGTTTTATATTTTTGGCAAAATTGTGGAAAAAATCATGTTTAGCACTCGTGAGCATGTCTTTTTACCACTTGTCCAGTTGGCGGCCAAGTTCTGGGAAAAATACATACTTTGCTCACTTGTACTAAAAATGGCTATATCACAGTGGCAGATATAGTTCGCTTTACACTTTAGATCATATCCGATATTATTAAGATCTTATCAATTTCTTGTATCAATTTTTTCTTCAATATCAACAATGCAAGTGCAATAAGCTCTTCAACATTTTTAAAGTAGTAAAGAAACTCCTGGAGAATTTTTAGTTTTTAGCTTATTATTATTGCCATTATTATACTATTATCATTGAATCTGTCAGGACCTCGACCCCGACGTTGATATTTGAAATGAAGTACCGATGCTTTTTTCTGACTAAGGATTATCTCCTCTTTCGCAGCGATTATTGTCTCCCCCAATTTATCATAGTTTCGCGATGATTTAATTATTGTTACTAATTCGAATTTTTTTATTACTTTCGCGAACACTTCTTCTGAATCATTACCGGCAATTGTCTGTTCCGACATTACGGTTTCAATGGATTGACCGTACTCCTCGATATCCGTTCTGCCTTGTTGACGGGTTTGTAAGCGTGCTGCTGATGTCCAGTCATTTCGTGTTTTTTGATATCATTAATTGAATAACTAAAGTCCAGTACCACTATATTGTAAATAGTGACTCATGTTGTAAAGATATTTTATAGGAGTATCAAATCAGACGTTTACTTGTAAAAAAAATATTTTAATAGTTGTTGATTTTTTGAATACCGACCAAAGGAGAAATATTCAATTTTAATTAAACAAATTAGTGCGTTATTGCAGAATCCATTTAATCTCTTACATATTTACAAACCTTATTTTAAATAATTTGATTGGTCTATTTTTAAACTGTTCAAATATCTTCGAAACGAATGAAAAATGAAACGTTGTCGGCGTGTATGTTCTAAGTACTTGAGGTTATCTGCATATTTGTAGTTTATATTGTAATGTTATTCTAATTTATTTAAACAGTAAACGGGTGGGATAAATTTTAAACACACGGAATGGCTACTTACTAATTTATTTAAACAGTAAACTAATCACTAACACTTAATTTATATATACTCAACTAATCACTTAAATTTAATTTATATGCACACAAACTTAATTATTAATTTATTTATATTCACTTATTTACTGTTTATTTGTCGAGATCACTTTATCAACTAAACTAAACTCTCTCGGGTCGTTTCATTATTTATACTAGTGCCTTTTTTACTAGAAAATTCCGGACTGCGGCTCACACAAAAATAATTGGCTCGGGCATTTTCTAGATAGGTCTGGTCACAAAAACAATGTAGATAAGATAGTCACTATTCGTAAACAATTCGAGGAAACCCTGCGCGTCCGCCATAATTTTTACTTTCATACCTAGCTTAGACAAAGTCGGATTTAGGGACTATACCAGTGTGCTGCTTCGTAACATCACCCCCTCCTTAAATGGAAGTTCCTTCTGGAACTTTTGTGTAGCGGAGACTGAATGTTTGAATCGGCAACTGGCCCCATTTCTACACTTTCCGATCTTATGGAAATAGCAGGGCACCGTCTTCACCGGATACTGATAACGGGGGGTTGTAGTTGCAAATTAATATCTGGACACCGGTATCTAGGAAGGTAATCTCTACCATGTTCCTGATGATTCGCCAATCCAACTAGTTACTCGTTGTCGTAGGCATAGCCAGTTTCTTCACGCTGGATTCCAACACATGGTCTCGTGGGTTTCAAAGTGCTTCCCACACATCGCGGTAGGTAGATCGATCTTGAAAGACTTTTTTAGTTACCACGTAGAAGACGTACCGCGAATTATATTTCAGTGTCTTGCCAGGGGCTGCAATCTGGTCTTCAAGTTTTTCTAATTGCCCGAACTTCTTTCGAAAGACGGTTGCCAACCCTCGTGCGATCTTGATACGGACGGGGATGTTGTATGCCAGTGAATAATCTTCCGGGAGAGTGAACAAATCTTATTGTTGTTCCGAAGTGACTCTATATCTAGCTTTCCCGGTACCTCCATACGCGCCCATAAATTCATCGAAGGTAGGGTCAGACACATCTCGAATATGGTTTACTCTTTTCTCTAGGTCATGGTCTCCTTCGAATGGCGCTAGTCGGTTTTGGTGAACTACTTTTGGTTTTTCGTTGGGGATCTTGCTTATGCGATATATAACATCATTGATCCTTTTCTTGATTAAGTATGGACATTTCCAGGATTTTTGTAATTTTGGAGAAAATCCTGTTCTCCTCGTCGGGCTTTGTAACCATACTTTGTCCCCTTCTTTAAAACCGCCTTCTGTGGCCTGCGTGTCGTACCGACTTTTCATCCTGTCGCTGGCAACTTGAAGATTTGTTCGAACTAATTCATGAATATCGTCCAGCCCTCTTCTCAATTGGATCACGTAGTCTTCGCCTGCCAGATCTTCTCCAGGCCGACAGCCAAATTCCAGGTCACAAGGAAGCCTCATTTTACGTCCAAACAGGATTTTTCGCCGGTGTTTCACCCGTGGACTCATTGACGGCAGATCAATAAGCCAATGCGAATAGAGAAAGATACTGGTCCCAATCTCTCTGATGGCTGGATACTACTTTGGACAGGTATTTTCCAATAGTCCTGTACATTCTTCATTCTTTTGACCATTCCATCTGACTGTGGATGTAATGCTGTTATCCTGGTCTTCATTCCCAGCTTCTCGCAAACCTTCTGGAATAGATGGCTTTCGAAATTTCTTCCCTGGTCACTGTGGACTTCCCATGGCAATCCATATCGGCGACAATGCATCCGCGACAGTTGTAGCCTCTTGTTTGGGGATCGCGTAATTTTCCACCCACTTTGTGAAATAATCCATTACAACCAGGATGTATTTACCACCATTTTCGGTCGTCGGAAATGGTCCAGCGATATCTAAAGCAATCCTTTCGAAAGGGCTTCCAACATTATACTGTTTCATAGGTGCCTTTCTCTTGCGATGTGGTCCATTACTCGTAGCACAAGTCGTACATTTCTTACACCAGTCCTTCACATCGTCGGAGCTGTTCATCCAATAAAACCTTTTACGGACTCGCTGAAGGGTTTTCTTCACTCCCAGTTGACCTCCAGATGGATTGTCGTGTAACTTCTACAGTACTTCAGCTACTCTTGTTCTCGGGATAACTAGCTGTCTCTTCATCTCTGAACCATCATCGTTTTCAAGGACTCTTTTCAACAGCCCTTCTTCCAGGACAAGTGAGTCCCACTGAGGCCAACACGCCTTGAGTTTCGGTGAAAATATTGACACTTCTTGCCAGGTAGGTCGCCGATTTTCTTCCTTCCATTGCCGGATCATCTTCAGGTGAGGATCATTCTCCTGATCTTCTCTGATCCTGATCCTGATCCGCGAAGCGCGATGGTTGAGTTCACTGCCTTCTCCTTATCGGACCAATTATTCACTCTAGCGGCTGCTTCAAACTGTTTCACATAATTGGTCCACGACATTTTTCCATCGAACGTTGGGGCCTTGACTCGGGTAAAACTACCAATGTCTTCTAGCTTAGAGTGTGTTTCTGGCTTGCAAGGTTTTGTTTGCTCGGACTTTTTTTCTTCCTTTGGCGTGCCTCGCGTTTTTGAATCAGCAATCTTTTCCTCTAAGTCCTTGATTTTCTAGTCTATCGTTGTAATCTTATTCTCGATTTTCTCGTCCATCGTTGATATTTTATTCTCGATTTTCTCGTCCATCTTTGACATCTTATCCTCGATTTCAGATTTTAGAGACAAAATTTCATTTTCAATGTCAGCGGCAAAGTCGTTTTTCATGAATAAGATATCGGCAGATATATTGTTCTTCAAAGTAGATATATCGTTCTTTATAGCCGAAATATCGCTTTCCACATTCGTTGAAATCTTCTCTTCCATGACAAAATCTTCTCGTCCATGTTAGCAGAAATATTAGCAGACATTGACGTGATTAAGGTGGAATCCTCGTCATTAAATAAAACTGTTTCTGGATCAAAGCCGTCACTTCTGACACCAATGTAAGTTATTCTAATTTATTTAAACAGTAAACGGATGGGATAAATTTTAAACACACGGTATGGCTACTTACTAATTTATTTAAACACTAACATTATATATACTCAACTAATCACTTTAAATTAATTTATATGCACACAAACCTAATTTTTAATTTATATCAACACTTTATATTCAGTTATTTACTGTTTATTTGTCGAGATCACTTTATCAACTAAACTAAACTCTCTCGGGTCGTTTCCTTATTTATACTAGTGCCTTTTTTACTAGTAAATTCCGGACTGCGGCTTACACAAAAACAATTGGCTCTGGCATTTTCTAGATAAGTCTGGTCACAAAAACAATGTAGATAAGATAGTCACTATTCATAAACAATTCTAGGAAACCCTGCGCGTCCGCCATAATTTAACTTTCATACCTGGCTTAGACAGAGTCGGATTTAGGGACTACACCAGTATGCTGTTTCGTAACAATATCTTTCTCTAACGGTCGATAATGTCCGAGTTTCTACATGTCCAATGCATGCTTTTAAAACATAATTTAGCGCGTTATCTAGAGTAGGTTCATCTAATTCAATACATTCAATTAATTGATAAACAGTTTCAATATTTCCATCTACTGTGGGAAGTTGCTAGAAGCAATTCTAAAATTAGTTTGAATGTGTCCAATTGCCGTGCTTCTAAAATTTCTTCAATTGGTGCAATTTTTTAGTCAATTCGCCTTATAAACCGTTCGTTAGTTTTTCATTGATTTGTCATCATTTTTTTAAATTTAAAATCCTTTGCTCTAATTGACTTTTGATTTTTATTAATATAAACTCATGGACAAAATTAACGCAACAAAGTTTTGCTAATTTTGCTTGATGTGAAACATTATCATAATTATTATTAATAAAAACAAGATAATACGTACTAAAAAAATCAATTTTCCAAATATGAAATTAAAAAATGAAGTTAATTATTATAAATGGGTAATACATTATCATAGTTTTTTCTGATATCTATCATAATTGTTATTAATTAAAAAAAAATAATTCGTACTGAAAAATTTTTTTGCAAATATGAAATTAATTAAAATAAGATAATACGTACTAAAAAAATTTTGCAAATATAAAATTTAAAAAAGGAGTTAATTATTATAAATGAGTAATATATAATATTATTACAGTATTTTCTGATATTTATCATCATTTTGCATAATTAAAAGAAGGTAATGCATACTAAGAAAATAACATTTCCAAATATGAAATTAAAAAATGGAGTTTATTATTATAAATGTATATAAAAGTATACATTTATCAAATGAATTCTGTCCGAATTTTGTACTTCTTCTTCATTTTGAAGGTCATCATCGGAGCGTATTCTTCTTCCTCGAACTCTCCTCGATATTTCTCTGTATGATTTGTGAATAATTATATATGTTTATTGAATTAACTAAAGAAAAGAAAACGAATACTGCAAATCAGCTGACTTACGCTTATATTTTTCTTCATCCAAACGTCGCGCTATAGGATCTGTCTTCAAATTGACTCTGAAGTTTCTTAATTCATAGTAATGTCTTCATCAATTCTCATTACACGAATTGCCCTAAAAGTCACTGTTTAAAATACTTTATAACTACACTACTTAATAACAAAATACACTATATCTAATATATTCAATCAATCCAACTTATATACAAGAATAAATGCAACTATAGACTAAAAATATGCAATTCTGCAAAATCATCAGTTGTTATACGAAGTTGTTGAAACACGGATCAGCGTCTGCGAATTGTAACGGAATCTCAAAGTTCAATACCATCCATAAGCCGTGGGTCAGCGGACTGTAACTTCTCCATCCACTGAAGAAGTTTTGTAAGGAACGAACAAAACTGATGGTTATGATAGCACATCTTGTTGGATTTCTGGTTCTTCTGGAATTTTGCGTAGACGTCCTCGGAGTTTATACAATCCTAGTATTGTACAAATGGTTACGATGATGTAGATTGGAGTAATCCAGAGGTGTGTTGGGTCTGTCTTTTGCTGATTGGTACGTATTGATTGTAGTCGTTTTTCTTCCCTGGTAAGAAATGGAGTTGATCCAACGGGATTTTCTTCATCGTCAACGGTTTGGCCTTGGCTAACTGTGTCTGTGAGGCGGTTTTGATTTTTTGGCAGGGTTAAAGCTTCTTCACGTATTATGGATTTTGTGATTTTAAATGCTTCCGTATTTGTTCTGAAGCGACGTCCTGGTGGAAGTTCGAAGAGGTATGTTCCTTGAAGTACCATAACTTTTGAAGTAGAACACTGTGTAGAAATTTTCGTAGCCTGGGAAAAACGGCTATATAATGGGCTTCTGACATCTCTTGAATGAACGTAAAGATGGGTAGATGTTCGCGACGGGCTTCTTCGTTGGTGAGTTTCAAGATTTCGTTAACACAACCATAGCTTTCTTGAAGTAGATGCTCTACACATAGGTATTCCATGCCTATTAGTTCACTGGGTGTTTCCATATATTGGCACAGGTTTTCATTAGGAGCTAGGTAAGGATCTGGTGGAATGATTATAGTTTGATTATGTGTGGGAGTTGAAAACAGATAAACATAGGACAGACAACGGGTTTGGGTAGAAGACTGGAAAGTGGATGACAAATACCAATGTGTGATTGGTGTAATAACCGTCAATTCTTAAAATGTTGAAGTATTTTGTGATGTCTTCTTGACTCTATGGCAATTGTTCCTTTTCTGTATGGCATTTTCTTTGACGTCTTGGATTCTCTTGTGGATTTCTTTATTTATTTACTTAGTTTTCTCCCTATGGCCTTGTGTGTAGTTGTTTAGCAAAGCTCTATCGATGTCTGTGTCAAAAGAATCTTGAGCGCCAAAATGACCATTCAGATCATCTGTTGACTTTTGTTTGGCTACAGACTGAACGGAAGTGTTGTAACCTAAGATAGCGTATAGCATTTGCTCCTTAATGCTCAAAGTTTTCTTCTTTGTTCTGAGAATTCTGAGCTGTTTTAGTATTGTGGAGTGGAATCGTTCAACTATTCAATTCGACTGTGGGCTAACCGCTGTTGTGTAGTGAATTACAGTTTTATGCGTATCTACAAACCCTTGCATAAGTCCATTCTTGAACTCGGTACCGCTGTCAGCTACCATCATGTGTGGCATTCCATGATGTGTTACATAGATGAGAAGGGCGTTTAGGACGTTGATATAATTAGATCCTTCTATCGGATAGGCTTGTCCACACTTGGAAAATGTATCGACGATTGTCAGAAACTTTTGACCGTTTGCTTGGAAGGTATTTCCAAAGGCTTCGTTGGCGTTGGTGTTACCATGAATTTTGGATTTGGTGGACTCCTGTCGTATTTGCTGGTCAAACAAGTATCACACAAATTGATAATTTCTTCGACTTCTTTCTTGAGGTAGGCCAATAGTATAGTTTACGAATTTGGTTTTCGGTTTAATTTTATACCTGTGGTTTGTTTTTTCTTGGTGGTATTGATTTACAGTGGCCTTTTGTCTTTGGGGGCTATTAATATATTCTAAAACTTGATTGCATTTTAATACATCATAGGCCGTGTTCTTGAATGTTTCTCTAAGTATGTTACAGAGAAGTGGACAAATATCATCATTTTCAAAGTACAGATCATATTTTCCCTTAGAATCGAGATAGTCCTTGAAGAATTTGAAAAAATCTCCTTTGAGATTGATTCTTTCAAATTAAGCATAAACCCTTTGCTTATGAAGCTAAATTGTACAGCTCGTTAGGATTTCCATCGTATGGCGATAGAATGTCTAGGTGTTTTGGATTAAATTCAATCATGATGTTGATTTGAGGTGGGGTAATTATGAGCCTAGGTACGTTTACATTTAGGATTGGTGGAGATATTATTGAGTGAGAGGTCTGAGGAGTATTCCCTTGAGTGTATCTGACATATACGTAAAAAAAGGAAACTTAATAGTTTCTTACAAGCTAACGATAATACTGAGGTGCATTCCAATTACTAGCTTAGTTTTAATTTGTTTCTTTACTTCTAAGGCTTTTGGATGAACTTCACTTGATTTTTCAAATGTTTTTCTTCTCAACTTATTTTGATTAATTTTCTTTCTTCCAATAATTATGGATAAACTTCACTTACATGTGACGAATTTCAACGTTTCCCAAAGGTTCCTGAAGTTGTTAAACGTTCAAAACGAAGAGGGTCACTAAGGGCTTTTCCACTATACTACTGACAGTGCCAATTAAGGGTTACTGCCCTAAAGTCACTTTCTAAAAGATATTTTATTGACAATAACTTCACTACTTCGTAACCATATACACTATATATATTCAATCAATCCAACTTATATACAAAAATAAATGCAACTATAGACTAAAAATATGCAACTCAGCAGAATCATCAGTTGGTGTACGAAGTTGTTGAAACATAGATCAGCTTCTGCGAATTGTAACGGAATTTCAAATTACAATCCCGTGCATGAACCGCGGGTCAGCGAACTATAACTCACTACACTACACTTAAACATCCGAGTCTTTGTTGAATTGCAGTCCTAAACTTGTGATTTTTTTATTTCATTTATCTGATTTCTTGTCATATAACTCTACTTACATCTTCAATTGTTCTTGCAGCATAAGCCAAAATAATGGCTAATAATACAAAAAAAACCTATTAGTCTAAGAACCAGTGGGCGGGTACCTGCATGGATTTAACCAGATCTGGGTTTTTGTACATTGAGGCCCCTTTACCTATTATACATGAGGTGGGGACCCACTAAGCCCAAAGCGGTGGACCCGGCTAGTGCGCAGGTAGGACAGGTATCGATTTTTGGCGAATTTCAAATGCATTTGACCACGTCTGCCGTTTTAAAATCTTAAAATATATTATTATTATCGAAAAATAATAATGGCAGACTATTATCGGGCGGTTAACATTGTGGTAGACAGTTTTGAAAATGCCAAAAAATAAAGTTTTGAAAGTATTTGACCAGATCTGCCATTGATGTATATTATTCATTATAGTCTTAAAAACTTATATTGATAACGGCAGACGTCTTTATTGAGTACACTCATCAGCAGATAACAAAGTCTTAGCTACTACCCGGTCAGATGTCTATGTATTACGATCGCTGTTTTATATCAATTTAGTTCATTAAAATTTACTTTATCTCTGTATTTATAGAAATTAATATTTTTTTGTATTCTATATACTAAACTTAATAAGATTGATGATAAATAAAGTAGATATATTACGAAATAATCTTAAATATTAAGGTATACTGCAGATAACAAAAAATAATTCAAATCTGTTTTTCAATTTTTTTTTATTTATTCAAGACAAAATTTTAAAGATTAGATTAATTAAAAAAAAATAAATCATCCATGCATTACGAAATATATATTTGTATTTATTGATTTCAATCTTCATTCATCATCATCATCGGAATCATGTTTATCGTAGGCGAACTCTTCTTCATCATCCATTGAATCGGATTCTGTAAAAATAAACCGTAAATTGTAAAATATAAATAATTAGTAAATTGATCCGAACATATTTGATAAAAAATTAATTATCATCAACTTACCAGGGACATTGGTAATCAAGTCACTCACAAAAGATGGAAGTTGATCTCCTTCGAACCATTTGAAGACAAATGTGTTGTCCTGCTCAATCCAACCATACTCCAATGGGTCCAACGTTGTAGGTTGCTTTTTGTAAGCGTTTTTCCAAATAGTTGAAATATAATGGGCTCTCAAAAGTTGTTTGTAGAATTCACTCTTACACGACGGTATTAAGAATGCGTCAAAATTTTGTATTTTTTACTATAATTTTCATTCACATCCGAAGCTTTGTAATTACTGACGAATTGTTGGAATCTTCCATCATCTACGTCCTTTGATTTTTTGGCATTGTAAAGCTGGCAAGTGAACTGTTGAATAATATTGAAGAGCTTTTGTATCTGGTCTTCTGTCAAATTTTCTTCACCGAGACTAGCAAACGCTTGTTGGTATTCAGTACTTTTTTTAAGCAAAGTAAAAGTTCTTTTCTTTCCTTTATTAAAGAAAGCCGGATTAAAATCACATCCGGTGAATGCATTAAACTTTTTGCTAACAACTCACCAAGCTCATTATAAATTTTTGTGATGTTAATATATCTTTCATTATTTCCCGTTCCATAGAGCATCCAAATATTAGAATGAGAATTCTTCAATTGAGACATATTACCAATCATTATAATTAAAATATCGGAATCAGAGAATCTAATAAGAATATTCGACTGCTCAGCGATATTGCAAGTATGATAGATTATTTTAGTATCTGTTTCTTCGTGTGAAATACAACAAAGATCTTCAACAACACTTGATTGTATACTGTCATCAAAAAGTTGATATGAATGACAATTTCTAAAATTTGCCGGTTATCTAAAAATGATTTTACTTCCTCACTACACCAACGTTTTGTGAAAAAATCTACCAGAGCCTCCTTAAAATTTGTATTTTTCAATTATTTCCCAAAATCCGACGGTCGCACCTGTTCAGGCCCAGAAATGGTGTAATCAATCAACGATGCTTCATGTCGTAGACATCTTTCACAATCTTTTATTGATGGATGCAAATATTGGTCAAAGATTACATCAATTCTTTGGGTGGAATATTTTGACACCATTTGCAGAAATGTCTTTGAAATACTCCCGAATGTTTTGGGGACCTCTTTCATAGAATGGAGAATGAAAAATCCATCAATTAAGAAAACATCCATATTATGTGGTGGTTCTTGATCAATATTTGGTTCAAGGCACTTTACAAGCACTGACTTGTTAGTTTTACAGAAACCACAATCTAGATGACATAAAGCAAGAGGTACAGGAGTTATTGGATATGATAAAAATTTTAAAACATCAATTTCGTGGTCCATCGAAATTCTCAACAAACGTCCGAATAAATCTCGCTGTATCTTGATCTCTTGATGTTTATCTCCAATTTTTACGGACTTCTTCTTTACAAGTAGACTTGAAAAGTTATGTATGGGTATTTTTTTGATGGCCTTTTCAATTTTTTTTTGGATCAGCTGCTCATTCAGATATAAAAATAGTTCGTATCTCTTCACCGGTTTTTTGGATATTTAAAAGAAACTGTTCTACTTGGGGTGATGCGGCTTTCCCAGAAGCGATAAATCTAAGCTGATCGGATTCACATATTGATGGAACGAGTTTATAAACCTATTAAGTTGTTGACAACTTTTTTGAATGTTATGTGGCTGCAACTCTACTGAAATGTCTTGCTTCTTGGTAATTCCTAACTCTTCTAGCACGTGTGTAATTATTGTAGAGCGGATGTAGTGACTTCTCGCCCACCGTTGACGAGCTGCAATCGAGTGAGTGAAATGTGAGATACCAGTAAGTGTTCTCGCAGCTTCTGCATTAATGGTCTGCTCTAATCTAAGATCAATAGGCTGCCTTGAGAATGGTTTATTGGTACGCTTGATTCCAAAAAATCCTTTTTGGAAGTCCTGCTGTAAACCAGGATGAGTTGTGGAAACTTTCGTTAGATTGTATTGGTATTGAACAGTCCATTTTGCATAATTTTGATGGTTGAATACGGAAAATAAATTTGTTATTTTCGGTAAAATGTCAACATACAATTGTAAGTAACCAACACGAATGCTCCTGCTTAGTTGTAAGTAATGTTAAACAAGCTTAAGGTAAATCATATAAAATTGTGCTGTTTTACCATGTTCACCATTTAACTTTTGTTGTTCGTAAATAGCATAATCATTATAGAGTTATTTCAAACTATCATTGTGAATAAAAAATGAAGGTGTCTGGCAACTCTGTAATCTTTCAATCTCTTCTTCGATCTCTTGAGAAATTTGAATATTTTTATTTTGTAGAATAGATCTAAAATGCATTATTTGTAACCCTAAATCCATCATAGGGTGTAATCTCTCACATCGATTAAAATGCTTGCCCTCAATGAAACATGAAACCGATCCACTAGCAAGCATTTCGCTTTCAACCATGATGGTTGTTAAACCACAATCGTTTATGAATTTCCCGATCACCCTAAAATATGACATCATTATATGAAAAGCACCGAAGTGTATGAATAGTTTTTGGAAGGTGTTATTTTCCGTAGCATGGATTTGCAGTGCAATCTTTGCAATTGCTAAATGGTAAGTCACTTGCATGTACTCTTGACTTAGCTCTTGCAAGACTGACATGCATTGTTGCATAGTTGCCAAAACTACTGCATTGCTTGTTGGTGAGTCATTAATCGGAGCCAAATATGAAATTAATTGTTGTGGAGTATCATCTATCATTATTTTACTGTTGAAACCATTCCGCATAGGAGTATTTACTAATCCAAAAGCATGGTTACCATCCAAATATTGTCAATCCGATCATAAAGACTCTTATGCACAATTATATTTACTTCTTCTTCACTTTCACTTTGAATATTAGTAGTTTTTTTTAGTTTCTTAGCACACTGTGGTAGTTCATACTCGATTGTTTCGAAAGATCGTCTTCTACGTTTATTATGTGTAGTGCCTTCAGCTTCTTCTTCTTGTTCTTCTTCAGTTTCGTGTTCGAGGTTGTGGTCAATGTTTTGATATATTATTCCAACCGTGTCATAGAGAGTGTCTTTTCCATTCTTGGTAACAACAAATCGGTCGAAATTATCAAATGCCATGGCTGTTGACAAATTGCCTCTGGACATATTCCGGTACGTGAAACTGATGAATATGTAGCTTCTATTTCTAGCTCCTCGATAGCATTGTAACTTATACAATGACCATAACGATTTATTATATCGATAACCTTACGACTGCTTGTAAGACTTTTTAATCTCATGCCTAAGCAAATATGTTTAGAAGTCTTAATGCTGCCATTATGAGTCATATAAATTATATCCTGCGACAGAGAATTCACGTGACGTTGAAAACTGTCGCAATATCGGCGTTTACGCTTATAACCTCCAAGAATTGATGAGAAAAAATCGGAAATTATTGGTGATGTTGACTAGTTACATAATCAGGTAATTTTGTTTTTTTATGCCCAAAATTTCTTGTCTGAAAATGGCAGCGGCTGCTTGCAAAGTATCTTGGTCTTTTAAGTGCGCAAATAACGAGTATTCAATAGCTGAAACGCCCTTAGGAGCCACAACTTTTTTTTTGTCCGATATTATAATTTGAATTTTGTCATTAAATTTCTTGTGAATCTTTTCTCCTAAATAGTGTGCGGAGAATATTATTGTTGCATCTAAGCCTTCACTCAATTCTTTAAACATTTCGAGATACTCTTTATGTAAATATGTAAGAAAATAACAACGTCTTTGATTAAATTACAGATTCCTTTATAAACAGTTTCATGCATTTATCGCAAGATATGCCATGAAGTACGCACAGGGCTTTTCACAAGTGATCTTTTCTGATTTCTAAAATTCTGCCGACAAACATCATGATAATATATTTCACGGGAGAGAACACTTTCTATTTTTGTCAAAGTTTCTTTGTAAATGTGAGTATCTGGCTTAAAGTTCGATAAGATACTATTTTTAAATTGATCCTTTCCTGAAATACGTAATGTCTCATACTTAGAGCGATATTGTTTCTTCTTTTTATTACAAAAAAAACATAATTTTATCTCTGCTGAAGCCACGGTAATCTGAAGTCTGAATAGTCGATGATTCTGCCGAATCTTCAGACGTCCTTCCTCCAACGATTGATTTAATTCAGCGCCAATATCTTTTTCTACAACTTCATCTGTCTCAGGAACGTTTACGTCTTTTACAAGAGAATCAAGTACCACTGTATCATCTATTGTTGAGCTATCAGCTGATGTTGATGGCTGTTCAGTTGTAGAAGAGGACATATTGGATTGTAATACAATTTTTTTGTCGACATCTGTCGAAAAAAAAATTTTCAAAGCTGTAAACGCCTTGTAACAACTACTATGATATGCAGAATCGAAAATTTCATCCGGTAGAATTATTTCTCTGTATTTCAATTTATGAAGCTTTCGTAACCTGAAAATCTGTCGGCATTTTTCCATCGTCTCTTCTGAAAATATTAATAATTTCTCAGTATCTGCCGTGGTACAAAAAACACACTTCACTTCTTTTTTTTTCACTCGACATAATGTCAAATATATTTAATAAATAATAAAACTGTCTGTGGGTATGGTGTACACACTAGATGTAAATTGAGTGAATGAAAATGACGAGTACTCAGTGTGTATATGTTTATTAATATGCAGCTAAGCGCTTTCGGCCTTAAGGCGCCATTATCAAAGCTGTCGTCATAAAAAAGATCCAAAAACAGGTGTCAAAACACATCCAGCTGATAAAAACGAAACAATGTATGAAGTTACGTCATTGTTTTACAATTATATCTTTAAAAAAACATTATAATAACCCTTTAAGAGGGTGTACAATTATATTTACATGATGGAAATTAACATTCAGAAGTGTGTAAACTAAAAAAAAATTAGTTTACACACTTCTGAATGTTAATTTCCATCATGTAAATATAATTGTACACCCTCTTAAAGGGTTATTTTAATGTAATAAATTATTTGAGTAGTAGTAGCTATAAAAGAAAATACTATAAGCTTGAATGAGTACAACAGTAGATTAGAGATTACATTAGATTTTAACGGGGTTACAGTGCACTTAAACCAAAGGTTTATTGTGCCCCCCCCCCTATCAGAGCTGTTCTCGCTACTACTACAGCTCGCATTCCAGTTCCAAGGTTATAATGAACTTTAGTATTTGGGACGGCTTCAACGAGGTTGGGTCCTCACTCTTACAAGTTTCTTGTCCAAAGCATTTCTTGCGTTGGCTTGCAATGGCGAGGCATTCCAGAACTAGGTGATCAGGAGTTTCATCCTCCTCCCCACAGAATCTACACTCGTCAATCTCTGCTAGACCTATTCTCATTAAGTGCTTCCTAAGGCGGCAGTGTCCTCTGTAAGAAAGCCCGTGAGGAGATGTAGCTTATCTTTACTCATGTCCAAATATTTTTTGGATCTAGCAGTGTCAAAGTTCCCCAGGAATTTTTAGAATGTTCCAACCCGGGAAGGCACCGCCAGAGTGCTTCTCTTTCGGTTTCCTTTTTCTTCCGAAACTCATTCTTGAAGGAGCATTTTGCTACACCACAGAAAGGCTCCGGGCCAATAAAGGGCATTTGTGCTCCTTTCCTAGCAAGTGTATTGGCCTCTTCATTTCCCGTGATTCCCGAGTGGCCAGGAACCCAGACTAAAGAGACCCTGTTATTCTTGCCTAATTCATTAAGTTTTCTTCGGCACTCCCATGCCAACTTTGAGTCAATGACATGGGAGCTCAATGCTTTGATAGCTGATTGACTATCAGAATGGATCGATATGTCATATTTCTGGTAGTTTCTTTCTAGGTTCATTTCCACGCATCTTTCGATCGCAAGTATTTCTGTCTGAAAGATGCTCGGGAAGGAGCCTAACGATAATGAGTATCTGGTGCCAGGCCCAAATACTCCAGCGCCTGCTCCAATGGTGGTTTTTGAACCATCCGTATACCATCTAATGGTGTTTTCTTTGAGAGTTTGGGAGGTGTATTGCCTTTCCCAGTCTCTCCTCGTATTTAGCATCGTGGTGAAATTATTTTCGATGCTTACTTTCCTGATCATTTCGTCACTGGGAAGATTCGCTAATGAGGTGTATCTTGTCAGAGAGGATCAAGCTCCCTGATTTTTAATACTCTCATTGCCTGAACCTTCCTTAGATATTCTAAGAATTGCCTCTTGGGCAGATTTTTCTATCACCAGATGTAGAGGTGTGAGATCTGTAATGATCTCAAGTGCCCTAGTTGGACACGTTCTCATAGCTCCAGTGATGCACACACAGGCAAGCCTTTGAACTTTATCGAGGGTTTTCCTCGTGCCGTACTGACTTGCTTTTGTGTGCCAAACTATTGCCCCATACGTAATTGCTGGTCTCACAATCATGATGTACATCCATCGCAGTATTTTTGGGTTACAGCCCCACCTCTTACCAGCTAGATTTCTGCACGCCATCAAAGCTCTTATTGCTTTACTAGCAGTTATTCCCTAGATATTTAACCTCTGATTTCCATGCTATGATTTCCCCGTTTAAGGATATGGGTTTCATGGCTGGAAGTGTTCTTATCCGGGTAAGTGGAATTACTATGGTCTTGCTTGGGTTAATGTTTAGCCCCACTGACAAGCACCATTGCTCAATGATTCTGAGGCCCTTTTATAATAAATCACACAAGATGCTCTCGAACTTGCCTCTGACTATTAAAACAATGTCATCGGCGTAGCCCATACATTCGGAACCAAGCTCTGTTAGCCTGTAGAGCAACTCATCTACTACGAGGCTCCATAGAAGGGGAGATATCACTCCCCCTTGAGGTGTCCCCCGAGTGGCTTTAACTGAGGTGGTTTGATTCCCCACCTGTGTCGCAGCTATCCTCGTTGTCAACAACTCATACATCCATTTTACAATGGTTTCATTCACTCCTCGCCTTTTTAGTGCTTCTTTGACAGACACATGAGTTGTGTTCTCAAAGGCCCCTGATATATCCAGTAGTGCGCACATTGCGATTTCTTTGTTGTTCAGAGTTCTCTGGATGACTTCTGTCAGCTGATACAGAGCCGTCTCAGTTGATCGACCCGCTCTGTAGGCATGCTGACATTTATGAAGTGGTATATTCTCCACATTCTCTGTTCTTATGTAGTTATCCACTACTTTCTCCATCGATTTGAGTAGAAACGATGTTAGACAGATGGGTCTAAAAGATCGGGGATCAGTCCCATCTTTTTCCCCTATTTTTGGTATGAAGGTTATCCTTGCCCTTCTCCATTTTCTAGGTATTAGACCCACTGCTAGACTGCTTCTTGTAATCTTCAGCAGGTGAGGAAGAATCTCCTCTATCCCTTGCTGTAGGAGTGCTGGAAATATTCCATCCACTCCTGGTGATTTATATGGTTTAAAGGTACTTATTGCCCATTACAACCGTTGTCTGGTAAATATTTTCTTAGCAATGTCCCAATCTTCCATGCGGGATTTTTTGGTGTAGTTCATTGCTATGTCGGTGCTTGTTGCTGTTTCACTACCTGGGAAGTGGGTTTTAAGAAGAAGAATCGATCGTTCCTCTTCACCTTCACCTTCACCAAAAGGCTTGAAAATTAAGCCTTTTGGCCTTCCTAATCTCTTTATTGTACTGGGTAAGCTTCTCAGTGTATCTCTGCCAATTGCCGTCACGTTTGGCTCTATTAAGGAACCGACCGGCCTCTTTTCTGAGGTTTGACAGGTTCTCATTCCACCAAGGAGCATCCTTTTCTAAACGAGCTTTTGAGAGTGGGCAACTGGAATGAAAAGCTTTCATTATTGCCTCACTGATCTGTTGGACTCTTTGTTCCAGGTCGTGGTGCGGGTGATTTACCCAATTCACTTCGACGTGTTCCAAATTGTCCTTCATATTGGTCTTGTAAAGAGACCAATCAGTATTTCTAGGATTTCAAATTGTAGGAATCGAGGTGGTATTTCCCCCTATCCTAAATTCGATGATCCTATGGTCGGAAAGTGATGGCTCGCTTATCATCCTCCAATCTTTTACATTTTTCCTAGCAGCAACATTAACAATTGTTACGTCCAGGACCTCTTCTCTTGCTCTCGTGACAAAAGTGGGGGTTACCCCCACGTTTAAGGTCTCGAGGTTATTTGCTAAGAGATATTCAATTACGTTGTTATTGGTGCTTCTCCACACGGTATTGTGTGCGTTGGCATCACAACCCATTATAATTGGCAGCCGTCTGCTATCGCAGTGTCTCACTAGCTCTTGTACCTCTACTGGCGGTGTCATCGGCTCGTCTCCAGCGAAGTAGGCAGAGGCAATGACGATGTCTCGGTCGATACCCCCAATGTTGAGGTGAACCATGATTGGAAGAAGGTCCCGTCACACGTATTCTGAAACACAAATATATTTTATGTTATTTCTTATAATTACACAGGCACGAGTAGATACTTGCCTTTGATCGTAAATCAATTTAGAATCCTTACATGTCAAACCTTTGATTTGGCCTTCTTTGTTGATCCATGGTTCTTGGATCAGTACAATATCCAGTTGTAGTCTAGCGAACAACCTTGCAATCACGGCTGAAGCTCCCTTCGCGTGATGCAGGTTAATCTGAGCTACATTCGTGAACGTGAAGGTGAATAATTATGGATGAGAGAGGCCGAGTTACTCAGCCTCTATTCATCCCCCTCCTTTCTCTCTTCCTGACCCTCCTCGACCACCATGGCAGTATCTCCCTCGGTAATCGAGCAGGTTTCTTGATCTCGAGTCAGACTCTCGACCCCCAGGCTGCTCCGCCCAGCTTCCCGGGATGCAGTCTCCGCATTTCCAGTCATCCCAGCAGAGCCGGATCATATCTCGGGCTGACCCAAGGTCAAGCTTTCGCCTTGTTTCCCCTTTCCAGAGGTTCCGGATGTGAAGGGTATCTCCATGTCCTTTGAATCCTCCGCGGGATTCTTCTTTTTTCCCAGCCCCGAGACAGGGATACGCCCAAATCGGAAGTTTAGCGCGTAACCTCCTGCCTTCAGAGCCTCCCCAGATTGGTGATCGATACCAATCGTGAGGATAGTTCCCTGTCCCTCTTTTTTAGAGTTTAGGATCTTCCAAGCCTCAGTACTGACCTCATAAGCCAGTCTGCCGATTCTTGTGACTCACAGTCCACCAGTATCATTCCACAACGAAAATGGATACCTGAGAAGTGGATTCCCTTCTCTTTGCTCTGGCAGAGCTCTTCCACCAGAGTGTCTTCCAGTGTGGAGAGCTGCTCCGCTTTCAGGATGACCCCAGGATAATCCTTGGGCATTATTCCCACCCTAAAAGCTTTCTCTGTTTTGACAGCTGCTGCGTAACCAGTGGCTTGCCCGGTTACCGTTGCAGCTGTTTTTGATTTCTTGCTTTGAGGCCTTAGCGGAGGAGTAATATGCTCCGGGCCTATTTAAAGCTTTATTTTCCCCGTTGGTGATTCCTTCGGGGGGTTGGGCGATGAGTTACCTGCTTACTGGCCTCTTCAGGAGATATTCCCTGATTGAGGAGTCGCAGGTATTTCCGCACCACTGCTCCACTGAGACCTTTTCTCAGTGGGTCGTCTATGCCGGCCGGTTCTACCGGTTTTGGGAGGTCGAACGGCATACGACCTTTGTGCCGTTTGGCCTTTTTTCCCTCTGTGAGGTGCCCGGATGAAGAGGTGGAGGTTTTCTCCACTACTTTTCCGGTGAAAGTCTTACTTTTTCTTTCCATGAGTGATACCACGAGAAGCTAGGGTCATTACGATCCACCGCTGCAGAGCCCCGCATGCAGAGGTAAGGGGTTCAATACAATGGAGTTCTCCCCGGTGCTCCAAGGTCGAAACCAGTAAGGACTATTCTTCTATATAGCCACGCATTCTTCGGCCTGGTTTCCCACCTTGAATTTAGGTTTTTAATGAGGTTGTCTTCTCTTGGTCCGGGCAGTACTTAAAACTCATGTAAATAACTATTAAAATTCCAAAAATGTAAAGGAAAATTGTGTAAATACTAATTTTGTTAAAATGCACTGGACTGATTTTATATTTTCAATTTTAGTTAGTCTAAAGCATTATAAACAGATTTTAATTCGTCTAACTTGATTGAGTATATTTGAATTGTTGGAAAGTTTATATTTTCCGGTGTTGCAAATTCACTAAGTGGTTCTAATCGCGGAATTCCAACATTTTTTAATTTAGATTGATCCTCGAAAGTTTTCAGTAATATTCCTTCTAGCTGCACTTCACAGTTATTACTAAGTTCCAGTAAATAGCTTCCTTGAAGAGGAATATTGTTCATAACTTTACCGCACTTTTGCGTTGCCACGATACTATGGGGTAGAATAATTATCCACTGATTTGTCCTCACTTTCTGAACTTGAGGTTCGGTGATCTTGGTAGAAATTTGGTGACACCTCGTAGTGTTTTTTGAATATTTCAACAACTGGATCTCGCAAGGAGGATTGTTGGTATTTTGGATTGGCTGGATGTCTTCGCAGAGAAACTCTCCTGCAGGAACTTCTTGGCATCTAGTATTCATAAATGCGTACTCGTGCTCAGAGGATAGTAGGTATTTCGATTGTGTTTTGTAGGAATGAATAGAGGGTGTTGAGAGAGAATACAAATGATAGTAGTTATAATCGTTTAACTGAACAATTGGTATCTCTAAAATAAATATTATTTTGTTTGCTTTGCCGTAGCTCTTAATTTTAATAGTCTTCTCAAATAATAGGATATTTTCCAGAATTGGTTCAAATGGGAATTCATTTTCCTTTAGCTGTTTGCTAATTATCAAAATTGAATAGATGAGGCTTTTACTCGATGAAGATCCATACTGAACGATGTAATAAAACAATATAGTTTGTTTAAATCTTCATATATTTGAACTAATGTTCAATTTAAACTTGTTGACGCGTTTCACTAACACAGTAGCTTTGACAAAGCTACTGTGTTAGTGAAACGCGTCAACAAGTTTAAATTGAACATTAGATCAAATATATGAAGATTTAAACAAACTATATTGTTTTATCAGTATGTCCGAAAGTAAGTTCAAATGGCGTAACATTAGTTGAGCTATGTATAGTATTATTGTAGCCTAGTATAGCATAGTCCAATGAATTGCCTTTTTCATCGGGGTAAATTTCCTGTAATATGCGTAATTGTTCGATTGAGTTGGACTCATGGTGAGCTGGGGTAGTAAAGTGAACATTAATTTTATGGAGTGCCAGTATATCTTTAACTGTTTGATTATTAAATTCGGTTCCTTTGTCTAGAACTAAAGTTTGTGGAACACCAAAAGTTGTAAAATATTTAATTAGAGCTCTACTTATGATAACTGCGGTCTTACCTTCAATAAAAATTGCTTGTGTGAATTTTGAGAAAGCATCTGTGAGTGTTAAGTATAATTTTTCATCGAATGTGAATACATCTACATGTACAATTTGAAACGGTTTAGTAGCTGATTCTGTTAACATAAGCGGCACGTAAGGGGTTTTTCTAGCATATTTAGATCTTTGACAAATGTTACAAGCATTAATAAAATTAGTTACTGTTGATTTTAGATTTTTCCAATAATAATTTCTTTTTAAGTATTCTACGGTTTCGTTAATTCCCCTGTGGTTTGTTTTACCTTCGTGATGATTTCTTATTAAAAGTAACTGTTCTTCTTCATTTGTTATAGTATTTACTTGTTTGGTACATTCTATTAGTTTTGGTCCGGTTTCATTGAAATATTGTGAATATACATTACAAAACTCTTTGTAAAATTTGTCCTTGTGGAAATAAATAAGATAAGTGGTTTTGCTATCAGTATACTCTAATAAAAATGTAAAAATAAAATGATTTGAATCATTTTCAGGAATTTTCAGTTACTATTTTTCTATTTTCATAAGTCGAGTCCGTAACTTCTAATTTTCTATATAAATTTGGGAATACTAAGGTTTGATGTGTTTTATTATTAATTATTTCTTCAAGTATAGGAATTCAGTTATTTCCTGAATCGTCGGCATTAAAGTGTTGTGTCGTGAGGTCCTCGTAATGTTCGTTCATATTTCCTAGTATTTTGTCGGGAGGTTTAACTTGTTTATTTTCTAATATATTGATTTTGGGTGCGGTTTTACTAGTGGAAGGTTGTTCTTCGTGATCTTCACCAACAAAAGATTGTGCTAAATCTCTGAGGTTGTCTAAGATTTCTAGATCGATATCTCTTGGATTATTGATCATCGATTCGTCTTCTAAAGCGTTTATCGATATGCGCTATAGACTTTCCGCGTTGGCATTGACTTTACCTTTTTTATATATAATTTTGTAGTCGTACTCTTCGAGACGCAGGCGCCATCTAACTAATTTTGAGTTAGGCTCCTTAAGACTAAAGAGCCAAGTTAAAGGCTTGTGATCTATGTAGATCAGAAAAGGGCGGCCATGCAAATAAGGGCGGAAATGTTTGCATGTCGAAACTATTGCTAAAAGTTCTTTTTCGATAGTAGAGTACCGGGTTTCAGTTTCATTAAGTGTTCTAGAGGCGTATGCCACTGGTCGGTCACGGGGGACGTCACCTTGTGACAAAATAGCTCCGATAGCGAAATTGCTTGCATCAGTAGTTAGCACAAAGGGTTTATTAAAATCTGGGTATACGAGTACAGGGTCATTAGTTAGTATTTCTTTACAAGCGTTAAAACAATTAATAAATTCGCCGTTATGTATGATTTGAGCTCCTTAAGACATTTGGTAAGCGGCTTAGTTATTTTTGCAAAGTCTCGAATAAATCGCCTGTAATAACCAAGAAGACCTAAAAAGCTTTTAACATCTTTCGTAGTTCGAGGTATTGGGAAATTTTTAATCGCAGAAATTTTTTCTGGGTTGGGTTTGATACCATCCGGAGTAATAACGTGACCTAAATACTTAACAGATTTTTGCAAAAATTCCGACTTATTTAATTGTACTTTTAAATTACTTTGCCTAAGTCTTTCAAATGCCTTTTTTAAACGTTCTATATGTTCTTGTAAGGATGTACTATATATTAATATATCATCAAGATAAACATCTTAAAACTGAATTCATTATTCTTTGAAAGGTGGAAGGAGCATTTTTCAAACCGAAAGGCATTCTTTTAAATTCGTAATGCCCTTCTTCCGTGCTGAAGGCAGTTTTTTCTACATCTTCGTCACATACTTGAATTTGATGAAAACCTGAACAAAGATCTATAGTGGAAAAATAATTTGCTTTACCTAATTTATCTAAAATATCTGTAATGAGAGGTATTGGATACTTATCATCTACTATTTGCTCATTTAGCTTCCGATAATCAATTACCATTCTCCAAGAGGGTTTGCCAGTGGCGGGATTAAAGGCCCTGGGCACAATCCAAATTGGACTCGAAAATGGTGAATTACTATCCTGTATTATACCTTGCTCTAACAATTTAGAAATGTGTGACCTAACTTCGTCTTTATGAACTTCAGGAAAGCGATATGACTTTGTATAAACTGGAGATTCGTTTTTTAGTTTGATTTTATGTTTTATCTGATTTGTAAAAGTTAAAGGAGTACCCTCGCAATAAAATATATCCCTATATTCAAAAAGTAATTTTTTAATAGCGTTTTTCTCTTCTGCGTTACAATGATCAAGTCTCATATTTTTTAAATTATTTTTAAGCAATCTGTCATAATGATCGGATATTATTTCATCAGTTTCCATTTTTTCTATACAGTTAACGTGGACTAAATCTATTGGTTCTATATCAAATGGTTATGAAATTTCTAGCTTCACAGAATTTTCATTGGCATTAATAATAGTAGTTATAGCATAATTATTACGAACGTTGACTAAAGCTTTGGGCATTTCAATACCATTACCAAAATTTTGGTATTCTAAAATACCTATCCCATTGCTTTGGGTAACAGGTACTTTTACAATCTGTTGTATTCTACCTGGTATAACGATACGATAATTTTTTATTGATTGATATTGTTTATTATTATTATTTGGCTGGAAAATAATAGGTACAGTAACGTAAGGGGTAGACATCTTCCTTGTGTTAACATTTATAGTTGCTTTTAATTGTTCGAGTAAATCTACTCCTATTATTCCTTCATAATTCTCGCTAAACTTAAAAAGATAAAATTTATGATATTGTTTTACATTAAAAATACTAAAAACTGGTATATTAGCTACTTCGTCGTGAAAAGAAATACTATGCGCCGTTTGTATATTAAATTTCTCTTTGAAAATAAATTTTTTATAATACTTATGTGCTAAATCAGGGTTTATTAAACTTTTTGTACTACCGGTGCCTATCAAGAATCTAGCATTTATTTCAGGAATTATAATACACGGCAGATTTGCTTTTAATGCATTTACTTGTATTATCTCCGACCGTCGGAGGTCGACGCCAGACGAAAATTTACATCATCATTTTTTCCTCTGTTCGCACATGTTTCCGTGTACATATTATCATGTTTATAAGCACTAACATTGTTTTCTTGTAAATTATTGAGTTTCTGGAGAATCATCTGGGAGTGAATGTTGATAATTAAAATAATCAAGTTGATCTGGTTCGAATGGATTTTCAAATTGAACTTGGTTAACCTCTTGGTTAAATAATTCATTGGCGGTGAATTTTGGTTGGGGTTTTGATTTTAAGGAAGTATTTGCTGATGACGTGTCCATCGGTTCGGGTTTCTATTGATTTTGAAAAGAAGGACGATTAAAGGATTGATTATGATTTCTTTGTTGGATTGCAGAATTATTATAAATTTTTTGGAAATTATGTTGACGTTGTGGTACAAAATGTTTATTGGGATTTCTGTCGAAAGTCGATTAGTAAACGTATTCTGTGGTCTAAATAGAGGCGAAGGATGAGACTGACGTGGTATCGAGTTTTGAAACATTATTGGAGACTGTGAGAAATTTTATTGAAAATTCGGACGTGGTTGCGAAGGAAATGTGCGTTGATTGAAATTTGCATTTATGTTTGAGTTTGTATGAGCAAAGTTTGAATTATTTCTCGCAGGAGTGAATCTAGATGATGGTTTAAAATTATTTTGAGTATTTAAATTATTTGACCTCTGGGTCGAGTAAAGAAAATTTTCTTCCTCTATAACCAAACTCATTGCTTTTTCCAAACTGTCTGGATTTCTTAACCTAACATTTGTTTGAATGGAGAATGGTAAATCTCGAATAAACGTTTTGAGCGATAAATCATCATAACTTTTTAATCTTACTGTTCTCTCGGCTGCAGGCAAATTTAAAGAATTTAATTTGAAAACGATTAAGCTCCGTGCGTCTTGACAACGCATGCCAAATGTATACGGTGCTTCATTTTTCGAAGGTCTTAACGCTATTAAGTCTTGTATCAAACAATCTATGTCTCTCTGATCACCAAAACTGAGGTTAAGCGCGGCTTTTACTAATGGCCAGGTAGTTAAATCAATTCGTGAACCTATTAGTATTTGTGCTCTACCTGTCAATTTGCCTAAAATCGCTCTTAACAAAAAATTATTCAAAGCATTATCAATTTGACTTGCAAAAGTATTAATTAAACTTTCGCAATTACCTAAAAATATAATGAGAGTATGTGGATTACCATCGTGTGATGAAATTGAATTTAAGTATAACTTTAATAATTGATAATTAGGTTGATCCATTTTTAATTCTATTGAATTTATTACTTCGAAAAGACTACTCAAATTAAGATCTCTATAATCTTCTGTCATGAAATAATAAAACTTTGTGAATTTATATTTCTTTTGTGTGTATGGATTATTTCTTATTTATTTTATTTCTCTCGATTATAAATACTATTATAAAAAAAATATATATATAAGGAATAAATGTTTAAAAAGGATTAGCACTTACGCAAAAACGACGATTTTCATAATTTTCTTACTTCTTACATCTACTGCCTATAGGATCGGACGATTTTTGTTCTTCACCCAGGACTTGGATTAACTGCTTTTTCATTTTTCTTCTTCTTTGGAACACTTTCACAGTTCTGGTAGTAACTAATACTTTTGACCCGATATACCTTCGAATCTAGGCTTTTGTACTACAGGAAAAAATTCAGTTTTTCCGGTTAATCGTAGAAACGAACAAACTACTCGCGAAACTCGTGTAATTTTCCGGAAAATCCTACTGACTGCGCCAGTGAAGTTTGTGTTTCCGAAAAGAATGTTTTTAAAAAGCGAAAATTATTATAATGACTACTTTATTCAACAACTAATCTGACATAAAGAGTAAAAGAGTACATTAACATTTGTATTTATAACTTCGTTGTCGGTGCAGCGTCAGCGGGTTCCGTGGCGCTGGGTCATCGTATTCAGGGCCTTAACTTGCAGGTAGCCGCCCACTGGCTCTTAGACTATATCAACATCCCTTCGGGTTGAAGTTTCTGTTGTCTTGTTCGTTTCAATTCTTGCAGCTTGTACTATGATTCCTTTCTCTTTATGTCTTTTCACTTGCCGATTAATTAATTGATATATTGGGAGGATCACCATATAAGATTGTAAGCGATAGAGTGAAATAAAGAGACATTTACTTATTCCACCGTTCTTTATTTAATTTTCTATTAGATTTTTCATTTTTCAATTAGGCTTTAGACTAACTAATCCAAGTGACGAGCCGCCTAATTACAATACGGTTGTCAGTATATTTTAAGTATCTCCAAATTAATATTATTTGGCGATTAGGTTATACGAGGAACCAGTTGCCGACAAGTGCATTTCTTAAGATTATTGCAACAAGTGACTATGCACTGTTGTAAAATGGACTAAATTCCTGATGAGATTGTGTGCCATAGCTAGTCAATGGGGACAAAAAAGCGGTTGCCCTACATCAAAACTGAGAGTTTTGATTCTTGGCAGGGCCATTGCGTTCGAGGTCATGAAAGATTTCCTGAATTTTTTCCTTGGCGAGTAGATAAGACATTTCCGTATAACTTTTGTATCAAAAATATTTTTTTTCTAAATTGAACTGTTTACGAACTGCAACAGCCTAAAGCGAAGATGATTTCGATAATTTTTCAACGTAACATTTTAACACTACGTATCTTATAATTACATACATGCGAAATCTGCGCACCTCTGTTTGCAAGACATGCTATTACTTGAAGAAAAAATGGCTCCTGCTGAATACAAGAATTTTACTAGAAAAGGGTATTTTACGATCAGGCGCTCTGATAAGTTCTGGTCAGGTATTTGGTTCAACATGACAATTACTGGTTTACATACACAATGTGTGTAACTGAGTTGAAAAAAGTTCTTTAGAAACAGCTGAACAGTATGTTGACATGAGAAATGCGCCCGCGTTGTTCGTGATAACGCAGACCTTGAAACTTGGTTGTAAGAAAACAGGCCTAAAATACTCCATTATCTGCGGTAATTGTAACGGACAGAGCTGCGAAAACGTGCCGCATATTTTGTACGACTTAGAAGACGACGTAAGTGAAGAAATCATCGAAGACATAGAGTGTAATGAAAACCATACATCAACAAACATTGACGTAGAACGACCTGGACCTTCCAAACGACGCAAGCTAGAATAATTACCGAACGAAACAATTGGATTAGGCCTACCGGGGATACCACGTTAAAAACGCGCAGACAACTCTACCTCATGGTGACTGTGTCCTAAGGTAGTGTGGTAATAAGTCAGGTAACATCGGATTCAGGATATAATGAATTCCTATGCTATTATGGATCAATAATTTCAAAGCATTACGTTGAAAACGGGCACTTTGAAAAATAATGGAAATCGTCTTCGCTTTCGGCTGTTCCGGTTCGTAAATTATGCAATTTAGGAAAAAATTATTGATACAAAAGGTATAGGGTATTGTCTTGTCAATATTTATTTAAACATTTTCGTGGTAGCATCAATTGGGAAGAAGATATTTCGAAATAAACAGTTTTGACCGCCGTTTTTCCAAGATGGCGACGGGAGCGGGACTTCGACAAGGTCAAAAACTCAAGGAATTATTCATGACCTTGAACTCAACAGTCCTGCCAAAAATCAAAATTCCTGAACCTGATGTTGGGCAAAAATACCCATTGACTGGGCAACCACAAAGACAGGATTGGCACATCACAATTTTTGTTCTTTATACCAGGCCGAAAGTACGTACTTTCCGCTTCGATTGTGATGCATAAGGCAAAATATCTCTGCATTGGTAAAGACACGCCCATACGCTCTGCTATAGTGGGCCGAAAGTAATTATTTATGTACTGATACATGAAACGCGTGCTAGTCAAAGTCAATCGCCATAACTCACTCGATTCTTTCGGCCGGGTATAAAGAAAAATAGTACATACTACACGGACCGACAGTTTGAAAGCCCTGTACTGCGAGCCAGAATGTATTAGGGCTCTCAAAGGCTCGGCCCTTGTACTGTAAGTAGAATAGAACGATATTAGCTTATATCAAATATTGATAAAATATGATAATGATAGAATAGTAATGAGAGATGTAGGTAGTAAAGTCAGCGCAATCCAAATGAAAACAGTAAAATTTATTGGCGTAATTTAGACTTCAAATTTGACAACTCTTGATCATATTATTCTGACACAGGACTATAATGATTTGAAATACTTGACGAGGAAGCTAGTGAAAGTATATAGGAAATGTGAATTAGAAGTTATCCTAAGAATACATGTGTATTGTAGGAGTACAACGAGAAAATGTGATGTTAGAAGAACTACAATAACAAATAAAATATTATACAAATACTTAAGAATGTATATTACGAATAATCGTTTATTACTCGAAGCGATTACCCAAATAAATAACAAATGGCGAGCCGCCATCCGACAACTTAATGGCATTTTATGGGACAAAATAATCTCAAAGAAAAAACACACGAATATATAACAACATAGTTGAGTATATAACAACATACACTAGTCTGGCATCTGAAAGAAAAAACAATTAAAATGTTCGGAGTCACAGACATGGACCATTGAAGACGTGCGGCAAGAATCTTGGACAGTGACAGAGTTAGAAATGGGAAATTTGAGAGATTATGAAGGAACGGAAGGCGGAAGAAAGAGGTTTAGATGATCTATTGGAAGAACGGAAGAAATGGAGAATGGGAATTTCAATACAGCGAAGAAAATCATTCTTAAATATTTTTTCAAAGATATCATTTTATATTTTACTGAGTGTTTGCATTTAGATTGCGCCGATTGCTCATTTAATAACAATCGGTTAGAAGTAAGATCCTGATTTCAATTTTCAGCTTTTGGTTATGGATGGTGGTAGGATGATAGAATACGATCATCCTCATGTATTGATTCAAAATAACGGTTTATTGGCAGATATGGTGAAGAAAACTGGACCTGGCGTGTCAGACAGACTAAAAGTGATTGCAAAAGAGGTAATAAAAATGCGTGTACATAATAAAAGAGAAATACTATTATATAGTGTTAAATCATGCCTTGAGCACCTCGTCCGCGGAGTAACTGGTTTATGACTGACTTAATACTTTAATAATTTGTCAGTTTGTTGAGCGTCCTTACATGTTGATTCAAATCATATCTCGTACTCGGACGTACTACGTACTAGTTAAGGATCCAAAGCGTTCTTGTAAGCAATATGTCGCCAAGATACTAGCATTGTCGGTCGCCTAATGATTTTTTGATTCAGTTTCTTTGATTCTTAAATAATGAAAAATGAATGGACTAAGTTTGGCCGTAAAATTTGTCTTGTTGTAAAGAAAAGTAGAGATGAACGCAGAATCGCGTCTTCTGCGTCTACATCTACGATTGTGAAAATACAAACTAGCCCTTTCATCCAGATCATCCATAATTTACCACAATACAATAATAGTAATTTATGCAACAAGTGCATAAAGTGGTACTTTTTTTCACTAATGGAATGCAATTCCATGAGTGAAGAAAAGACACTTTATGCACATGTTGCATAGATTATTTTTTCTACAGCCCTATACAAAAAAATTAAATTCAAATAGAAATTTGGGATATTTTAATTAAGCTCCTTCGGTAAATTACAATTACACGTATTCAAAGTTTCATGAAAGTCCATCCTCGATGCCCAGCCAAGATTCATTGTGTACTTTTTTTCACTCTAACCAGAAACAACCACTTTAAACAACCACTTTAAGCACTGCAAACCGATGAAATGCAAGGTACTTTAAAGATAGGGCGTAGAAAAAAATATATCTACGTCAGAATTATTGTATTAAGAATGAATTCTAAAAACCGTTTTGGTCTGTTTGATCTAAAAGAGATTCAAAAGAAAGTAAAGGAACAAATGCCGCAAAATACCGTGCGATCTAAAAAGTACGTGTGGAAACAATTCATGGAATTTTGCAACGAACGTCATCATAGCCCAATTTTAATTGTTTTCGTGAAATAATCTTGACAAATACAACTCGTGTAATTAATGATTATCAAAAATTTCTTCTCTTTTTCGAAACAAATTGTTGTTTTAGGAAACCACACTAGAGCTTACGCGCTCGTGAGGTTTCCAAACAACAATTTGTTTCTCAAAATCGAAGAAATTTGTATTTCGATAATCATCATTACACTTGTTGTATTACTATTGAAAAGGGCATTCTTCAACTGCATATTTTCAAGTGATCGAAAAAAATCATATCTGCCATAAAAAAACACCCGAACTATGCGAAATTTTCTGTTTCGAGTCGCGGAATGTGAATAGCCTGTCCAAATTAACCTCATGTACACCTGGAGGTCAGGAAGGCACTAGAAACATCATCACCTGGAGTTCCCGTTTAACTTACGGATAAATCAAGAAAAATTCGTGCCCCGGGTTTTCTTTAGGTAACTCGTCACGAATTTGACATTTATAACCTGCCCGGAAAGGCCTGGTGGAATAGACAAACTGACTTCTAACGTCATCCCCTGGAGATTTGCTCGAATAACTTACCGAATCGCTGGAAACTCTTCGTCCGGGGTTTTTTCGGGTCGCTCGTTACGGACTTGATATTGGCAACCTGCTCTGGAAGACTAGGGGCTCCGAACGGCCCGACGTGTAACGTCATCCCCTGGAGCTTTGCTGGAACAACTTACCGAATCGCTGGGAACTAGTCATCCGGGGTTATTTCGGGTCGCTCCTCACGAATTTGGCTTTACCACCCGCTCAATGTTATTTATAAATTCAATGGTTACTATTTAAAGGAAAGAGACAAGGTGTGGGTACAAAATTATATATTGAAATAATTTCCAAAATAGTTGAACTTTTTAATTACAAACCCCCGACTTACATACATTCTAATATCGCACGCATCATCAATTAAAATATTTTCTTCTCGGTGAACTTCATTCTTGGCCGCAATTATGTCCGTGTCGACATTGGTACAGTTCATACCAGCACAAACTGTACATGCGATATTGCATGGGCGATAATTCTTCGTGCAGCCGTACAGAGAAGAAGGACCGCAATCGCCGTTACACCCAGAGAAAATAAGTCTTAAGATGTTATTTGGGCTCAGTCGCTGGGTCATACTTGTGGGCACCAAACTTCCGTCGACGGTTTTCCAGCCCCAAGCTGTTGGATTTAGGCCATTCCCGAACAACCAAGTCTGGATTTGTATATACACTCGCGTGAAGTGTTCATTGAGGGCATCTACAATAGGGATAACTTTCGCTAGGTTAACTTTTCCATTATCAGTTGCCGTTATGTACATTCCATATGTGTATATTTCCACCAATTTAGCCGTTCGAATTTGTGCGGCCCGAAAAAACACCAGACGACGAGTTTACATCAATCCGTAGTTTATTACTGAGACTCACCGTAGTTTGAGTAGATATCAGGTAATTCAGTATTGGTGAATTCAGTACTATATTAGGAGTTTATCTCGATTTGGATTTTGGTTTTGTATTTAGGAATATCTCATGATTTTTGTTTGATATTCAAATATAAAATAGTTTTTTTAATCATACATCATACAAATGAAAGCGAAAATTATACAAGTACGCTATTTGTTTGAACTTGCATCCGATTTATGTAAATATTTGTAAGCAAATTCCGCTGTGGGGTGAAGTCTGTCGGTCGTGGATCTATTGCACGCATTTAGCCAAAAAGGTTTCTTTTAACTGAAATTAAATTTAAGGCGGTAGTTGCGTTTATCGCTACATTTAAACACTCCACGCAACAGACTCAACCGTGGAAACGTTTTTAGGTGGAGTATAGAAATTGTTTATGGTCATTATTCTTAGTTTCAACTCCTAGTCAGTGAAACTACAGAAAATTTTGTTTTATATATAAATGGTAAATGAGAGAGAGAAGTTCGAGAGAGTTTTTGGAAGGTTTGTTGGTTTTGTGTTGGTTTTTGGGAGTTTTCGAGATAAGGCCCTGATATAGGATGCGGTTCCTCTGCAGGGCGCGGTTTGGAGGCTTTTTTGTTTGGGGTTTGTGTGCGCGTTCGGTTGGGGTTGGAGGGTTGTGTTGGTGTTGATGTTGAGAGGCGAATGGTTCGCTGAAGAATTCGAGGGGAGGTTGTTTGTTTATGTAGGATTGATTTGAATTGAATATGGTTTCCGACAATAATTTTAAATCTAAAAACTTCGTCGATGTCGGCCCATTTGGCTAGTGAATAAAATCACCGTGCTACAGGAAAAAACGTGAAAAACCTGTAGCACCGACGGGAGGGGTTGGGGCTCGCGGATTTAAGTGGAAGTGCTTTCACTCCTGATGGGAGTGAAAGCGAAGTGAGCACGCCTGCCTATGTTTGTGATAGAACAGTGGTGTCGATAGATGACCGGAATTAAGTGATGAAGGGTGTCGGCTATGATGTCCCTCGAGTTGGGAATGGCGTTCATTAGGGTGACGGTAAGGATTTCTATGACGATTTTGGAGTCTGTAGAGAGTTCGAAAGGGACTGGTGGTTTTTCGAAGGTGACTGGGGCAGTTTCTTGGGGGGTGTTGGGTGTGGTTAGCCTATGGGGGCAGCGAGGGTGGAAGGCGGCGTGAGGTCCGCCGCAATTGGTGCAAGTAGGGGTATCGGATTTGAGGCATTTTTCGGTGCGATGGCCGGTTTGGCCGCAGGAAGGGCAAATCGGTTGAGACCGACAAGAATCGGAAGAGTGTCCGGGTTCGGTGCATCGGTTGCAATATTTTGGGACGGGGGGCAGAGGGTTGGCGTTGGATGGTTCGCACTGGTGTGGAAAGCCAAAGAATGAAACGCCAGAAGAGAGGGCTTGGTGGTAGTGGATCTCGGAATGTGTAATGATGCGGAACATCGAAGTAGGTTTATTTGTGGCCTTGGCGATAATTCGCCAAGTTTTGGTGAACGGGAATTCTTGATCGTGAAGAATTTCTTTCGAATTCTTCGAGAGGGATCGTTGGGTCTACATTCCTGCAGACAAGTGAGAAGGAGGGAATTCGGGTTTTGACTGGTTGAAGTGGACGTTGAGTGGGGTTTAGAACGTGAATATTGATGTTGGGGTCGCCATTGGAGTTTTGGATTCTTCTAAGGATTGTGTTTGCTGATTGCGTGGAAGAGGTTTTAAGGAGGGCTGTTCTATTGAAGTTGGCTTTGAGGTATAGGATGTGTCCGTTGAGAAGTTCGAGGGTGTTAAAAAGATTAAAGAGAGATTTTTGGGTTGAATATTGGGGTGGGAGGTTTCTGAGGTTCAGAGTTTGGGTGTACGTTGTGTTGTTGGCGGGGGTTGGTGTGGGGTTGTTGAGGGAAGTAGGAGCTGGGGTTGATCGGGGTTTATTCCCAACGAGAGTGAAACCATCCTCGTCGGGGATGGATAGTTGTTGGACAATTGTGGGAGTGTGGGATGGAGAACTTACAGAGGAGGCGTAAGTCCTGGGGGGGGGGGTGAAGTGGAAGTGTGTATTGAGGTTGAAGCGGTATGTTGAGGGTTTGAGGTTGGAGTGGAAAAGTTTTGGGAGTTTAAGGAGAATGAATTGGTAGATTCTTGTCTGGAGAGGTGGTTCATTTCGTCTGTTTGTCTTTGTAAGGTTTGATAGTTTGGGGTTGACGTGGAAGGGTTTAGAAGGCTTGTGGTTGATGTGGAGGACTTTTGAGGATTTGGGGAAGATGGATTAGGGGATTGAAGTAGGGGCTGGAGCTTTTGTAGGATATCGTCACGTTCTTGGCGTAAGTATAGGGCTGTCGTGGGGTCATTTGTGGATTGGATTTGTTTGGAAAGTTCAGTAAGAGATTGGGTCAAGTCGGAAATTGAGGGTGAGGTGTTTTGGAATGTGGTGCGTTGTGATCTGCGGGCGCGTCTGGACGACATTTTGGGTGTTTTTAGTTATGAATGGATATGGATGGCTGTGAAAGTTAATACCAACAGCGGACTCACTGCTGCTAGTTAAGGATGTCCTGACTTATTAACTTTCGTGGGTGTTTAATATTTACCTGGATTAATATCCTTCCTACGTCTGGTGTGGATTTTTTGTGTTGTGGAATTTGTGGGTTTCTTCAGGGTTCATAAATAAAAATTTTGTTTCAAAAGAAACAGTTGTAACACTTCCTAAGTATTACAAGAACTGTCGAACTAAAAAGTTCGACAGAACACGAGTGTTCGTAAATTTTTTGGTGGAGGCGTCCAAGTTGCCGGTGAAGTCGACTACGAGTTGGTTTGACTCAGTGACCAACTCTGCTATAACACCTTCCTCTAACGATGGACTGGAACAAGTGAATGGTAAATTTTAACCGGATCAATTTATAACATTTTGTGTAGATCGTGAAAGTTTACAGTTATCACGTGTCAGCAGTTCATTCGATATAGAAAGTGAAATCATCTATTTCATTGAAACGAATAGTCGGGAGCCTTAGAGATAGTTTCAGCTTAATAAATATTTAAATATTCTGTTACTGTTTCTCGGAAACGAGTTTGGAAGTTAAAACTAATTTTTTCTTCCTCTTTTGTATTGTTTTTTACATGATTTAATTTTTGTTATTTACCTTTACTTTAAGTTTTAGTCAATATACTTAGGTTGTTTTGTTGAAAGAAAAGTTTATTTTTGGAACACCCTAATCCCCTCTAGCATAATGGCGTGACGGTTATTGAACTAGAAGGTCACTGATAAACTAAGTAAGGTTATTCAGTAAGAGTGAACCACAATTCTTTAGGGAATGCGTTTATTTAGGTAATGTTGTATAGTGATATTTGGTAATAACGGTTGGCAATAGTGGTTGTAATGCCGACAACTGATTGTCACTTGACACTTAGAATTAATAAAGTTAATTGTTAGTCAGGATTGTTTAATTTAATTATTAAACCTATATAAAGTATAAAACATGGCGCTGCTTAATCAAGTTAGAAGTGTGTAGAGTAATATTGAAAATTCTCAAACCCCAGTAAGAAAATTAATAATATATTAAGAAATAAGTGAGGTTAGGCTAGTAAAAAACACGTGTGCAATTAAGAAGACACGACATGGAACTGTTTAAGCCCCCCAAAAATCTTATCGTTGATGAAAATATTACCAACAATTGGAAAAAGTTTAAACAAAGCTATGAAATATACATGACGGCATCTGGCAACAATTCCAAAACCCCTGAAGTAAAAGCTGCAATCCTATTAAACTTCCTTGGCGAAGAAGGACTAGATCTTTTAATACATTCAATTTAAATGAAGAGGATGAGAAAAAGCCAGAAATAATAATAAAAGCTTTTGATGATTATGTAAATCCGAGAAGAAATGTAATATTTGAGAGATTCATATTTCATCAACGAATTCAGAAAGAAAATGAAGACTTCGCAGTGTTCTTAAGAGACATAAAAACCTTAGTAAAAACATGTGAATTCAAAGAACAAGAAGATGAAATGCTTCGAGACAAAATAGTTTTAGGCGTAAACTCCAGAGAGCTGCAAGAGAGATTATTGAGAATGGCAGACTTAAAATTAAATGATGCAATTAAAACCTGTCAAGCCGCAGAAATAAGTAAAAAACAAGTAAAAAGTCTTCATGTTGAAAATCATATAGATGAATTAAAAGATGACAGAAATGAGAAACTAAAATATCATTGCAAAAAGTGCAATTATAAACATAGGCCCAGAGAATGCCCTGCTTATGGTAAATATTGTAAGAACTGCAAAAAAGCTAATCATTTTGCAGTGGGCTGTAGAAGTACCAAAAATCAAATGTACAATAATAAAAATGTACAAGAAATTAATGTTGAAGAAGAAGATAGCATTGAAGATATTACTGAACTCTTCCAAGTTCATTCATTAAACGACACAGTAAATACTGTTTGCACTCACAGCAGAGAAGATATTTGGACCCAGGATGTAGAGATAAATAATCATAAAATTAATTTTAAGCTGGATACTGGTGCACAAGTCAATGTCCTTCCGTTCAAAACTTTTAAGAAAATTGTTGGTAATGATCAGCTGTTAAGAGAGTCCAGAGGGCTGTTAGAAGCCTTTGGAGGAGAAAAAATCAAGCCCCTAGGTAACATAAAACTAAGTTCTAAAATAAATAATAGTATAGGTGATGTAGAGTTTGCTGTAGTAAATAAAAATGTAATGCCTATTTTAGGACTACAGGTATGTAAAAAATTTAATCTTCTTGTGAAAATAACAAATAGTAAAATAGACACATTAAAAATAAATAGCAAAAATGAATTTATAAAAAATAATAATGAGATATTTGAAGGGTTAGGCGCATTTCCTGAATATTATACAATAAAAACCAAGGTGAATGCAGAGGGAGTAATAAGGCCGGCTAGAAGGCTACCCCAAGTACTTTTGAATAAATTTGAAAAAGAGTTAAACAAAATGATTGAAAACGGTATAGTTTCAAAAGTATCAGAGCCTAAGAAATGGTCTAGTAATGTTGTATTAGTGGAGAAACCAGACGGATCATTAAGGATTTGTCTGGACCCCAATGAGTTGAATAAAGTAATTGTAAGAGATTATTGTTTGATACCACGGTTTGAAGACATTCGCCCAAAATTGTTGAATAAAAAATTTTATACCTTGTTAGACCTGAAACAAGGGTTTTGGCAAATTAAGCTTGATAAAGAATCATCAGATCTCTGTACCTTCAGTACACCATTTGGGTTTTATAAATTCAGTAGGCTACCTTTTGGATTGTCTTGTGCTCCCGAAGCATTCATTAATATGGTTCAAAAATACTTTGGTAAAATTGATGTTAACAATATTGTAATATATTTTGATGACTTACTCATCGCTACTGAAAATGAGGAATTACATGATATGTTATTAAAAAAAGTTGTAAGTTTAGCTAAAAAGATAAATATAAAATTTAATCTTAGAAAATTACAGTACAAACAGGCCAATATAGAGTTTTTGGGTCATAAATTCAATAAAAATGGTGTAATACCCTCAGAAGAACACACAAAATCAATTTTAAACCTAAAAGAACCTAAAAATAAAAAAGAGCTTCAGTCATTGTTAGGAATGTTTAACTATTTGAGACAATATATACCTAATATGTCCACAATTTGTAGTCCATTAAGAGAATTACTTAAAAAAGATTCAGCATGGTTTTGGTCCAGTAAACACAGGGAGTCATTAAACAACCTTAAAAAAATAGTTGCAAAGCCACCGGTATTAAATCAATTTGATGTTAATAAACATATAGAAATTTACTCGGATGCATCAAAAGACGGATTAGGCTGCTGCCTAATTCAAAACAAAAGACCTGTTTCGTTTGCTTCAAGGAGTATGTCAAACACAGAAACAGCATATTCGCAAATTGAAAAAGAAATGTTGAGTTTAATATTTGCGTGTCGTAAGTTTCATTACTTAATATATGGTAGAAAAGTTGTTGCTTTTAATGATCATAAACCACTTATTTCTATAATGAATAAAGATATTTCACTTATACCTTCCCAACGTCTTCAAAAAATGAGACTAGAATTATTAATATATGACATTGAATTGCGGTATTTACCAGGAAAATCACAATATATAGCAGATTTATTGTCCAGGAACTTTATTAAAGAAAATAGTGAGAGTGAAAGTTTAATAAATGGTCAAGTACATTGTATTAATCGTTATAATAATAATTTAAATGAACTCTATGATCTAAGGAAAGCTAGTGAAACAGACACATTATTAAGTAAAGTCGCTAAATATCATATCAAAGGTTGGCCAAAACAGAAAAAACTCACAGGTTACTTGAAAAAGTTTTACACAATTAAAAATGAAATTATTGTAGATGAAGGTATAATTTATTATAATAATAGAATAGTTATACCTCAATCTTTAAGATCAACTATGCTGAAACTGCTACATGAAGGACACATGGGGATGAGTAAAACAAAACTACGAGCTAAAAACATACTTTATTGGCCTGGCATGTACAAAGATATTGATAATATGGTTGCATGTTGTAAAATCTGTGAAAAATTTAGTGCATCAAACAAAAAAGAAAAACTGTTATTACACAAGGTACCTGAATTACCTTTTGAAATCATTGCTACAGATATTTTAACATATCAGAGTATAGATTATCTTGTTGTTATTGACAGTTTTTCTAAGTGGATTGAAGTAATTGAATTAAAGTATAAAACTGCTAAAGAAATAATATCTAAATTAAAAAATATATTTTCATATCATGGGATTCCTAAAATTATATATTCTGATAATATGCCTTTTGGGTCAGTGGAATTCAAAGATTTTGCATTGAAGTGGAATTTCCAAATAATAACTTCTAGTCCCCATTATGCTCGAAGCAATGGACTTGCAGAAAAAGCTGTTCACATTGCTAAACAAATGATTAAAAAACACAAGGAGGAGGGAAAAGATTTAAGCATATCATTATTAGAATATCGTAGCACACCAATTCCTAGTTTAAACGCTAGTCCAAGTGAACTATTAATGAGTAGGTTATTACGTACAAAGCTTCCATCCTCTTTGTGCAAATTGAAGCCTAAAATTCAAACAAATGTAAAGGACAAACTTTTACAATCACAGCTAAAGTATAAAGCTCAGTTTGATAAGTCAGCAGTTAATAGAAATGTTGATTTTTGTCCAAGTCAAAATGTTGTTATCAAAGACAAGGTATGGGTACCAGGCAAAATAATTGCAGAAGCTGAAACACCCAGATCTTATTATGTGTCTAATGAAAATAATAATATTTTAAGAAGAAATACCTTACATTTAAAACCTTCGATAACTAATAAACAAATTCAAAATAGTCCTAATAGCACAGGTCATTGTAGTAATAGTGATAGTAATGAAACAGAAAAACTGTATTCTACTTTAGCTGATGATAACTTAGAATTAAAAAATAAGTGTTACGAGCCTGTTGTTCAGAGCCCTGAACAAGAGTCGCTCGAAAAGCGGGTCTGCAAAAAACCATCTAAGTTTCAGGATTTTGTATTGTATTAACTATGTGTCAATTAACTTACTTAAGGAGGAAGATGTTGTATAGTGATATTTGGTAATAACGGTTGGCAATAGTGGTTGTAATGCCGACAACTGATTGTCACTTGACACTTAGAATTAATAAAGTTAATTGTTAGTCAGGATTGTTTAATTTAATTATTAAACCTATATAAAGTATAAAACAGGTAACTAATAAAAACACGTTCAAATTAGAACGTTACTAAAGTGTAAAACAACCGAGTCGACAAGGTTATTATGGATAAGTGTTAACAGGGCCAAGGGACCGAAGTATATCGATTCAGCATGTATAAATAATTTAATTTCGTATAGTAAACATTCATTAGTCATTAATTATTTGTTAGTTATATTTCTTAGTCGTAAGTGGACTGTGGACTTTAATGACGATGGTCATAGTTAATTGTTACTAGTTGTTTTAATATATCATAACCCAGTGAGTTTTAAAACATATGGTAGTATTTCGTTTCCCACCGATTGGAAGTAAATGTTGCCCTAATTAATGGTATAGAAGATAAATGGTTTAGCATGTGGAACGCTTACTTCTAATCCCCACATGGCGATCTTGCGAACACATGTTAATATTTCGTGTAAATATATGGTAATATGTCCTGTGAAGATATGGTAATATGGATCCTGCAAACGTTTAACTGACAAGTTTAATTTTAACGAGTATATGGTCCTTTATTTGAATTTTGGAACTTGGCGGAACGGAAGTATGGAAGGCAAATCAACGAAGCAAGAGCTCCAGAACTGGTACAGTCAACAATAACTTCATAGTGCAGCACGAGAATTTCACGATGCATATTATGGAACTACTGTATGTAATAACGGTAGTCTTCATATTAAAATTCATATGGTCCTTTTATGGTAGACGCATCGTAGACAATTGAAGAGATACGTTACACGAATCATAGGAGTCCAGAAGACAATGCGAACTTTAAGCGTATACAAATTGTAAGTACCTATACAATCAGTTTTTATGAACGAATCTTATTATAATGTAATGTAACTAGACCTAATATTTTAAATGTCAATTACGTGGGAAGAATTTGAAGATACGGTAAAATCAATTGTTGAAGATATAAATAAACAGGGGAAAAGAATTTTAAAGAAGGAAACTCCTAAAAATCCAGATATACACAGTGAGATAATTATTATTATAGTAATTTTTTACAATAATTTTACAAAACTGATAAGTAAAAATTGGAACAATTCAGTTTTAATACAGCAAGATAGTTGTAGAAATTATTTTGATAAAATTAGAGATAAAACTTCTAGATCATTTCAAGCGTTAAATTGTAATATTAAAATACCTACATCAATATTTGATGAGATTGACACGTGTGTATTAGAAACAATAAGCAAACAGGTGAAAATGGCTGTATGTATTAAAGAACCCAAGTCTTCTTTTGGCAAAGCTGAAGAAAGTGCGTCAAAATGGTAAAGATGTAACAAATTACCCGACGGAAATAGAAAAATTGGCGTAAAAATTACAGGTAGCATATGTGTCGGAAGGTATGCCTGCAAACCTAGCGGAAAAGTACACCAGAGAAGCGACAGTTGAGGCAGTATTGATGAACGCCACGGCGGATTCTACTAAAAAGATTATAGCAGCTGGAAACTTCGAAACTACGCAAGAAGTGTCAGTTGGTGTCAGTTGAAGGCATAGTAAGCTAGCAACAAGGATAACAAAAATTTCTTTAGAAAACTACAGGAGCAATCAGAGAAGATGTAACAATGGCAGAATTTACAACGGTAACCCACAAGGAAGGACATTTAGACAATACAACCACGGAAATGGATATGTAGATTACCACAATAAAGATAGAAAATTCAACAGGAATAGCAAGTACAATAATAATAATAACGTAAGAATATGCGATATAGAACATAAAATTGAAGAAATGAACAGACAAATACAGTTAAAGAAGGAAAACTGCCAATTAAGGATGGAAAATATGGACCTAAAATAGAATTATTGCTAGGAAACATGATCCAGACAGAGAAAAATTTAAGAAAGAATAATTTGATAATACATGGTATAGAAGAAGGCAATGAAGAAGATGAAGTACAACTAGAAAATAAATTAGAAGATGTAATGAGGAAAATTAACAACACAGTAGATGTTAAATCGGATATTTTGAAATGTAAAAGAATAGGAAATAAAAACAGTAACAAAAAGTGGCCAGTACTAATACAGATGAAAGACTTGATCAAGAAAGTAGAAACTTTGAACGGAACGAATAAATTAAAAGGAATAAAGATATATATTAATGAAGATTGCCCAAAAGATATACAGGAACAAAGAAAACAGCAAATAGAATATATAAAACAGGCGAGGGGAAAAGGAGAGAGATACATACAAGTTGGAGTAAACCAACATTTAAAGAAAATAACGAAACTAATCGGAAAACTTTTAATAAAACCTGCAATGATAAAAGTTTTAAATAACTTAGAGCGTACGGATCAAAAACAGATTGAAATTTAGCGAAGCCTTCCCTACCGGACTATACAACTTCAACTTAGGAGGAACGTTGGAAAATATATGTAAATGATTATATATTCAAAAAGTGCACGATAAAAGAATTTATAGAAGAATGTAACAAAAGATTAAAAAACGTACATATATGCGAAGTACCGAAGATGGTAGAGCGAAAAGAAGAAATTCAAGGGATCTTAGAAATATATCACAATAGCCCAATGTTTGTAGGACACGTAGGAAATAATAGATTGTTAATGATATTAAGAGTGAATTTTAAATGGAAAAAATGGAGAAAGATGTAAGTAAGTATGTAAAGAATTGCCATGAATGTCAAGTAAATAAAGCTAAGCCTAGTCATAAAGAAAAATTTGTCATTACGGATACTTCAAATAAACCATTATATATCATATATATATAGACACGATAGGCCCTTTTGTAGAAAGTAACAATGGAAATCGTTATTTCATTACAATACTGTGTGAACTGACAAAATATGCGGTCATGATACCGGTCAGAAACAAAGAAGCGACGACAATTGCGGAAGCGATATTTGACAACTGCCTATGGTTTAATGAAAGAAATACGGACAGATCAAGGAACAGAATATAAGAACGAAGTACCTAATGAGTAATTTAGCAGAGCTGTTAAAAATAGAACACAACTTTTCAACAGCGTATGACCAGGATTCGATAGGGAGCTGAGAAAAACTGCATCGAACACTCAACGAGTATGTAAGGACTTTTATACATGAATCTAGAGATAACTGGTACGAATTTGTGAAAATGTTTGCATATTGTTATAATACAACATCTAGCACGTTTCACGGATATATTCCATTTGAATTACTGTATGGTAGAAAGCCTAATATACCAGAATGTTTGGATTCATAAGTTGAACCGTGTTATATATTATTATATAATACAAATTACAATACGCACACGAGAGAGCTAGAGAGTTTTTGTTAAAACATAAGTTAGAGTAAATAGAAGGGAAAGAGAATCTTCACCCCTGAATTTTAAGATAGGGGATTCAGTTACATTAATGAAAGGGGAAAGAACTAAGTTCGACCCCCATTACTCAGGCCCCTTCAAAATAACAAAAATAATAGGTGTAAACTGCGAGATTTTATCTCACAATAATAAAAAGCAGACAGTTCATAAAAACCGACTGTATTTGTATAATAACCCTAATATTTGTAAAAAAAGTGTGGCGGAATAGAAAATAAACAGACAATTACAACAAACCAACAATTTACTGATTACTAACAAAATATTTAAATTTAGTATCGAAAAAATTTCAGGGATAATTTTCCTCTTCCAAGAGGGGATGATGTGACGGTTATTGAACCAGAAGGTCACTAATAAACTTAGTAAGGTTAGTCAGTAAGGGTGAACCACGATTCTTTAGGGAATACGTTTATTGATAGGTAACTAATAAAAACACGTTCGGATTAGAACGTTACTAAAGTGTAAAACAACCAAGTCGACAAGGTTATTATCGATAAGTGTAAACAGGGCCAACGGACCGAAGTATATCGATTCATCATATATAAATAGTTTAATTCCGTATGGTAAACATTCGTTATCATTAATTATTTGTTAGTTATATTTCTTAGTCGTAAGTGCACTGTGTCATCGACTTTGTTGACGATGCTCATGGTTAATTGTTATTAGTTGTTTAAATATATCATAACCCAGTGAGTTTTAAAACATATGATATTTTTTCGTTTCCCACCGATTTGAGGCGAGTGCTGCCCTAATTAATGGTATATGGCAGATAAATGGTTTAGCATGTGGAACGCTTACTTCTAACCACCACAAGGGGCACACGGCTGACTAAGGAAGTTCTATTATTCAATTTTGGCTGTTATTGAGACACGTAGGTATTTGGGTAATCAACTGATTTATTTGACCTGGAGGCCAGTGCGGGCATTTTTTTAATCCACGCCACGGCGATAACCCTTCTTTGTGGGAGTACTCTCTCACAAAAATCGATTGTCAGCTGTCTCGCCATCTTTTAAAGGGTCTTCCTGGTGGTCTGGTGTTATATGGTTTTAGATCTCTTGCTGTTCGGGCTATCCTATCTGCGCTCATTCGTGTGAGTTCCACTCCCGTCTTCTCTGTCTTCCCCATCGTACAGCATTTTGTACCTTGCATAGTTCTCTCATCTGATTATTTGGAATTATATCTTTCAATGTTTTGCCAGCGATTCATCTTAAAGTTTTCATTTCTGTTGTTCTCACTATTCTTTTTGTTTCCGCTGTGTCGGCTCTAGTTTCTATTCCATATGTCAATATTGGTCTAACACATGCTTTATATATACGAACTTTCCCATCCAGTCTCATGTCTTTGTTTTTCCAAATAACATCCCTCAACCTGATATGTAAGATGTCTTATTTGCTTGTTTTCGTACACTTTGTTTTAGCTCTCCGTCAATTACAATTTTTGCATCGTCTGGGTTCTCTTGCCGTTACCATAGTTTTGGTCTTAGTGGTTGATATTTGCATGTTATATGTTCTGAAGGCATTTACCATACGTTGTAGGTTGTCCTCATTGTCGGATATTAGAATTGCATCGTCTACATAGCACAAAATTTTAATTTGTTTTCCTCCAAGCCCGTATCTGTGTCCCACGTTTTTTACTTCTTCTATTATTTTATCCATTACTAGATTGAATAATAATGGGCTTAAACTATGTCCCTGTCGAATTCCTGATGTAAAATTTACTTCCGATCTTAATTCATTCTCAACCTTAATTTTAGTTTTGTTGTTTGTGTTCACGTCATTAATTATCTTTACCACCGTGTTGGATTGGTTTCCTGCTTTTAGTAATTTTAGCACATTTTCTAATTTGACACGGTCAAAGGCCTTGGTCAGGTCTATAAAGCACATATATACAGGATTATTATATTCAATTGCTTTCTCAATTATTTGTCTTCCCATGAAAATGGCATCTATTGTTGATCTGTTTTGTCGGAATTCCTGTTGCTCTACTGATATCGTATATTCTTTATTGATCTCATTGGCGAGTATTTTCGTTAATAGCTTGAGTGTTGTGTTTAGCAAGGTAATGGTTCGATAATTGCTAGGGTTATTCTTGCTTCCTTTTTTATATATTGGTATTGTAATGCTATTTTTCCATTGTTCTGATACCTTCTTGCTGTCTAAGATTTTCTGAAAAGGTGTACTTACGTTTTCCATTATCGTTTCTACTCCGTATTTTAATAGCTCGTTCGGTATAAAATCGGGTTCTGGGGCTTTTCTATTTTTTAATATTTCTATGCCATTTTCAAGTTCTTCCTTTGTTATTTCTATGTTTTGTTTATCCTCGACATCTTCATGTTCATCTTCCTTTGTATATTAATTTCTAAGTATATTCGTTTCTGGATTATAAAGTTCTCTAATATAGGCTATCCATTTTTCTCCTTCTATCTTATTAAGATTTTTATATTCAATGATTGGTTTTTTCGAATTCGTCTCTGCGTAAATCAAATTCATTACACATCGAAGAAGAAACGCACCGCTTTGTTACACAGTAGTCAGAGGATACTACAGAGTTTAACACGCAGAAGTTCATTTCACTAGTGCTAACAATATTTGTTCAAACAACCGTTTAAACATAGTGGTTCCTTTCAAATTGTAATACGCCCCTGCTTTAAAGCAATCTGTTTCACCCGGCCAAACACGGCGAACCCTTATTTCATTTTTCTAAAAGTAGAAGTAAATCTTATCTCTCACTGAGCAGTCGCTCTCAATTTCTTTAAAATCGGTGTGAGAGTCGTCGCATCGATTATCGATACTTTTGTAATTAATATGTAGTTATAAGTTTTATTTGTTACTTTGATCGCGACGGTAGTATTGTGCAAGGTTGTAAGTCAACACATTTTAATAACATTTATTATTTGTGATAAACAGACGTATTAATTCTCCTGGCATCAGCAGGGTTGCCACATACTCAGCCAAACTTATTTTCCATTTTCTATTTAATTAATGTTTATAACTGTTTTGTATCTAAGAGACACTTAGATTACAAAGTTTACATTGTATATTCTCTATCTGGACCTCTGAACGAGGAACTGTCCAGTTTAGTATTTTTACCTACGACCACCCCTGTAAGTAGTCGAAAACACACAGTCGGCAATCAATGTAAGACGTCTATTACGCACGGTAAAACAAAACGCACGGCTGTAAAGTAAATTGCACGGCTTCCCTAGCAACCACTTAGCAACTGTCAATAGACGTAGCCATTTTATAAAAAATCATTATTTCGATATTAGACGTTGAATTTTATTCTATATGTAAATGATAGATAACGTTTATTAGATATGAGATTGCATTTAATACTGAGAGTTATTTGGAATTATATGATAATTGGTTAAGTTCCATTTAATCCGCATCTTTTAGCTGTCTTAATGACCATATTAGTGAACAATAGTATATTATAGGGACCGAGAAAGATGACGTTTATGCCATCTGCCGTGAAAAAACACAAAACAATGTGATGTAAACAGTATTAGTAGTACTAGTAGTTTAGTATAATCAGCGTTTTTAAATGTTCATTTTTTAAAACCGATATTAAATGTTTGTGATGTCGTCATCAAAAGTATCTTTCTGTATTCATGGCTGTTCAAATATGCTGTATAAAAATACCACTGCGTAGATGACATTGAAACGTCAAAAATGAATAAATGCAGTAAAAACTCATATATGATTAAAATGTTCTAATTAAAACATTTTGTTGACTATTGTTTTGTGTATAATCAGTAGGATACTACAATTGGCAGCTATTAGAAAAGTTCTAAACTTTCTTTTTACATAAATAAAATATTATTATCGAGAGAATAAAATTTTGTTTTCTGTACGATTTCATTGATTATATAAAATAAAAAACTAGTTATGTGTTTGCTGACTTTAATATTATATAATAAGTTCAAATAATTAAATACTATCAAGGGGAAGAAAGTAAACATTTGTACAAAACGAATCACTTCAAGTTTTTTAATTATCTTTCAGAAAACATCGGGAGGATTGGGAACCAAATAAAAATACTAGAATTTGCAGTGCTCATTTTGTCAATAATCAAAAATCAGATAATCCCCTACACCCATCTTACATACCAACAATTTTTCCTGGCAAAGAAAATAAAAAGATTTATTCTTCTTTTGCATTTTGTAGGTTGTTTATTATACTGTTTACATCACAATGTTTTCCTTATTTAACACCAGGGCGCTCTACTTTCGGCATAAGTGCTGCCTCTATCGTTCCGTCTCGATCCCAATACACCAAGCGATTTAAGTGACCCATTTAATGCCGCGGGCGGTGTTTGATTTCTGAGAGAAGTAATCCACCTATAGGATTAATGTCACTATAGTTGAGATGTGTATACGCTATATTTTGTAATTCCGGTAATTCTACATACATTTTTGATAAAAATGAATACTACTTAGAATGGACTTTTACGAAACTTGTCTGGGCATCGAGGATGGGCTTTTATGAAATGCAACTTGGCTGGACATCGAGGATGTACGTTTTTATTTGTACTTTAAATACTCGCGGAATTACGCACTCGCCGCTACGCGGCTTCGTGCGTAACTTTTCCGTTCGTGCGTAAAATACTTCTTACAACACTCGTTACGTAATATACTATTATTTATTCACTGGCTGCCAAGTAGGACTGAGGAACGTAACATCACGTGTATGGTTTTGTGTACCTTTCCCGATGCTTGGCAACACTTTTTAATATAAGGTAAAACAGGAAGCGTGTATTTTCTTACCTGTTCCTTATTTCGAATCAGGTGGTTTTTCCCAGACCCCTGATATTCTCTTCAAGTTAAACGTATACAGTCTCTAGCTGTTCAACTAGAGTGGCCCTTCGAAATGTATTAGTTTTGACCCGCTCAAAATTATGTAGGGAAACCCGCCCAAAGCAAACAACTTTGGATTCATACTATCACCAGCAAATTATTTACATCCGTTTCCTTACATTAATTTATTTACATCCGTTTCCTTACAATATTATTATACATTACTATCTTCTTTTACTAAAATATCAAAATAAGCATCGAAAACATATCGGAGAGGTTTACAATTTCCCTCATCCAAATGTCAATACTATTCCACGTTATGTGGTATAATGTTTTTTATACGAATTAACTATTCAAACCTTTTCAGAATCATTTGTTTAATCTATCAACGACACGTAAAATTATTCGTACGTGACCGTGGAACGCGTTTTAAATCAGTACAAATCGAAAGGAACCGGGTGACAAAACTGAATTGAAACGCCGAATCCAACTGCGTGGAGGGCGACCTGCAGCAACCACTTTCTCCACTTTTTGAAAAATGTAGCCGTGGTGTTTTATACCGAAATTGGTGATCTTTCAGATGAGCTTTGATTTTTTGAGGAGATCGATATACTAGACACCTAAGTACACTTATCATGCTACTGCCACCGATAAGGCCAATCAGGAGGGCTTGCAGCACTACATTATCGTATAGTCCTACTCCTCCCCTGTTTCGAGGAAGAAACGAAACTTGGGAGTCTTATCATACTAGAAATCGGATTTTTTTAATTTAAAAAAAATTGCCAGGATTTTTCAGTGCAGCATCGCCTTTTCGGGTTCCTCCATTAAGGACGTGACTAATTATAAATATATCATCTGGTAGTCTTATCGCACAAGCAGCCATAGATAACAAAAAGCAGCTCCCAGTTTCACATCTGAAAAACCCAATGGTAAAACAACAACTTACAGAAAAAATAAATGAAGAACTAAGCAAAATTGATTTAACCCCGAGCTCCGACGTAAACATAAAATGGGAAACTCTTAAAACTACAATTATGACCCCAACAACAGACCTATTAGCAACAATCAAGGATACAAACAAGAAAAAATCATGGATGACTGATGACATATTACAGTTAATGGAAATCAGAAGGTCGTACAAGAATAGAGACGAAAGCGCATATAAGACCATACAGAAAGAAATTAGAAAGAAAATATGACACGCCAAAGAAAAATGGTACGAAGGAAAATGCGTGAAAATAGAAGAACTCCAAGCAAAACAGGATGACTTCAATCTCCATAAAAAGATTAAAGAACTAGCGGGCATCAAAAGAGCAAACAAAAGCAGTATTCTACTAGACAAAAATGGTAAGATCATTCCAGACACCAAAGGGAAACTAGAAAGATGGAAAGAGTACATCGAAGAATTGTTTGAAGATGAGAGACAACAGGAAACAACAGATGGAGACACAGATAAGGAACAGGGCCCAAATATAACAAAAGAAGAAGTTATATATGCAGTTAAAACAGCTAAAAACAATAAAGCTCCAGGACCTGATGAAACACCAACAGAAATTATCAAATTAATTGCAGAAGATCAAATTGGAGTACTGGTAGATCTGTACAACACGGTATATAACACCGGAATCATCCCTAGAGAATGGCTAAAATCAACACTTATTACACTGTCAAAAAAATCGAACGCTAAGGAATGCAAAGATCACCGGACGATCAGCCTAATGAACCATACCCTTAAGATATTCCTTAAAATTATACATCGAAGAATTTTTCGAAAGATTGAGCAAGATCTTAGCGAAACACAATTTGGTTTCAGAAATGCAATGGGTACTAGAGAGGCGTTGTTTGCTTTTAATGTGTTGTCTCAAAGACTCATGGACGTCAATCAGCCAATATATGTAGCCTTCCTCGATTATAACAAAGCATTCGACAAAGTCCGCCATAATCACCTCATAAAACTCATGAGAGATAAAAACATTGACAGGAATGATATCAGGATAATAACATTTTAACCAGACTGCCAAAGTTTCGGTGCAAAATGAACTTTCAGAAGAGATAAAAGTAAAACGTGGAGTAAGACAGGGATGCGTGCTCTCACCATTACTCTTCAATTTGTATTCGGAAGATATAGTACAAGAAGCACTGGAAAATCAAAAAACAACGGGAGTGAAAGTTGATGGAAAGGTTATAAACAACATCAGATACGCGGATGACACAGTACTAATAGCAGAAACCCTGGAAGAACTGCAAAGTACGGATCAGCGAAGAAGGGGACTCACACTTAACACCAAAAAGACTAAATTCATGACAATCACAAAACACCAACAATAGCGAGAAACATTATGGATCAAAGGGGAGCCAGTGGAGAAGGTCCGCAAATACAAGTACTTGGGAGCAACTGTAAATGACAATAATGATTACTCACAAGAAAAAAGATCAAGAATCGGAAAGGCTAGAGCAGTGTTTAATAAAATGAGGAATGCATTAACCAGAACAGATCTTAGTCTACATCTTAAAATCAGAATGCTTGAATGCTACATATTTCCAGTACTATTATATGGAATGGAAGCCTGGACGCTTAAGAAGTGCGACACTGACCGGCTGGAAGCATTCGAGATGTGGGCATATCGAAGAATCCTCAGAATAAGCTGGGTGAGCAGAACAACGAACAAGGAGGTATTGAGAAGAAAATTGCAATATCTGGGCCGTGTGATGAGAGGGGAGAGGTATACACTGTTGCAAACTATTATACAAGGAAAAATAGAGGGTAAAAGAAGTATAGGAAGAAGACGCATGTCCTGGTTGAACAACAGTAGTTCTGTTGATTTGTTCAGATCCGCAGCTTCAAAGATAAAAATCGCCATGATGATAGCCAACCTTCTTAAAGGAGACGGCACGTGAAGAAGAAGTCTTATCGAACTAGGTTTAGTGTTGTGGGCTCTCACACTATACGATGGCGATGATCGATTACTAAAATAGGCGTAGAGAGTGAACGCGGATTGCACCTTCATCCACCTCATTATGCTAACTCGATCATGCGGCATAAAATTTTACGATCCACTTTCTCGACTGTCCCTACCCCCACCCACCTCTGATCAGCCGGCGACAAATTGAAATAAGCTAGTTCTTCTGTCCCACCCTGTAACTATTTTTCTGAATTTAACCTCCAAAATTCTTATTTTTTTTAGAACTACCAGTCGAGGCAACATATTGAGATGAAGAATATCGTAACTGATGCAGTACGTCAAGCGTTGGACGTGGTTTCATCCATCGATTATTTCAGCGATTAATGTACGTTTCAAAAAAATTACAATAAAAAATACTTCAGATTTTTCATGTTTAATTTAGTGTAAAAACAAATGTATAAACTTAATTCCACTATAAATTAATTCAACTGGATTTTCCAACTTTGGTCAGTAGCTCGTCGCACATTTTTTTGGCATCACCGAGCAACATACTAGTGTTCGGTTTAAAAAACACCGGATTATCGACTGCAGCATACCCAACGCCCAAACTTCTCTTGATAACGATCACATGTTGGGCTTTCCACACTTCCAACACTGGCATACCGGCAATAGGAGAATTCGGATCTTCTAGAGCTGCGCTGTTAATCGTATCGTTCGCCCCTATTACCAAAACTAGATCAGTTTCAGGGAAATCCTCGTTGATTTCATCCATTTCTAATACGTCATCGTACGGTACACCTGCTTCTGCTAATAGGACGTTAAGCTGGCCTGGCATTCTACCTATAAGTTAACAATAAATTAACAAAATGCCGTTAACAGTGAAAATGTTAGGATTCTTACAAATAAAAAGAGATGAGAACAATTGGCGAAGAAATTCTTTTATTTTTTATCTAAGTAGATGTCACTGGACAGAGACAACAGGGCAGTCAAATGTTTTATTGCTCCTCTTCGTTATAATTTATTTCTAATACTCTTCTACTTAAGAAATCTGCTTCTACGTCATATTAAGATGAGTAGTATGTTATGTCTAGATGTTGTATTCAAATTTTCAAGTGGTTTATGGTCACTACATACTGTGAATGATCTTCCTATTAACCAGTATTGCCAGTATCTTATCGCATCTTTTATTGCAAGATATTCTAAATATACCGCTTTCTTTTTCTTCTGTGACTCATTCATTTTTTTTAAAAGTAGTCTACTGATTTTTCCTTTCCATTAGATTGAATTTGATTCATTGTAGCTCCTTTTATTGACGCATCCGTGTATTTATTTATTGCTAAATCTTTATCAAATATTTCTAATTCTGGTTGTGAGCACAATACAGGCCCGTACTTGAGGGGGGGTTTTGGGGGTGTATATAGTCATCAGTTCTTATTATATTCATCATTTTATTGTAGAAATTAAATCAGAATGGCAAAACGAAATTCACAAAGTCCCTTAACTGATTTTTTGATTAAAAAGACTAAATCTTCCACAACCTCAACGGAAGAAACTGCAAGCTGCAGACAAACAGCAAATTCGACCACAATATCCGAAAATAATATCCAAGAATTAGACATCGGTTGGTGTTTTGATCAAGAACTTAATGATGATTTTAAATATAAACTGTTGACGACCGTGTGGGTTCCAGATGAAACATATAAGTTCCCAAGTTCCCTATATCCACAAAAAAAACTTAAAATTTCAGTTAAGGTGGCTAAAACGTTTTCACTGGCTCAGTTATACCGCCAAAGGTCATCAAGGTGCAGTATGTAAGTATTATGCAATTTTTTCACGTGATTTTAGTGGAAAAGGAGATCATCAGAAGCTTAACAAATTAGTTGTAAAACCTGTTAACAAGTGGAGAGATACCTCGTATTTGTTCAACACAGTCAAACTGCTCACCACAAAAATAACTCCACTTTGGCTGATAATTTCATTGCAACTTTTAATAGATCTGCGCCAAATATCATAATGCAACTTGATTACAGCCGATCGAAGCAAATTTTAGAAAATAGAAGAAAGCTAGCACCTATAATTGAGACAATTATCTTGTGAGGACGCCAAGAGGTAGCTCTACGAAGAACTTCCGACTCTGGTCCGATAACTTTGGACCAGCCCACCCATAAAGATAAAAATTTCAGGGCGTTACTGCGTATGCGCCTCTCATGTGGTGACAAGAATTTAATTGATCACATTCAAGGACAGTCCTTAAACGCCATGTACCCCAATGATTCAAAATAACATAATTAAAATTTGTGGCGAAATAATACAACATGAAATTGTAGTTAAAATAAACAAAGCAAAATTTTTCTATTCTGATGGATGAAACAACAGATATTTCTCGTACTGAGCAGTTATCTCTTTGTGTTAGATATATAGATTTTGATAAAGAAAACGAAAATTCATCCCACATATGGCGAGAAGATTTTTGAAAATTTGTAGCTGTTCATAACACTACTGGTAACAAATAAGCGACAGTGATGTTAGAAAGTTTACAAGCACTTGGAATAAATTGAATTTTCATGATTGGACAGGTTTATGATGGAGCTGCTGCTATGAGTGACAGTTTTAAAGGTGCTCAGGCTATCAAAAGAGAAAAATATCCAGCAGCAATATACGTACACTGTAATGCTCATTCTTTAAACTTAGCTCTTGTCCATATATGTAAGGTTCAGAGCATAAGAAATTGCATTTCGGACGATAAAATATATAGCAAATTTTATAAAAAATAAACGGTTTTCAAGATTAAAACTAACTTTTCCGCATCTATGAGATTAACATTCTATCATAAAATTGTCACTTGTATACACTTCGGGGGATGTATCGTGTTAACAAACCGAAATTTCTCCAAAAGTAGCCAAACATTCAGTATATCTGGATTTATAGGACCTGCTGTACTTGCTATAGTCAGCTGAAAATGAATAGGGTACATCTGAGACACCTTGAACAATATTCAATCATAAAATTGATCAATCGTGTACTCTCTGGAGGCTGTATCCTGCTAACAAACTGAAAATTCTCCTGAAATGACAAAAATTTGGTACTTCAAGTACCATAGCACCCGTTGTACTGGCTTTCGTGAACTGAATATCAATAGGGTTTATGTTTGAGACGCCCTGAAAAATATCCAATCATAAAATTGGTCACTTGTATATACTCTGGAGGCTGTATCGTGCTAACAAACTGAAACTTCTTCAAAAATGACAAAAATATCGTACTTAAAGTACTGTAGCACTTGTTGTTTTGGCTCTGGCGAGCTGAAAATCAATAGGGTTCATCTGTGACATATCCTTCACAATATTCAATCATAAAATTGGTGACTTATTGCACTCCGGAGGCTGTATCGTGCTAACAAGACATGTAAGAAAAAGTGGCCGACGACAACGACGACGACGACGATTTGTTCTTCAAATACCATTTTATCTTGTATCGAACATCTATATGGCCGTTTTACTGCAGTATTGCTCAGTTATTAAGTCAATTCTTCTCCCATATTCTTTTACAGTTCCTATATCATATTTATCTTTCGCGAAGATTGTTGATTGTAGTTTAGGTTATCCATTTTTAAATGAAATTTTTTTCTTCTACATGCTCATTAAAATTAACTACATAGTTCGTCGATAAATCTGTCTGTTTGCGTAGATTTTGTCTCATTATTTTTTTGATGGTCTTCTTTTTTATTCTCTTTTCATTTTCTTCTGTAAGCGTGTAGTCTTTTTCTGTAATTTTTAAATTTTCATCCTGATTTAATTGGTGTATTTTTATCATGTCTAATCTTCCACAATGTAGATATCCACGCCGTTTTCTATTTTAAATATCTTCATTTTTAAGGTTGTCAAACCGTTCGTTCTCTTGACACTACTAATTGTGACTAGATTAGGTCTATGACAAATATTGTTTCTTTCTTTTTCAGCTTCAAAAATTTGGAATTTATTATGGAAACATTAGATCCTGAATAATATATTCCAAATATTTCTAATTTATTATCTAGAAGCAGATTGATTTTTTTTATTAATGGTATGGTTATTAGTTTTTTTGAATGTGCGTGTTATGTATTTCAGTTTCAATTATTGAATTATTCACATTTTTTATTCAATTGGCTTTTGTGTAGGTTCATTATCAGATCTGAACCAGCAACTGGATTCTGAAAGGTACACACTTCTATTTCTCAAATCTTTGCAGATAGAGCATGGTTTTATTTTATCAGTTTTTGCTTTAAAATCAGTTGTCATACTCTTCTCATTTTTCGAAATGTTTTTCGTAACTAAGTGTTCTAATTTTCCAAGATCTTTAAATATATATTTTGTTTCTAGTATTCCTTCGCTGTCGATTTTTTTAGCAATATAATCTGGTAATCCAGCCATTATAATAGCAATCGACAAACCTTAATTTGTTACTTGCGCCAGGTTGTCAAAGTGTCCGATCTAACACTTAAGTTATATTAATCAATAAGCATATCCTCCTTTCTACTTAGAACGCTACGTAACCGTCGGTATGCTTACCAACCAGGTAGGTCTACGGACTCCGCACTGGACAATCTAAACAGGTTGGTATCAAAGTCAATAGAAGACAAAGAGATGACAATGGCCACTTTCCTGGATATTGAGGGAGCATTCAATAGTGCTCATTGATCAACTCAATGAGTAGACGGGGCACACCTACAGTAATATGCAGATGGATAGAAGCTAACTTGGAAAATAGGAGAATAGAATCCACTCTGGGTCAAGCCACCATCAAAGGTGGAAGATGCCCACAAGGAGGAGTTCACCGTTACTTTCGGGAACCTTAGTTGACGATCTCCTCATAGAATTGTCCACGGCGGATTTTCACTACCTAGGAGACGCAGACGACATAGCAATTATTGTCTGAGAAAAATGTGCAGGATGTTGTTTGGAATAATGCAGGCAGCCCTAAATACTGTTGACAACTGGTGTAAACAAGAGAGTTACAGCCAATGCTCAGAAAACACATGTGGTCAACTTAACTGAACAAACGGCACTGCCAGGTCTAAAACCACCAGTGCTAGGCGAAACGGAGTTTTCATTTGCAAAAGAAATAAAATACCTTGGGGTATATTTTGATCATAGGCTCATATGGTATACTGACTTGAAAACCACGCAAAAAGCTACTATATAGTTGAGCAGATCTAGAAGAATGTGTGGTAAAAACTGAGGACTCAATCCAAAAATTACCCTATGGTTATACACAAGCGTGGTTAGGCCAATGGTAACCTATGGGTCGGTGGTGTGGTGAACAAAGACGTAGCAATGAGAGACTATAAAGCTATTAAGTAACACACAAAGGCTAGCTTGACTGGGTATTACGGGGGCCATAAGAACTACTCCCACAGCTGCTATGGAAGGCTTGCTGAATCTACCGCCACTACACATATTCTTACAACTCAAAGCCAGATCTGTAATGCACAGACTGATACATAATCAACAGCACATAAGCCAGAAGCATAGTGCGGATTATCGAAAGCTAATTGCAGAGCTGAAAGCGGATAATGTAATAATAAATAAAGAATAAATTTTCAAAATAACTATACCAGGTAGGGGGTGTACCCATACAGGCGAAAGCTACATCGTACACGAATAGCTTAAAAACGTCGGAAGGCATAGGAGCAGGAGTAGTGGAGCTAAAAGAAAAGATAGCTTTGCCAGCAAGCCTAACTAAAGCCGCCACAATTTTCCAAGCGGAAATGACGGCGATCCACTACTAGTCCGGGAAAGTAAGGTCGAAAATCAGTTAAACATCAAAAGTTTCCCAGCGCTGATTTTTCATTTTTAAATGAAAATATATCGACCCAGCATCATTCTTCTAGATTGTCTAATAATTTCCGCTGGAGCTTGCGACGCAGCTTGCAAGCACAGCTCGGACTACCTAAAATTCAAGTGATTTATGCTCATATCATTTCTGGATGTGTTCTTACAAAAAAATCGTAGAGATGAAAATTGCAGCAAATCTTATACTCTTGAAGGTGACGTAAATAGTTTTTCCAAAAAAAATTTTCCAAAATTTTCTAAAAATTGAAAAAAATTTCGAAAATCATATTTTTGGTTGGTAATTATAAATAAAATAATAATATCGAGATCAAAACATAGATAAACATAGAGGGCGAACTTCTAAAAATTTACGTTTTTTCAGATTTGGAAAACTCAAAATGGCGGCTGCTCAAATTGGAAACAATTTTTTTTTTCAATCGCGTTTTAATTTATGAACATGAATGATATCGAGAAGCGGTTGGTTGCAATCGACAGAGTGAAAGTTATATTAATATAAATAACATAAACAATTTTTTTTTTCATAATTTTTTAGAACATTTACCGAAAAAAAAAATTTCCATCTAGTTTTTTCTCATTTTGGCGTTGAAACATTTGTTAAAAATATCTTTTCACGTTATAAATATGTTTCTTTCTGAAAGAGAGTATTTTGAAAAAAAAGTTTTGCAGATGCGACTTTTAAAAGCTGAGAGAAACAAATTCAAAGTCTGCTAGATACTGTCATAATATTAATTGAAATTTTCAAATTTTGATCATTTCGCTATGTTGTTGAATACCAACTCAACTTAAACACAATTTTTCATTTTTCTACCGTTAATTGGTCCATTCAAAAGAGAACAGTAATCCTAGATCGCTCGGCCAAACGGTGCGGCGGTAGCTGCTTGGCGTAGTGGTGGGGGTCAGCGCTCATTCTCTTCGAACGCCCAAAAGACCCTTACTAACACACGTAAACTTTTTGGTTACCTTTTCTACCTGCACACTGGTATTGCAAAGCGATGAATTTCGTGGATTCACTGAACGGGGACATTTTACAGTGCGAAGATCTGACAAATTTCGAAGCGGCACATGGTCAGATATGATAATAGAGCAGACCGTCATGAAAGGTATGAAGAGTCAAGGTGGTCTTACGCATGGGAGAGGGGTTGAAGATAGTGTCACCAACGAATGTAGACAACGAATGTAGATGCAAGTGATGCCAGGATTGTAACTGATAATGATATTGTCGATTTATTTTATGACTGGTTTGTAGCTCATAATCCTTTCACTTCGACGCAAGAAATGATGTGTATAAGCACCGGTTTGATAGCAGATCAGAAACAAGTAAATTGCCACATTGCAATTGAAAAAGGCACCGAATTAATACAACAAACACACGGTAACAATTGAGCTTCGTTGAACTGCGAACGAGCGCTGATCCCCCACCACAACGCCAAGCAGCTGCCGCAGCACCGTTTGGCCGAGCGAGCTAGGATTACTGTTCTCTTTCGAATGGACCAATTGACGGTAGAAAAATGAAAAATTGTGTTTAAGTTGAGTTGGGATTCAACAACCTAGCGAAGTGATCAAAATTTGAAAATTTTAATTAATGTTATGACAGTATCTAGCAGACTTTGAATTTGATTTTTTCAGAATACTCGTATTTCAAAAACAATCATATTTATAACGAGAAAAGATATTTTTAACAAATTTTTCAACGCCAAAATGAGAAAAAACTAGATGGAAAAATTTTTTTTTCGGTAAATGTTCTAAAAAAAAATTAAAAAAATTTGTTTATGGTATTTATATAAATATAACTTTCACTCTGTCGATTGCAACCAACCGCTTCTCGATATCATTCATGTTCATAAATTTAAACGCGATTTGAAAAAAAAATTGTTTCCAATTTGAGCAGCCGCCATTTTGAATTTTCCAAATCTGAAAAAACGTAAATTTTTAGAAGTTCGCCCTCTATGTTTATCTATGTTTTGACCTCGATATTATTATTTTATTTATAATTACCAACCAAAAATATGATTTTCGAAATTTTTTTCCATTTTTAGAAAATTCTGGAAAATTTTTTTTTGAAAAACTATTTACGTCACCTTCAAGAGCATAAGATTTTCTGCAACTTTCTTTCATCTCTACGATTTTTTTGTAAGAACACATCCAGAAATGATATGAGCATAAATCACTTGAATTTTAGGTAGTCCGAGCTGTGTTTGCAAGCTGCGTCGCAAGCTCCAGCGGAAATTATTAGACAATCTAAGAGAGTGATGCTGGGTCGATATATTTTCATTTAAAAATGAAAAATCAGCGTTGTTAAACATTTTATGTTCAACTTCCTTACTTTCCCGGACTATACTGTATGGAAGAAATCCTAAGGCAGGAAATAACATATCGCTGAATTGTCATCTTCACAGACAGTCAAGCGGCGCTAAAGGCACTCTGTAGAGGTCAATTCTAAGCTAGTATGAGATTATGTATGTGCTCTAAACAAGCGGGACAACCGTAGTACAGTCACGGTGACCTAGGTACCGGGGCACAAGGGTAATAAGGGCAACTAAAAGGCAGACGAAATGGCTAAGCAAGCTGCGTCATTGCCATTCGTTGTACCAGAACCCCTCTGCGTCGTTGCAAAATCAGTAATAAAAGCGGCCACAAAAAATGGAGGGAAGAATAATTCTAGGATATGGTGAAGAAATTCACCAGGCCAAAGACAAGCGAAACAGTTTATATCAGAATATTCGATAAAATGCACGGCAGACTTGATAAGCAAAGACAGGAAAACGGTTAAAGCTGTTGTATGTCTGTTAAAACAGGACATTGTAAGCTTGATAGGCATCTAAAGAAGAATCGTTATGTAGATTCTGTCGATCAGAGGAAGAAACTGCGGAGCACATTCTATGTCACTGCGACAGTTTAACAAGCGTGCGGTTCTCGGCACTAGGCATGTTAAAGCAACTAGCAAGGAACTATTTGGAAGATTCAGTCTTTAAGCTGACAGACTTCATAGGAAGAATAAGGCTAGAAAATCTTATCTAGATTTAGAGGACCACAATTGATCTGGAAACGTCTCAGTGGAATAGGACATAAACCACCTCAGTGAAATATATCTACCTTGATTTTTTGTATTTCTAACCTCCAGCAATAGTCTTTCTTTTTTCAATGCATATTCTAATAATGATCCAGCTTGATACTTAAAAGACAATGCATACCTACTATTTTGCCGTCCTTTGTTTGCATATGCTGCTTTAAAGTTATCTATACAGATTTCCCATCTAGATTGTATAGAGTGTATTTGATCATCATTGCATTATACCAATCCAAACTTGATTTTTCCTGGATGACCCTTACACCCGTATTCAGAACACTCGATTAAAATATAACGGCACCGCTATATTTTACCAGAGTCGTTATTTTTTACAGTTCTCTCTGTTAATGCTCATAACGGAACCGTCAATATCACCAGCCGTAATATGATAAAACTAACCCGTTTTATGCTAAATGGAATTCAGAAACCAAATTTTTGTTTGACGGTTCCGTTATACTTCACATAAGCAAGCTAAAATATAATCAGTGCTCAACTACTGGTTAAATTGTCATTATTGTCAAACTGTTAAAAGTTTAGCTTAATAAAAGTTCTCTTTCTTCATAAGTCTTTTTACCTGAGGAAAGTGATAGATAAGAGGAACCGAGATATCGAAGAATTCGATTCATAAAACCTCGAATTAATGCCTTTGAGAAATATGACGATGTTGATTTTAACGCCAGATTTCGTTTTCGTGAAAATATTGTTTTAAATATTTTAAATAAAATTGGTAGTCATCAGGAGCCAAAAGTTCATTGTAACTGTTCCATAGAACTTATGTCCCTACTTCTTACATTGAAATTTTATGCAACTGATTATGCATTTCTAAATTGTATCGGAGACAATGTCAATATTTCGCAGCCCTTGGTGTCACGAATAATTAAAATCGGTCGGTTATAGTTTGAAGTATGATTGACACTTACGTTACAGATTTAGTTACGGACACAACCTATCCGCTTCGTTTTGAACGGTGCCGTCATGTCTCGTCTGGTCATGTTGTAAATGCCAACTGATACCATACGGAGCCGTTGCCGCGACGGGACCATTATGGAAACGGTACCGTTATTTTGGAGCATTCGTCTTCAAAACAATTCAGCCATTCATGAGCGTTGCCTTTTCCATTACATTTTTCTGACAATCTTCTTAAATTTGGCCTCTCACTGCTTTTTGATTACACATCAATAATTCAAATGCTTTAGCCACCTCACCTGCTATTAAATTTTCAGTTCTAGTTGATTCTTTATGCCGATCAACTATAATTTCTTCTGGGTATTGGCATCCAGTTATAACATTTCCATCGTCAGGTTTTCTTCATATCTTCTTCATACAAGCGTTCCTTTGTTGGTGTCTTTTTTTAATTTGTTTTTGATATTGCCATAGACCGATATTGATTTAATACATGCATGTAGTTCTAATTTTTTGATCTCTTTTGGAACCTTGTAGCTTATGCCACATTCAGTTGTAATAAAGTAATGCACAAATCGTTTGTTTTTCCATCATCTGATGCATTTATAGTGAACTGGAATTTCAAATTGACCATATCTATTATAGTGGAATCCAGTTAAAAGAAATTGTCGTTTTATAAAGCTATTTCAAATAGTACATAAACTTGACTAGAGATTTCAAACTTATAGCAATAATTTTGAGTATTTACTTATAAATAGAGAAACGACAATTTAAGTCTATTCTTTTCGCAAACTATTATTTACAAACTGAGTTAAATTTTCTTAACATACAGGGTGTCCCGGGACTAATGGGAAAAAAGTCAGGAGCGTATAATCTGAGCCAAAATAATGTTAGTACTTCATATAAACTTTTTCTATGCAGGCCCTCGTTTTCGAGTTATAGGCCCCCAAAGTTTTAATTTTGAATTGGGTTTTAATTTTTATTTTTTGTACTAGTTATTTGATCTTTATAAAATTTACGACAAAGCTATAATGTACGTGTACGTTTATTTTGGAAAGGTAAACAGATTTACAGTTGTGTCTTGAAGCCAGGGACGGACTACCCGCAATGGCTAGTGATCCAAAACTTTTGCAGGGATGGCACATCCCTGCAAAAGTATATATCGAAATTGACTTCCTCACACATTACGCTAACGAAAAGGTACTCTTGTTGGAATTCGATAAAATAAGCCGTTTGACTAATATTTACCGTTTTATTAATGCACTAACTACCAATTTACCTAACTAACTTATTAATACGATGTCCAAGATTTGCCTACAGTACTACAAAAAAATAATTTGATGATAGAATATGATAGAAACATTAAGAACTCATTTAATGGGAATCAAATAGGAACGGAAACAACGTAATTAGTTGCGTTTAATCAAAATTACGAACACAACATTATTAAGCCATTAAGAAAACCTCTAAAAAGACAAGTTCAAAAACATTTGACAAAAACTAATTCCTAAACAACAACAAAAACTAACGTTATTGTAATAAGTGTTCAATATCAGCTCCTCCCACTTCCACGCACATTCTAAGTCTACGAAGGTTGTTTCTTTGCACTTGAAAGAGCAATCCCATATTATTTCTAATAACATTGCAGTATAACATAATTCTGTCTATTAAATCTTGCCTTGTTTGCACAGGTGTTGCGTATACCTTACTTTTGAGATAACCCCAGAGAAAGAAATGTATAGGATTAACGTCTCCTGATCGCGGTGGCCATTGAAAAGGGCCTCCACGACCAATCCATCTATTAGGAAACCTTGTGTGTAAATGCTGGCGTAAATCTAAACTGTAATGAGGAGTGGCCCCATCATGCATGAACCATAAATTCCTACGAGTTTGTAGAGGCACATCATCAAACAGGTTCCATAACTCATTTTGCAAAAACTCCAAATATCTCTGACCGGTCAAAGTACCGTCAATAAAGTACGGTCCTATCAAATGATTGCCCAAACATTAACCATGAATCTATGCTGGTTCCTAGTTTGGATAATGCCATGTGGATTCACATCATCCCATAAATGCATATTGTGAGAATTAATGAATCCATCTCTGGTGAAACCAGATTCGTCCGTAAAAAGAACGTTACTAATAAATGTATTGTCTGCTTGTTGTTGTCGCAGAAACCACTGGCTGTACTCAATTCGTGCAGGATAATCAGCGACTAAGTACTTTTTTCATGTGAAAAGGATATAAAAGCTGTTCTGTCAAGACGCGATGAACAACTGATTTCGAGACGTGATGTTCTCTCGATAATTTTCGTAAACTCGATGATGGTTCATTATCAACTGCATTTAACAAGTCCTGTTCAACTGCCACAGTACGTACGCTTCGTACTGGACCTTCTCCACCGTTTTTGGCACTAAATTTTGTTTTGTATACATGGAAAATTACATTTACTTATTCATACCTGTTTCTCGTAACCTGAGATCAATACGCTCAAACATTCGTCTGTCTGGCAATGCTCTGTTTGCAAAATGCTCTGCATAAAGCCTTCTGGCTTCTAAACAGTTTCGAGAAGCCAGTCCATACAGTAAATGCAATTCTGCGCACTCAATAAAAGTGAATTCTGCCATAGTAACTGTTAAATTAAGGACTTATGAATTATTGACTACGAACTATTCTACACAAAGTTTGACCAAATTATCCTATGGTTAGTTCATAAACGGTAAAAACACTTTTAAAAAGTTTCTACCAACTTTCGAATTAATAAGTCGTTAATGTTTTTCATCTTCTGCTATCGTTAAATTATTTTGTTGTAGTACTGTAGGTGTAAATCTTGGACATCGTATTAATAAGTTAGTTAGGTAAATTGGTACGTAGTGCATTAATAAAACTGTAAATACTAGCCAAACGGCTCATTTTATCGAGTTCCAACAAGAGTATCTTTTCGTTAGCTTAATGTGTGGGGAAGTCAATTTCGATAATTTAATACAGGGTATGCCATCCCTGCAAAATTTTTGGATCACTAACCATTGCGGGTAGTCCGTCCCTGGCTTCAAGGCACAACTGTAAATCTATTTACCTTTCCAAAATATGCATACACGTACACTATAGCTTTGCCGTAAATTTTAGGAAGATCAAACAACTAGTACAAATAATAAAAATTAAAACCAAATTCAAAATTCAAACTTTGGAGGCATATAACTCGAGGGCCTGCATAGAAAAAGTTTATATGAAATACTAACATTATTTTGGCTCATATTATACGCTCCTGACTTTTTTCCCATTAGTCCCGGGACACCCTGTATATATCAAGTTTGGGTTTTCACAAAATCTTGACATTTGTTATCAAAAATTAGTAGTAGTAGTAACAGATAGATAATCGTGGATTATATCTGATTCAAATATATTAGTTTTCCGCCCAACCTATCTAATATGCGAGAAAAAAATTGGTTTACCAAAAAAAAGTTGAAATTTTTAAAAAAATTGTTGAGTTATTTTTACGTTTTTCATCAAGAACAACACGAAAAAATGGTTTTTAGAAAAAAAATCCTGTGTGTATGTCGTCGTCGTCCTTAAAAGTATTGTTAGCACGATACAGCCTCCGGAGTGTAACAAATCACGAATTTTATGATTGAATATTGTTCAGGTCATCTCACAGATGAACCCTATTGATTTTCAGCTCACCAGATCCAGTACAACGGGTGCTATAGTACTTTAAGTACGACATTTTTGTCATATTTAGAGAAATTTCAGTTTGTTAGCACGATACAGCCTCCGGAGTGGAACAAGTTACCAGTTTTATGATTTAATATTATTTGGGATATCTCACAGATGAACCCTATTGATTTTCAGCTCACCAGAGCCAGTACAACAAGTGCTATAGTATTTTAAGTACGACATTTTTGTCATTTTAGGAGTAATTTCAGTTTGTTGGCACGATACAGCCTCCGGATTATATAAAAGTGACCAATTTTATGATTGGATATTATTCAGGGCATCTCAAAGATAAATCCTGTTAATATTCAGCTCACTAAAACCAGTAAAACGGGTGCTATGGTACATGGAGTACCAAATTTTTGTAATTTTTGGAGAATTTTCAGTTTGTTAGCACGATACATCCTCCAAAGTGTATACAAATGTAACCCATTTCATGATTGAATATTGTTCAAGGTGTCACATAGATGTACTCTATTGATTTTCAGTTGACTAGAGCGAGTACAGCGTGTCCTATAAATCCAGATATACTAAATTTTTGGTTATTTTTGGAGAAATTTCGGTTTGTTAGCACGATACATCCCCCGAAGTGTAGACAAGTGACAATTTTATGATAGAATATTGTTCAGGACATCTCTCAGATGCGGGAAACTTATTCTTTAATTATGTTATCGTTTGTTGATAATGTTGGACATGAATTTGTTGGTTATACAATATTGTTAATGGTCAGTTAGGGAACCTGATTAATTTTTTTGGAAGTTTTTATTTTCTTTATTATTTTTTTCCAGTTATACACACTTTTAGATTTAAAGGTTTCTTCGCCGCTTACAGAGTTGTATTAGTAGTTTTTATATAATGGTATCAAATAAACGGTTTTAAAGATTAAAAATAACTTTTCCGCATATGTGAGATGTCCTGAACAATATCCTATCATAAAATTATTCACTTGTATACACTTCGGAGGCTGAAGCGTGGCAACAAACCGATATTTCTCCAAAATTGTAGTTATATGGATTTATAGGAGACATTAGGTGCGTTCTTTTTGACTGAGATAGATCACTTCACTGAAGGTGATCTGAGATAAAGTGATGTCAGTAAGCACCAAAAAGAACATCTCAATTGAAGCGCGCGATCTGTCGACGCATGCGTGAATAAGAAACAAAACATATAATAATAATAATGTTATTGTATCCATAATTTGTAACAAAAGAAAAATAGATTATGTGTGTTCATATGTCAATGGTTAAAACTATAGATAACCTTGGTTAAAACTACAAATAACCCAAGCAAATCAAATATTTGTTCATCCCCTTCACTTTATTTCCGACTCAAGTCCAACTGATTCCCCCTTACAACACATTCAGCATCGGTGAAGGGGGAGGAAAAATCTCAGCTCACTTAAAGTGAGTAAAACAAAAAGAACGCTCACATTACTGATGCGAGCTGAGATCTCAGTAAAAAAGAACGCACCTATTGTACCGGCTCTTGTTTGCTGAAAATCAATAAAGTTCTACAGTGAATCACCCTAAACAATACCCAATCATGAAATTGGTCACTTGCATACACTCAGGAGGCTTTATCGTGCTAACCACCTGACATTTCTGCAAAAATGACAAAAAATGCAGTACTACAAGTACCATAGCACCCGTTGTACTGGCTCTAGTGAGCTGAAAATCAATAGGGTTCATCTGTGAGATGCCTTGAATAATATTCATTTATAAAATTTGTCACTTGTATACACACCGGAGACTATATCGTGCTAAGAATCCGAAATTTCTCCAAAAAATGACAAAAATGTTTTACTTCAAGTACTATAGCATCGGTTGTACAGGCTCTGGTGGGCTGCAAATCAATAGGGTTCATCTGTGAGATGGTCTGAGCAATATTCAATCATGAAATTGGTGAGTTATTGCACTCCGGAGGCTGTATCGTGCTAACAAGACATGTTACGAAAGTGGCCGACGACAAAAACACAGGATGTTTTATCTAAAAACCGTTTTTTTGTGTTTTTCTTGCTTAAAAATGAAAAAATTCCAAAATTCCACCTTTTTTGGGGTAAAGCAATACTTTTCTCCCATATAGATAGGGTTGGGCGGAAAAGTAATATTATAATTGAATTCATCGAAAGCAAATCGTGATATTTATATTCCACTATTCCACTGGTTGTTTCACAAAGTAAGAAAAATTAAAAAAATATTTTCAATTTCAATTGTCTATGCACAGTATACATGACGATGATGTAACTGTATATTGGTTTATTAGACAAGAAGTAATAGGCCATGCGTAACCTACGGGTTCTAATGGGTCTTCTCAATGTTTAAAATCCTAATCAATATTCTATTGTTATCATTAGGAAAAAAAGTTATTGTAATATTTGAAATTTGGAAAAATAAACATTATTGTAATTATCCTCTAGTGTCAGTAGATTTATCAAATTTATTGGAAACTTATTAATTTGGAGTGGAGATTCCAATATAATGTGTTACGAATCAGCGATTTCATTGCATAAGCAGAATTCGTTAATAAAACAATTTCTTTCTGTATACTGGATAGAGGGCAGGAGTGCTTCTCAGACGCCAATTGTTTTTATTAGTTGTCTATTTTAGTTATTAATAAACCATGGTCTTCTTCGTACTATTGGTTGTATGGCCATATATTTGCATTTTCCGCTTTGTAAGTAAGCTTGTTGCCAATGTCGTCTTAGATTCATCTTCAGAATTGTGTACATAGCGGAGACAGGAATTTTTTCTTCAATGATAAGTCCAAATTCTGTAGCTTCTTTTGCTAATCTTCTTCATGAGACATATAAAATGAATGTTTTTCCTATGATGTCTGCTTCCAGATTAAGCTCGAGAGAAATTCTTTTATCAAAGGTATATCTAAATAAATAAGATGTGTTTCTTACCAGCAACCGGATGAATTGCAAATCTAACTTTCTTGCCTTCGCTTTTTAGTTTAGAAACCATTTCGGATATGGGATATTGAGCTTTTGCCACACATAGTCCGTATCCAGGTACAATAATAATGTTCCTAGCGTTATTAATTGCTTCTGCGGCTTGATCGATATTCATTTCAGTGTGCGTTCCGGTTATTTTCATTGTACTTCCTTTTGATTGTACTCCAAATCCTCCCATTATGACGTTCGACAAGGATCTGTTCATTGCCTGAAAATAGATAGGAGAATATTGTAATAAAATTTAATAAAGGCCTTGTACAGCTCTACGGAAGTCGTAAAGATAACGTCCGCGCTTTATCTACGATAGTCAGCGATTTAACATTTCTGAACAGCGCTACGAATATATCCGACAAGTGGGTAGTTAAAACTATATCAGAATATAGGATAGTTAGAATTGCAAATCTTCGATATACTGGACCAGAGAGCTACTAACCAAAAATAGGCGACACTCCACTGGTGGGGATGACACAACAGAATACACTGAGAAAAGTTTTCTATCGGTACTGTTACACTTCGTTTTCTTCTTATTAAAGCTTAATAAATTAATGTACACTTTGGGTCCTACTTATAGACACCCTGAATAAATGTCGAGGTTTCTAGGTAAACCACCTAATATACGATCCTGTCCAAACTCGTCTATTGGACGAGAGAAGAATATTAGGGATTTTGGTGGGGATAAATTGGTAACCCTTCGTTGAGCAAGGCTGTATCGAGCTGGTATGTTTTTTTTCGTTTGGCCTGTGGAATGAAAAGGTAGTTCTAGAAAAATTTCACAAGGTAATTATTTTCACTTTAAATTATTTTTTCTCGACGAATTTTTCGTTATAGTTCAGGAGCTCAAGCCCGAAAAACGTGTTTAGTGAGGTTATATTAATTTTATTATAGGGTTCTTGTACTGGGTGCTTTCTTTTCGGGAAAATCACTTTCTTTGATGTGACTCTATTAACTGAGTGGTCTTTACGTCGGTCGCCGTGTTTTTCTGTTACTGAGGACTCCGGCTAGTTGGAGACTCTTGCGGGGAGTTTCCTCTTTTTTACGAGACGTCGTCCTTTCTACTGGGAGAGGATTCATTATTGGCTGGACCATATTCTTGACCGAAGTACGTTTCTTTGGCCCTAAACGTCTAGAAAAATTGGGTACAAGTTTTATTTTTCTTATTATTAATAAAAAGAGGTATTATATTTTCTATTTTTCTCAGATTACTATAAGTTTTGTTAATTTTATGTATTACATTTACGTTTATACAGATAACCGTCTTGGTCAAGATTTCGTGGGCCTATTTATATGCATTTGGACAAAAACGCAACCGTTTTATTTCAATAAATTGTTACCAGTTGTTCATACTTATTTTTTTCTTTTACCTATACCGAGCTCTGATCAGTTTTTTTGTGTGGGATGGATTTTCAGTTTTCCTTTATATATTAACTTCTTTTACTCGTCAATTTTCGTTAATTTTCTTTCATTTTTTTGTGTAGTAACCTTTGGAGAATACATTTATTTCATTTAATAGAATATGCTTTTATTTGTTGTAAATCTTTTGTTTAGTTTTTTTATTATTATAAAAATTGCCCTATTTTTCTACCATTAGTAGATTTTGTAATCATTATACGCTTTTGTAAAATTTTACATTATCACTTCATTAATGTGTAGTATTTTTTTAAGGTAGATCTATCTTTTTCCCCATTTTTCTGATTTTCAGGGAAAAGTGTACGTAAAGTTTAGGATTGGGCGCCCTAAGTAAAGACCTAGAAAAATTTAAACAATTTCATAGTGAAGCATAACCGTCTTCATTTGGGCCAAGCTACAGAGATTTGCTTATAAAATTAAAACTGTTAGGGTAGTCGTGAATAAAAACACGAAGATAATCAGAGGTCGAACAACTCGATAGGGCCGGTAGTTTAGGAGAGAATCGGCAGTGCAGTTCCTTCAAATATTAATAAATCTGTTATTTTTTGAGTTGTTACGTAAATCCTCCGGCCAGTATTAGTTAATACAAACTTTATATGTGCAAAAATCAGGCACTGCCCGATGTATAGTTTTCAACCTGGGCATTTGAATTTTTTATTTCGCAGTTTTCCAGCAGGCCTGAATGCGACAGGTATGGTCCGATTTCAATTTACAAAAACGATTTCAAAAGTAGAATTTTCATACTTCAAAGCGTTCATCTTGATTTTGCAATATTCTTATTTGTTGCTGAGATATTAAAATGAGGAAAGCATTTTTTTTCTTTATTGACGACTTGTGTGTGTGAGGGTGAGTGATTGTGTGTATAATTAAAAAATAACGATTTCTATTTGAACATTGAACACGTGCATACTTTAGATTTTTTTATGATAATCAATCAATGTGTAATTGATTTTAAAACATATAAAAACGGATATTGTAGAAATGGAATCATTCTTTGACCAAACTCTTGTGTTGTTGTATCAGTAAAAGTTTAAAATCTCAGTTTAAAAAATGTGCCGTATTCCAGCAAAGTGAGTACACTTTTCTATGTCAAATCTTATATACACGCCGAGACAATGCAACGAGTAATCAAATGATCTACAGTAACTCGATTAATCGAAAATTAATCTATTAATGCTTTGCTTTCCTTCATTTAAGGCTGCCATGGCTATTCGGCCTGTTTCTATTCATCTTTGTTTTGGTTACCATCAGTTGCGGTTTTCTGTTGTTTGGAACTTGATCTGGAATCTCAGGAGTCAGTGTATATAATCTTTGGTTTGGAGTTAATGTTAGGTTACGTTCATGTTGTGTTTTCTATATGGGAAGCGAACTCGAAACGATGAAATGATATATTGATTATATGAATTAATCCATGCAGTTATGCTATGTCGTTGTTACGCTACTTTTTAAGCGTTAGCTCAATTAAGCTAGCACTGCGGTTATGATATAAGCACTACTAACTATGAATATACTACAGTTTACAGTTTATATTTGACTAAAGATCTACGATGCTTTTGATGTCATGGTGGGAGAGGAATTTGAAGGATAAGTCGTGTGTAGTGTAGGACCCATCCCAGACAACGTGGGATATTCACAGAATAATCTTTAAATACACCAAAAAGTATAAGAATATTCCGAATCAACTAAGAATATTCTTATAATATTAATATTATTTTTGAATATTCTATTAATATTCCTTAGTGAATATTCACAGAACAAGCCTGATGAATATTCTTGAAATATTCATTTTAGAATATTATCAAATTGAATATTCTTAAAATATTCATTTAAGAATATTACCAAACTGAATATTCCTAGCATATTCTTTTAAGCATATTTACTTATGATTAAAGAAAATTAAAATTATTTTTCACATGGGACGAAAGTTATAGTTCAAACATTTATCCGGATATTCAACCCTACGCATAGGTGTGAATAATTAAAATCACCTTCATACAAATAATAAATATAATATATCAAATTAAACCATGTATTAAACTCATTGAAGTTCAGATAGAGATTAAAAGATAAGAAAAATATATAAAAATATCCTCGATATGAATACTACATAAATGGTTGATACGGTGTGGATATAATGTTATTCGTCATATCGTCGTGTGATAAAAAGAGAACAAAGATATAAATGATAATTATAACATTCAGCGTAAAGCCAAATCAAGACATGTACCCAATCGCGTCAACGAAAAGCGGCCAGCCAATTAAAATGCAACTGGCGTTCTCTGTACACACGTTTATTGGTTAATTTCGAATATCATGTGTGATGGGCTTAAGTCTGGCATGCTCAAAGTCAAGTGTCCATAGGTTCGTTTCTCTTCCATTTTATCTAACCTATGAACTGGAGTGGATTGTGCTTTAGTTAAAGTTTATTTTAATTTTGTTTTCAACAATATCGTGACTAGTGGAACTCTTAGTGAGAAATTGTTGTATTTGTTATGGGATGAATAACTTGTGCAGTTCGTGGATCTCACTCAAGAACAGGAGAAGGAATAATTATGTTAGGATTTCCCAAAGACCCTGTGAGGTGAGAGTAATTGTTTCTATATGCAATATATTATAGGTATATATTACTTTTTTAATATTTTACATGTACCTATGCATCGTAAGTTGTGTAATTCTCTATGTTTTTGGTTTTTAACATTGATCTGTCCCTCTGCCTTTAATAACATGAAATAATAATATGTACTACAATAAGCTTTCTGCTGACGAGCCCTGTTCAGCTAAAAATATGTTGAATAATAAATTAGTAGTTAATATAGACATGTGAATAACTACATTTATTTACTTTTTAGGGCATGCTTATGGTTGGAAGATTGTAACTGTGCAGATTTGTTTGGAAAGACTACAGATGCTTCACAATAGAATTATAGGTTGTGTGAACTTCACTGTCAGGAAAAATTTATTTCCAAAGGAGGATATCCCAAGCATTTGTTCCAGCTAGCTGTGTCTACCCTATTTCCATAGTTAAAATGCAAAGGTCACAATTTATTGAATGATCCACCAACAAAAATAGTTACTCAGTCTGGTAAATATTAAATTTAAGTAGACATTAAAATCAGCTGTTTTTGGTATTTATTTTTTGTCATCTGGCCGCATAATTGATTTATACTTTTTAAGGGATTAATACCTTCTTGAAATTTGTATATCCTGGTGTTAAGATAATGAAAACAAAAAAATTAAAACATTTATATCGGTTTATAAAACTAAGTCAACATTCATTTAAACATGTAAATTATCTTAAGAACTTGAGGCTGGTAAAACTTACATGAGAAGAGCATACAATAATTAATCATTATATGCTTTGGTATTTAAGCGACAGTATAGAATACCAGTGTCAATGTAATGTATTCTGCATAGTGACAAATTTAAGAAAATATCGATATTTTTTATACTCATATTTGTAAAATTTCTACAAATCATTACTACAATCACTTTTATAATTGCAGATACCACACCATCACAGCAACCGGCACATTCATCTCAGGCAGTCGCAATACATTCTAGTGACTGTGATGATATAACGCAAGTTTATGAATCCACACGCTACCAGCTTTTAACACTGCCTTACTCGAACGGGTAAATTGATATATCTGATTGCAAAACGTCAACAATAAGGATGTTTTTCAGTTATACCTCAGCTATGTAGCCTTAACTGGACAGTTTTATCCATTTGGGTATAGCTAAAAACTCGCAGTGTGTGGGTCCTATAAATATTTACAAATTTTAAAAGATTAACTCTATATTTTTTGATAGAAACAAGTATTTGGTCAATTTTGTTTTTTCTTTATTTTTCATTTCTCACAAGAGAATGTAAGAATCTATAAATATTTAATTTTACGAAACTGATGTTCAACAAGTAGATTAATGCTTTATATATTTTGTGAAGCTCTGTCGTTTTGGTTTAAAAACGATAAAATGAAAGTTATAGTTGAATATTTATAAATTTGAAAAGTTTATAGAGAGTTATAAAGTTTATGTTTGTCTAATAAAAATTTGGACAATTTAATATTGAATTTTATTTTATTATGCTTAGGTAGTTAAAATATATTTTTTCCTTAGGTGTAACCAGAATTAAGCACTAATGTTATTGGACTCATGTTCTGAATCCAATTTGTACCTGTGCCACTTTATTCACTTTAGAAGCCACCATCCAGTGAATGGTCGGGTAGAGAATTCAATCAGTTATGAAAATTTATTGATTTACAGAAATTTGAAAAAAGTGCATTTACATGAATCCTATATACTAACCCTTCCCTCTCCCCCCATTAAATGTATGGTTCTGAACATTCTGAGGATATTTTTGCAATATTCTGAATATACAAAGAATATCCCCTGAATATACAATTTGAAATAATTCTACAAAATTCCAAATGAATCTACCATGAATATTCATAGTATATATTGAATATTCTGGAAACATTCATTAAATAACATTCTTAGATAATGCTTTTCTGAATATTCTCGGAATAATCCTAGCTTATATATAATACGAAAAAGAATATTCATTTGGGAATATTCTCTGAATATTTAGGATATTCCCATTTTCACTTTCTAGGAATATTCCAAAAAGCATAAAGATATTCTTGGCATTTTTAGAGAATATGCCAAAATGAATATTCCACGGATATTTATAGAATATCTAATGTTGTCTGGGATAAGTATTATTTGGGATTTGGAGGAGTTTATGAAAGTCACGAATGAAGTTTTGTGATCTACTGCAGGAGAAGAATATATGATTTAGGTATTGTTTTTCACACAAGTCATCAGAAGAAATGTTGATTTTTCGAAGGTATAAACGTGTTAGACAATGGTTATTGCAGTGTTCACTCTGTATATGGGTTGGTTGAGACACGAGCATATATACACCATTTCTAAAAATAGATAAAGAAATGCGGGGTCTAAGGGGATTCACGATGAACACCAGCGGCATTGATAAGCTTAACAATATATTAGATGTTTGTGACGTATCTGACGTACATAAAATGATTTAATATGTTTCTGACGTATCTGACGTACACAAAATGGTCTAATATGTTTGTGACGTATCTGACGTACACAAAATGGTTTAATATGTTTGTGACGCATCTGATGTACACATAATGATAAAATTTGTTTGTGAGGTAATTGACGTACACAAATCGATTATATTTATTTGTGACGTATCCGACGTATACAAATTGTTTATATTAAGTTGTGACGTATTCGACGTACACAAGATGTCAAGTTTCAAAATGGCATATATAACGTAGGCACCTAAAATGTTTGTTTAGTTGTGTCATATTCGATGAACACATATGTTTATGGTTAATTGCAAAATATTTGTTGTACAAAAAAAGTTAAGTTGTGACGTATTTGACGTACACAAAATGTTTGATACGTATCTGACTTATATAAATCGCTTCTGTTTAATTGTGACGTATTCGACGTTCACAATTATTTTATATATTTTTTCTTCACTCCTTTTTCTCTAGATACGCTCGTAAGTTCACGCTGTTGCTACTACTGCTGTGTGATCGAGGACGATGCCTTTTTAGGAATTGATAACTAACCCTAAAATATGAAAGATAGAGGAGTTACGAGCCCTTGCGCGCTTGCACGTCATAAAGAAAATAGCTTCTCTTTGTGTGAAGAATTTTAGTATTTTTCCGTGACATTATATTGCATGCCTTTGTAATATAACGTAGTTGGAACAAATTTAAGCTATAATCATTGATGGCATGCAATTTGCAACGGCCGACGGGGCTCAAAGGGTTACGTAGAAATGAAAAAAAATAGAACATTTCCGTGTTTACAAATTGCATGCCGTTGTGATTTTTTTTATCTCAAAAATACTCTACGAATCTTGGCATGCACCCCTCGTATGACCAAGGGTGGTAAATATTAGGAAAATGTTGTGAAAATGCAATACAACTCTTCCGTGATTTCAAACTGCATGCCATTTGAACAATACTTAATTTTTATAATTTATTGACGTTAGCAAATTTGGCATGCACAACAGGAAGTATTTAAGTAGTGGCATGCATGACGAAAATTGCAAAAAACGCTGTTTTAATTTCGGGGACTTTATTTTGCATGCAATTCAAAATTTCATTAAAAAACATTATTTTAAGTTGATAAAAAAATGGCATGCGTATTACACAAGCCTGACAGAAAACTTTTGCAAAAATAAAATTAAAAAAAGTTTTTTAACGAAAATAAAAATAAGAAACATTTCCCTATTTTTTTGCATGCCTTTTTGTACATTATCTGTAAATATTATTTTAAACTTCAATAACAAATGGCATGCATGTTTATTGACAAAACATTACTATATGAAAAAAAAACGAGTCGTAAAAATAAAAAATGCATTCTTTTCCGGTGGAAAACTGAAAACTTTTTTTACGAAACTGTACACTAATAATACTTAACTTAAATAAAATATTCATAAAATTTTATTTTTATTATACATTATTCATTATTAACACTTTCAGATTCATCTTCCGTAGTTTCTCCAATGTCGGATCCACAATCACTGTCATCGTCATCAGTTTCGTCCTCTACATCTTCAAAATTAGGTGTTGTTATTAATTCATCATCTGCATCTGTTTCTTCTGGATCTATCAAAATTAACTTAACATTTGATTTTTAAGTATCAATTTGAATAATTTTATGAATGGAGAGAAATACCTCAACTTCCCTAGCGCGGCGCGCGAGCGCTAAATTCTATTGTTTTCAACTCACGGGATCTTTTCTACGTATATTTTCGTACCATCAGCGCGAGTTGAAAACAACAGAATTTAGCGCTCGCGCGCCGCGCTAGGAGAGTTGACGTATTTCCCCCTATTTGTTATGAAGGCACGAATAAAAAAATAAAAAGTATTTCTTGAATTTTTGAAGGTACGTCCTCGCCCTCGAACCACTGGAAGGAATACATATCATCTTCGAGTTTCCAGCCGAATTCCAGAATATTTAGATTTTCATTGGGCACTGGAGAAATGGCATTTTTCCACATGTGTCCAATGTATGATTCTCGAAGTAATTGCTGCTTGGGTTCACGCTTACAAGGTGGTAGTGTGCAAGCGTCAAAGTCCTTTAGTTTTTGTTTGAACTCGTCCGAGGGCTCGATATTACTAGTATATGTCGAAGAGAATATTTTTAATCGAGCTTCATCGACATTCGAGCATTTTTTTTGTAGCGTGCATTTATAGCGTATATCGTATATAGCGTATAGCGTACATTTTATGAAACTTTCATTATTATTAAAAATACGGTGGTGTTATTTAATACCCATGCCGTTTGCGATATATACTTAATGTAACATGTTATTATGAAATGCAAAACGACATGCAAATTAAAAACACGGAAATGTTTCATATATTTTATGAAACTTTCATTATTATTTAAAATAGGATCGTGTTATTTAATACGCATGCTATTTTCGGAATATACTTAACATAATATGTTTTTATGAAATACAAAACGGCATGCGAATAAAAAACGCGGAAATGTTTATTAATTTTTTTGCAACTTTTGTTATTATTTATAATATAATGATCATGTGCAACATGCATGCCATTTGTGTTTCAGAATTATTTGGTCATAAAATTAATATTTATCTTTATTAGAAGTGGTTTGAAATCACGGAAAAGTTGTATTGCATTTTCACAATATTTTCCACCCTTGGTCATACGAGGGGTGCATGCCAATTTTCGTAGAGTATTTTTGAGATAAAAAAAACCAATTTTTTACAACGGCATGCAATTTGTAAACACGGAAATGCTCTATTTTTTTTCATTTCTACGTAAACCTTTTAGCTCCGTCGGCCGTTGCGAATTGCATGCCATCAATGATTATAGCTTAAATTTGTTCCAACTACGTTATATTACAAAGGCATGCAATATAATGTCACGGAAAAATACTAAAATTCTTCACACAAAAAGAAGCCATTTTCTTTATGACGTGCAAGCGCGCAAAGACTCGTAACCCCTCTATCTTTCATATTTTAGGGTTAGTTATCAATTCCTAAGAAGGCATGCAGGAGAAAATGGGAGAACATTTTCTGTCTCCATCTCTTAGTCTAGTAGTCAGGATGGTCGTGCAGTATCCGCTCTGTATATGGGTTGGTTGAGACACGTGCATGTATACATACACCATATATAAAAATAGATAAAGAAATGCTGGGTCTAAGAGGATTCACGATGAACACCAGCGGCACTGATAAGATTAAAAATATATTAGACAGTTTTTAGTTTTAGGGTTGAACTGAAAGACATAGGTCGTTGAATAATAAAAGTGTTAAACGTATTATTTGTTTTATTGTAAGACGACATTATATCTCAGCTTAGATATTGTTACAATTTATTTTCTAGATAAATTGTGGAACTTTTGAAACCAAGGCTTTTTATTTAGTTTTGGTGAGAATCCATATATCGTTCCTTTATATCTGCATAATTGTTCGGGGTCTTTGCACCAACTTTTAAAATGGTTTTCTTTAAGAATATTGGTGATATCCTTGTAATAAGTAGGCGGAAAAACAGTTCGTGGGACCGATGTTTCTACGTTTCCCAGCTCGTCCGCTTTATCATTACCCTTGATGCCACGGTGACTAGGAATCCATCCAAATCTTATGTCTTTGTTTTGTGACGATAGAAGAAAGGATTTATTCCAGATTTTTAATGTAGTTGGACTAAATGAAGCCGAGAAGGATGTAAGCTGTGATAAGTCTCAAGATTGTGACAGACCCTTGATTATATACACAATTTATACTCAAGGGACAGACTGAAGGTTGATGAGCCGCTGGATGATATACTATTAAGGAAGTTCCTGTACTAAATCCAAGATTTATAATTCTAGGCATGTCGGAGAAGCTGTCTGATGGAGAGCTTGTTAATCGTATAAAAATGCAAAATAAAGATGATATAACAGGTGATCTCAAAGTAATTTCCAACTTTCCGTTAAAGAAAATTAGCAAGCTGCATCATGCAGTTATTCAATGCAACATATCTACATATAAACAAACTTTAGCTCTAGGAAAATTGTTCTTAGGTTAGGTTTGGTTAGGTTTATAATGGGTGGGTCAATGAGACCCTCCACTGCGACTAGTGAGAGTCTATTGTGGCTCATACCTATTCAAATTTCACCAAACAAATTCAGCTTCTTAACGAAGCCGATTAATTTATTCAGTGAATGATATTTCAGGTCCGAGGGCAAGAGAGTGGCCCTGCCAAACATCAGATACCTGACTCGAGCCGCGGCGGGCCAGGCACAAATTACATGCTCTGGTGTTTCATTATCTTCCAAACAAAGACGGCAAATCGGATCGTCCGACAGTCCAAGTTTCAGCATATGATGATTCAAACGACAGTGGCCTGTTAGAAGGCCTGTTAGGCACCGTATATCGTGTCTATTATAGCCTAACATTTGTTTGGATACATTATTCGAAGGATGTATGAAGGCCTTTGAATGAACCAATTCTGGTATATTATGCCAGAAGTCTAAAACTCTTCTTGCAGTCCAGGTATTTCGTGTTTGTTTGGCAACACTTGTTGCGATGCCAATTGTAGGTTCTGGTTCGATAAAGTCATGAGCGACACCCTCTCTTGCAAGAGAGTCAGCCTTCTCATTACCATCCATACCAGAGTGGCCAGGGATCCAAACCAGCGATACCCTGTTAGGTTCTCCTATTGAGGCGAGTCTTTTTTGGCAGTCTAGAACCAATTTCGACGTTACACGGTACGAGCTAAGTGCTTTCAAGGCCGCTGGGCTGTCCATGAAAATTTTTATTGATCTATGTGTGTGGTTGGACTGCCCCAAACTCTCCACACATGAAGCAATATCATAAATTTCCGCCTAAAATACGGTTGCATAGGATCCCACAGAGGTTGAGATTTCGGTCCTAGGTCTTCGCCCGTAAACACCCGCACCAGAGCCTGAGGGTGTCTTTGATCCATCAGTGTAACAACAAATGTCTGCTGTTGAGAGTTCATTCTTGCGGAGGACCCATTCATCTCTATTAATAGGACGGTATAAGGCAGATTATAGTTTACTGTTGGGGGCATTATATCAGAGGTCATTCCCAGAACACTATGACTTTCGGTGGCCGCTAGCATTCTACTTTGCTCTGTATAAGCCTGTTTTGTGCATTTAGAAATATGCACAATTCTATATGCTGTCCATCTGGACTCCTTTTCCAGAAGTATATGGAGAGGAGGAAGGTCCAGGAGGATTTCCATGGCTGCTGACGGTGTGGTGCTGATAGCACCAGTTATAGCCAAACTAGCCTGGCTCTGTATGCCAGAGAGCTTTGCTTGGGCCGTTTTCTGTAAAGCTTTTGACCACCAAGCAATGGCTCCATATGTGATCAGTGGTCTAACAATCATCACATATATCCAATGGATTTGTTTGGGACCCAAGCCCCAAGATTTTCCACAGATCCTGCGACATGTCCACAAAGAAAGTCTGGACTTATGGATGACTTTTTCCAAGTGAGCGTTCCAAGTAAGTTTTTTATCTAGGATGATCCCCAAATATTTTACTTCCGCTGCAAATGGAATAACTTCACCATTATAGGAATGTGGCGGAAGGTCCGCCAAATTCCTTCTCCTAGTGAAGGGAACTATTACAGTTTTACCAGGGTTAACAGACATCTGTTCCCTCTGGCACCAACTGTAGACATCGTCCAAAGTCCTTTGGAGGGTATTATGTGCAACCGGTCCTGACTTGGTTCTTGCCAGAATGACAAGGTCGTCTGCATACGCTTGCAGTTCTACCCCTCTTCCCACGAGAGTACCAAGCAGGTCATCCATCAGGAGTGACCACAAAAGGGGAGATAACACTCCACCCTGCGGGCAGCCCCTGGAAACCTTAAAGCTAATGGCCTCGTCTTGAATAGATGTAGTAGTGGCTGTTCTATTAGTGAGCATGGCATATATCCAGCCGGTAATCGTTGGTTTAATGCCCTTTTCAGTCAAAGCTGAACCAAGGGAGGCCGGTAGTGCATTAACGAATGCTCCTTCGATATCGAGAAAAATGGCCACTCCAATCTCCTTATTGTTAAGGGATTGTGTGGTTTTCTCAACAAGGTTATGTAGTGCTGAATTTGTTGATTTGCCTGTTTGATAAGCGTACTGGTGGATGCTCAGGGGTGAGCTGTATAAAGCTACCTGCCTGATATGGCAGTCCAGTACTCTTTCAAGTCCTTTAAGCAGGAAATATGTTAGGCTAATTGGTCTGACCGATTTAGGGTGTGGGTCTGTGCGACCCACTTTCGGTATATATACTACCCTAGCCGCCAACCAACTGGGTGGTATATAATTCCACGCCAGACTAGCTCTATACAATTTAATGAGGATGGGTATAAGTAATTCCAGTCCGTTTTTTAGCAGAGCTGGAAAGATGCCATCCTCACCTGGAGATTTGAAGGGCTGAAATGATTTTATTGCCCATTCAATCGCCGGTGCTGTGATAATGTTCTTGGCGACCTCCCAATCATTTTTTTTGGGCCGCCTTGCGCCCTCAAAGTGGGGAAGTCGGTTGTTATCCAGAGCTAAACTTCCGGAAAAGTGGTTTTTAATCAAAAGCTCTAACGTTTCTTTTCTAGAGGTCGTAAAAGTGCCATCTGGTCGTTTCATCGACCCTATCTCGGCAATCGGCTCTTTAGAGAGAATCTTGTGTATTCTAGTACTGCGATGTATGTCAGATATACTCTCACAGAACTTCTTCCAAGACTCCCGTTTCGCCTTTCTAATTTCTTTGTTCTTAGGTTACTATTGTAATATATATGACGTTATAGATTTAAGACGTTGCTTCAAGTGTTCCGTATACCATCATACTTCAAAAAAATGTAATTAATCTCTTTTGTACGCCCTTTGTGTACACAGAATCATCAGCTTAAAGATTGTCCAAAAACAACCTAATATTGCATAAATTGCCATAATTACAATAAAACTACATACGCTCCAGTTCCGCCAATCATACAGCTATCGTATATAGAGGGACCCTCACTAAATTTAAAAACAATATCCTCTCGATTAAATAGCAATCATCATTGAATAATACATCCAAAAATTCACACTCTAATTTGATTACTATTTATTATCAAAATGTGCAAGGTATGAGGACGAAGACCCAAGATCTTTGTATGGGCTCGGCTGGTGCTGTACAATACGATATATTGGCTCTTACCGAAACACGGTTGGTGGCTTCAATAGCTGACTCTGAATTCATTAATATACAAGAATTCAATGCTTTTCGATCTGACAGACAATACCAGCTAACTAATAATACTAGGGGCGCGGGTGGTATGCTAGCGGTCCAAAAGGCATTTTCAGCTTCAGCTAATGGGGTAACTACACGCGATCTACTTCCTGACTTGCCTACCATAGATATGATCTCAGTAACGTTAAAATACAACAACGAATACTTACTGATTGTAAATTTATATATTCCTCATGTCACTCCCATTGATTCAGACATAATCTTCGACAGAATCTCCTCCTTACACACCTTATACGATAATACATTATTAGTTGTTAGTGACTTTAATATAGCTGAATATACAGTAGCCAGCTCTTCTCACTTTTTAAATGCTTCTAGGAGGGTACAGTCTCTAATCAAACTTTCAAAATGTTTACAGCCTTTCCCAATTCAATGAAGTGCTAAATGATAACAATAGTCTTCTCGACTTAGTTTTATGTAATGTTGATGAGTGTAAAGTGGAGAGAGCACTCGACATATTACTCCCAGAAAATATTCACCATCCTTCTCTGAAAGTTGATTTCCCTATTAAATATAAAAATAACTCCCTATCCCATCAATCAGGCACAGGTTATAATTTCAAAAAGGCTGATTTCCCAGCTTTGTACCAATTTATATTAGATATTGATTGGACTAGCTAAACCTCTAGCGCTAATGTTGAAGACAGCGTAAATCCCCTTTACGCAAATCTTAATCATTCTTTTGAGCTATATGTTCCCGTCTGTTCTCCATGTCAGAAGCGGCTGATATTCACATCTTTCAACCCGTCTAGCCAGCGTGGAAAATCATGGCTAAAGTCCCCGTAAACAATGATGGATTTTGAAACAAACGAAATGGTACCCCAGGTGGGAGAACTAGAGGTGGAACTATCTCATATCAAATGGAACATTCTGGGTCTATCCGAAACAAGAGAAAATTTAGGGCAGTACAACGCAAAAATGATAACAACGACTATCGAAAACAACAAAAACATGAAAATACCTAAAACACTTAACAATAATGGTCGCCTCCAAATGCACCAACTAAAAGACGCAAACGGAAACATCATAGAAGACAGCAAAGATTTAATGGACATTGTGGAAATTACTACAGCGCACTATACTCAGAAAGCAACCCAGAACAGGTAAGCGCAACTGACGAAAGAATTCTCAATGTGGGCTCCGAGGATCTGCCTGACATCACCATACAAGAAGTAGAACTAGCATTGTCTCAAATGAAAAACGGTAAAGCACCAGGGGGAGATTGAATTATAGCGGAAATGATAAAACTTGGCGGAAGCACTACTGTAGAATCAATAAAAATTCTTCTTAATAAATGTCTAACAGAAGGCGTAATACCCCAAACATGGCAGAACGCCCAGGTGATTCTACTGTACAAAAAGGGCGATAAACTAAGAATCGAAAACTATCGGCCTATTAGCTTACTCCCCCAACCGTACAATCTTCTGACAAAGATTGTAACAAACAGACTTACAACAAGATTAGTTGCTTATCAGCTCCTGAAACAGGCTGGTCATAGCTCAATAGAACACATTCAATCCGTCCGCACGATAATAGAAAAGTGCAACGAGTACAACGAACCACTACACCTCGAATTTGTTGACAATAACAAAGCGTTTGACTCCGTAGAATTGTGGGCTATTTTTAAGGCAATAAACAATGCAAGAATCGACTCTCGTTACAGACAGCTTCTTAAACACATATATGATAATGCGACAATCGCCGTTAAAATAACGGAAGAGGAGTAAGAGAAGGGGACACCATCTCCCCAAAGCTGTTCACACTTGCAATGGAAGATGTTTTTAAAGCCCTAGACTGGAATAAGAAAGGCATCAAAATTGACGGCAAACATCTGAGCCATATACGTTTTGCGGATGATGTAGTGCTCTTTAGCCAGAATAAAATGGAATTACAAGAGATTTTGGAGGAACTTCAAAGAGGATCCGCAAGAATGGGATTAACCATGAATTTAAATACAACAAAAATCATGACACCTGACAATATACAAGTGCATCGTTGACAACGTCGAAGAATATGTATATTTGGGAGATTGCATCAAATTAGGTGAAGAAAATCAAAACGTCGAAATAAATAGACGTGTTCGTTTGACATTGGCAGCTACGGGTAAACTGTCACACGTCTTGAGAAATCGAACTATTCCAATAAATTTGAAACTAAAGCTCCTCAATACCTCTTATTACCCGTGATGACATACGGAATGGAAACCATGACAATCACTGTTAAATCAGCTAACAAGCTTAGGACCACTCAAAGAGCCATATAACGGATGATGTTAGGAATAAACCTTAGAGACCATATCGCAAACGAGAGTATTAAATAGAGAACTAAAGTTGAGGACGTCGTAACACGCATAGCCCACCTGAAATGGACCTGGGTAGGGCACATTGCCCGACAGGACGACTTGAGATGGTCAAGACGCATCATTCAATGGAGGCCACGCCTACATAAACGCAACGTTGGCAGACCACAGTTACACTGTCTCGACGATATTGAAAACAAAGTGGGCAACAGATGGCATCAACTTGCACAGGACAAAGAAACGTGGAAGAATTTAGGGGAGACCTATGTCCAGGAGTGGACTGTGAAGGGCTGCTGAAAGAAGATATGTTCTCAAAAATAGGTTTATTAAAAAACAGTATCCGCATTGGTATAACGATGACATCATTACAAATCTTAAAATTAAACATTAATTATTTAAAAAATATGAACTTACTCGAAACCCTCAGGACTATCATTTTTCAAGATGTAGATCAGAAGTAAAATTCAAAATTAAAACAGCATATGTACATTTTGTTAGAAAAACCGAAAAAAACCATTTTGCTTGAGCCCAAATCATTCTGGAACTTTATTAACCGTAAAAAAGATGTATCATAGTCAATCCTGAATACTAAGTTCTTCAACAATGTAAAACTAGACAACGTTCAGGATGTAGTGAACAGTTTTGGTACGTTTTACTCAAGCAACTATACAATTTCCAATGGTAATAATTCTCATAATGATCCGAATAATTATGATGTTATAAATATTACCAATGTCTCTGAGCGGGAAGTTTTGGCTGCCTTAAAAAAATTGAAACCAAAAACCACTGCCAGAATAAACTGCCTTCCTGGTTAAAAAGTGTCGCCAAATTTTGGATCAACCATTAACAATTAATTTCAACATTTTGAGAAATTCAAATTTTCCAGATAAATGGAAGGCCTCATACGTCCTATTTCCAAAAAAGTTAATAAGAATGATATAACCAACTATAGGCCAATAACTATTATGAATAATTTTTCTAAGGTGTTTGAAATAGCAACACATGAATATATCTCCAATAAGGTTAAATATATTTCTCACCAAACCAACATGGTTTTATGTTAGGTGGGTCACCTATCACCAGTTTATTCAGCAAAACGCAATTTATTGCAGAGACGTTGGATGAAAGAAGTCAAGTAGATGTAATCTACACTGACTTCTCCAAGGCGTTTGATAGAATCAAGCACAATATTTTACTAGTTAAACTGGACACACTGGGATTTCACCCAACCCTAATAAATCTCCTTAAATCATATCTATCGGATCGACCGCAATTTGTAAAATGTCTTGATCATAATTCATAGGTTTTTCATCAAACCTCTGGAGTTACTCAGGGCTCTGTCTTGGGGCCACTTCTTTTTATTCTATATATTAATGACATTCTGTCTAAAATTAACGTAAAAGCTATGTTATATGCTGACGATCTCAAGTTAATGCGCAGAATCAATTCTATCCATGATTGAATTAAACTTCAACATAACGTAGAACTACTAAATGAATGGTGTGTGGAAAATGAGTTGTATCTAAATGTCAGTAAGTGCAGTCTCATGTCTTTTTATAGGAAGGAAGGCATTGTATTTCAATATAATTTAGATAGGTCAGTATTGGTACGACCTGATCTAATTAAGGATCTTGGTGTTTATTACGATCCTAAACTAACTTTCATTACGCATATTGATAAAATCACTGCAAGCGCATATCGCATTCTTTGATTCGTAATTAGAAACAGGAGACTATTTAAAGATTTTACTACAATGAATCTACTGTTTTCTGCATTTGTTGGGACCAAAGTGAAATATGCCATTATTACGAGTATATGGAATCCTATTTATAATATACATATCTCTACAATTGAACGTATCCAGAGCCGCTTCTTTAAGTCAGCATGTTTCATTCCGGATGGTTTGTATCCAGCACGGAATATACCACAACAGTAGTTTTATGATCGATTTGATACACACAGTCTGCTGAGAGGACGGTCAATGTACTCTGTATTATTTTTACATAACATTGTACACCTAAAATTAGATTGTAATGATCAAGTTGCCATGTTAGATTATCATGTTCCTAGGTTCAATTCCCGCCATAATCAACTGTTTCATCAACGAATTTACCGAACTAATATTTACAAATCTTCACCTCGACACTTTTTAATTAAAAATTATTCTGATATCGAAAAATCAGTTGATATTTTAAACTGCAGCCAATCGTCAATTAGACATTGTTTTTTTATATCCTAAATCAATGTATTTTACATGCAAAACAGTTTTTATAATTTTTTTTAATCTATATTTTGCTTTCAACTGGTGCTAGATCAATTTATGATATAGGTCTAGTTTGAGTGTACACGATTGTAATGTTTTCTTATATATTGTGATGGTTTCTTATAGCCTGTTGTATGTAATGTATCTAACTACTACTAACTAACCTTATCATGTAAATTGGGCATATCCCGTAGAATATTGTAAATAAATAAATGAAGACAGTGGCATATCACATATGTATATTGTCATCTAGTTTTTTCACTCCAACTGTTGCTAAATAGTATCAGAATCTTGTAAATGCCGAATCAATCCGACGCCTGAGGAGGCATAAGGATGAGAGAAAGAAAGAAAGTAAATGCCGAAATTTGGTGGATCAAAAACAAAAATATTGCAAAATGTTATCTGTCATATCTCCAGCATTCAATATTTATCCTACTAGTCTTCAGTCCCCAATAACTTATTGATGTAATTGTAACTGATCTTAATAAGATAATTACATATAATAATAATATTTTGAGATTCTTAAGAGTTATGACACATTCTTTGTCTGAAGAAATAGATTTTATATTCATTATGGAACTTTGAACTTGTATACATACTAACAATAATTTCTGTTACTTACTTTACACATAATGTACGACAAGATAGCGCCAGATGAACCTATAAGGGCCCCCACAATGGTCATCAGGGTATTGTTCAACATAAAACCTTCTGCACAAAGCGCCCAACCTGAATAACTATTCAGCATTGTAATAACTACGGGCATATCAGCACCTAAAACAAAATAATCAAACTACGAGTTCGCATCACTCAATGAATATGTCAACTTTTTATTATTTTACACAAAATGTCGATCATACAAAAACAAAATTCAAGAAAAGCAAACTGTATATTCTGTAATTCTCATTCACGATTCATGGTTGTTAAAGTATTCATTTTTAATGGGTGTAGTATCTTTGCGATTTCCCCAAACAACTCATGCACATTCCATTAACAATTCTGGATCCGGAGTACATGCATTCAACTATAAAGAAATTGCGGGACGGATCTTTGACAAGAGAACGAAGTGAAAACTGTAAACCGGAAAGTAGGGGAAGAAAGAAAATTGTTTTGGACGACCAAACACGGAATGCTATACGTAGGGAAATACATTCTTTTTATTTTAGGAATGAAATCCCCTCGGTAGCTAAATTGAGCAAGGTAATAGAAGCTGATGATACTTTACCAAACATCAGTGATAAAGTTTTGAGACGAACTTTAAAATTAATGAATTTTCGTTACCAAACAAGAAGTAGAAACAGTGCCTTAATTGAACGAAATGACATTGTGGAATGGAGGAGAAATTATTTAAAACAGATACGACAGTTTCGTAACGAAGGACGGCACATATATTATCTTGACGAAATATGGTTAAATGAAGGCCACACTGTGTCAAAAGTGTGGCAAGACATGAATATACGAAGCAATCGACAAGCCTTTATGGAGGGTTTCTCTTCCGGTTTAAAAGCTCCCTCTGGGAAAGGACGTCGACTGATTATCACTCACATTGGCAGCGAGGAAGGATTTGTAGAAGGTGGATTACTAAGTCCAAAAAAACTGTCGATTACCATGAAGAGATGGATGGTAACCGGTTTGAAACATGGTTAAGATCAATTTTAACAAAGGTAACTCCTGGTTCAGTGATAGTTATGGATAATGCTTCATACCACTCTCGTCGACTGGAGCAAATACCTACTTCAGCTAGCCGCAAGAGGGTTATAATTGATTGGTTAGAGAGTAAAAGCATTCCGCACAACGAGGCAATGCTAAAAGTTGAATTATTATCTCTCGTACGGAAACATAAAAGCAGTTATATTAAGTACGTTGTCGATGAAATGGCGAAAGATTTCAACGTCTCAGTTGTTAGACTTCCTCCCTACCACTGTGAGTTAAACCCCATCGAGCTGGTTTGGGCCCAAGTGAAAAATTATGTTGCGAGAAAAAACAGTACATTCAAAATGGCTGACGTTGAGAAACTGTTTGACGAGGCGCTGCATACCGTTACTGCTGAGAGTTGGCGTAAATGTATTCAACACGTATTAAAAGAAGAAATAAAGTTTTGGGATTTAGACATACGTGTAGAAGTAATGACGGAACCACTCATTATCGATATAGGAGGAGAAAGCGATGATTCTGAGGAGTCGTCAGGGAGTGATACCGCTTCCAGTTAGTCAGACATTTTACAAGTGACCTCGCAACATACCTATTCTTATTGGTAATTTATTTTGGTCTTGACAAACAACTTTTTTTTAGTTTTAGTAGTAGTAAGTTGGAATTGACTTTTAAACATTTTTTTATTTTGTTTTAACTTACTTATGAACAACTTGTGATAAGTTATTATTTCAAATGTTAAAAATTGAAATTCCAGATATTTCAGTATTTGCACCCTTAAACTATGATACGCTCATGGAGTTCACTTTAAATCGGTAGATAACCGATGACGTCACTTTACACAATTTCGACTATCGAGTATAGGTACGTACCAAAGATGTACGTTGGAGACTATCACTTTGAATAAATAATCAATGTGAGGACGATATCCAATTAATGTTCTTATTCATCAGTTCCGTAAATCTTGATCGTTCAATATATATCAATATATATTGTTCAAAGATATAAGTTCACTAGACATCCATGTGTCATATTCTATTATACGAGTATCTTACGGTGTTTATTTCTTTCTGTCTCTCGACATTTCTGTAGCTGAGTTCCACTTTTGCCCCAGTCTTCTAAGCATAGATTAAAAAGTAAACTTCTAAGTATCGATTGCCCTCAAGACGTTTTTGGTTTTCCATGTTTGTTTTTTCTCATGGATTTCGTTCTATAGTCTGTTTCTTATTGTCTGACAGCACGCGAAAAGGTCACAGATGCTAGTCAGGTAGTAAACCATAAGCGTCCCAGTTGATCTAAGGAATTTATTTACTATTTAATTTTATACCCGATTTGATATATAAAGGTAATATAAATGTAAATTCGGTTAGTTAAAACAACTAACTGACCTTCATACATTTGTAGAGTACATACAGTTGAAACAATAAATTATTTTTGAAATAATATTGTAACACAACTATTCTGACTGAATGTTTCATTAATTATCTTGAGAATTTGAAGCAGGTTAATTCTTGGGAGACATATTAACAAACCATTTATCAATTCATTCTCCAGATAATTACTTTCTGATTTTCGAAATGTTGATGATAACATTTCCAAGAAACATTACAATAGGGTCCTACTAGGGATTGTTCCAATGACTACTTAGAAATTTTGCAGGTATATACGGTGAAACTTGGTCTCCCCCAAATTTGTATAATTTGTTTTGCTTAGAGTCGCTTATGTTCCATAAGTGTTAACTGTGTTGTGAAAAATGTCTTCAAGTTTTACCCCAGTAAAGTGTAAGAGCGTGCTTAGCTTACAAACGAAGAATGTAGTGTTAAATATGCATGATGCTGTTGTACATCAAATGCCGGCTGCTACTGTTCGAATTATAGTTTCGACATGTTCCAATATGACAGGAGTTAGTGAATCTACTATTTACATGCTTCTAAGAGAGAGGAAAAATGGAAATATATCTCCACCTAAAAAGTCAACTGGAAGAAAACCATTTGACCTTGATGAACATATGCAAAATACAATAAGACGAAAAGTACATGAATTATATTTTAAAAAAGAGATCCCAACCCTTGACAGAATTCTAAGAATGGTGAAGGAGGACGAGAATTTACCTGACATAGGGCGAAAAACTTTGTGGAAAATATTACACAAATTAAATTCTACTTGGAAGGAGCAAAGTCGCAAATCAGTGCTAATCGACAACGAAGAAATAATATGCTGGAGACGCCAGTGTTTACGAGATATCCGAAAATACAGACAGAAGGGAAGAAAACCTATTATCTAGATGAGACATGGCTCAATGAAGGACATTCAGTGAAAAAAATATGGCAGGACAAAAGTATTGAAACCAGTGGTCAAGCTTTCATGGAAGGTTTATCTACTGGACTGAAAACTCCTATCGGTAAAGGTCGCCGGCTAATAATAACGCATATTGGATGCAATCAAGGGTTCGTTGAAGGTGGTTTACTGGAGTTTCAGTCAACATCAACCAAAGACTAACATGAAGAAATGACTGCAGATGTATTTTACACAAATGGTCGAATTAATTCCAAATAATGCTGTAATCGTTATGGACAATGCCACTTATCATTCGCGATTAACAGAAAATCTTCCATCTACCTCTTGGAGAAAAGCTGATATTAGAAACTTGTTAATCGTAAAAGATATACCATTTGAAGATGATATGTTGAAAAAATAACTCTTAAAGGTTGCTTCAGATCACAAGCTACAATCTAAAAAGTTTGTTATTGATGGAATAGCCAAGAATCGTGGGATAACAGTGCTTCGTTTGCCGCCATACCATTGTGAATTAAATGCGATAGAGCTAATATGGGCCCAAATGAAAGGTTATGTAGCTAGACATAATAAAACATTTAAAATGAAAGATGTTCGTGAACTCATGAAGTACTCATTGACAACAATAACTGAAGAGATCTGGAGAGATGCTGTGAATCATGTAATTAAAGAGGAAGAGAAAATGTGGGTTTTAGATAACCTCATAGAACAAACTATAGAACCGATAGTGATCTCTCTCGACGAGTCTTAGGATGATTCTTGTATGGCCAGCGAAGAGGATGATACTATAGATTGAATTTCATATTTCCTATAAATGGTATGTTTACTTTACTTAATATACATTAATTCATTGTCAATAAATTTGAATTATGGGAATTAAACTATATTTTCTTTAATTAATTTAATTTAATAAAAATTAAAATGTAACTTGTTCATAGGCCTAAACGAATGAATTTTATTTCAACTGTAATGTTGACCGAATCTAATTAAATAAGCAAAATGAACTAATATCGTAATCTCCGCCACTACCGCACTGTTTATCCTTGTGCTGAAACAGGGATGTACAGATAACCAATACAGACACCTACTTGTCTTGCATTAGAATTTTACTATTTACTTCTAAAATCCTTAGGATCACTCTGTAAGAGATAATTTTCTATTTGAATATTTAATAAGGCTACTGTGCTGTCAGACATTAAGAAATAGACTATAGTCATATAGTGCATCGTATAATAAATGTTCGTCTGGTCCTTCAGATATTTGCTTTGTTTAACTCAAAGTTCATGTTATCGTGAAAACCGTCTACATAAATATCCAAAATTGTCCTGCAAGTAAAAAATTCGTTTCGAAAGTGAAAATAGCTACTTTCGATACCCTTTGTATAAAGTGATACTTTGAATTGAATCAATCATACCGAAATTTTTATTTTTGAGACTACTGCAGAAAAAAATATTTATAGTTATTGTAATATAAAATATATACTACACTATGATATACAAGGAGTTTGATATTTACCGCCTATTGCAACAGTCAAAGTGATGCCCATGAGAGAAGACAAAAGAGCTGTTGTATTAAGAGCGACGAAGCCACCTTCGAAGGAAGGGTCCATGAATAAATAAATCCCTGCTCCTATATTAGATAATAACAATGCGCTATTAAGGGCATGTCTAGCTGGTAAAAGAAGTGGTGCTGAACTCAGGATTCCTTGCAATTTTCCATATGCGACTAGAGAACCACTAAAAATATCATCATATTAAAACGTAAAAAAAAGTTTGTTCGCTCCCAAGAAAAACCGCATGTAAATAAAATCGCGCGCATATTGAATGATCTAGGCAAGTGAATAAGGTTGAACAGGGACGCTTTGAGTATTCACACAATAATGTATTAATTATTTTAAAATTAATTAAATCAATTACGGTTTGTTAGCATAAAATGTAAAATATACGATATTTACAAGATATGCATTGTATCTATGACATTATTTACACAAAATGGAAAAAAGATTATACATAATCAAACAAATGTAAATGTAAATTCTTAGTAAAAAAGGTATCCTTTATAAAAAGATTTGCATGAATCAAAATTTTAAATACAATTATCAGCTATAAAAATTTTGAGTCGTATACGAGGTGTGTCTAAAATATGATTTTTGTCCAAGAGTAAATTAATATTTTAGTTGATGTTCTTACAATCAGCTTGTAAAGGGAAATTTAAAATTCAAAAAACATCACTAAAATATTAATTTACTCTTGGAAAAAAATCTATTTTTGACACATCTCGTGTACGACACAAAAAATTCGATATATTATGGCTGTAATACAATGCAGAGAATTTTTTATAAATAATAAGTATAATAAAACAATTTTCCCTGCATGATACCGACTTCACACTCAATAAGTAGGGGTAAAACCAAGAAAAAAATTCTACCCTACTACTCCGAGCAGCTAGAGCTACTGCTGTCTTCTTTATTTAGGGTAATAATGACTGGTTGTATGGTTGTGTCGAACATATCATCCAGTAGATTATCCAGCTCCCACATTTTACTTTACACTTTTTCTTTAACGTGATTAACGTGTTTTTTTCATGTATTAGAAGTAATTGTTTCTATCGCTGCATAAAATATGTTTTTCATATCAGCAAACCGAAACGTTGTGTTATGATCTGCAACATATCTTTTAATGGCCGCCCATATTAAGGGGTTAAGTTCACAATAACACCGTTTTATTTTGTGCTTTTACTATTTCATCAATAATATATTTATTATATTTTTCCTTGTGTCGTTTTACAACGGTTAATCTTTCTGACTTGAGTAAATTACTTCCAAAAGTAATACTGTTCGATCGTAACCACTCTTCTATTTCTGCTTTTCTGTTGTTGTTTTCTTGAGTGATAGGGAGCATTGTCCAACACTATCACGCAATTATCCTGTAAGCGAGGCAAAATGGATGATAGCCAATTCTCAAACGAACTCCCATACATTTCCACGTGATAGTCGCCACTTTTCTTGAATTCAGACCGCCCACAAACCATCAGGAACGAAGCCATCTTCACTGCCAAAGTGACATACTATGAGTCTTTTCCTAAAAAATGTTTTAAATTATATACAACACACGCGAAAATAAACAAAAAATATCTTCAACAAAATGCAAAGAAGTCTTAGCGACATCTTATATGTCTGAAAATGTTTATTTTACATTGTATCCGCGTAAGATGATTGCATTTATAATTTTTGAATATGCAGAACTTTTTATGAAGGGTACCTTTTTTCATAAAATCAATAATACCAAAGTTTTCTATATGGAACCTACTTACGCGGATACCATATTCGTTCCTGTCGTATACTGATGATAGAGCAACATTTAAGAAATTTAAATACGTCAAATAAACAAATATCAATTTGTACTTATTATATTATATTCTATATCATACCACTTTTTATCGTAATGACTATATTTTTCTACTTTTTTTATCTCTTATAATAATCGGTGATGTTTTTTAGGATGTTTCACAAATTAATAAAATTTATATTATGTACACAGCATTGCGTAAAAAAGAATACTTGCGACATTTCTTGTTAGATGCGCAGGTTATGTTTACTGAGTAAATACTTACCCGACGGATTTTTCAACCCTCTAGAAAGACCATCTAAAAACGCGTTTCTAGAGGAAACCCAAATTTTCGATTTCGTGCGCCCAGCATTCACCCAAGTTTCGTCAAGGTAGTAAATTTTTCTATTTTCATTTCTATACCTTTTAATTTTTTTTAAAATATTCTCTTCTCCCTACTACTATTTCCTCTTTATCTAACAACATGCTATTTTTTCCTCTTTTATTGAAACCTGAACTTGAGCGTTTTTAAAAGTGAGTAAAAAGTTGTTCTTTTAAAATTCGGCAAACCAACATCATCATTGACTCCTTTCAATATTTTGTTAATAGTAGGAAGTTCATTGCGAAAATATAATTCATGTACTTTTCTTCTAACAGCATTTCTTGTTACGTCATCAACAACGTATATGGATCTCACTCGGTTTTGGTTAGTACGATGTTCCAGAAATGAATGTGATTGTTGATACTCTCTTTTTACTTTATACACATTTGATCGGGAAGTTCCGGACAAATCTGCGACTCTGCATAATTTGCCATATCAGGATTCTGGCGATAAATACTTTTAAAAATATTGAAAATCATGTGTTGTATGCCAACATCTAAATGACACTTTTTAGGTCTTTTTCTTGGGGGAGATAACTCGATATTATGTTGTTCGTTATCACTGACACTGTCTGTACTCTGTTTTTAAATAATTAACTTCACAAATATCAACTCAAAACACTAATACTGTAAATTAACTCTCGTAAATATGTACTATACTCAATAATTAATTTTAATACTAACACAGTTAGATGCACAGATCACCCACAGCATGTACGACCCTGTAATAACTTCTGTTCTCCTACTGCTAATATTTCAAAGCGAGTCGTCCAATACGCAGCCAATTTAGAATAGATCACGCACGGTTTTTGTTTACAGGCGGTTTTTCTTGGGAGCGCGAACAGAGATATGTTAGTCTTAAATTATTTTCATATTTTTAAATATACGAGTATATCAATTTGTCAGTAAAGAAATTTAGTACCTGAAAGTTACACCCCCTATATAAGTTCCTAAAAATAGTGATGTTTTAACAACATTTCCAGCCGGGTCAGCGGCAAACATAGGATATTCACTGATGAATGTGGCCACGCATGTCAAAACGGCTGCCAAACCAACTAAGCTAATAATAAATACAATTAACGTTTATTAAAAAATATATTATCAAACGTACCTATGAAATCCTGCTACTAGCTGTGGTAAATCTGTAATCTGAATTTTTTTAGCAATTGAAGAGCCTATAATGCCTCCCGCTAAACCACAAGCTGCCATTTGACTTAAAACTTCAACAGTCGGATAAATTTGACCCAATGTAGCTGCTATTCCTCCACTAACACCTATCTGAAATATTGTAGGAATAATTATTCAAATATAAAAAAGATAAAACTGTTTTAAATGAAACTTACTGTTTCTAGATAATTCCACAATATATTGAAAAAAATGTTAGAAATTCTAAGAAATTTGACAATTGTTTCGATATTAAATATCATCGTCAGATTTACCTGTTCATAGACGACTTCATATTGTGGTTTTCTTAAGTGTCTTCTAATTTCCAAGTCTTCAAGGAAATCCAGCTCTTGTTTCTTATCACAAATATGTAGTACTTCTAGTTCTGTGTTAGGTGTCAATGAATGATTGGTGTCAAGTATATGTTTTGCATTGTGGGATTTATCAGGTTGTTCTCATCTCTATGATCGTAAGTGTTCACTGTATTGGATTTCAAAATTTCCTGCATAAGTTATGGTTTTATAACTTTTATTTCTTTAGTTTGCTTAGGAAATATTAGTTGTAATGCCACTTTTTCCTCTTTTTTATTAATTAGTTTATTTATCATATGTAAGTGATAAACGTTGGATGTTGCTATTTGTTTAATTGTAATAATTTCTCTATCAATATTACATTAGTTCATAGGAACTGAAAATGCTCTATTTATCATTGAATTACATGCTGCTAATTTATGTGACATGAGATTATTGGAACTATATGGAATAGTCACATCAGTGTCTGTTGGTTTTCTGTAAATTGAATAATCAAGTACATTATTAACTCTTTGAATTTTTAAATCAAAAAAATTGATTGAGTTATTTTCCTCAACTTCTAATGTAAATCTAATATTTGGGTGTAAATTATTAATATTGTTGAAAAATATATCTAGTTGTGGTTGACTACCTATAAAATAAGCTAATATGTCATCTAAATAATCTATACCAAAAAAGAAATTTTTTGAAATATTACTTTTGTAGCATGTACGTCTCGGGATTTTTGGGTTTGCAGAGTAAGAAAATATGTTTTAAGTTAAATAGAAAATTATATTAATGTGAAAACACAGAAGTATCAAAGCTTAGTTTTAATGTTACGATGTCGATTATGAGACTGCCTCCCCTTCTACGCAGGTCGCCGTCGTAGTGGGTGTCACTTGCGACCCCTCGCTGGTGTACATGTAAATAGTATTACCAGGGGCGGCCGTAGTGTATATTTGTTACAGTCTCCCCCCTGGAACTGAACTCGTCTTGAGGAAGGGCCAGTAAACTTCCTTGGTCTACCTCTTCTTCTTAGCGGGACTACAGGAGTCTCTTCGTCTTCTATATTAGCTATAGTCAAGGCTGGCATATGATAGGTTCCTAGCCATGTTTGTGCGTCATTGGAATCTGAGACTTGGTGAAATTATTTTGGAAATTCGGTAAGGTCCATCTCTTTTAGGATGAAACTTGGTTGTGATGCCCTTGGTCGCATTACTGTGGGTGTGAATATCAACCCATACCAGGTCTCCTACCTTGAAGGATGGGGTATTGCGCCTGTTTTTGTTCGCATATGTCTTGTTTCTGTCTTGAATACAGCGCCCAGTGCGTAGCTGATGGCGCCTGTGAGGATTATGAATGGTTTAGTCTCATCACATTGACGTAGAATCGGAGCAGATGTGAGAAGATTTTTCAACGTATCAAATGATTTCTGTTGCTGAGTAGTCCATTGCCATGCGACAGATTTCTTGGTTAAGTCACTAAGTGGTTTGGACACAGCTGCGAAATTATTTACAAATCGACGATACCAACTGGCTGTTTGTAAGAATGATTGTACTTCATTTACGTTCCGAAGTGCTGACCTGGTAATTATAGCTGCTGTTTTCTCGGGATCCACCTATATTCCGCTTTTCGTAATTATATGACCGAGATATTTAACTTTTTCGCGGGCGACAACTGATTTCTTGCGGTTAACACGTAATTTGAATTGTTGAAGTCTGTCAAAAACAGTATTTAAGTCTTTCAAATGCTCATCGAACGAGTTAGACAGCACGATCAGGTCATCTAAGTGAATAAGCACCAGAATGTCTTTGAGACCGCGACGGAACCGGTCCATCAACCGTTGAAAAGTTCCTGGAGCACATTTTAACCCGAAAGGCATGCGCACATAACGATAAGTACCGAAAGGTGTCACGTAAGTAGTTTTATCTTTATCACGTTCAACGACGCGCACTTGGTGATAACCCATACGCAAGTCTATAGTGGACATATAAAATGTTGTTTTTGCGGCATGAAGTAAATCATCCACTCGAGGCAAAGGATATGACGGACTTGTTGTAATAGCATTCAATCGTTTACAGTCAACACAAAGTCTAGTATTTCCGTCCTTTTTGGGAACTAAAACCATCGGAGCTGGCCATGCACTTTCGCATTCTTCAATGAATCCTTTTCCTAAAAGTTTGTCTAGCTCGTTTTTCAACACTTGCTTTCTAGCGGGTGATAACCGATACGGTGGTAACGCTATAGGTTGATGATCACCTGTGTCTATATGAAGCTCTGCATAGGGAGTTGCTTCTCCCCCCAACTGGAAGATATTTTTCCTTTCTTTAAGAAATTGATCAAGGCGACATCTTGCATCAGGTGCCAACATAGCACCTTCCTCTGTCCGTAAGTTTTCACAGCAGGAAATTTCAATTGGTTGGTGCAGATCGGATTCAAATAACAAATCAAACCTAGTATGTGAATTATTTGAGAAAAACCATTGCCTTTTGGAAATGTCTAAGGCTATATCCGCATTTTGTAAAAAATCGATACCTAACAATGTTTTGTTTTGAGAGCCAGGAAAAGTAATGAATTTAGTAGGGACGGCCCTGCCATTCAACATAACATCCACACAAGTAGTAAGAACATTTTCATTTTTTGCTTTACCATCTGCGAATTTAACTAAAATTAATTCGGATGTGAATGTTTGACCCTCATTTTTCAAAATTTGGTACAAGGTATGGCTAGCAACACTTTGTTTTGCGGCAGTGTCGATAAGGCCTCTACCATTATGACTCAAGATATTGATGCTTAAAATAGGTCTGGGTTGTGGATCCACAAATCTATCTACACTTAGAAATTCTACTGAAGCCGTATCCGAAATATTGCATTTAGGACATTTAGACCGAACAAATCCGGGATTATCACAACCATAACACGAGATAGGTGGGTTTGTCGAAGAAACGGCATTGGAATTATTTTGTAAATTAGTTTCAACTTTCTTTGAATTTGCGCTTAGTCGCTTGCGGCATTCCTCTTTTATACGACCGGGGCTTCTGCAATAACTACAGAAACGATTTAGTGATTTATTGTCTTTGAAAACACTACTATTTACATTAATATCAATATTCCTTACGAACGTCTCTTCTATATGTCGCGCTTGCGAAAGCAATCCTTGAAAAGTTTCAATTTTTGCACGCGGTATCTTTTCCCGTATATTTTTATTTAAGAGACCGTAAACCATGTCTAGTTGAATGTCCTCGGATAATGTGTTAGCCGGTAATTGAGCGATTATAGTACGCATTTTACACACAAAAATGTCCATAGGTGTTTTAAAATCTTGTTCGTTTGCAAATAACTCGCGGTAAACTCGATACGGTAGTTTTTGGGGACCGAACGTGTTTCTTAATAGATTTATAGCATCTTGCCACGTATTTGTCGTATTTTTAACGCCTTGAAACCATGTCGCTGCGAAACCATCAAGTAACATAGGAAGTCCTTTTGGCGCGTTGTCATCGGTTATTTGTAAACAATCTTTATAAATGACTATCGCGTCAATAAATGCGTTGACGTTTGCGTCCCTCGCGCCATTAAATCGTGACGAGCATTTAGAAAAATTACCACTTTGAGACGGAGACGGAATGTTCAAATTAGGACTATCACGTACCGATAAACTGGCGAACAGCTGTTGGAACTGTTCATTTGTTAAGACAACTTGATTATTTGCGTTTTCTGATTGTTTCGACATGACTGAGGATAAAGTTTCAAGTTCTTGATTTCGTGCAGAACGCAAATTGTAGGAATGTTTACGTTTATCAGCAATTTTGAATAAAACGATTCAGGAACCTGCTTCAGTATCTTATTTTAGCTCTTACTTGATACACTCTGTATATGTTGAGACAGGTACCACCACTAAGCACTGAACTATAAAACCAGTTCAAGATCGACGCTAGCCGGGATCAGATTTCACAGTTTTTTTGAATAACAGGAAGAAAATGTCTCAAAAATGACTCTATATTACGAAATTATATGAAATAAACCGAAATATTTAAACCGGGAGTGTTAATTCGGTCCTAAATCACTTAAAGTGGGAGCGGAATGATAGTGTATTATTTGGAAACAGATACTTTTCACTTTTTATTGTCCAAAGATCGGAAAACCGGGATCAGTCACGGTTTTCAAACACATCCTCACTTTTCACAACCGCGTTTTTCAGGTTTTCACAAATTTTACAAAAAAAATTTAACTCTGCCCTAAGTTAGGTGCCAGTGTAGCATGTACGTCTCGGGATTTTTGGGTTTGCAGAGTAAGAAAATATGTTTTAAGTTCAATAGAAAATTATATTAATGTGAAAACACAGAAGTATCAAAATTTAGTTTTAATGTTACGATGTCGGTTATGAGACTGCCTCCCCTTCTGCGCAGGTCGCCGTCGTAGTGGGTGTCGCTTGCGACCTCTCGCTGGTGTACATGTCAGTAGTATTACCAGGGGCGGCCGTAGTGTATATTTGTTACACTTTCAAATATTTTTCTTTCTAAACTGTCCATAAAAATGTTTGCCAACATTGGTGATATAGGGCTTCCCATTGGTAAACCTTCATTTTTTTTTGGATTTAGCGAAGGCATTCGATACTGTCAGCCACAGTAGTCTATTAAAAACGCTGGAGAACTACGGGATACGGGATACTTGTTTGAAGCTATTCAGGAGTTATCTCTCACATCCACAACAGGTCGTCAAAATCAATGGATTTATTAGTGAAGAACGCGATATAACATACGGAGTACCACAGGGTACTATATTAGGCCCCGTGTTATTCAATCTCTACATGAATGATCTATTTTATTTAAATAGCGCTGGTCATATAATTGGTTACGCGGATGATACTGCAATTGTTTATGAGGACAGTAATTGATATGATTTAAAGCTAAAAGTTGAATCTGACCTAAAGCTAATTAAGTCGTGGTTTGATAGTAAACTATTAACCATAAATTTTGAAAAAACTTTTTACTTGCCTATTCTTAGCTCCAACTCATCTAATAACCGATTTTATCCACTGAAAATATCACAGTTTGATCAGGATTTATTTATTGAACCAACAAACAAAATAAAATATTTGGGGGTTATATTGGATACAAATTTAAAATGGGATTGTCATATTAAATATATAATAAAAAAATTATTTCTAGCCAACATCTCCGCAATTTATATTTTGGATTGGTAGAAAGCCATCTTCGATATGGAATTCAGGTTTGGGGAAGTGCGTTGGAAACTCACCTGCAGCCGTTATATATAATCCAGAGGAGATTTCTAAAAATCATAATGTCTAAACCGAACCTTTATTCTTCAGATCTTTTGTATTCTGAAAGCAGAATATTGGATCTGAAACAACTATACTTTTTATGCGTTTCAGTGGAATATCATAGATCAAAGAATACATACAACTTACCAATCCATAATTACAATACTCGGAATAGACATTTCCATACAGTCCCTAGGATGATAAAAACGAGTTGTCAGAAAACATATTCTTTCTATTCCGTTAAGATTTACAACCGTATTCCAGTTTATGTTAAAAGCATCCAAAATATTCGATTATTTACAAAGAAACTAAAACACTTCATTTTAGAGCAGAAAAGAGAATTCTGCGATACAAAAATCGTAACGTGAGAAGTATCTACACCTACACGTGGTTACATTGGCTGAAGGTTGGAGTTTTCGGTGTTCAATAGCTTAAATAGTTTAATATACTACAGGTTTTTTTCTGTAGTTGTACAGGTTCATTTTCTTTATTCCTTCAATTTTTCATATTATATCTTTTTTAAATTCATATTTTGTTGAGATATTCTGATTGTGCTATGTATTATTTGTGATATTACTACTATCATTATTGTTACTAAGTTTACTATTGTTGTAAGTGTAACTAATTTTGTCGCTGTACTTAATTTAGATACCACTTACAAGCTGCTTTTACAGCTTCTGTGGGGCATTGTGTTTATTTACGATTTTTGATCTACATTTGTCAAAAGTGAAATAATTCTGATTAATACAAACATTAAATAAATTAAGTATATCTGATATTCTTCCTGGATTGATATTTTTATCTTCTAGTAATTTTCTTACAAGTGTTAGACATTCTTTAGGAGGAATTTTAGTGAACATATTGGTAACATCAAATAAAATGAGTTTAGATTTATCTTGCAAGTTGAATGCTTTGATTAGTTCTATTGAATTTTTAATTGAGTATTTAGATGTGTATCCGTAACTATTAAGTATATTGTTTTCTTGCTAATATATTATTAGGAGTATTAACATAAGAAACTACAGGTCTAATTGGTTTCGTTATTTTATGTAATTTAACGGTTACATATAATTGTGGAGAATGAGGATTTGTATTAATGATGGACTTCTTTTCGTAATCACTTAAAAGATAATTTGAATTATTAACAATATCTCATACATTATTAGAAAACTTTTTTGTTGGATCTGCTCTTAGAACTTGTACATCGCTAGATTCTATAATTCTATATTTTTGAATTATAATATTTAGTTGTCAATATTACAGTGGAGTTCCTCTTGTCAAATTTTGTAATTGTCAGGTTATTATTTTCTACTTTCTTTTTGATTGAATATAAAACTGTAATGTCATTTTTTGTTTGACGTTTAACCTTTGACGGTTCAATATTTTTGATTAAATTGGATATTTGTAATTTCTCATAAAGGACATTATTTGAATTAGATTTTAAAGCTATTTCTGATTCTGTAGCAATTATTTGTTTAATATTATTTGTACATTTTGGTGGTATACTGTACTTTAAACCTTTATTTAAAAATTCTATTTCACCAACTTTAAAATTAGTGTCTGAAAGGTTTTCAAATCGTGGTGGTATACTTGCAGTTCCATGATGTTTAGAGTATTGAATTTTATGTTGTGTACGTTAAGTTTCTGTAGTTCTTGTTCTTGTTTCTTAAATGTCTTGTGCTTCATCGTGCTGACACTTTCTCTGATTTTGTCATCTAAACAGTCAAATTCTACTGGATGTAGTTGGAACGTGAGTTCAGAATGTACAACGTTTATGTAGTTGTCTAAGGAGTCTCTGATTTCAAAAATACTCAATTAAGAATTCAATAGAACTAATCAAAAAATTGAAAACATTCAACTTGTAAGATAACTCTAGACTCATTTCACTTGATGTTACCAAAATGTTCACTAAAATTCCTCCTAAAGAATGTCTAACACTTGTAAGGGAATTACTCGAAGATAAAAATATTAATCCAGGAATAATATCTGATATACTTAATTTATTTGATGTATGTATTAATCAGAATTATTTCACTTTTGTTGACAATAAGATATATATTCAAAATGAAGGTTTACCAATGAGAAGCCCTATATCACAAATTTTGGCAAACATTTTTATGAACAGTTTAGAATTAAAAATCTTTGAAAGTAATATTTCAAAAACTGTTTTATTTTGGTATAGATATGAAGATGACATATTAGCTTGTTTTATGGGTAGTGAACGACAATTAGATGTATTTTTCAATCATATTAATAATTTACACCCAAAAATTGAATTTACATTAAAAATTGAAGAAAGTAACTCAGTCAATTTTCTTGATTTAACAATTCAAAGAGTTAATAATGTACTTGATTATTCAATTTACAGAAAACCAACACACACTGATGTGACTATTCCATATAGCTCTAATCATCCCATGTCACATAAATTAACAGCATTTTCAGTTCCTATGAACAAATGTAATTTTGATACAGAAATTGATACAATTAGACAAATAGCAACATCCAGCCGTTATCCATTACATATATTATGATAAACAAACTAATTAATAAAAAAGAGAAAAAAGTGGCATTATAACTAATATTTCCTAAGCAAACTAAAGAAATAAAAAGTTATAAAACCATAACATATGCAGGAAATATTTCTTATAATATAACAAAAATAATAAAACAAAAATATCCCCATTAAAGAAGTCTGGTATATATAAACTTAAATGTCCAGAATGTAACGCTGTATATTTGGGTCAAACACTTAGAAATTTTGAAATCCGATACTGTCAACACTTACGAGCATACAGATTAAAGCAACCAAATAAATCTCACTACGTAAAACATCTACTTGACACCAATCATTCATTGACACCTAACACAGAACTAGAAGTACTACAAATTTGTGATAAGAAACAAGAACTGGATTTCCTTGCAAAATTGGAAATTAGAATACACTTAAGAAACCCACAATATGAAGTCGTCAATGAACAGATAAATCTAGGGAGTTCTCCACTTTTAAACTCTCTTCTTAAGTGATAATTGTAAATATCAGCAGAAATATATTTCCTGGTTTTATATATTATTGCACTGATCTTAATTGGGAAAAAGATATCCAGGATATCCCCATAGGGCTAATAATGCCTAACCTTTAATATTTGTATTATCACATCTTCTTCTTTTTTCAGTTAACATATATTAAGTCAAACACAAGGTAGGTCACTTCTAGGTCTAGCCAAAAATTATTATTAAACATCAGGTAGGCATCAAATGAAATGTAACTTCTGTCATTTTGACGATGATAATTAATATCGAAACAATTATCAAATTTCTTATATTGTGGAGTTATCTAGAAATAGTAAGTTTCATTTAAAACAATAATATGAGTGGAGTCCACGAAGTAAGGATCGACGCAGTTAATTTCATTGAAAAAGATAAAGGTAAATGAAGGATAAAAGTAGCATTCTATTTTAGCGAAGTGATTTTAACACCACCAGGGCAAACAGAATATGTTTTTTGCCACTCAGGACACAAAACGCTTATTTTGCGTGTCTTAAAAGGGCCGCGAAATAAGCGCTTCTGTCTTTAGGGCGCAAAAGTCATATGGTTCGTTTCTCGCGTCTTAGTATAGTGTTCGAAGAAGAAGGCAACAGAAGTCAGCGGCGCCCGCATCATGTTGATTCCCCTGTTAAACCACACACACTACCACGCTACCTATAACAAATCCATATCACACTTACATAGTACATATATTATAGCTACAGTAAAAGCACGTGCGCAATACAGAGATAGAGAGAAAAAGTCAAGTTCCACCGGATGCGGCGCGAAGCCAATGAGTGGATGAAAACAAAAGAAATGAAGAACTTATACTTAGCAGTACACACGACTACTATCGTTTTGAGACAAGTGAAGGCTTGTTCAGTCGTGTCGTGCATCGGACTAAATCCACACGCGATTTTGTGTTTTGCATATATTACCCACTTGTAGATATTTTTATCTAATAATAACATACGCTACATTTCTGTAATGATTTGCTATCAATAAGCTTAAAAAAAATCGAGTAATAAAATAATTTATTTGTACTGATTTAATATATTATATATAATTATAGTTTTATGTCAAATATTACGTGTAGCATAATTAATGCCATAAAATGTATAGTTTTCCATTATCCTACTCATGTGCGTTAAATTGTTCCTATGAATAAATTACAATAACATTATTTTTTGAATGAAACATGGTCAACAAAATCTTTCATTTCAATTCTATAATTTATAACGATTAATATAAACAAAAATCATGTCATTTATAGCGTCCGTCGTGACAAAAAATAGTATATGCCTGAAGCTCGAACTCGTCACCAACGCGTCATTTAGCTCCCTTAGTGCATAAGGTACTATTCTTGTATTCAAAAGTAACAAGGTAGCCCTACATCTTCACATTCGCATTATCCTTAGAAAATACATAGTGGATTCTTCCTTGATATCCTGAACTGATCTATAAGAACAACACACTTTACCTCCTGCTTACTTCCCACTTCTAAATTCATACCTCACTGAAAGAACATTTCAACCAAGAATCAATTAAGAGAAATCAGATTAATTTTTTAACAGTTCAGTGGCGACCTGGGAAGTGTGTTAGAACCACTATTATACGTCTTATGCACACTTTACTTGCCAGTGATACAGAACACGACTACAAAAAGTTCTCCCGTTGATATGGTCATTTTGTCTTACCATAAAACAGTTAATATACCTAACAATCAGAGATAGTATTCCATATTTAAACCAACTTTTGAATCTTATTAATAAAAAATAATACCATTCCAAGATTGTTCCCAATCCTTGACGTTTGTTGAGAACTTAATCCTGCCAATGCTCCAACGCAACACATAGAAGCTGCAAGATAAGCAATATCATGAATTTCTTCTAAACCATTGACTGCAGCCCAACTGTATGCACCAAGGAAAGCCGCTGTAGGGATTAGATATAGTGAATTGTATTCTTTGGGATCTCCAGGTCTAAAATTGTTAATGTTAACCTTAATAACAACATTTTCAATAAAATATTGCTAAAGCAGTAAATGCTCTTATCAGTGGAGTAAAGATAAACATTTTAGAACATATGGGGTATCAAAAAACTGCTTTTAATCCATATCCTAAATCTTAGAAAAATAGAAAATAAAAAATCTTTCTCGTTGTAAAAATACAAAAAAATAATTTAAATAAGGAAAGGATGCATGTTTTTTCTAACTTTTAACAACATAAAAAATAATATATTTATCAAAATTACCTTCTAAACATGCCTAGCATGCGTTTGGTTATTAAAAACCCACCAAAAATGTTGATAAAAGATATAAAAGCTGCTACCGCTGCTAGACTCTATAAAAAACATTATTACATTTCCTGGGTATTACCTCAATATTTGTTAATAATTGTTCAATGATCTCAATTATGATGTTACCTCTACAGAATTCGTAGGAAAATATCCACCGTTCATCAAAAGTAGTCCACCAACGGCAGTTATACCAGAAATTGCATTTGTTACTGACATCAAAGGTGAATGAAGAGCTGGGGTAACTCCCCAAACCGTATGGTATCCAACGATCCCAGCAAGTGAAAATATTGTCACCATTGTTGTTAATTCAGCATTCGGGGACAAAATTCCGAGTCCCAACAATGCCAAAATCGCTAAAAATATTGCAAATTTTCATTCCTTAATATTAAATGCAATTATTATATTTGTATTACATATGACATAAGTTTATATAATTTATTTTGATAATTCATGAAATACTGACAAACTAATCACATCAAATGATTATCCATAGCTTATAATGAAGAAATTTCTTTACAATAAAGTTAAGAGTGTGGCATTTCAACTAATATTTCTAAACTAACTAAGAAAATATATAATAACGTATTGCAAAATTTCAATATGGTTCTAAAGACGAGATGTGGCAACATCAACAAAAATATTTTTTAAAATAGAAAATACTTCAATATTAAATGTGAAAACAGCAACAAAAGAGTCTGGTATATGGAAGATCAAATATCCAAAGTTTATATAGGTCAAATTTGAAAAAACATATAATGAAAAATTATATGCATATAAGACTGAACCAAGGAGATGAATCATACTATGCAAGACATCTACTTGACAGCATTAACACTAATTAGAAGTGCTGCATATGTATTGTAGTAAGACACAATAACAAGTTATGAAAAAATGGAAAAAATAAAACAACTAGCAGACCTACAATATGAAATAAATAATACACAGTCATTGATTATTACTATTAGTATAGCCAAAAATATTTTAAAAATATGGAGGTAGATTATGTGCTTCGTGCGATAATATTTTCTGTGAAAGAGCTAGATTTGTCCAGAGAAAAATAGCTTCTTTTGGGAGTACAATGATCAACTTATTATTTTACCTGCAGAGAGTGATAATGCTTTGTTAAGATCAGCTTGAAATGGTGATATTTCAACTGGTTTTACAGGTTTAGCGTCTTCATCCTTTTTATTCGGAGCAGAAACAGGCGTTACTTCTGGCGGAGGCCACATAAGCTTTCCTTTATCTAAAATTATGCTCCCACGTTGCACCTCATCATCTAAGTTAATGAAAAAGTGGTTCTCTTCACCTGAAAATTAGGTATTTAATTTTTTCTTTTCTATTGTATAATATAGGCTTTGAACATTTCATTAGAAGCAGCGATAGAACGAAAAGGAGACAGCACTATTTTATATAAACATTTATAAAAAATATTGCGTACTTTATCATTGGTTGGAAGGTTTACTGAAATTTGGCATAAAATTTAGAGCTGCGTAATGGAGAAGAAGGTAACAAGTCTCAAATTATTCATACTTTACCAATGGTCAATAGAAATTTTGAAATGTTGTTGGCATAAAGTGTGGAGCTTTGTGACGGGAGTTTGCTGAGGAAATCACTTGCATCGACATGAATAACTCCATGGTAGGTATACGTTTCCCCAAGTTTAGTCGTTTCAATATTTCCTCCATAAATAGAAGCTAAGTCAACTACTACACTACCAGGTTTCATAGCTTTTATGTGTTCCTATGAACCGAATCAATAACAAAATATATAATGTGCTGTCAATCAAACTATTATTTTGTTACAAATAGAGTTGGAGCGCGAAATTGCGCTACAAGACAAATTTTTTAGTTTCACTTTTTGGAAAACAATAGTCCTTAGATTGTTTATTTTTATATATTTGTATAAAAATAAACTTACTTTTAAAATAAGTATTGGTGCCTTTTTTCCGGGTATCGCTGCAGTAGTAATAAGAATATCAACTTCTTTACATTGTTTTAAAAATAGAGCTCGCTCAGCATCTAAAAATTCTTGAGACATTTCCTTACTGTAACCTCCAGTATCAGCACCTTCTTCCTAAAATTCAATTCGAGTGATCCATTGTTAAAAAGAAATTCACAGAGAAAAAAATTGTCCAGACATCCTATCAACGTGATACAAAATCGAGAGCCATGGTATTTACAAAACATTTGTGTTTTCACAATTCGCGGCGCCATCTCTAATCGGTTAGCGGAACTATGGTCAGTTTATATCATATACATATAAATAAAGTATACTGCGCCTAGCGGTTAGGGAAGCGTGGAGATCATTAGAGTGCCGACATATATATCTCTGCACCGTCTGTGGCCAAGATCAATACGCGCATGCGAGTCACGAGACGTTGCATTGTTCAATATCTACGCGGGACTTGACAAGTACTTGGCATATTTCAAGTAGTGTGTACGAAACTAACATGAAAATCAGCGAGCTACTAATACTTGCCGTACGCAGTCGGTAAATTAAACAAAGTCAAAGGCAACAAATAGCGAGTCAAGTAGCAGCGCCACACTTATTCGACAAGTTTGTACAAGTAAAAAACTAGTAAATAGTGAATGTTGTTGTTGTTTAGTTCTCAAATATGGAGTGGTTCAATGAAATGACTATAGAATTTTTAAATTTGTATGAAAATGAAAGTATTATTTGGGACCCCAGTCACAAACAGCATAAAAATCGAAATGAAGTTCATGACGCATGGAAGAGAATACAATCTGAGTTTTCTTTGAAAGTATCTGTGGCAGACTTAAAGAAAAAAAAGAGTCGTTAATGGCAACGTTTAGAAATTGTCTGAGCAAAATTAAAGCAAGTGAGAAGAGTGGCTCAGGTACTGACGAGTTATACAAACCTACCTGGTTTGCGTTCACAATAATGGCCAGGTTTTTAACTCATCACGATACGCCAAGAAAAACGATTAATTCTGATGTAAGTAATAATTTTATTATTCATTTTTACAATTAAGTACATTAACAATATTTATCTTGCCATGACACTTGTTCATAAAATATTCTCCAAAAGCTTCTCTGATGTTTTTTGCGTCTATACTTGCTTTATTTCGTAATGGTAATAGGGAAGTCATATTTTCTTGATCTCTGCGCCAGGTTCCCGGATAAAATTCTCCATCTAGCTCAGCGTCAAACCTTCCACTTGGTGTGTAATTTGAACGTGAAGACTTATTATTTCGCAAAAAATTATGTAGAAAACAGCAAGTCATTGTAATAATAGAAACCTTCTCTGGCTGTAAAAGCATTGGTTTTCTTAACACTCGAAACACCGAAGACATTATACCAAAAACGTTCTCTACAACTCGACGGGCACGTGAAAGACGATAATTGAATACCCTTTTCTTACTACCCTTTGTATGAAGGCCGGGAAAGGGTTTTAGCATACAGGTACTTAGTGCAAATGCATCGTCAACAACAAACACATACGGCATAGCGTAATCCATTCCATGCAATGGTTCCTCTGGTGGCAAATTGAATTCTTTTGTTTCAATTTTCCGAAACAGTTCAGTATTTCGTCAAACAGCACCATCGCTCAGCCTACCTTGACAACCGCAATCAACAAAAGTAAAGCAATAGACCCATTAATACGATGCTAAAGAAATTTTTATAATTATAGAATTCAGAACCACTGTTGATTGACGACTGCATCGTAATGTGCTTGCCGTCTATTGCTCCGATGCAGTGTGGAAAATTCCATAATTTTTCGTAATCTTCTGCTATCTTTTTCCATTGATCTTCTGAATTTGGAATCTGTAACAAAGTATTATCGATTATTGATTATTATTCAAAGATTCCAAAGGAAAGAAAGAATTTTTGTATTGTTGTGCAATACAAAAAATATATCTTTCCTTTGAAATATTTGTACTTCAACATTGTGTATGTTCTTTTTCAGAATATGGAAGATTCACTAAATATTGAAGACGAGCAAGATGGTGATGAACAAAATCAATCAGATATTGCAAATATATCGGAGAGCACAGCAGGTATTATTCAAGTATATTATTACAACTAATTTCATTGAAAATATTTTTTTACAGAACCAAGTTCATCGGCAACGAACCGTAAGGCAACTTCAAAACCTGTCACTCAAAAAACTAATAAAGTACCACATGAAGTTATTTACGAAAAAATGAAAAAGGCCTACGACATACTACAGAAAAAAACACAACCGAAAGAAAACGACGAATGCGCCATATTTGGAGAATTAATAGCAAAGAGACTTCGAGCAATGCAGCAGAGTGAAAGAGACTTTGTGATGCACGAAATAGAAAAAGTCATGTACCAATCGAAAATGCGTTTTTCTCATTGCACGTTTCCACAGTCATTCCAGCAGCATCCCATGAACTGGCAGTTCACGCCAATTTCACATCAGAACCTGTTAACTACAGTACCATCATCAAGCCCCACGACAGACTCAACAGTTACCCCATCACCGACAAATTTAGAAACATATTCACAATATTCCAATCCACCGACAGTTCCTTCAGAAAACGCCAATAATGCAAAAAAGTATTACGAACATTTTCAATCATAACTTTTTTCTCATTATTTTAGTTACAGAATGTAAGTTACTTTTTGTAAACCTTTTTTTAATATGGTGTTAAATAGATACATAAAAAAAATAATTTACCTTAATGAGATGCTGCAATTCTTGAATTAACGCTTTGCATACTTCTGGTATAATTTTTGATATCAACTGTGCGGAAACTTTAAAAAGATAATGGAGAGTTTGGTAGCTATCGCCGGAAGCTAAAAATCGCAATGTTATTGCCAGTCGTTCCTTTGCTGGAATAGCTTCTCTTAACTTTGTATCTTTTTTAGAGATATGACATTCAACTTTATTTAGCAAATATTCTACATCTTCAAAAGACATTCGACAAAAGTTCTCGAATAAGCCAGAAGGTTCCTTTAGAATATCCGCCATCATGTCTGTACCACAATATCTACAAAATTAAATGCAAATGAAGAAATGAAGGTATTTATTTAAATGATTTAACATACCTTTCTCTGCTTCTATTAAAATATGAAACCCACCACCTTCGCTTTGTTCGTTTTGGTTTCATTAAAAGATATGCACTGCTCATTACAACAATTGCTGCTGCTGCCTCTGTTTCAAAATCAATTTCCATGATTGTAATTATCTTGCACAAGTACTTGCAGTATCCGCAAAAATTGACATTTGCCAAGTAGCCGCGTAATGTATCGACCATACTTGAACTTGTACATGTACATGATCAAGTACTAGTACTTGTCAAGTATCGCGTAGTGAGTAGCTGGCTTAATATATTTTATTTTTTCTATGGTGGTTTGTTTGGACACAGTATAGTAAAATTAGGCTGTGGTTTGGATGTTTAGTGATTTTGTTATTTGTTTTATCATTGTGTTGATTTTTACGTGTTTCTTTTATTTAGACTTTTATTAAAAACTATGTCTCCACGACGGTGCTTTTTATGTAATGAGATTGGTCCCAATTTAAATTTTCATAGGTAAGTATCTACAGGTATATAAAAATAAATTCCGTTTAAAAACAAATCATCCCATGAGATACTCCATCTTCATTTAATTTGTCAATATGTATGGCTATATTAGAGTGTAGATATCGAAGAAATTATTTATAAAAATAATAACTCTAATTGGTTGTGTGCTCACTATATATTTCATGTTTATCTACTTCATTTCTATTCCTTTTGAAGTAACCTAGACAACTATAATAGACGTTATTTGAGATTTATGTTAGAAGTGAAAAAAAAATGTAATTCCATAATTGCACCTTATTTGGTCTAATCAAAAATCAGACACGAAGTTTTTGTTGACTCAAATATCTTCGTTTAAAAATATTACAGGCAACAAATACAGCACTTACGCATAACTAACATGGCCACACAGAGTGTAGTCGGACCTCTCACTCTTAATAGAACGCATTTCGCTTATTGGAGATGGATGCAGTTAGCAGTATATTTTATTTATTACGTATATGGTTTAGATACAGTACAACTAAGCTTGTTTAGTTTTGTACTCTGGTTTAAAAGTAGAAATCATCTTCCAGTTCGTATTGTTATTACCTTTTTGTACGACTATGGTACTGCCGATTGTTCACCATACTTAATTTTAGAACAGTACTTATCTTATATTTACTGGTTGACAAGCAAAAACACGTCGGTAAGTAATTACTAATTATAATAATATATGTTCTGTTTTGACGGGATTGAACGTTAAATAATTTTTTGCGCGATCGGTCTTTTTTGTTTATTTACAGCATCGGTTGTCAGGACGGTAGGTTGTGTTTACTGGTTTCTAAGTCCAGCACGTCGATAAGTGATGTACTTACCGTTCAGACGTCGGTTAGTAAATTACTTACCGACGTCTTAGCCCTACATACATTTAAGTGGTCCTAAATAATATATTACTTCATTCATTACACAAAAGGAACAAAATAGTGCTTTTCAACATAGAATATTCTGCCCAAAGACTACCAGGCGATTTCAATGTCTCATTTCGCCGAACAAAATATGCCAACAACACTTTTTCATTAATACTGGCACCATTCTTCTCCTCACACCAATTCTTAAACATTTTGTAGACGTTTTCATAGCGATTCCTGGATTTTTATGGGATTATTGCTTCACATCCTATTTGCCACGCTTTTTCTACTTCAGTATCACTCTCACTCATTTTATATTAGTAAATTAATCGAAAATTCAAGTTGAAAGTATAGACATTAAAATATAATCTTAAGTTTCACAGTAAATGCATTTGTTTGTTGATAAATAATATCTTGGAAACACTAAGCAACTGCCCAACGATTATTAATTTATATCATTGGCAAGTTGGCAACTGCCTACTTTATATCAAAATGCAAATATATTTTAAACTGATCGAGAAGTATAAATGTCACTTTTCACTTTTCGTTCATTTCTAAGAAATTTAAATTATTTGATTTGAAATTTAGTTCAATACGATCGCGCAAAAAATGGTATAAGCATCTCGAACGTTAAGGGTTTTACCGGTGTCCAACAAAATGAAGGCTGAGCGTAGCGAAGCCTCCAAACATTGCTGTCGACCGGTAAACAACCCTTATATTACCGTTCCTAATACTTAATATACTATTAATATTTTCGAGACTTTCTTATAACGCGTCTCGAACAGTAACGAGTTTACCATGCTCCTCCAATATTGGCGACTAAGCGAACCGAAACATTGTCGTCGATCGGTAAACTCTCCTTGCTGTTCTTAGGGCTTTTCGGAAACGATCAGATAGATCACCTATCAGCTTATTGCGGATCCTAACCCAGAACGAGATTTTTATCAGAGTTTTAGAACGACGGGATCAGTTTACTGTTGAAATGTCAAAAATTAAAACTTAACCTACAAACCCCTTTCATTCTTATTACACGTTTCGTGTGTTGATTTTTCACATAGACCAATATTTTTATGTTTATTTCTTTGTAGTTTTTGTGTGTTTATAGACTTTTATTCAGTTGTATATTAGATTTGAGTTGTTTAGTAATTATTATTATTAAGCTAACTGCTTACTTAATAGCGATTTACAAAGTCAAATACGGATTCTTAACATGGAAAGGTTTTTTATAAAATACTATTATTTTTTACGAGGATGAGGAAGACGAGTAGGAATATTTATTGATGTATGCATTGAATGCCTCAAAAAGGCGAAAATGTATTACATATTACTTTGAGAGTGTTATACCGAGGCCACACAGAGCACTATGCTAGATAAGCTATAGACGCTATGGACGTATCCGATGTTCGCTAAGTTCAGCGGCCGCACCGAAAGTTACATACTTAAGTATATCTTTTGCGTTTTCGCATTTTTAAAATCAGTCTAGACTCATTTGTATTTCACGATGTTACCAAGCACGGTGCCATGGGATAGTGATAGTGATGACGATGAGTTGCGTTTATTGTTATCGTTGTGCAAAAATAAACGTAAAAGGAAATGGGTCCACGAAGTGAAAAAATGAAAAACTATTTCGGTGAATTTCATAATCTCGTAGTTCAGTTGCGAGAAGATGAATCTAAGTTTAGAGAATATTTTCGAATGAGCCCGCAACAGTTTGACCAATTGTTAGGCTAGGATTGAAAAAATTCGAAAGGAACTTAAATCTACCATTGAGGCGTCTGAACCCAAACTATTATTGAAAATAGAAGAACTCAACTATCGAATAAATAACGTAGAAATTGAAAATAAAATTCTACATAATAAAATCGAAGCATTGGAAGTAACTTGTAGGAGAAATAATATTGTTATATTTGGGCTAGGAGACTCTCAGGAAGTATCTGCACCAGCCGTCTGCAGAGAACTCAAAAAATTATTGGACGTTGATGTCCAGGTATCCGATTTAAATAATTTGTATAGATTAGGAAATAAGAATAAAAACCATGTCAAAGTTGAGATCATATCATATTTGAAGAAGCTTGAAGTTATTAAAAACTGCAAAAAGTTAAAAGGTATCAGTCTTGAAATCTCAAACGATCTAACATATAAGCAACTCTGCGAGAATAGAATACTGAGGCACCACTTGAATAGAACGAGACAGTATAACTCTGATAACTCGTATATAAAGGGAAACAGGTTGTATATCAACAACAGAGCTTACGCCGTCGAGGAACTTGAAGAAAATACCGGACAAGATTCAACACCGACAGAAAAAGAAGATAAAATTACTCCGTGGAAACTGAAAGTGATAAGAAGGCAACGAAGACATCTGGTCCTCCTCAACAAAAAGACAGAATTAAGAGTTTAAGACCAGGAATTCGATCTTATATCACTAGGAATGGAAACTAAATGGTGCTTCATTTAGAATAAGGTCAAGTATATGGAGATTGAGATATGTTCATACTGATGTAAGTTTGAATTTATTTACCTTCTTTCTGTATATCATTAAATTCATAGCAAACTATAAAAAAAGACAACCTCAAAGTAATACAAAAATTGTCAGGAGTAAAACAATAACAAATGGATCAATATATTAGAGACTTCAACATTGATATAATAGAAACTTACTCTTTGGAATACATACAAGAATGCAGACATATTTTAGAAATTAACAAAGATTGTGAAAATTTTAAAATTATCCATAATAACATACGAAGCATTAATAAAAACCTAGGCGAATTTAAAATTCTCTTCTCTTACATATCGGATTCGATTGTATTGTCTTATCAGAAACATGGGCAATAGGAAATTCGGACCTATATAATTTAGAGGGTTACAGCAAGTTATATAACGAGGGGGATTTCAATCAAAACGATGGAGTTGTTGTATACATAAAATCAGAGTATAATTATACATACTCAATCATACCTTTGAATGAAAGCAACATGTTGCAGATTAAAATCATTCTCAATGACAAGAACAACTTTCTTATCAATGCTATATATAGATCCCCAAAAAGCAATCTCGATCAATTCGTTATCAGTCTTCAACATTACTTTGAGAGTTCAACATTCCAGCCAGAAAGTTATAACATTTTCATTGATGATTTGAATATCGACCTACTAGAAGATAATGAATATAATACAGACTATAACAACACACTTAACGAATTCGGTTACATTTCCACGATTAATAATCCAACAAGAATGCAGGGTGGGCGTAGTACATGCATTGACCACATATTTTTAAAATCCAAATTCAACGTACTCGATCAAATACTGCCCTTAGTATTGCAAATCGACATTACAGATCATTTCTCAACAATACTACAGATAGTAATGGAAAAGACCAAATGTCCCAAGGAACGAGAAATAGTGAAAATCTTGGGATTTCTTATACTTGAATCCAGATCCTAACTATGCAACAAATACTTTCATTGAAACACTTTAAAAATATATAGACGACTGTACATATACAAAAAAATTTAAAAGGAAAAACACGAAGATCGCCCCTTGGTTGACAAATGCTTTACTTACCTCAACTACCACAAAAAATAAAATGGCTCAACTTTTGAGTAGAAACCGAACTAAAACTCCAATACAAAAAATATAGAAACAAATTGTCGACTCTAATTGAAAAAACTATGTTCAAATACTATAAAAACAAAATCGAGCTCAAAAAATCAAACACAAAACCTTCATGGAATGTGGTTGAAGAAGTAAGTAACACAATAAAATTGAAGATCTCTATTAATAATATAGAAAATGAGCTAGGAGAGTTATTAACAAACCCTAAGGACATCGCAAACGAATTCAATACCTCATTCAATGGCACTGGGAAAAGACTTGCTCAAAATATAAACCCAGATCCTAACTACAAAATCAATAGACCCTCGCTTCCAAACTGAATTACACTCCTACCCACAAACACACTTGAAGTAAACAGCATTATTCAAAATTTTGAAAACCACAAGGCCGTGGGATCAAACGAAATCAAAACGGAAACGCTCAAAGTTATCGCGTCATTAATAACTGAACCATTAACTTTTACATCTTCAACAAATGCATAGAAACTGGTATCTGGCCTAGAGCATTCAAACATTCAGTTATCATTCAAATATATAAAAAATATAACAAAAAACTGACCGAAAATTATAGACCCATTTCATTAATCACCCACCTATCAAAAATATTTGAGAAACTTCTAAAAAACAGACTACAAAATTTTATAAATAAATATAACATACTTTCCGAAAGACAATATGGTTTTCGAGAAAAAAGGTCCACTCAAGATGTTATTCTGACCCTTACTGAAAAAATATATAACTCGTTAAACAACAACAAACCCTGTCTATGTGTTTTCATTCATTTATCGAAAGCATTTGATACTGTTAGCCACGAGTTGCTCTTTCAGTCGCTGGAGTAAATCGGTATCAGAAATACTTGCTTAGATTTATTCAAAAGTTATGTTACGAATAGGTATCAGACAGTCCGAATAAACGGTGTCGGCAGTAAATCATTAGTCGTACAATGTGGAGTGCCTCAAGGTACGGTCCTCGGACCCTTACTTTTCAACATCTACATGAATGGATTGTTTTCTGTGAAAAGCAGAGGCAACATTATCGGTTTCACAGACGATACCGCGATTTTCTACGAGGAGGGTACCTGGACAGAAGTAAAAGAAATAGTAGAAACAGACTTTATTATCATTAAAAGATGGCTTGCAAGTAGGTTGCTAACTATAAACTTTCAAAAAACCAACTTCCTACCTTTCAGTTGTAATAAAACAAATCTTCCTCACTTTACTCAGCTCAACATCCTCGATGGTAAAAACAATCTTACAATTACAGCCGAAAGTAACATAAAGTATTTAGGAGTCGTAATAGACTGGCACATGAAATGGGACATACACATCAACTACGTAGCCAAAAAACTACAATGTATCCTTTATCAATTAAGATACATGAAAAAATCCTACCTGTTCATCATTTGCTCACACTATATCATGCACTCGTTGACAGTCACTTTCGATATGGTTTATTAGCATGGGGAGGTGCACTAAAATCCCACATCCGACCCCTTGAAGTTCTACAACGACGATGCCTGAAAATTATTCTAAGTAAAAACTCAAAATATCCAAGTGATCTACTATTTCAAGAATCAGAGGTACTCGACCTTAAACAACTCTATTACTACAATGTCAACATGAAGTACTACACAACAAAACACTCGTCAAACTTACCAAAACATACCTATAACACTAGAGAAAGAAATAACTATGTAATACCGCAAATAACAAAATCACTGCTGAAAACTAGTTTTTCTTATAACGCTCCAAAAATGTTCAATTCTTTACCTGAAACAATTCGCGCTATACCAAACTCATTATAATTCAAAAAACATTAATTATTCGTTGGTAATGATCCTGATTGAGAGTAACAATGTGCTCCTCTCCATGCTCATCTTGTAAAGTTATAACTTGTTTTTCACTTATGTTACACTGAATTTAACAACAAGCTATTTTTTTTATATCAAAAAGTACAAAACCCGTAAGACTAAGCAATCTGTCAATTACGCAGCTCACTTTTAAGGTTAACGAAAACAAAACAAAGAAACAACTCGTCAGCTGATCGCATTTGCCCACCGGTATACTAGGGTAGAAAGGATCCAAACATATGACTTGATCCGCTCCGTTTGTTCAGTTTCCGAACGTAAGTAAACGTGATCCGGATTACTTTTCGAACATTCAAATCATGATCGGGTCAACCCGATCATAGTTTCCGAAATCCCTCTTGTTAACCCTTGTACCATGGCGGGGTCAAGTATGACTCTCCACGTTTCTAGTGCCAAGTTTCGTTACCGAAATATAGATGGCGCGCAGCGCGCATTATTTTCGACTGGCAGGTAATTTATCGATACAGGAAAATTCCGTTAGTTCATCTATTACTATATACTGCAGAGTTAGGCACGCGTAGGTTCAAATTTGACCCGCTTATGGTATAAGTGTTTCTAGTGCGATTAATGAGTAATTTGAAAAGGCGGCGTGTAGTGACAGTGACAGTACACGCACTCTAACACAGAAAGAACTTGAAGCCGATGTGTAAAACATTATGGACAATGAGTGGATAGTGACTGTGATTTTTCAGACAAGACTAGTGAGCACAGTCATCACAATACAGACACTGAAGAGGAATGGGACGATGACGACGAAAAAAATTGGCAAACTGATAATTCCGAAAGTGGCAGGTAATCCTCGGGTAAGGAAAGTGACATAGCTGACTCAGGAGATGCGTTTTATGGCAAAAATAGGTAAAAGTGGGCTAAAACTCCTCCCTCTTCTTCTCGTACACGTAAACATAATTCAATTAGTCATTTACCTGCTATTACTGGACGAGCTCGAGCTACTATGCCAGAGAAGCCATTTTATGCTCGGGAATGTATTATTAGCCGCGATATGTAGCAAGAAATTCTTGAGAAAATCAATGAAAGAATCACATATGGTTTCTAAATATAATTTACACAATTTATCGTGTCACTATACCAATCATCTCGACATGATTGAATTGAAGGCGTTCTCAGGCTTGTTATATTTAGCTGGGGTATTTAAAACCAATAATCAAGACTTATGGTCTTTATTTGCAACTAATGGTACTGGCCGTGATATATTTCGAGCAACCATGTCACTGAACTGATTTTATTTTTTACTTACAAGTCCTTTTTTTGACGACCCACAAATTAGACAGATCATTGGATAAGAAATGTGCATGCTATAAAACTGGCTGCAGAACTCATAGATTGTCTCAAGTAATATGGATTCGCATTTTGGACATTGCAGGAGTAAATGCTAATGTAATCTTTAATGCAGTTCAGCAAAATCAAATAACGAAATGAAGCCTATTTGTAACTACTTTAGATCAAGAACTTATTAAGGACCATTTGACTCGTAGGGCTCCGCAAACATGTTTACCGAGAGAACTTCGTAGTGCAATATTTAAAGTTTCCGGAGTTCAGGAACCAGTGCCTGCAGAAAATCTAGAGTCACAACGAGGAAAAAGAAGAGAAGGTGTAAAATATGTCCATATTCAAAAAACCAAAAGAAAGAAAGAAAGCTCAACGTACAATAAATGTCGAGAATTTATTGAATTTATTCACAAAAATCACGCCCGGGCGAAGACGTTATGCATAGGTTGTGTTGAAAAGTGATGTCAAAAACATAGTTATCATTTTATAGACACGAAATCTAAATCGATCTTTTTTTATTTTGGGTAGCAGTTATGATGAACATTCACCACTAGATACAAAAAAACTGCAGATTTTTATTACTTTTGTTATAATTTTAGAAAGTGTATATTTATATTAATTTGACTGGATACCAAAGTTTTTTAAAATAAAGTTATAACTAATTAACGAAATTCGTTTTTTTCGTAAAAATGTAAAAGTGGTCGTAAACAGTTAAAAATGTATATAAAGAACAATGGGTATCAAATTTGAACTGCCATGGTATAATTGTTACTATTTTAAGACATGGCAATTAAGAGTTAATATACTATAGAAATAACAAAGAAATTCATTATAACCTCACATATTACTGATTACTCCATTATAAGAGTTAAAGGCGATTTTTTTTAAATGAAGATGAAGTATCTTTTGATGAGAGCCAGGAAGGTATTCAAGGAGAACGAAAAAAAAATCTAAATTCCAATTGCTACAAGTTATTCAACATATACCAAATCTGGCTTGTTTCTTTTAGATACATGCTCATTTTACATTACAGCAACGCCACTCAATTGATCACATAGGAAAATCTATATAATTCGTAACAAATATTCTCGCCTTCATAGTAATTGTTAAAAATTCTGCTCCCATAGATTCTACTTGCTCCTTCACTTCTGATCTGGTGTCAAACGCTCTGACAATAGCACCCATATTTCTAGCCATACCACAAGCTGCCAACCCTGCTACACCACCGCCTATCACTAGAACTTTTGCTGGAGGAACTTTACCTGCTGCTGTAATCTGACCTGAAACAGAAATGAGATTCTTCCGTATTTAGAATTGTTATCCAGCTGATATTATGAAGATGTAATGTGTGCTCACCTGGAAAAAATCGTGTGAAGTAATTAGCAGCTTCAATCACTGCCCTATATCCTTTAACGTTAGCCATTGAACTTAATGCATCAAAAACTTGGGCTCTTGATATTCGGGGAATGCAATCCATAGCTGAAAGAGGCGACCTTATTCTAATTTCTGAGAAAGACTTTATCAGGACAAAAATATTAAATTCTGGGCTCTAATAGTTAGAAAATTTTAGTTCTGCTTCTATAATTGTATATTACTATTGAGTTTATTTGAGTGAAATTAAATGTAAATATGAACTATATTCTAGTATTGACTTGCTTTTTTTATAATTCTAGAAGCATAAGCATATAAAAATAGCTACTTAGTAGTAGGTACTGTTAATAAAATTAAATTTTGAATATTACCAAATACAGTGAGTTTTTTGGCTGCCATCTTTTCCACAAGTTTGGGATTGAAGCCAGGAAATATAAAGGAAATAAGGATGCTTTCTTGTTTAAATTTGTCGACTTCATCTAGCTCTGGTGGTTTTACTTTCAAAATGATATCTGAAACATCCATCAATATAGTACAAAATATTTAAGAATGAAATGAAAAATACATATGCCATTAAAAAATATTTTGAACTATAAGTTCAATAAAATTTATACTCTACGTATTCTCTTTTAGTACAATTAATTCAAACAACAATCTTTCTTCTCTTCACAACCACTCCTGGACATAGGTCTCCCCTATATTCTTCCATGTGTTTCTTTGTCATGTGCAAGTTGATGCCATCTGCTGCCCACTTTGTTTTCAATATCGTCGAGCCAGCGTAACTGCGGTCTGCCAACGTTGCGTTTATGTAGGCGTGGCCTCTATTGAATGATGCCTCTTGACCATCTCAAGTCGTCCTGTCGGGCAATATGCCCTACCCAGGTCCATTTTAGGTGGGCTGTGCGTGTTATGATGTCCTCAACTTTAATTCTTTGTCTAATACTCTCGTTTGTGATATGGTCTCTAAGGCTTATTCCTAACATCATCCGTTCTATGGCTCTATGAGTGGTCCTAAGTTTGTTAGCTGATTTAACAGTGAGTGTCATGGTTTCCATTCCGTATGTCATCACGGGTAATAAGCAGGTATTAAAGACCTTTCGTTTCAAATGTATTGGAATGGTTCGATTTCACAAGACGTGTGACAGTTTACCCGTGGCTGTCCATGTCAAACGAACGCGTCTGTTTATTTCGGCGGTGTGATTTTCTTTGCCTAATTTGATGCAATGTCCCAAATATACATATTCTTCGACGTTGTCAACGATGTGGTCTCCTATATGCACTTGTATATTCTCAGGTGTCATGATTTTTGTTTTATTTAAATTCATGGTTAAACCTATTTTTGCGGATTCTCTTTGAAGTTCTTCCAAGATCTCTTGTAATTCAATTTTATTCTGGCTAAAGAGCCTATATCATCCGCAAAACGTAGATGGATCAGATGTTTGCCGTCAATCTTGATGCCTTTCTTATTCCAGTCTAGGGCTTTAAAAACATCTCCCAGTGCAAGTGTGAACAGCTTTGGGGAGATGGTGTCCCCTTGTCTTACTCCTCTTTATTTGAATTTGGTTTGTTTCTATCTCTTCCGTGATTTTAACGGCGATTGTCGCATTATCATATATGTGTTTAAGAAGCTGTCTGTAGCGAGAGTCGTTTCTTGCATTGTTCATTGCCTTAAAAAACGCTTTTGTTACAGTCAACAAATGCGAGGTGTAGTGGTTCGTTGTACTCGTTGCACTTTTCTATTATCGTGCGGACGGATTGAATGTGTTCTATTGTGCTATGACCTTTACAGAAACCAGCCTATTCCGGGGGTTGATAAGCATCTAATCTTGTTGTAAGTCTATTTGTCAGAAGTTTGTACGGGGGGGGGGGGGAGTAAGCTAATAGGCCGATAATTTTCGATACTTAGTTTATCGCCCTTTTTATACAGTAGTGCTTCCGCCAAGTTTTATCATTTCCGCTGTAATTCAATCTGCCCCTGGTGCTTTACCGTTTTTCATTTGAGACAATGCTAGTTCTACTTCTTGTATGGTGATGTCAAGCAGATCCTCGGAGCCCACATTGAGAATTCTTTCGCCAACTGCGCTTACTTGTTCTGGGTTGCTTTCTGAGTATAGTGCGCTGTAGTAAATTTCCACAATGTCCATTAAATATTTTCTGTCTTCTTTGATGTTTCCATTTGCATCTTTTAGTTGATGTATTTGGAGGCGACCATTATTGTTATGTGTTTTAAGTATTTTCATGTTTTTGTTGTTTTAGATAGTCGTTGTTATCATTTTTGTGTTGTACTGCCTTAAATCTTCTCTTGTTTTCTTTTTTATAGATTTGTTAATTACGTGATATTCAAGAGTTCCTCTCTCCAAGTTTCTTCTCTTCGCCATAAGTTCTCTAGTCTCGTTTTTTATTTTTGAATTATCCCTCTTGGTAGTGGTACATATCTTTTTGGTTATCGTCCTAATATCAGTACTTATTTGTTTTCTAGGTCGTTTACATTCAAGCTGTTCAATGCTTCTTCATTTGATAATTTCTTGTTGAATTCAGCTTGAAATTTTTGAATGTTTTCCTGAATTGTTTTTGATGTGAGAAATGGTTGTGTTTTGATTAATTTGTTTCGTTCCCTTTTCATGTTTATCTCTACTATAGCTCTTACCACACTGTGGTCGCTACCAGTTTCAGAGCGATTTAGGACCGATACGCCCTTTACAATATCGTATTCGTCATTACGTAATCGATCTCGTGTTTCGTATTTGAGATCAGGCTTCTCCATGTCCATTGTATATTTGCCTAGCAGTCCGACTGAAGTGTACTGGAGCACCATCGTGCATGAACCACATGTTTTGACTGATATTGAGTACGATGTCTTCAAGTAGTTCAGGGATATCATTTTCGAGAAAACTGGTGTAAGAAATTCTATTTAATGGCTGAGGCAGAAAATGTGGCCCAATTAAATCATACCCTATAATACCAATCCATAGGTTCACTGAAAAAACATTTTGAAAATGGTGCTCTACAATCTCAAAGGGATTCTCGTCTGTCCATACGTGAGTATTGTGAAAATTTATGATAGATACTCTTGAAAAATGTGCCTCGTCCGTAAACAACACATTATTTGAAAATTGAAGATTTTGTCGCATTTCGTGTGTTAACAATTCACAAAATCTAGCTCGTTGAGGAAAATCTCTAGGTAAAAGAGCTTGAACCCGTTGGATGTGATAAGGATATAAATGCTGCCCACACAATACCTTGTGGGGAAGCACCAATAACAACGCAAAAGGTGAGTGTTTATTAGAATATCTCTTAGCAAATAACCTTGAGACCTTAAACGTGGGGACAACCCCCACTTTTGTCACGAGAGCAAGGGAAGAGGTCCTGGACGTAACAATTGTTAATGTTGCTGCTAGGAAAAATATAAAAGGATGGAGGGTGATGAGCGAGCCATCACTTTCCGGTCATAGGATCATCGAATTTAGGATAGAGGGAAATACCACCTCGATTCCTACAATCCGAAATCCTATAAATACTGATTGTTCTCTTTGCAAGACCAATCTGAAGGACAATTTGGAACACGTCGAAGTGAATGGGGTAAATCACCCACACTGCGACCTGGAACAACGAGTCGAACAGATCAGTGAGGCAATAATGGAAGCTTTTCATTCCAGTTGCCCACTCTCAAAAGCTCGTTCAGGAAAGGATGCTCCTTGGTGGAATGAGAACCAGTCAAACCAGCCTGTGATCATTAAGGTTGCAAAAAGTGTCCGAAGTTTTGCGGTACCTATTTATTAAAAAATAATAACATTATTCTAATGCTGAACTTATTATTAAATAATTACATAATCACAAGAATAAAAATAAAATAAGTTTGACTAAAGTGTGAGTATTTAGGATACTCTAGTGCAGCGGAACGTGCTATGCAGAAAAGTTTCCCAGAAGAAACATACCATATAAAACAATGTTCAAAACTGTCAAACGACGTTGTCGACAAACTAGAAATGTGAGATGAAAAAGGTTTAATTATGGTAGGCCTAGCTAGAACAACAAAAACAAATCAGAAAGTGAATATAATTTTGAATTTAGTTGAGGAAGATCCAACTAAATGTAAGTGTAAAGAATGTGGGACGACAAACAAATAATTCGCCTTCTGTAAGTCATTAAGGAGTAACTTTCTTATCACTACAGACAAGTTCAAGAGCTCTTGCCAAACGATCTACCGGATGGAGTGAATTTTTGTGAAACGTTACAAGAGGCCACCTTAAAATTGTGCAATAATAATCATTGATAATGTTATAATGTTCTTCCTTACCTGAATTAAATACAGTATTAACATCGGTTACTTTGGCTCCCGCTTTCTCATAATCTTCGTTCATAAAATTTGCCAAAACACCAGCATTTTTTTCGACATTGACTTTAAAGCCCTTCTTTATTAATATTTCAGCTACAGATGGAACTATGGCTATCCTAAAATAGACAGCAAGAAATGTTTCTGTAAAAAAATGTTGGTGCTAAAAGTGAGAAACAGTAAAAATTAGTAGTTCGCGCCTCATTTTTTCACAAATTCCAAAAACAAAATGCAAAAATAATAAAAATGTAGACCACAGAAATAGAGAACATGAAAATGCAACATTGACAAAACCAAAGTTATAATTGTAAATGAATACTAAGACAACGAAAATAAACAAATTGGGAAGAGTATCAGTATAGGAATATCTGGTTGGTACAGTGTATGCTACAGTATAGAAGATGGGCAAATAGAAGCAGAGATAATAGAGTACAAATTAATTAAACTGTACTATTCCTTCAACAACATAAAACTAGTTCACAAACATATCGAAGTAAAAAATGGAAATGCATAATGCAATAACAAGACTAAAAACATATAAGAAAGAACAATGGAGCTGGAGGGTGATAGATGGTAAATTTGAACGAAATGTTTGAGAAGAATAGCGGGTTAAACTAATTGGAATATAAAAGTAAAAAAGAAGATATTGGAAAAATAAAAAGAAACCCTATAATGAGGAAAACAACGAAGATAACAATGAATTTTATGATCATATTGTTAGAGTGAAAGATAAGGATATTACAAGAAAAATAATGAAAGCTGGAAACTCTAAATAATTAAGATGGAAAGGATAGATCAAATCAGGGAAATATGATAAAGAAGAAACTTTCTCTCAAATGAAATAAAGAAATAGAAGAGAAGTTAATAATTAGGTAAAGCCTGTTCAGAGTTATAAGAGACTAAGGCCTGCCGCATATTGAACCTAGCACACGCACAGCCCACGCACAACCCTCACACAACACATGCACAACTCACGTCCACGTTTCTCGTATCTACCGCATATTGAACCCACGCCATACCCAACTCAGACAAAGTTCCACAATGATTGCGAACGATCAACGTACACTTATTGACATGGATTCTAAGTCAGAAGGAACAAATTTGACCTTAAACCTTCTAATTAAGGTTAAAAGTATTGGTGGCATCGAATATTTGCCTATAATCTTTATTACTGTTTTCCGAAAATTTAATGTTCTTATTTTATTTCGCCGGTCGGATTGAAATGCGATACCTTATATAATACTTTACCTTGAAACAAAGAAGTTTTATACGTAACATAAGATACCTCTTAAACGGTCCACAATATACATACATACTTATTTATACATGCCTACTTACAATATACGACATGAACCTAATAATTTATCTCCTTTTGGCAATATGTGTCCACAACTCATCTTTAAATTTAGATCTTATATAATCTTTATGACTGCTGTCATTAAGAACTGGGAAACGGTGGACTAACTCTATTAATTTCTCCATTTTTAATAAATTAAGCTGAACATACGACCCACGAAAACTGTGCGACACACTCAAACCGACCGAAGCGAACGTGGGTTGGGCGTGTGCTCTGCGTGGGTTGGGCTCAATATACGGTACCCCTCAATATAACAAAATAGAAGATATGATCTCTAGCTGTTCAAATATCGTTCGCCGCGCGCATGACATCACGCAGAGAGTAAAATTTAAAACCGTGAGCGTGGGCTAATGCATTTGATGTAATAGAACTTGTGTATGATGCGTTGCTAATGCATTTTGAAGTAAAATGAGGGTGGTTCAGGTTGAATGAGATATTATTACTATTATAAATGCAAAGAGAATTCATGTAAAAGTGTTATATGGAATAGGAGAGCCTACCAGAGCAAAACAATAATTCTAAGATCTGATTCGTAAAGTATATAACATGCAAAAAAACATATTATTATACTTTTTGAATTTTTTGACAAGATTTAATAAACCTGTAAGTTTGTAAATAAATATAAGGAATAAAACAATTAGCAAATTTTAATACTGAATCGGTTGTTTATCCCAAAATAAATATACTTCAGAACAACAATAAGGTACAACTCGGGTACTGTGGAGCGTTCTTCAAAATAATAACAATAATGAAATTGTTATTGTTAATAAGATTTAAAAATATTATTTGTCAACTTGGATTTAAGATAATATTTATTTATTTAGGTATTACGAGAAAACCCCACTAATTGTTACAATACAACAATAAATAACACAATAAGGACAGGTATAAAGACTGATATAGCATAACCAATTAATTTAAAATACATAACATTTTCCATGTAGCTACAGGTACAAAAAACAATACTTATATAAATAAAAAAAATTAAGAACACAACATAACTCAACAAATCACAGCCCTAAGCAATGTTTGAACTGACCTAAAGACATATTGAAAATATCAAATTAAAACTATTCAAAAAGCACAGATATCTCATAGCACCATATGTTGTTCTATGAAAGGGCACATGAAAGGTAACTTTATGGCGAAGACCCCGATAAGAAATGCTAAACCCCACCTGACTCAAAAGATCCGCACAATCAACCTGCCCATTTAGGAGTTTAAATATAAATATATAGCCCCCAACATATCTCTACGATTACCAAGAGGAGCTAGTGACTTTTATTTTTCAATTTCAGCATAATTATATGGTCTAATATTCTATGGTATTAAATTTACGTTCGCGTATAGACAAACGGATCCACTCCTGTATCATTTTTTTGTCTTTTGGAAAGGTAAAAAAGATGACATCGTGTGCAAAGCCTTTCACCTGATTGTCTGAATCACAACCATACACTTCACACATAGAGAAATAAACATATTATTATTATTATTATTATTATTATTATTATTATTATTATTATTATTTGTCTATGACTACACATCTCATGTTTACTAATTTTCAACAATAAAATTGTAGAATTAACCATCATACACACATCCAATAATGTATACGCAAACTAATTCAAGGCGTTCACTCTCGGCGTGACGTCAGAGCACAGCTGCGCGAAATCATACCTTCTATTTTATTGCATCATGGCGGTACCCTACCTTAAACCATTGTCTACAGAATAATACATGCTTGGGTTGCTCGTGGGCTGTGCGTGTGCTGGGTTCAATATGCGGTGAGCCTAACTGATTCTTATTAGGTAAAACCCGGGCTAGCTGTAAAGTTGAAATATGGTGGCAGAACAGGTCCGTACTTTGCTTATAATTTAATCATGGTATTGTAATAAAAATAAATAACACATTAAATAAAATATTTTATTTGTGTGCATTCAGAGATATATTTAGAATTCGAATTTAAGCGAATATTCAAATAAATCAGCAGTGGAATAATTTTTAATGTTTCTGCAAACGGAGAAAGTCCATTTGGAATCCATCCGTCCTTAGATCCGGCATGCAAAATCGTAATGCATTTACCTCTTTTTAATGGCACGTCTATTTTACATTTGCCGGTTGAGTGAACCCAATCCTTTTCCGGGGTATCATATGTGTCGAACCAGGTTTCATAATTGGCCTCTGCTGATCTCTGTAAATTCTAATTTTATAGGTATTCGAATCACCATTCCCGACTTCTACTGGATTCCATTAAAACATATCTTGCATATCTTGTTAACTTTTTGAATCTAAAATCCATGTGTTGGATACACTTCCTTAACGTTGTTCTGCCACATTTTCAAGCCTCTTTATTAAATTAACTAATATAGGCACGCTTTGTTCATCCGTACTATATTTTGATCATTTCCATTTACCTTCGAGAAAATGCCAGTAACGGTTTTATTTCCTTGCTAAAATGGGATTATTCACAATTTTTTATACAGTTGATGTTGAAATTTTTGTTAATGTGACCGTTTCTTCTAACGCTGCTTGCTGACACCACGTTCAATGAGTGTTGAATAATAAAAATCTTTGATAATAAAATATATTATGTTCTAAAGATTGTACTTAAACTGTACATATAGCCACACTAATTAGTTTTAAACTTAGTAATTATTCTTACTTCGTGTGTGAGTCATGGAAAATATGTGCAAGTCTAATGTATCTCAGGAGATAACCCCGTCGAAAAGCAGGAGGTCAAACCGACTAAAGATTTAGTCGGTACCAACATAAAAATAGACAAGTTCGACCAAAATTAATCAGACAGCCCAATAAACAATCAAATCAACAAGATTACCTGAAAGGTAGGATACTTGATATAACTTTTATGTGGAAACGAAGTAAGCAATAATAGTATACTGTCATGTTAGGAGAATAAGTAATACTTTATGTGCTGAGCGTGGAAAGTTTGTCTGACGAACGTAGTGAGTCAGACAATCCATGCGAAGCACATAAAGTATCTTATTCTCCGAATATCATATACTATTTTTTGTTCAAACGTTTTATTTGAGATAAAGCAACAAAAGGAAACTTTTTTTTTATTTATAAAGATATTCAACTTATTTAACTGTATATTCCCTTTTTGCTGAGAGAATTCTTCAACTTAGCTCTGCGGAAAATCTCGAACAATATCCATTTAATGGACCCGGTACAAGCAATGGGTTTTTAAAAGCAGTTCACTCTGGAAAAGTGGATATGAGTAGTACTGATATGGCAAGAAGTGAAGGATTCTTAAATGATGCAAATCTTCATAATTGTGCCATTTTATGACAAGTAAAATGCTGATAGCACTAGTGCTAAAATTGATTGATTTTTATGAGAAAATATAAAAACATAATTCAAAATGAAGTGTTTATTTAATTAAATGCCCAATTAGTAAAACTACAATTTATTTTGGTGAAGCTTGAACCAGAACAGAGAGCAATGTTATCCGGCGAAGTTTTGGACAGAATTTGATCCGCAATGTTCTGTTTCCTTTATAGCAAATCTTTTATATAACCCTCTGCTACTATACTAGACTTCCAGCCACCGTGTCTTTTAATTGTAGTAAGATTAGCATCAGAGTCCGCCAATTAATTAGCTGAAGAACGACGGAAACAATGTCCAGTATGAAGATGGGGATCAGGCAAATTTAGAAATTTAGCAATTTTGGAAGGCATCTTACCAAATGTATTGATTCCAACTGGAGTCCTGGCACATTTATTTTTAATGCATTTTATAAAAACTCTTGAATTATTAATATTAACTGGACGAAGGGCCATGTACTTTTTATCGTAGTTCATATACAATGTAAGAGAGACCGGGGGAATAATACCTTTAAAACAAGGGAATCATTGAAATAGATCATCTTTTAGTCAAATCTTTATTCAAAAGTAAACAAAAAATAATAAAACTTGTTTTACAGTAAAAAAAGGAAACCCCTATATGGCTATCATTACCCCAACTAGTTGGGGTAATGGTGACATACGGCCACGATTACCGCAACAAACAGATAAAAGTTTTCTAAGCACAATAATCGCATAATTATGTATTTTTTTTTCGGTATCGGTACATGCCTTATGAGCCCAATTTCCACAGGAGTTACACATTTACCATACCTCACCATTTTTACCAAATTCCCCGCACATTAAACATATGTCAGTCTCATTCGCATCTTTGTCCTTGTATTCGTCATCATTGTCTTAGTAAGTTTTCTTATTCTTTCCTCTAGATAACTTTCTTTTCTTCTCAACGTCAGGGTTTTATTTGTGGTCGTCAGTTGCGTCATGGGAAAACGTTTCTTTTATAGACCTGTTTCGCACCAGGCTTCGCATGTTTTTGTTGTGTTAGTGTCAGGCTTCTCTTGGAGAACGTGTTTGTTTGGGGTGGACGTGATTATTTGGGAATGCTGTTTTGCAGTCGCCCTCCTACTCCCACTAGTTTTGGATTTTGATGGTCCTGGTAACAGTAAAATTTCGTGGAATGACTTCAATGTCTGAATATTGGGGTTCTGATGGCTCTGCTACTTCCAAAGGTTTCTCGTATGCTGGTGGTTGACACGACTGAGCAGCTGGAACTATCTGTCTTTCGGGAGTTTCCTGACGTTCATGAATAACAGAGACGTCGTTGATAAGACCATCACAACCATCATTGCTGTTGGTTCTTTGAAGTGCAGCTGGCACAGAGTCTTCTTCAGTAAAGACGTCTGGATTATAGGGATATATTTCTATAGCTTAGAACCCTTTTATAGCTTTTTCTGGAGTAGCTACCCTAATAAATGCATTATTGAAAAGCTCTGCAACTTCAAAAGGGGTTATTTTTTCATGCGGGTGATTCCTTAAATACTTACAGCATTCGGAATTGAACGCCGTCTTTAGCGGGCCGTAAAACGTGACATCAAGTGGCTGGATCTTATGTGACGTGTGCGGAGGGATGGACAAAATAACAACACCGTTGGCTTTGCAAAATTTATAAGCTTTTAGGGTAGAGTGAGTGGAATGGTTATCCATTAACAGGAGAACTGGATCATCCGGACTCGCTTTCACAAATTCTTGGAAATGTTCTAAATACTGCAAGAACAGGTCTTCTGTGATCCACCCTTTGTCCGAACAAGTCAAGTATGCAGAGCCTCTGCTGGACACCCCCTTTTGGAGTTGCGGATTCATTCTTTTTCGCGCATAAATAAACATTGGTGGTATATAAATTCCGGTTCCGCTGAAAGCGCAAACTACTGTAATGTTTTGGCCTCTTTCCCAGCTTGTGGCAAACCCAACTTGTTTTAGTCCCTTCTTGGCTAAAATTTTTCCTGGCGTCTCAACTGTAGAGATTGTCTCATCAGTGTTGAATATTCTATGGGCCTTGAAATTATACTTTACTTGCACTTGTTCTAAATTATTAAAAAATATGGCGACTTCTTCCTTATTAAAAGCTCTTATTCGATTTATTGATGTTGCTTCAGGCTTACGGAGAGCAATTGAGGGATTTCTTTTCATGAATCCCCAGAGCCAATCATCACCAGCACTTTTTGAATCTTTATTAAAAGGACATGGCAGGTGATTTTTTACAGCTTATTCATTAGCACATTTTTTATTTCTTGCCTGGAAATTCCGTAGAAAAGTTTTGAAAGAAGAATAACATGCTGGGCTAAAAAATGTTCTTCCTCGACTGAAAATACCGGTTTGCGCCCTAAAAAAGGACCGGCATCACTGTTTTGTTTCAAACGCTTTTGCAGGGTACTTCTCGGAATGTTGAAAGCTCTGGATACCTCCCTAACACTCCTACCGTTCCTAATTGCAGTAATAGCTGCATTTAGCTGGTCACATTTCCAACTCCCTTTTTCAGTTTGCCTGCGATAGGTCCTTGGCATCTGCAAAACGTATTAACTATCTCAACTGTGACTCTTTTATTTTCTAAAAGAAAAATTATTGATGTTTTCAATAATAATGGGGTAATGGTGGCCGGCTCCCATTACCTCATAGCGGCCGGCCACGATAACCCCAAAAAACACGTGTTATAATAACAATAATGAAAAAATACTAAAACTAAACAAATTGCTACTTACGATTAGTTTCTCCGAAGTATATTAATAAAAAAAGAATACGGAACAATCAGTTTCAGAAAAATCAAAACAATAATCTGAAAAACTAACCTATCAATTCACACATTTGTTATAGATTGCTATACCAAAACAGAAATTTCATGTTTACCGCTTCAATTGAAGGAATCGCCGGCCTATTCTTGTTTAACTAGTTGAGCTGCACATAAAGATGTCACAATGGTGTCCTGTTGTGAAATAAAAATTACACCGGGATATTTAGGGTGGCTCCTAGCACAGATAACCCACAGATAGATGAGACACTGATTGTGGCGCCATCTAAAGAGCCCGTCGAGTAAACAACTGAGTGATGTTGGAAAGATTTCTGTAATTTTAGGTTTTGGCGGATTGGCGGTATATTCAAATATACTGTATTTTAATTATTTTATTTCAAAATAGCCATTCATAGTCCATCATTTGACATTTCATTCAATTTAACTCCATTAACTAAATAATGGTTAGATGTTGAGTTAAATTAAATGAAATATCAAATGATGGACCATAAATGGTTAATTAAATTGGAAAAAATCCCACCGTCTCGTAGAAGTCCTTTCTCGTTTCTGGTTGAGGTTCTACAAGTAAACACACAAAATAACAACAATAAATAAGTAAACACACAAATATGTTTGAAAATTTATGTCAATAAAAGAAAACAAAATGCGCTTACTATCGAAATAATAAGTTTACACATGTTTTTGTACTAAGCAAAAAAAATATCAAAAAATGTTTGAATGTATACATTTGTTTGGTTTTTTTGATTCCCTTTTTTGAAGCTTTCGATTTTTTTAGGAATTCTTGATTTTTAACTATTTTTTTATTTTTCGTCTTTATTGGATATTTTGGATTTTTGGTTACCGCTAGTCCAAATACTTAGACGTAATGCCTCAACAAAAGTTAATACTCACTTTCATTTCCCATAAATTGTCACACCATGGGCTATATATGAAAATCGGAAAGGGATCAATACCTTCCATCCCATAGCTGGTAGAGGGAATATAGCTATAACATAAAATAAAACCCAGATTATTATTTTTACAATGGATACATTTTAAAATGGAATTGTCTGAGTATGGTGTACACACTAGATATAAATTGAGTGAATGAAAAGACGAGTACTGAGTATGTCATTTGATTAAAATTCCAGCTAAGAGCTTTCAGCCATTAGGTCATTCTCAAAGCTGTTGACAAGAGAAAAACGCACAACAGGTACAATGTACACACAATGGAATAAAATGTTTGATGTTACATCATTATTTAAGTAAAATTTGTTAAAATTACCCTATAAAGAGGTTGTGCACACATATCATTTAGTTGGTAATCAAATTAGACATTTCGTTATGTGAATTACAATTGTACACACTCTTTATATAGTAATTTTAACAAATTTTAGTCAAATAATGATGTAACATCAAACATTTTATTTCATTGTATGTAGCAGTTACAGGGTTTGATGTTTTTTTACACTTTCTCTATATTTTTTTCTTGACGAGAGCTTTCAGAATGGTCTAATGGATGAAAGCGCTTACCTGGAATTTTAATAAAATTACACACTCAGTACTCGTCTTTTCGTTCACTCAATTTACATTTTAAAATGTCCCAAATTATAGCATGCTATATTGAATACAATAAAACTTACCATCAATTTTTGTTAATTTCCACTAATATGGGAAGGCCAATCAAACTGTCTTAATAACCTCTCTTCGTCTTTCTCAAATCTAAAGAAACACTGTTTTTGAAAATGAAGGGATCATATCCTCCATTGTTTCTTCGTCGACAATTTTTATGATTTATTACCACTGCTTTTCAGCCATATTAATTTTGTCTTCCTGGGTTGGAGGAACAAAACTGTAAAAAGAAATATTTACTTTATTAATGCAGCAATTTTCAGTTTAGCTAATGTAAAGAACAACCATGATCTCTAAAGTTGTCGATTAAATTAGTAAAAATGCTCTGTGTTTTATAAAAATGAAGATAATTGTTATTAATTGTGAAAGAAAAATTGCTAAAATTTTTTTAATAAAACTTACCGAGTACACCACTTATTAGACTCCTTCAGAATACACTTTGACATTGTCTTTTCAATTAATAACAATAAAGCAACGAAACAACAGATAAATATTACACTATAGCATTTAAAAAATACACCAAAATACCGTAACCTTAAAATAACCTCAACACTTTAACTAAGAAATGATAACAGTATAACATATAACATGTGGGGATGGGGACGAGCAATATGATATCGCGCATACGCAGTTATAAAAATCAATAAAATTTGATTACTAACGACGTTACAGTTTTCGTTAATTTTTTGGAATTATTTACCGATTTTAGTTACTCGACGGGCTCTATAGATGGCACGGTCTGCAGTGTCTCTAGCCTGGCTCCTATTACCCCGGAGGCCACCATTCCCCCGGTTACCCCTACCACTTATAACAAAGGTGCGTTGCACATTAGTTTTTATGTCTGGTATATGCACAACTGGTGAAGTTCCGGAATCCCATATTATTTAATGTCAAATCGCACAGTTCCTCTCGACGACAGGCTCCAAAAACACCAAAAATCGCAGCAACTTTCTGTGTTAGATATATTTCATCCGGGGCTTCTGCGAGAAATTCGTCGATTTGTTCCCTTGCCAATACTTGCCTTTTTCGGTCGATATCCCCTTCGCTTCAAAAAATCCACAAGCTTGTAATATCTGCTTATGTCATGATTATTTATGTTCATCATCGACTTTAACGTAGAGTAATTCGACCAAAGCGTTGACGTTTTCCATATTTTGGACTTTTCTTCAAAGTATGCAAAAAGCACTTTTTCACTGGCCTCCTTGCCACTGACATTTTTCTGATCACACAATTTCAAGAAACGATCGTATGAAAACTCGTCCTGACGCTTTCAAAAACAGCTTTATTGGCAGCTTCTCCAGTTTTCGGCGGTAGAAATTCATTTTATTGATGACTTTCCATCGAAAAACGAAGAAACGAGAAATAATATTCGTGATTTATTGACGTTAGTTGTCAATAAAGACAAATCAACAAATTCTGTTTTTGTTTACATTGGCAACTTATTTCATGAATAGATTAGATGAAATTGGATTCAAAACTGATAATCTCGAGGTTATTATTTTATCAATCAATGAATGTAAAATATGCGTTATTTTAGGCTTTTACTGACGTTTTTAGAAAAAATAGTGTATGTTCTTTTATTTTGTTTGAAGGGATGGAACTTCCCTTCTCATAAAATGAAATATCACTTTTAGCACATATATCGTAAATAACTATTATGGGATTAAGCCTTTCATTTTGAGTCAGGTAAAATGACAAAATTATTTTATTTCTATCACTTTAATAAAGAAATTACGTCTTTCAGATTTGTAGTTTACTACATTTTTAAGTTCAGACCTATTCTTACTTGTAATTATTGATTTATTCAATATTTGTTTACGGCTGCCCTTGGATAAACCCATTCAAAATTCGGTAAGTCACTGTCTTATATCTCTGAACAGACTTTACAAGAAGAAACGTGAACGTCAAACAGAAAAGTACTAAATATTACCCATAAATAAGGCGAAATCCATACTGCAAATTGTTTTAAAAGGTCACAGTCTTTCAAATTAATTGTGTTTTCTATAAAAAATTCCCTCGAACAGAATTCTCACCTTTTTTGATTTCTTGTAATTTCCTTGGGTACTCCAACTGTTAAATTTGTATAAGCAATCCCTTGTGGTGGTGGTTTTGTCGGAGGTACTAGAGGCTTTATTTCTTTGGGGTTTTCAAGTAGAATTCTAGTTGTGGAGAAATTTTGATTGCCAGCCATCCTTCGGAACGCTTTTAAACAGGCACTAGCCAACTTAATGGAACTTATCATGGCTCACCCTAATATTTGTTTTTTAATCCACCATTGGGAATTGTCTAAAGAGCAAAATTATGAGTATGATTATTAATATGCATAAATAATTAAATAGGTTGAGGCTGGATATAGCACTAGACTTGGCCCCATCCGACTATTCAGTGTTGGGTTCTAATTAACAGTGCTGTTCCTTAGGGGCGTCGGGAAAATCAAGGTTAGTTAGCTATTAACTCACAAAAAAATAATGTTCCCTTTTCGAATAACCCAATGAGGAATACAAAGTATTGAATATTATGCTATATTGTATAGAAATGAATTATATATAATACTCTTGTGATGTATGAAAAGGGTCTTCGTGGAATAATAGGATCTGGTCTGATTTCTTGTAAAGAGGAAGTTATTCCTGAACCATTGTACTTTAATTTTTTTATTCACTATCTATCTACACTAAGAAGCCTTAACTAAATCTAAATGAAGTACCTACATGTTACTTTGTTGTTAGATATAGTTCTCTTCACATGAGTAAATCGATTAAATATTTATAGTAATATATCGACCTAGTTTTAGTACCTATATAAAAATGCTGACCTTGGATATACATTTGAGTGACCTTGAATACATATATTGAATAGATGCGGCTTTTACTTGATGCAGATCCATACTGAACGAATGATTTGTTTAAAACTTCACTTATTTGAACTAATGTTCAATTTAAACTGGTTGACGCGTTTCACTAACACAGTAGCTTTCTCAAAACGAACAAAGGTAATTATATAAAAATGTTTTAATATATACAGTGCTTAAATACAGAATTCTATTTACTAATGTTAACAAAGGTATTGAAAGAAATTACCTGGAAATTCATTCACTACAAACATTCCTAAGCTATCTTCTAGGTAAAAAGGTTTAATAAAGGAGAGTGGTTGATATCTATTTGCTCATTAAGAAGGTTACCTGAATATTTATTTTTGTTAATCTCAAGGGCCTCTAATAAATTTACACTAAAGGATTTACCAACTACATGTAGAATTTCAAAATTTGGGACGAAAATGTTTTGGTTTTGTAATTTATTATTATTATTATACTTAGACAAGGGCAGAGGGACAAGTCCCTATTGTGCCCAAAAACAGATAATTACATAAGTAACCTACTAGTAGGTAAAAAATACGTACAATATATACAATATACCAAATAAACTATAGGTGCTCTAGCAGAGCACGATCAAGTCTGTTTTTAAACGAGTTAGTGATTTGAGTAGTCAGAATCTAATTTTTTGTTGTCATAGCTACGTTTGTGTTCCGAAATTCTGGCTTTGAAATTTCTAAAAGTTCTATCGATATAAATTTTATCACAGTTGTCATTACCACATTTTAATTTATTCACTCCTGATTTGTTTAATTTTGAAGATTTAGATTTATTATTTTTAATGAGTTTGGATAAATTGTAATCAGTTTTAAAGGAAATATTCATATCCAAAGTTTCTAAAAACGACTGAATTTTTATGGATGGTGTTCCAAAGTATGTTAGGATTTAAATTGTTTATTATTATTTTTACCAGAAGGAAATAATTGTTCTAAAGTCTGTTTTTTTATCTTTTTATTAATGATATTATCAATTAAATTTGGATCGTAATTATTATTAACTGCCATTTCTTTTATGATATTCAATTCTTTGTTATAATTATTATTATTTGATAATGTATTACTTTTCCGTCCAACCTATCTAATATGCGAGAAAAGTATTGCTTTACCCCAAAAAAAGTTGAAATTTTGAAAAAAATGTGCGAGTTATTTTTACGCTTTTCCTCAAGAACAACACGAAAAAACGGTTTTTAAAAAAAAATCCTGTGTGTATCTCGTCGTGGTCATTGTACGTCGGCCACTTTTCGTTACATGTCTTGTTAACACGATACAGCCTCCGGAGTGCAACAAGTTGCCAATTTTATGATTGAATATTGCTCAGGACATCTCACAGCTGAACCCTATTGATTTTCAGCTCACCAGATCCCGTACATCGGGTGCTATGGTACTTGAAGTACGACATTTTGGTCATTTTTTGAGAAATTTCAGTTTCTTAGCACGATACAGCCTACATAGTGCAAAAGTCACCAATTTTATGATTAAGTATTATACAGAACATCTCAAAGATGAAGCCTATTGATTTTTAACTCACCAGAGCCATTACAACAGGTGCTATAGTACGACATTTTTTGTCATTTTTGGAGAAATATCACTTTGTTAGCACGATACAGCCTCCGGAGTATACACAAGTAATTGGATATTATTTAGAACGTCTCAAAGATAAACCCTATCGATATTCAGCTCACTAAAGCCAATACAACGGGTGCTATGGTACTTGAAGTACCAAATTTTTGTAATTTTTGGAGAATTTTCAGTTTGTTAGCATTATACAGCCTACAAAGTGTATACAAGTGACAATTTTATGATTGAATATTGTTCAGGGCGTCTAATAGATGAACCTTATTGATTTTTACCTCGCCAGAGTATAACGGGTATTATGGTACCTGTTGTGCCACAATTTTGGTCATTCTAGGAGAAATTTCGGGTTGTTAGCACGATACAGTCACCGGAGTGTATACAAGTGACCAATTTTATAATTGCATATTTTTCAAGGTGTCTCACAGATGTATAGTACGCGCAAAAGCAAAACATATAGTGCAGAAATGAAATGGCATATCTCCTTTAAGTAAAGTTGCGTAGCTAGACTCTGAAAGGTATTAATATTTTGTTTATTTTTGACAATACCACTTACACACTACACTCTATATTGATGCTAGCGCACCAACTAAATAGTGAGCCGTCCTTATCGCTTGTAGACACGTGCATGCTTTGAAAAAACTGCTATCTCAAAATATGCTTATAGTTCAGAGAAAATAATATTTGCAAATTATATTACTAATTCTTGTTAATAAAACGAGATATAAGGTAGTGTTAATTCTGGTGTTATGTTTAAGATGTATTTAATAATTATGAATTATTAAATACATTTTATTGATTGTTAGTTGAAGTTATAATATTAAATGTCTAATACGCATTTTAAATTGTAACATTGACTGGACTATGACAGTATTAAAATCAAAGGATAAGCCGAAACCTTAAATTTCGCACTATATCTCTTACGTTAACCATACCCTATTGATTTTTAGCTGACTAGAGCAAGTATAGCTGGTCCTATAAATCCAGATATACTACATTTTTGGAGAAATTTCGGTTTGTTAGGACGATACATCCCCCGAATTGTATACAAGTGACAATTTTGTGATAAATTATTGCTCAGGGTATCTCACAGATGTGGAAAAGTTAGTTTTAATCTTTAAAACCGTTTATTTTTATATAGAACTTTAAACAATATATTGGATCAGATAAACAATGGATTTAGTAATTGAAATATAAAATAATTAAAATATAACACAAACTATTACAAGGTGAACACGTGAGGCACACTATGTATTGCTCATCAAGTTTTTCAAGAAGGCAAAAAACAAAAATATCCTTCCTTGATATACAAAGTATTGAATATTCTTTATTTAATTAAGGTTATCGACGATACTTCCATCTATCTATTATAACAACCATCCTAAAGTTATTACTAGATTTTGTTGGAAACATAGATAAATTAGTAGTTTAACTGTGATTATATAGCAGTATTGAACTTAAATCCGTTGTAATGAGTCTCTGTCAAATAAAACTAAGATTTTTTTCAAAACCATACATAATAACCACCGAAAATAAATGAATGACGTTTACTACTTATTAACGTTAGTTTCCATAGAGACTGGGAATGAAATATATGTCTCGGTCTCGTCTCGGTCACAAGTTTGCAGTCACGCCTTCCGGCGAACTGCAGTTCACCATAAGGGCGACCGTATACGGTTCACTTTTTGTGGTCACCTGGACTACAAGTTTGCAGTCGCCTCTCGGCGAACTCGGTGGCGGATCTAGGGGCGAGAGGGCATCGGGGCAAAATATATTTGTAGGCTCCTACCCTATCCCTTGTCTATTTTAAAATTACGTTGATACATTTCTCATAGGTACATTGAGTATCACGTAAAAAGTAAGAAAATAAAAACATTTTTTATTCAGGATAAAAACTGATACAAAACTAAAATCTAATTTTTTGTTTCATAAAAAGTACCAAAACAAAAAAATGTTTTATTCAGGATAAAAGCTACTTAATACCGAACCAATATATATATATATATATATATATATATATATATATATATATATACATATATATATATATATATATATATATATATATATATATATATAGACGAAAGTAGTTCGTTGCCGAAACTAGTTAGGGTAACTTTTTTATTGGGGAATGCGGCAATGTGATAAAGAAAACTCTTATCATTATCAAAGAATCTACAAAATAAATAATATATAAATTTAAAATACTTTTTAAAGTGAAAATATTTTTTTTACTTACACTAATTGAGGTTGTTCACAATAATATAATATCTATTTATATGAAGAAACATCATTGTACAATTTAATCGTTAAAATATTTAAATTGGCATGTTATCAAATTGATGACAATTTGTGACAAGTTGATGTTGTCATAGAAAACATTTTTATATATATATATATATATATATATATATATTTATATATATATATATATATTCAGTACATCAGTATAGTATATAATAAAATGTTTACTATACTCTTATTATATTTAAATGAAATATAAGTAAATCAATAGACAGAATTAACCTCTATAACGCCTTGATCTTCATTATTATCTTTTTTGTCGAATGATAATAAATAACTATAAATTGAATTTAGATTCTGAATGTCAGTTCTTTTATTTAAACAATTATTCTCTTGAGCAATGAATGTCATTTCCAGGAAAATCCTTTTAGAGTAATTGTCTTCTTTACACAAAATTTTGAAGTTTTTATAATCAATTATATGTTTTGTTGAGAAAACGTGTTCTGCTAATGCTGAACGTTCTGGGTAGCTCTACATAGGAGTGATTCAACATCAACTTGTCACAAATTGTCATCAATTTGATAACATGCCAATTTAAATATTTTAACTATTAAATTGTACAATGATGTTTCTTCATATAAATAGATATTATATTCTTGTGAACAACCTCAATTAGTGTAAGTAAAAAAAAATATTTTTACTTTAAAAAATATTTTAAATTAATATAATATTTATTTTGTAGATTCTTTGATAATGATAATAATAAATTATCGAAAGCTTAGGATTAACTAAACAGAGTTTTCTTTATCACATTGCCGCATTCCCCAAAAAAAAAGTTACCCTATATATATATATATAACTTGTGAATATTATGGGGCACAGCCAAAATGTATGGGTGGTTAAGAAGACTCGTTTTTCACAATACCCAGCTTTCCATAATTTTTTATCTTTTTCAAGGCTAAAATTACAATTTTGTTAAACTACAAAACAAGGTTTATGTTATAAATAAATAAAACTTACTAGTAAAGTGAGTAATTTCCTGAAGGATTTCAAAATTACAACATAATTTGGATTTCAGTTTTATATAATTACCAAACATTAATATTAATTGCTAAGAACGTGGTCTGTCGTAAGAAAGAATAAAAATTTAAAATTATTAATCAGTCATAGTTTTTTGACTTTTTCGAATTTTAAATAACAGTGACAACTGGCAACGTTAAGGTTGAAGGTTAAATACCCTAACTTACACTAACTGTTTGATCTAGCGTGAAATTTAATTTTATTATTTGTATATTAGTGACAACAGTCAATATTTAGGTTAAAGGTAAAAGGTTAAATACCCTAATTAACACTAACACATAGATGTAGCGTAAAATTTGATTTTGTGATTTGAAATGTATTTATTTTATTTCAAATTAAAAATTACCAAAAAACCTTGTGCAAAGACAAGTTAAATTTCTTTAAAAAGAAAAGGATGTGGTAACTATTGAAACCTTATATTGATTCTTTGTAAGGCATTAGTTTATGACTTGAATTAAACTCCTCTAACTATGTGACATAAGTCTCTGACGATTTTTTGTTGTTATATTTTAAGAGTTATAAAAACTTTAGTTATTAGCATTTATTAGTTACTGTATATTACTGTTAAGGTGCGTACAGACATATAACAAAACTTCGTATCGTAACGCCGTTGCGTAACAAGTGTGGACGGCACTGCGTAACACCAGAACATAGTAACTTGTAACTTCTCGGCGTTCCATCGGTTGTCGGTTTTTTCACGCCGCATCAAAGAAATGATACGCACTGATGTTGCACCACTTGTTAGCATGTCTGGACAGGTCTGCGGTACACAGTAAAGACGGAACGGCAAAATGTCCCGTTTCTAAGATACGCGACAATGTATTGATACGCTATATTTGTTGACACGCCGTATCTTCGAAGCGTAACAAACAATTGTTGCGCGACGGAGTTACGATACGAAGTTTTGTTCTATGTCTGTACCCACCTTTAAATATCTGGAAAAATATGTGGGAGACTGTGAGTCAGACCATTACAAACGAGGTTCTCAGTCTAAAACAGATGTTAGTTATTATAAAAAAATTCATTGTATTTAATATTCATCATATGATGTTATATGTAGAGAACCCATGTCATTGCTACAGGTTGTTGGTTTATTTTGAAGGTAAATAAGTTGAGTATATATTGCACTTACATTGTTAAAATCTGATCATTTGTTCATTGATGGTTGATTTAATTTTATGTTTACTAGTTCGATAAATTCTCGTTTAGTTTTATTAGATTCTATATTCAAGATTTTAGTTTCTTTATAATTCATTGTATGTTTTTTAGTCTCTAAAACATGCTCTGCAAGTGCACAAGTTTTTTTGTTTAGATTGCAATCGCTTTGATGTCGGGTTATACGGTGCTTTAAGGTACGTGAGGTCTGGCCAGTGTAAGTTAAGTTACAATGTATACAGGGAATGTTATAAATTACGTTGGTTTTCATTTCCTTTTTATCTTTCTGTTTAACTTTAGAAAAAACGTCTCCTACCTTTAAAATATTCCCGTTAGCAATTTTAATGTTTTCATTTTTTAAAAATTCTACTGATCTTGTCTGAAAGGTTTTTAACAAAAGGTAATGACCCATATTTAGTATTTATTGTTTCATTATTATGTAAGGGTACATTTTCGTTGCTTATATGTGTATGATTGAGATTTGTGTCAATAGTTGTATTAAAAATCAATTCTTTAAAAGGGTTCTAGGATAACTATTATTAATGAAAATATCGAAAATAATTTTTAAGTTTTTATTTAAAAGGGTGTGATGACAAATTCGTACTATTCTATTTTTCATAGCTAAAACTAGATTTATTTTTATTTTTTCGGAATGGTAAGAGTTGTAATTTGGGTATCGTCCTGAATTTGTGGGTTTTCTATACCAATCCAATATAACAATATTTTTTGGATTACGTATCAATAAACTGTCTAGGAAAGGCACACTATTATTGGTTTCTGTTTCAATTGTAAATTGTATGTTAGTATTATGGCTATTAAAAACTTGTAGAATCGTGTCTATACCATTACTTGGAATTGTACAAATTAAATCATCAACATATTTTTTTAAAAAGGGATTTCAAATGGTAATTTTGGAATACAACTATCAAGCAAGTCATCCATCACATATTGTGCATATATTTGTTTATACAATTTGTCATTATATGCAAAAAAGGTACCCTAATTATATATTTTTAACACCGAAAAATATTTTTAAAAAACTTTATTTTCACAATATAATTAAAATATTACAATACTTGCTAATGAACCGACTAATTAAGAATAAACTATTTATTAAACAACGACTTTTGCCAACTGATTTCAACTACCCATTTCAACAACAACTTGAATAATACTGGATATGAATATATATATATATATATATATATATATATATATATATATATATATATATATATATATATATATATATTAAAACAAAGCTAACTCTGCATTTCTTATCTTATTTACGGTAATATAATATTATTATTTATTTATAGAAATTTCTAGTTCCTTCTCAATAAAATCAACGAACTCAATAAGATAGTTTACAATGTCTACTTATATTTGGCAAGTAATGGTATAGACACGATACTGCAAGTTTTTAATTGCCATAATACTAACATACAATTTACAATTGAAACAGAAACCAACAATAGTGTGCCTGTCCTAGACAGTTTATTGATACGTAATCCAAAAAATATTGTTATATTGGATTGGTATAGAAAACCCACAAATTCAGGACGATACTTAAATCACAACTCTTACCATTCGAAAAAATAAAAATAAATCTTGTTTTAGCCATGAAAAATAGAATAGCACGAATTTGTCATCCCACCCTTTTAAACAAAAACTTGAAAACTCTTTTCGATATTTTACTACTTATTCAAAAATCAAAAAAGTCAAAAAACTATGACTGATTAATCATTTTAAATTTTGATTCTTTCTTACGACAGACCACGTTCTCTGCAATTAATATTAATGTTTGGTAATTATATAAAACTGAAATCCAAATGTTATCAATTTTGAAATCCTTCAGGAAATTACTCACTTTACTAGTGAGTTTTATTTATTTATAACATAAACCTTGTTTTGAAGTTTAACAAAATTGTAATTTTAGCCTTGAAAAAGATAAAAATAAATTATCGAAAGCTTGGTATTGTGAAAATCGAGTCTTCTTAACCACCCATACATTTTGGCTGTACACCATAATATTTACAAGTTGGTTTTTCAACTAGTCAGCCGTGACTACCCTTTTAGGATTAGGAAAAAATAAAAACAATCTACATCAAATATAAAAACTACTAAGAAACTAAAGTCTAGAACTAGAATTGTCTTTTTCTGACTTTAGTATTAGCAAAATTATATATTAGATCTTTTAAATCTAACTTCGCTGCGATATTACGCAGATGGCAAATGGGCTTTGCTGATATGAAGTTCGTTCCCAAAGCATTTTGTATTTTACTTTTACATGGAAAATATAAGCGACTAGAAATTCAAAATGGTTTTTTCAGATTTATTGTAAAATGAAAAATAACAGAATTACATTTAGTATTTTAAATATGAATTTCGAATTATTTTATTCTAAATAGTTCCCAGCTCTCGTCTCGATTGCATCTCGACATTACGATTCTGAACAGACAGTTGAAATAGTACGGCGTTGTAGTCGATACGACTTCGAGTGTGGTCGATACAACCACAAATCGGCCACATACAAAAATCTTCGATATGTGGTCTGTAGTGCTTATTTATAAAATAACTGGGATAAATATATTAAAATTACTAACACAGATTATAATACATTTAAACGTATTCAGAATAATAACAATTAATCATTCATAGGTTGCCGACACTTTGTATTTATAGGAAGCATTCGATCAGTGGCCTGCATGCATGACCTTCCGCATATCAGGTAAGTGTGATATTTACATTTAATTAGAACGTGCTCTTCGTATATCTAGCCTGGCCTCCTAAGATCAATGCTCGCTATTTACATCGAAATTATTATTAATATAATTTAATCTTTTTCTATGCTAATGTCCAATACTGTCTTTTCGGAATCATCACAGGTCGACCTAGCTGCAATTCGCAATCGGCCGACCACCAATCCGTGGCCGAGACAACCACAAAAAGTGGCTCGTGTAGGCAGGGCCGGAATTACGAATTTGCCGCCCGTGGTCCCAAAGCATTTCGTCGATTGCAAAAAACGTGCGAAAATAGTTCTTCTAAATATTAAAAATAGGATTTAAAGAGGATTTCATCTAAAAAATGTGACTGATGCAATTTTTTTCAATAATAAAGTTGATTAAATAATTATCTCATAATATATAAATATACATGTAAATCGTACTATTGAATTTAGATACTTTATACTGATTATATTATTCATTAAAATATTTTTGAATACACTAATCTTGTTATTCATAAATACCTTATCTAATCACTTATCCATTAGTTTTTGTCTCTTTGATGGCATTTCTTCATCGTTAGATTCGACAAACCTTCCCGATTCTAGTAGATCTTCGAAATCTTCAAGACCATCACCGTCTTCGTCTCCATAATTATTTCCAGTCTGCATTGGTTCTTCTTCGTCCACAATTTCATCTGAATCATCAACTTCCTCGTCGTGTTTTCTTCCACATTGGAGCATTTTTCAGAACCATGACAGTTTGAGCATCAATTTGTGTATTTTAAACCATGTTGTCGGCAGCCACATGTTAAACTCTTACATCCAGTTTCACAGCTGCAGCAAATAGTTTTGAGCAATATTTCCGGAATTAATACCTTTTCCGTAAATTTGGGCATAATGCCACGTTGATGTTGCTTCCAGCCCCAGCCTGTTGCTGTCAGTTTGTTACCCAGCCAAGTTTGAAGCTGATAATATGCCCTGTAACACTGTTGTTCTGCTGCACCGTCTGTAGTTGGGAAATTTGCCAATATGAAAAATGATTTAATTTTTACCAATTAATATTTTCTCAACATCAATTGATTCAGTGTTATATTATCATTTTTACATTTATAAATAGATTTGATTAATTGTAATCCAGTTTTTGCGATATCTTTTTTGTTTGCATCTTTTTTATAAAAAATATTGGCCAAATTTGACAAATTTTTCTCGTCTGATAATGAATTCACGATAATTTTCTTTCCTTTTCCGGCAAATTCAGATGTTGTATCGCAACCAGAAAAACAATGCAGGAACGCGGCAATATTTTTGAAGGATTCATATTTGATACTATTAGACGTGAAAAATAGATCTTTTACATTTCCAGAACCTGGTTTGAGAAAATAAATATCATGATTATTAGAAATTAATTGATTCAAAGGACCAAAACCCACAACAATGACAGTTTTATTAGTATCTCTGGCAATTTTTATCTAGGTCTTAATTATGTTAACATCAGCATCTTCTTCTACTTGTTTACAGGAAAATCCTTGTGCCTGTAATCTATTTATTAACGTTTTTATTATTTGGTTTTGATAATTGAACTCTGGAATATTGTCTGAGATTTTTCTACGACTACTTTCTCCTCTTTTAGTTAAATTAGCTGCCGGTAGTGTTCTCACAGTAAATGATTATTCAACTTCGGGGTACCCTTCTAAAACGATATAGCTGCTTGCTGCGTAATGTTTTCCTACATTGCGCAAAATTATACATGATAAATTAACTCCAATGTTAAAATGTCATATACCTGGAAATGTTATTGTCACTTTGCCATCGATAAAAAAGGTGCATCCTTTTTTATCGCGATAAAAACTTCTCTTCCTCAATATCTAGTAAGCGGACGTCACTTTTACACAATGACAATGAGTCGCAATTATTGTTGTTGTTCATCCATATATTCTGTCGTTAATTTATCTTGCCAAAAAACACTCGAGCTTTTCTTTTATTAGATAAATTCCTCTTTGACTCAAAGTTTTGCCAATCACTAAATTTGCTCGAAAAACTGACATTAGATAAAATCGCTCTACCTTCGGTGTCGCGATTTTATCATGTCAGTTTTTCTCGTAAAATTAGTGATTGGCAAAACTGTTTCGTTGCAAAGAGAAATTTATCCGATAAAAAAAAAGCTCTTGTGTTTTTACTGTTGATTAAAAAAATTCAGATTCGAATTTTTTTCGTTTATTTGTATTTTCTGAGAACATTTACCATAGTAATGTATTTTTTTATATCATCAACAAGTTTCCAACGAACAAAAGGCACATCGACTTTTTTAAGAAAGCAGATATTTTGACGTGAAAATTAGGGTGCTTTTTCGAAATTAATTCAAAATAAGGTAAAAAATAAATATTTTAAATAAAAAAATTACTGTATGTATATTTGGGACATGAATAGGTAAGTTTTCGCCAAATTTCGTGAATTTTTTTTGTAACAGACAAAGATAAAAATAAAAAACCAAGGACTTGGCTATTTGAATGTTTCACAAACATTTTAAGGTTATGTGAAAAAAGTGCAAATACAAAAGTTGTAGATCTTTTTATTACTTACAACTTTGCCAATTAACTTTTTTTCATAGAACTAGTTTTGCCGGAAATCGAGATAAACCGTTTTTACCCTTAAAAACTAACCCCCTTCCACCTCAGACCGTCAATTATTTTTCCTTTCATTTTTGTTATATTCTCTTCCTTTTCCTATGGATTTCATCCTACTATTTTTTTTTCCATTTTTACCATTTTCAAAATTATCGACCCTGGTCTATATTGAGAGCTAAAACATTTAATTCATAGTGAAACTTTTCAAAAAGTTTAAACTCAAGTTAACAGAAATTTTTACGCCTAGCTTTAGTATTAGCGAATCTATCAACGACATCATTAAAGTCAAGCTTTAGTCCGGGAAAGTAAGGTCGAAAAATCTGTTAAACATCACAAGCTTCCCAGCGCTGATTTTTCATTTTTAAAGGAAATTATATCGACCCAGCATCACTCTCCTAGATTGTCTAATAATTTCCGCTGGAGCTTGCGACGCAGCTTGCAAGCACAGCTCGGACCACATAAAATTCAAGCAATTTATGCTCGTATCATTTCTGAACGTGTTCTTACAAAAAAATCGTAGAGATGAAAATTGCAGCAAATCTTATGCTCTTGAAGGTGACGTAAATAGTTTGTCCAAAAAAAAAATTTTCCGAACTTAAATTTTCCAAAAATTGAAAAAAATTTCGTAAATCATATTTTTGGCTGGTAATTGTAAATAAAATATTAATAACGAGGTCAAAACATAGATAAACATAGAGGGCGAACTTCTAAAAATTTACGTTTTTTCAGATTTGGAAAATTCAAAATGGCGGCTGTTCAAATTGTAAACAATTTTTTTTCAATCGCGTTTAAATTTATGAAGATTAATGATATCGAGAAGCGGTTGGTTGCAATCGACAGGTTGAAAGTTATATTTATAAAAATAACATAAACAAAATTTCCATCTAGTTTTTTCTCATTTTGGCGTTGAAAAATTTGTTAAAAATATCTTTTCACGTTATAAATATGTATGTTTTTGTAAGACGAGTATTTTGAAAAAAATATTTTTCAGATGCGACTTTTACAAGCTGAGATAAACAAATTCAAAGTCTGCTAGATACTGTCATAATATTAATTGAAGTTTTCAAATGTTGATCACTTCGCTAGGTTGTTGAATCCCAACTCAACTTAAACACAATTTTTCATTTTTCTACCGTTAATTGGTCCATTCAAAAGAGAACAGTAATCCTAGCTCGCTCGGCCAAACGGTGCGGTGGCAGCTGCATGGCGTAGTGGTGAGGTGATATGAGTCAATTAGTTGATTGTGAACTTGCAATTGATAGTAGCAATAATATCGATGAGTATTCATTTGCTAATGATAATGACGAGGAAAATTGTACAGAGACACTTCCTCAGAGACCAAAAAGAGCGAGAATTTGTAAAAAAAAGATGTAAATTTGTAAATAAATATTATTCTTAGTATCTATGTTTCGAATTATGTATAATATATTTAATGAATGGATTTATCGATATAAATTATAAATATCATTGTATCTTATTTCTAGTAATATGTAATCATATTAATAATAACCATACTATAAATGCACAATTTTTACAAAGAAAACCAAAATAAAAGCTAGAGCTTCGTTGAACTGCGAACGAGCTAAAACAGCTAACTAACCTTTTCTGGCCAACAGATTATCTTAAATAATTCTTTACCCGTGAAAGAGTAGAAAATGAACGTTCCGCTACACAGTTGCTGGCTGACGTACACAAAAATATCTTAAGAGCTACACTAACATTTGGATATAAGTACTGGAGATCTTGTGACAAAATATATCTCTTCAATTGTGACAGCGACATTTCTTCTGTATTGGATGTCTGTTTTTTGTACAACAAACCTTTCAAATGAAGACATTTAACAATAAAAGAATGAGCTTCAATGTCCGTTGAGTATAATTCAGTGGTACTTAAGTGCAGAGGTTTGACAAGATTGAGAATATGCTTAGAAATTCATTGTAAATAGCAATTCTCTTGTTTAAATCAGACAGAAACTTGTCAATTATTAGTGTATAACTTTCTTTGAGTTGGCCATCCACGTTTTCTTCCGCGGTCTCTTTTTGTTCTTCAGAATCAGAAGAATCACTGACGTCAAAAAACTTCTTTCTTCTCCGCAATATCGTCGGCCAAGCTACGACACATTCTGCCTGAAGTTCACCATCATCTTGTACCGACCTTAGTTTCTTCTCCCCTTCAGACTTAAAGAAATTAAAGGTTTCTCTTAACTCACTGACAAAAGTGTCAAGCGAACCGTCCAGAGTTACAACATTCATTTTTGGGGATTGAACTTTTTCACTTACAGCGTTAAACTCGTGTAAAACATCTCCCCAAAATGCAGCCATAAATGTAGTTTCTTTTGTCAAGAGCTGGTGCAAAAGTCCTTTGGCTTTACTTTTGGTAATTGCACTCTCTTTTTCGCTGTCAAGTATGCTTTTCAATGCCTTTATAATAGGTTGAAAATTTCGGTTCAGGCTTTTGCAGGCATCTTCTCTCTCTGACCATCGAGTAATACTCAGTGACCTAAGTGATAGTTCTTATTATGTGGTTTAAAATATTACTCCAGTACATTCCACCTGTGAGTGTGTAACGACACTGTCGTCTGAACAAGAAATAACCCCGACAAATAATCAGAAAACAGACCAGGGGTACAGAACACTACCCAAGCCAAACTAGACGGAGTTGGGCACCCAGTACCGAGAGGGCAGCACCTTCGCCGTTCTGCTAATAACTTGACCCATACGACCAAAGCAGATGGACTGCGATATACAAGGCAAGCTCGATCCTTACGTAGAATAACGATAGGAAGCTTCAACGGAAAATAACCGAAATGTTGCACTATATCCCGGAGCGTGTTGAGCCTGGGATTGTGAACACATACCACCCGGCTTGTCGTCGACCCCTCGGTGTGCGTTGAACCCGAGGCTAGACGCTAAGCAAACCCTGTATATCGGACGAAGTCCTAAAGAGTGTTGAGCTTAGGACGGACGCCAAATACCCTAGGTCAAGTTCTGCAGCGTGTTGAGGGCGGGACCGAAGCCTTCCCGATTAGCCGAAATCTCGGAACGCGTTGAACCCGGGACGGAAGCAAATTCCCAACCTTCGAGATCACGCTGTGCGTTGAACGCGGTATCTCGACCCTGATACACCCCGTTGGTTGTAGGAACCCCGAACGACAGAACGGAACGCCGCAATTTGACCGAAGCGAGTAGTGTTATAGGAACCTATCGTCCCGGTGAGGAATCCGGACAACAGAGTACAACAACACACGACCACCCGTTACGAGACGCCATACGAACGGGAGAAGAATCATCCGCGACTCAACCCGACGACCACCCCAGAGAGACTGCCACCTCCAGGACCAATAGATCGTGTATATAATTTTTGTACAGAGTATTAAATTTCAGTTGTAAATATTTATTTTAGTTTGAACACGTCACACTGTTAAATATAGAAGTATATCTAACCATCCAGCCCTTTTCATGCTCTACCACTCTGACTAACCGCGACAACTAGCAATAACGAACTATGTGCCCGAGGTACGGATCGGAACACCGCTACAAATCGACGCTCGAGCAACAATTATAAATTGACGCCCGAGCAGCGATTACAAGTGGAGGAAGAAAAAAAGTTGTAAAGCGATTGTAATAAATCAAAAAACTGTCTGGATAAGAGACAGCACTACAGACATCCAACCAAGTTCAAAGAATGGGCTGAACAAGGCACATAAAACATCAAAGGGTTGACTTTTTTCAGTCTTGCTTGTAGGTCTGAATAAATTCCCGACATATTTGAGGCGTTGTCAAATGACTGCCCACGACAGTCCTAAATATCTAGACCGCACATATTTAAAAAGTCAAGTACTGATTCAGCTAACTGCGCACCTGTATGGTCTCGATTTTTCAGGAAACCGACAAACATTTACATACCTTATAATAAATTATAACTGGTCGCTATGGGTAGCATCGGGAATGGAATCAACAATGATTGAAAAATATTTTGATTTTTTCAGTTCATTGAAGATTGTGCACTAGGTGTACTAAAGTTGAAGGCTTATAAAAACTCTAAACTTGTGTAGAGAATCAAATCTAACTGTACATCAGTTTTAAAATACAATGGCGTCACTAATAATTTACAAACATTGAGTAATAAACGTTATAAATCTGAGTGAAAACAAAAATCCTGCATAACTCGCTCTTGATTTTTAGCGAAACTTTAACTGGTCTTCAAAATTTGCCGCCCTGAGTCCGGGCCCATGTGACCCATGCCTAAATCTGGCTCTGCGTGTACGACCGCTCTAAGAAATGCTATGTTCATGGTCTATAGACGATTGTGGAGGTCGAAACGGGCGTCTGTGGTCGTTTTGTGGTCGCGTCAACAGTATGTCGGTACATGCGTACACAAGCCACTAGTTTCCGGTCGTCTCGATTTGGAGCAGACAGTTAAAATAGTATCTGCTTGATTTTTCTCATATTAGTGTCAGTGTCACAATGTTGCGTTTTAAAATTTCAATTATTCCATTAAATAAATTTATTGACATTCTGGCGCAATAAAAAAATTGCGTTCGTCCTCTTTCAGTTTGGAAAATAAAAATTTCCTTCTAGTCGAAGAGTTAAAAGAAGGTGTACTTACAACGAGCATACCTTCCTAAGATTTTTTTTCAAACGAAGGAGCAGAAGTGTTTCTTCTGCGAGATCCATGCTTCAACTTTTCAAATATTTCTACCTTGTGGTTCTAACGGGTGCTGTCGCGTTATATTCGATAAGACTTGTAACGAGGTTTTCGTTACGTAAATGATATTTTATGTCATCGAGTATATTTTGATTTTATAGTTTATGTCGCTGAGTATATATATATATATATATATATACAGGGTGGGGCACTATGAACGAACTATTCTCTGTCGTCTTAACGGCAAACAAAATTAGAAAAAATAAGATGTAGAATTGAGTAGATTACTTAGGACTATAATTTAAAAATATTTTGGAATATACAGGGTGCTCCAAAAAAGCGTGCCGTATCAAAGTTAGGCTCCTTTAAATGGAACACCCTGTATTTTATCACATTTTTGAATTATACTATCAAAAATAATGTAAGTTCAGTTTCCAGGATAAATCGATTTTACATAATTTGTAGACCCTCCGAAAAAATACAATAACTTGAAAATAAAAACGGATAACCACATTTGCTTTACACCATCTCACTAAAAGCTTTTAACATTCTGTTTCCAATATTTACTGGTATGCTATAATATACAGGGTGTTTTGAATATGACAGTATAACACTAACCATTTAATACATAAATTTCTGGCTTAATTTAAATGGAACACCCTGTATCTGTTGGGTCTGTTCAACGTGGGAATTTATTACCTTTCAGTTGGTATTAGGGTTGCCTATATCTAACTCTGATAGTTTTCGAGAAATTTTAAATTTGTTTTTTAATATTCAATTATTCTAGTTACCTATGACATGATGGTACTCCGATGGAAAGTTTTTAAAAATTTGAAATTTGTTATTTTGACAGTACGTGCTTTGTTGTATGATTTATTATTGATAAATTACAGGTCTCTTACACCAGAATTTTATTAAGGGTACACAATCATTAACTTTGCATTAAGATTAGTAAAAAAATTGCAAAAAATTTAAAGAAAGTACTCAAAATCATGCCTATCGTGTTAGATACAAGCTTGAACTCTTTTGAAAAAATTATTGTTATTTTCTAATATTTCTAGTGTTATTCTTTAAAAAGGTCACATTATCCTATTCTTTATGTCCTCTGAAGTGGGTGACTGTGTATTGTATTTGGTTTTTAATATTATTCACTTATCTGGCATCTAGTTACCTATGAAATGTCATTCAAATAGATATTATTTTAATACCATTCCATCTGTCAAATAAATTTAAAAATTTGTATAGTGTGTATTTGTGTATTGTATTTGTATAGTGTTGATGTATTGTTAAGTTCTAATAATTGACATAGTTATTAATCCCTGGTTAAACATGAAAAAGTACTCTAACGAAGAAATAATAGATATGATCTTAATTATTGGTGAGTGTCAGAACTGTTTTTTAGCAAGTAGATTATACGCTCAAAAGTATCCAAATAGAGATCATCCTAACAGAAATGTTTTTAAAAGACTACTGCACGTATTCAAAACTACTGGAAGCGTGCAATATACAAAAAATTCTAGACGAAAATCTGCAATTACAGACGATTCAGAATTTGAAGTAATGGGTGCGCTTGTTGAGAATCCACATACTAGTCAAAGATGTATTAGTGAGCAAGTAGGTATAAGCAAGAGAAGTGTCGCTAGGATAATTAAAAAACAAAAATTTCATCCCTACCATATTCAAATGCAACAGCAACTATTTGATAGTGACTTTGAAAATCGTATTGAGTTTTGTTTATGGGTTATGGATAAAGTGGCAGGGTCTGAAGATTTTTTTGATTTTGTTCTGTTTACGGATGAAGCTACGTTTCATAAAAACGGTTTAGTAAACAAACATAATTTTCATTGCTATAACGACGAAAATCCGCATTACTTCCGAAGTGTTGAGCATCAACATCGTTGGTCATTAAATGTATGGGCAGGAATCGTTGGAACCCACATAATAGGGCCTTATTTTTTTAATGGAACGCTAACTGGAAGAAAATTTCGTAAATTTTTACGTAACAAACTACCCGAACTTTTAGATAACGTTCCACTAGCTACAAGACAAAAAATGTGGCGGCAGTTAGATGGTGCGTCTGTTCATTACAGTGTAATTGTCCGGCGTTACCTAAACAATATTTTTCCACAAAAATGGATTGGGCGAGGGGGTCCTTACCTTTGGCCGGCAAGATCCCCATGCTTGACGCCATTAGACTATTTTCTTTGGGGTTACATATAAAGTATTGTCTACAATACAGAGCCAACCACTCCTGAGAACATGAAGGATAGGATAAGGAGAGCGTTTCAAACAGTAACACCAGAGATGTTAAAGAAAGTGAACAATAACTTTTTTAAAAGACTTGAAATTTGTATCCAACAAAATGGGCGTCACTTTGAACACCTTCTTTAAATTTTTTTTTGTAGTTATTTTTTTATAATTTTGAAGCTTATTGTATCTGTATGCCCAATAATAGTGTACTTACTCTTAATAAAATTCTAATTTAAGAAACCTTTAATTTATCAATCATAAATCATACAACAAAGCACTTACTGTCAAAATAATAATAATTTTTAAAAACTTTCCATCGGAGTACCATCATGTCATATGTAACTAGATGTCAGCAAATAATTGAATATTAAAAAACAAATTTAAAATTTCTTGAAAACTATCAGAGTTAGATATAGGCAACCCTAATACCAACTGAAAGGTAATAAATTCCCACGTTGAACAGACCCAACAGATACAGGGTGTTCCATTTAAATTAAGCCAGAAATTTATGTATTAAATGGTTAGTGTATACTGTCATATTAAAAACACCCTGTATATTATAGCATACCAGTAAATATTGAAAACAGAATGTTAAAAGCTTTTAGTGAGATGGTGAACAGCAAATGTGGTTATCCGTTTTTATTTTCAAGTTATTGTATTTTTTCGGAGGGTCTACAAATTATGTAAAATCGATTTATCCTGGAAACTGAACTAGATAGGTATAGGGAAATCTTAATGAACTTACATTATTTTTAATAGTATAATTCAAAAATGTGATAAAATACAGGGTGTACCATTTAAAGGAACCTAACTTTGATACGGCACGCTTTTTTGGAGCACCCTGTATATTCCAAAATATTTTCAAATTATAGTCCTCAGTAATCTACTTAATTCTACGTCTAATTTTTTCTAATTTTATTTGCCGTTAAGACGCCAGAGAATAGTTCGTTCATAGTGCCCCACCCTGTATATATATATATATATATATATATATTCATTTATATTACATATCCCCATTATATATTCTTTCCATTGTATACAAATCATTTTATAGTTTATGCCGCCGAGTATATTTTCATTTTATAGTTTATGTCGCCGAACATATATTCATTTTTATATTGCATCTACCCGCTATATATTTCAACCACTGTATAGAAATTGTTTTAGGCATAAGATTTATAATTATTGTAAATCTCCGTGAACATTCGGGGTAGAAACAATTTTTGTAGAAGGTTAATAGTTATTCAAAGTTCCGATGATATTTTTATTTCTTTTACTATCTGGTTGCGATGGAGAAATCATTTTTCTGTTTGAAAATATTTATTTCTATTTTAAAACTCAACATTTCAATGTACTGGTTTCCCCACTGCAACGAGATAGATATTGGTAGAAGCGCGCAGGTCGAACTAATCGAGAGAGGTGGAAAAGTAAGACTGAAGGCAGGTAGATTTGGATTTGGAATCGAACGAGGAGTGCAAAAGTGCTGGCTAACCGGAGCTGGAGATAGCAATTGTGCACCGTCCGCCGAAAATTCTTTGACTTCGTTTTGCCAATTACCCATAAATTTCCGCACTTTAAAAATTTCTCGATAATTCCGTTGCTGTAAAGGTAAGAACTTTTAGTAATAAAAATCTGAAAAATAAGTGGTCTTTTCAATTATAAATTTAGAATATTCATGCAGTTGATTTTCATTTTAAAATAAGTTGGAATATCTTTGTACACCGGAGTGTGGCAAACCATTATATCTCAGCTGATTTGATACCTTTTCCGATTTGTAGGGAAAATCTTGATTGAAATCTCCGGGAGCTCCAGGCATACATAAACGCTAGGGCTTCCTGATATTTTAAATCTAGAGTTCCCATTCTTTGATACCTATTCCGATTTTTAGGGAGAATCTTGATTGAAATCTCCGGGAGTGCCAGGCATACATAAACGCTTGGGCTACCTGATATTTTAAATCTAGAATCCCCAGTTTTAGTATCTTTCCCGATCTTTCTTTTTAGTAGGCTTCCTGATATTAGTTCCCATAATTTGATACCTTTTCCGATTTTTAGGGAGAACCTTGATTGAAATCTCCGGGAGCGCCAGGCATACATAAACGCTAGGGCTTCCTGATATTTTAAATCTAGAGTCCCCGATCTTTAATATCTTTCCCGATCTGATAGTTTTTTTATATGACTAACACCTAACCCGTTCCATTCATGAAAGCTTATAAAACATTTTAATGAAAAGACCGCCAAACTTTGAATAGTTGTTGTTTGCTTTTACCGCTTCTTTTTTCATATACGTTTTTTTATGATCATAAACCACTCTCGCTTATGTCTTGCCTGCTTCGTCACTAATTAGTGCATAGCTGATATACATATAGTTAAATAATACATATGTGCTTTTGGAATACAAGGGTATTGTCTCCCCTTATGAGTATTGTTTTTTTATATATGTAACGGCTTGGTAGAAAATATAATTATAATAAAACCTAAATAAACCTTTGTGTTTTATTGACCTACTATAGATTAGCACCTCCCTATGGTAGAGTAGTTGTTTGGCAGCACGTATTTTAACTTCCCCGTAGTGTGGATCATGATAATAATATTTATTTCAGGACTAGCGAGAACGTTTCTGTATTTAGCAATAACCTCCCGGATTTTGACGACAGTAGATCCCTGGAATTTACCGTACCTCCATCTGAGGCTACCTGGAACTCTCGACGAGTGAAGTCGAGGGGCCGTGGAGAAAACCACGTTAAAAATCTGGCGCCCGAGAAAGTGTAAGGTTTCAAAGGTGTCAGAAGTGACGTATCGAGGCCGTAAGAGGTAGGACAAGAGGCTGCTACCTATACTACCTCCGAAAGCGAGTAGAGAAGAGGGAAAACACGTCTCCATGATCATGAAGTAGATTTTTTAAATGATTGAAATATATTATTTAAATTTATATTCAGAGCAGTTATTTGCTCCCCTTGCTCATGTATAGCCTGACTGATGCCATCTAATTTTCTATTAATTTCTGATAAGGTGTTTGATATTTTTTCAAAGTGGTGCATGTGTCAGAAGTGACGTTCCGAGGCCTTAAGAGGTAGAGCAAGAGGCTGCTACCGATACCACACGCAACTCAGGATCGCGTCACATACTGCAAGGGTGGCCGAGAAAACCTCAAGTCGGACCCAAAAAAATCGTCAGGATGTAGTCGGCCCGGTCGCAAAAGTCACCCCGACAGCCAATCTGTGGCCGGGTTGACCACAAGAAGTGGTCCGTGTACGGGGTACGGCCGCCCTAACGGCTCTTTCACACACACCGGTTTGTCGCTTACACGGTTAAATTATGTACATTTCAATCAAAGCATTCACACTTACCGTGTCCGTTTAAATGCCATCCGTCCACCGCGATATTGCCGGACATTCCGACTATTAACCCGGTCGACCGTCACCGTCTATATGGCGGCCGGGTTGATAGACGATAGTGGGATATGAAGTAACACGTGCGTGTTTACATTGTTCTATATTCTTTCTAAGATTGCCGTGTTATGAAGTACTAATTTCGTAAAAAAGACGGGAAACGTAGACTTTTGAAGCTGAGTTTTTGCAATGGAAAATATATTGTTGATAAAACTTGATATATTTGATTGAAGGAAGACCGGTAATTTTGGATAAAACCATGGAAAAGTATAAAGATATAAATGAAACAAGAAATGCCTGGCGGGAAATATCTGTAGAACTGAACAATTGAGCAATTGGAAGACGATGAAAAAAATAAGTTCGATAAGTACGTCTGAATATGTCTTTATTCAAGTATATAAACAGGTTTATTATCATAAATCATGTAGAACAATCATTTGTTGAACTTTGTTATAAATAAAAGGAATACCAAATTTTGAATAGTAGTAGTGGGTGGGGTAAGAACTCGCTTTGGGCGATAGCGTTTTGGTTGAAACATGTTAAAGTGTTAAGAATTAAGTGTAGTGGCTTGTTTTGTTGCAGTATTTTAAATATATTGCAATCAGCAACATTGTAACTTATAATTTGCAATTTCTAATTCAAAGACGAGAATAATTTACCCCACTTTCTTCTAAACTATTTTAGATATAATCGTACTACATATATAGGACTTATACACTAATTTTGGACATTTACCACTTCACAGATCCAATAGATTTTAGAATATAATCATTTTTAATGTTTCTAACGTTATTTGCGGACATACCTCCACGTACGGCTTCTTCAAGTCCGGTTATAGTCATAGTATCATCTATTTCATACCAGTCTCTATACTGAACAAAGTTATGTAACACAACAGCGGCCTTTACAATATCAACAGCGAAATCAGGATCCAAGTTAACAGGTCGATAGAAAATTCTCCACTTGTTACTTAATATCCCAAAAGCACATTCTACATATCTGCGAGCCCGAGACAGGCGATAATTAAAAAGTTTTATCTTGAGTGTTAAGTTATGTCCACCATAGAGTCGAAGTAGATGTCTATCAAGTCCAAACGCTTCATCTCCCACGAAAAAATAGGGTACCTTAGGATTCACTGATCCTGTTACACATTTTTCTTCAAGAATTTCCAGTTTCTGGTTTTTTATTGATTTCCATAATATATTCGATTAAAGATATTCGAATCGCAGTCTTTTCCGTGAGCTCCAATATTTACGTAGACAAAACGATAATCGGAATCTGCTATCGCCATTAAAACTATTGACGAGTACCCTTTATAATTGAAGTACATCGAACCAATTGGGTTGATAATTCGAATGTGCTTTCCGTCAACTACTCCTAAACAATGTGGAAAGTTTGCTCTGTTTTCAAAGCGTTCAGCAATTTGTATCCAATCTTGTTTCGTTGGTACTGGAAGACCTCAGAATGCATAAGAGACCATATAGTAGTGCATATCTTTTTAACAATGCTGCTAATTGTTGAAATAATAAGTCGATAACTATAGTGTAGATCGGTGAAAGTAGAACCGCTGGAGAGATATCTGAAAAACATGGTGGTGTTTTAATTTATAGTAATAGTAATTCGGTTATTTTATTGTTACAGGTAAGCAATTGATGAAAAGATGAGCAAACATCAGGCATGCTTTTCATAAATCTTCCAAAAAAATAAAGAAGCTACGAAATCAGAGGCTGGCGCAGCGACAAATAAAAAGTATATTTATAATGAACAGTTAAAATTCTTAACAAATTTTTTCGAAAACCATCAAACAGAAGATAGTTTAATTATCAGTGAACAGCCAGAAACACTGACTGCAGCATCTGAGAATACGTCAACCAATCAAGAGAATGTCGCAGAAAATAAAACCACTTCCAAATCATTCAAAAAGTCATCAGTACGAAACAGTAAATCAGATCCTGTAGAGCTACAAATAATTGAAGCACTGAAAATGAAATTTGATCACAATATGTCCTTTTTTGCTGGGATACTTCCATCTTTGAATACTTTCAATGAAAAAGAAATATTACAGTTTCAGATGGGGGTTCTGCCAACAATAAGTTCCATCAAGCAACGACAACAGCTACTTCCCAATACCAATCAATCGTTTACTATTACAAACACCAGTATCCCAAATTTTGCTCCATTCCAACTTAATAATCCCAATACAGTGACACCTTTAAATGTTGTAGCAAACCGATCATTTCATATACTTACAGCTTGTATTTTCACACCCTCAACTTCTTATCAGTTGCAGTGTTCTCCTTTTTAGACAGCAGACTCATCATCACCCCATTCACAGTTAAATGAATATCAAGGCTCTTTCGATTCATTTGATTTCTCTTAATATTCATGAACATAAACATTTTCAATAATAAAAATTAAATTTGATGCATAATAAACAATGAGAAGTTAAAATTTGACTTTACTTACCTTATTGTAACTGCTAACATTTGCAATGGGTTAATACATTCTCTCATAAATGCGTTTTTATGCTGCAGAGAATCCTTTAGTCGATGATGTAGTTCATCAAACGTGGATATACGCATCCTAAAGTAATTAAAAAAATTCTTCTCAACTTGTCTCAGGTGTAATAAACGAGTATAAAACACGCCAAACTCTTTTCGTTTCAAATTAATAGGATGAACCCACCGATTTCTGGTTTTTCTTCGTTCTTTAAACGCCGAAGCAATACGAATATGGCAACAATGTGTTTGCGGTCCATGCTGAAATTCAACTGACTGACGTTTCGGACCACGAATCCTTGAAAGTATGAAAGAGGCGCCAGTCCGTGTAAACGGTGCCGTGTAAACGACAACCGGGTGTGTGTGAAACGGCTCTGACGCTTTGTCCTACGTGAGCGATCGGCTGCGAAGTTTATTGAGATGCGTAGAGAAACGTCAATATCAAACGTCCGCCGATCATATGGAATAGCCTACGTGAGCGATTGCAAGCGACAAACGGCGTATCTACGAAGCAACGCGATACGTCACATCCAATTCTTTTGATTTTTTTTGCGATTTAGATGTGATTGTATGTTCATTGTGAAACCTTGCGGTCGGAATGATGTGTGGTACGCGATCCCCGCAGAGGAGATCGTTATCGCGTCGCATTATAAACGCATCACTTCGTTAAAAACAAAGTGTTAAGCTGGGTCCAGAATATGTAACAAAACAAGTTAATAACAAAGTTCTACAACAAGCATGTTGTACAACTTTGTTGTGTAACTTGTTATAATATAGTAGAAGCATCCAGACTATATAACAATAAAGCTGGTAGGAGGTACTATGTAAAATGGCGTCAAACATAGAGGATGCAATCATGGCAAATATGTAGGAGAACAGCTCTAATAAGTGGGGCACAATAAACATTAAGGTTGTAGTGCAATGTAACTCCGTTAACAATCTAACCAATCCATGAGTAAGAACGAAAAATTTGTGGAAAAATTAGTCAATTTTATGTGTGTGTATTGTTCAGTTAACCTGTAGTTTTCGTATTCTATTTCTAGATCTAGAGAAACCATTAAGTAAAGCCCAGATACCAATATCATATGGAAATTGTCTCATAATGAAAGATTATGGTCATATTTTTCTTGCTACATAATTCGTTTTTACAGTAACTTTACATATTAAAACTTATTTCCATAACTCACCTGCAATATGTTTTGTTGAACACTTTGTATCCAGTTAATTAAATTTGAAAATAATAAATTTAAAAAAAACCTTCGTTGTCTAATAAGTCTGTCATAATAAAAACGTCAATGACGTTTTCGTTAAGTATTATCTTTTTGCAATGATACTGGGTTTTCCATTTGTTCATCGTCAGCATGGCCGAACATTTGACAACTGAGGGCCGGTTTATCAATTACAATTGAACCACCAATAGGGATAGAGACTGAACAAAAGATGCAGAACTTCTGTCGAAAGTAGAGCGCCCTTGTGTTAAATAAGAAAAACATTGTGATGTAAACAGTCTAATAAATAACCTACAAAATGCAAAAAATGAATAGATATTTTTATTTTCTTCGCCAAGAAAAATTGTTGGTATGTAAGATGGGTGTAGGGGATTATCTGATTTTTGATTATTGACAAAATAAGCACTGCAAATTCTAGTATTTTAATTTAGTTCTCAACCCTTCTGATGTTTTCTGAAATGTAATTAAAAAACTAGAAGTGATTCGTTTTGTACAAATATTTACCTTCTTTCTCTTAATATTATTTAAATTTATTATATAATATAAAAGTCAGCAAACACATAACAAGCTTTTCATTTTATATAATCAATGAAATAGTACAGAAAACAACATTTTATTCTCTCGATAATAATCTTTTATTTATGGAAAAAAAAATTAGGACTTTTCTTATAGCTGCCAATTGTAGTATAATACCGATTATTCACAAAATAATAGTTAATAAAAAATTTTACTGCATTTATTCATTTTTGACGTTTTAAGGTTATCCACGCAGTGTTCAATGAACTTTCGGGGAAACTACCTATAAAATTAACTGTGTAGTATTTTTATACGGCATATTTGAACAGCCATGAATACAGAAAGATACTTTTGATGAAGACATCACAAACATTTAATATCAGTTTTAAAAAATGAACATTTAAAAACCCTGATTATACAAAACTAATAGTGTTTACATCACTTTGTTTGTGTTTTTTCACGGCAGATGTCATAAGCGTCATCTTTCTCGATCCCTATAGGAATAAACGCCACTTTTTGACATATTCAGTTTCCTACCATAAAATACTTCAACCTAGAATTGTAACTGGGATTGGAGAGCATGTTTTAAGTTACGATGCTGACAAACTTCAGAGGGCGCTGATCATCAACAACCGTAACATCAAAATTTGCTCTGTTTTGATTGGTCTTGTAGCCGATGGCCATTTTCTTTCAATATATTTCGGCCATTCAGTGCCGGGATTCCGGATCCAAGCTTAGAGTAATAATATACATAGAGAGGGCTATTCGTTCATTAACACGTTTATTTTTGCGGTCAACAATTCTAAACGCCAGTAGTAAAATCATGAATGAATTACAAAAAGTGGGGATTGTATTGTGGATACATCGCCGTGGCGTCACCGTCAAAGCATAGGCGTACCAAATCTATTTAAAAACCACAAATATAAAATTATATTATTGGAATTTTGGTGTTTATAAATATTTCATTTGATGAAATTAAAGTTTGTTGATTTTAATTAATGTATTTATTCTGTGACAAGAAAAAAATTTGACATTTTATCTCTGTTGACAGGTAACAAAATACAACTTTTCACGAAATTACTTTTTTTCCCACGGGAAAAAAGTGAGTACTTTTTTCCCGAAAAAAGTGAGTACTTTTTTCCCGGATATATCTACATATAGATAAAGGAAGATATTTGATTTTAGAATATTTTATTGAACATAAGTTACATTTCCTTTATATCAAGAGTCAGAGAAAACTCGGAATCAGATATTTTTTAACTTTATATTTTCCAAAATAACTACTAAACAATCACTGAGTTCGCAATTTTTGAATCAAATCACAGAATTAAATTGACATATATTTTATTACTTTGAAGTTTTCCTTAGCAACGCAGGTCTAATTGTCGCTATAACTACAACAGCTTATTAGTTTAAAAATTCAAATTTCATATCGATAACATTCTGACTTTAATATATTGTAATAATATGTTCTTTCACTATTGAATCGTCGTTTTTCCTGTCACAGAAAAAAATAGTGTATTATACACGGGAAAATATTAGATTTTAGCTCTCGGTTTGTTGTCTCCCTCCGCTTCGCGTCGGGAGACAACATAACCTCGAGCTAAAATCTAATACTTTTTCCCTTGTATAATAAATAACTATTTTTCACGGAGAAGATTTTTACACTATTCTCTTTGTTGTAATTTCTCACCAGGTAGCGCTGCAGCATATAAAATTCTACACCGTTCAACCGATTACCCTCAAAATGGGCATATATATATATAGGTATATATATATATATATATATATATATATATATATATATATATATATATATATATATGTATGTATTTTTCTATGCAGAATTTGTATGTTGTAACTTCCCACCAGCAGACGTTGCAGCATATCTCAACTTCTGTATCGTTTACTTTTTCCAGGAGTACAAATGTTTGTGCCACGAGCCGTAAGGCGAGTGCTGCAGATCAAGGGAGTGCAAAAAATGCCTTGCATACGAATTGTACACAATATTTTTTCTACGGCCAAGTTTTTTGATGAAAGCAAAAAGTAACTTATATAGGTATTTTATTTAAACGTCGAACTGCAAGGATTTAAAAAATGAAAAACAGTTAAACCTAGGTATAGTTAATTTTGAAATTTTAACAATTTTGAATTGTTATGCCTGGTGTATCTTTTTTTAATAATAAGTTTTAATTACTTCTAATATTAATATCTGTCAGCGAAATTCATTATAAATATAATATTAGATTGTCAAAAGGGTTTTTGACATTGAGATTTCCTTCCCACCAAGTCAGCATATCAACTTCTATATCGTTTACTTTTTCCACGAGCGCAGAAGTTTGTGGCACAACCCGTAAGGCGAGAGCTGAAAATCAATGGAGTGAGAGAAAAGCTTTGCGTACGAGTTGTGCACAATACTGTTTGTACGATCACGTTTATTAAGCAAAGAAAAAGTAACTTATATAGGTGTTTTATTAAAATCTTGAACGGAAATCATTTAAAAAATGAATATTGAAAAATTAGTTAAACGTAGGTACAGTTAATAATGAAATTTGAATAATTTTGAATTGTTTAGCCTGGTCTATATTTTTTGATAATAAGTTAGAATTAATTGTAATATTAGTGTTTGTCAACGAAATTCATTACAAAGATAAAAGCTTAGATTGTCAAAATAAAATTTGACATTTCCATTCCAACAGGTAGCGCTGCAGCTTATCAACTTCTATATCGTTCACTTTTTCCACTAGTGCCCAAGTTTGTGGCACGAACCGTAAGGCGAGTGCCTCAAATCAAGCGACAAACTCAACCCAGGAACGGTCGCGTTAATAACCATAACTTAAGATGTCGCGTGTTAGATTTGATCAAACATATTCTCATCTGAAAAAAAGTCTATATATTTTTGATTTAAATAGAAAATAGTGAAGGCATATATTGCCCGCAGTATTCATTCAATTATCCGTCAGAATTCTCACCATTGGCTGCACAGTTGGTACATGTAGCTAATGTAGTTATGGTACTTATGTTCTTTACACATAGGGGAGGCATATGTTCCACATTGTTGTATCGTAAATCTGTAGTAGTAAAATAGACATATTCTTATACCAAATTAATGTAAGTCAACTAACTCATTGCTAACTGAATAAAATGGATCATATGTGGCCAAATGACCTCTTAAAAAAATTAAAACAATAATTTAATTTTTAAATACAGTTCATTTCCAAAATAGTAGGCACTAAATTCTCAGAAATATTGCATTAAACCAAGAACAATTGTAGTTTAGTTTAGTGCCTACTATATTGGAACTGAACTATAGTTATCTAGACAGCCCAGAGTGTCAACAGTCGCCCAATAAAGTAATGACTTGTAATTAATAAACTGTTTAAAAATTGTCTTTTATGGCCGCTTTATCAGATGTAATAAAAAGAACTTATTATATTGAAAGAAAAGGATAGCGACTTTTTTATTTTGGGCATTACTTTAAGGGCCCATTGTACCAAGAAAATGTGTAGGTACTTACATTACATCTGGTGGATTAAATTCAAAAACTGACATGGGAAGAGCATCTTTGTTTAGAAACTTACGGCCACTACTCTTATATATAAAATCAGATTGTTTAAAATGCTCCGAACAAATTTTAGGTCGTTTTGGTAGATCATGAGTCTCGCTTAGACCCAGTAAAGCAAACCAAATTCTTCTTGTTTCCAAATTGGTGTGAAAACTAGAATAAAACAACGCCAAATAGAAATTTGCTTTTTATAATTAAAAAACTTTTAAGCATTTTAAATATTATTGAAATGAATAATAAAAGTCGCCGCCACAAGATAGCCGTTCAAATATTTACATACCTGGGGAATGAGAGTTCGGGGTAATTTCGGCCGTTTTTCCGACAGACTTGGCACTGACGAATCATGATAATAAAAAACACTGAATTAATTAACTTAAAACCAAATTTTGTCACTAAAAGTCTTGAAAAACGCACATAACATCGAAAGAACTCAATTTTTACTTGCTAGTCCAAATGGCACTCGTAATAAACAAACCAAGTTTGACAGTATTTACTGTAATACTACAATCCAATAGAAATGTTAGTCGAGAACGCTCTGACGATATTTGCATCTCTCTTTATATCGTAACTGAACAAAGACAAAACTACTAAATAGTTTATACTAGACAAATAAACCAGGTACTGAAATTTTCAGCAATGTTGCCACTTTTAGTTACAACAAATACTTGTTCAAAATTTATATAGGAATATGCAGTTATTATATAAAATTCAAGTATTATTAATTAATTTTAAAAGCAGTGACTCAAATGCATAAATTATTATGACCTCTTTTTTAATTGCATAACTTTTTAAGAAATTCTCAATAAAATTTCTAATTTCATTTTTCCTGCATCTAAAGAGGATTTGTAAATATGGCAAAGCAGTGGAAGTGTCCCGCAAGTGAGCTTAGAATGTGACTCAATGTTTGGGGCAGGAAAAAGTCAAAACAAACATATCTATTTTATTTATTAATCTGAGGATCCAAGTGAGTATCGTTTAACGATACTAAAGCGATTCTGTATATAGTGAATATCGTTTCCAATTGTCACTTTACAAGAATAGCAACATACTTGTCGATAATCAAATCAAATTCGTGTTCTGTGCCCCAAAAACAAAAAATGTGTATTTGAGATAGTGTTTTGTGGATGTGTTGTGGTCTTGACTCTTGACGTGTTTATAATTTTTTTAAATTTCGTGAAAGCGTTTAGGCAACGGTGGAAGTATTTTTTTTAATCAGATATAGTTTAAGTTTAAATTAAGTTAAAAAATAATTGTAAAGTACTAATTATGGCCCCTAGTAATGAGCATATGTGGGAGCTTTTTATTTCTTATATGGAAAATAATATAAACTATGCAAGGGGTCATTTAAATTGCCCTAATGCGAAGCAAGTGTACAAAGACTTATAGGAAAATTTAAAAACCAAACTAATGGCAGCAGGATATGGGGATAAAGACGTAACTAAGTGGCAAAAAGTAAGTACTAATTTAGAAATAAACCATATAATATAAAACTGTTTCATTGAAGTCTCAAAGAAATATAATAAATATATGTGAATTACACATTCAGTTTCATCACACAAAATGTTTTGCAATGTACAATTAAAATAAACGGTTTGAAAGATTAAAACTAACTTTTCCGCATCTGTGGCCCTGAATAATATTCTATCATAAAATTGTTACTTGTAAAAAATAACAAAAATGTAGTATATCTGGATTTATAGGACCCGCTGTACTCGCTCTAGTCAACTGAAAATCAATAGGGTACATCTGTGAAACACCTTAAACAATATTCAGTCATAAAATTGATCAATCGTATACTCTCTGGAGGCTGAAAATTCTCCTAAAATGGCAAAAATTTGGTATTTCAAGTACCATAGCACCCGTTGTACTGGCTTTAGTGAGCTGAATATCAATAGGGTTCATCTTTGAAACGCTCTGAACAATATACAATCATAAAATTGGTCACTTGTATATACTCCGGAGGCTGTATCGTGCTAACAAACTGAAACTTCTCCAAAAATAACAAAAATATCGTACTTAAAGTACTGTAGCACCTGTTGTATTGGCTCTGGTGAGCTGAAAATCAATAGGGTTCTGAATAATATTCAATCATAAAATTGGTGACTTGTTGAACTCCGGAGGCTGTATCGTGCTAACAAACTGAAATTTCTCAAAAAATTACAAAATGTCGTACTTCAAGTAGATACCATAGCACCCGTTGTACTGGTGAGTTGAAAATCAATAGGTTCCATCTGTGACATGTCCTTAACAATATTCAATCATAAAATTGGTGATTTATTGCACTTCGGAGGCTGTATCGTGCTAACAAGACATGTAAGAAAAAGTGGCCGACGACAACGACGACGATATACACACAGGATTTTTTTCCCAAAAACCGTTTTTTCGTGAAAATAACTCAAAATTTTTTTTTCAAAATTCCAACTTTTTTGGGGTAAACCAATACTTTTCTCGCAAATTAGATAGGTTGGGCGGAAAAGTAAAAAGTGTCAATATTTCACAACTAATTACAATGGACCTATTAATAAATAAGATTTTATTAATTTTAAGGCTTGGACTGACATGAAGCTTATGACGAAACGTAAAGCTGCGAAAATAAAACTAAAAAGGAGTGAATCTGGTGGTGGCCAGGAAAATATTCTAGAACTAAATCACATGGAAGAAAGAGTGTTAGCCATCATAATGCACGAGGCAGTCTAAGGAGATTCCAATAAAGAGTTTGGGATTGGAGCAATCAATCCACAGCCAGTGAAACCAAAAAGAAAGGTTGATGATCAGACACCTTCAACAAGTGGTGGTATTTAAATTGACCATGTAATGTACCTATATTGACTTTGTTATTGAGATCAAAGTATTTTCATAAACACTTATTTTCAGTAAAAAGAATGCTTACAGACAGGACAGAACGCTACAAGTGGAAAATATGCATGTAGAACACATGCACCACTTTGAAAAAATATCAAACCCCTTATCAGAAATTAATAGAGAATTAGATGACATCAGTCAGGCTATACAGGAGCAAGGGGAGCAAATAACTGCTCTGAATATAAATTTAAATAATATATTTCAATAAAGGAAAATATTTATTTAACTATGTACTATGATTTCAATAAACAGTAAACAAAATAATTCAGAATAATTCTATTTCTCAGCTGTCGTCCTTCATTTAAAAAATCTACTCCATGATCATGGAGAGCTTCAAGTTGTGACGTGTCTTTCCTCTTCTCTACTCGCTTTCGGAAGTAGTATAGGTAGCAACCTCTTGTCCTACCTCTTACGGCCTCGGTACGTCACTTCCGACACATTTGAAACCTTACACTTTTCTCGGGCACCAGATTTTTAACGTGGTTGTCTCCACGGCCCTCGACATCACTCGTCGAGAGTTCCAGGTAGCCTCAGATGGAGGTACGGTAAATTCCAGGTCCTGGTCCACACTACGGGAAGCTAAAATTCGTCCAGCCAAATAACTACACTACTGTGGGCAGGTCCTAATCTACAGTAGGTCAATAAAACACAAAGGTTCGGTTTGTTAAAGTAAAATTGTACTTTATATGTTAATTGTTCTAAAAGACAGTCGGTAGTCGTTACCTTGACTACAAATAAATGCTGTGATTTTCAATTTCAATTTTTCTAACTTGTCAGTCAAAAGCGAACAGTTATGTTAATTTACTGAATAAAAAGTTCACATCAAGATTAAACTGCATTCCTTGTATTTATTTTAATTGGTTATGGGCCCAGAACGCTTAATTGTGTACTAGAATCGTTTTTATTCAAGAAAGAATAAATTCGTATAAGAAACGGTTGGACTGTGAAGTATCGTTGAATAGCCACAGATGGATTTGGCGAAGCACATCAAACCCTTGGCCGGTGAGGCAGACTGGCCGATCTGGAAGCGGAAGATTCGTGATCTGCTCGATTATCATGAAGGTGCATTAGACGTTATCGATAACAAGATTAAAAAACCAGAACCTCTAGCTGACGGCGCTAGTGCGGCTAAACAAAAAGAATTCAAAGAGAAGTATGATTTCTTTCGAAAGGCAAATAGCTACGCAAAGTCTATGATTGCTAGCTCAGTTACAGATGCGGTGTATGAGAAAATCATCGATAAAGAAACCGCGCGTGATGCTTTCGAGGCCCTTAAAGAGCAGTTTGAAGCGACATCCAAGGATCAAGTTTTTCAAATTTGTGATTCATTTTTCGCTTTTAGTTGGATGTTAGGTGAGGACGTGTCTACACATTTAGCTAAGTTGAGAAGTCTTTGGAGTGATCTCAACAACGGTTTCACTGCTCGAAATGAAAACAAGTTACCAGACTTAATGCTTGTGTGTAAAACGCTCAATATTTTACCTGCTGCATTTGAGACATTTAGGTCCAGTTGGATGCTGCTCACCAAAGACACAGAGAAAACCTTTGACGAGCTGACTACACAGTTGTGTATGTTCGAAAGAAATTTCAAGAAAAGCACCAACAACGACAAATTTTCTCAAGAAGCTCTAGTGGCAAAAGGCGAGATGCAAAAACAAGACGCGAAAAAGAAGTCGAGAGCAGGTACAACCTGTAATTATTGTGGTAAGAAAAACCATTGGGTCAGTGAATGCAGAAAGTGGATCGCAGATGGACGACCATCCAAAAATAAGTCCGTTAATGACTCTCAAAACCAAGCTAACCACAAAAATAACCAAAACAAATTTCAGAGCAATGCTGTTGAGGTTAAGGAAGGTCTTGTGTTGTCATTTTCAGAGATTTTCAATACTGAGATCAACACTACAGACTGGGGGATCGACAACGGTGCTACAAGGCACGCAACGAATAATTTCGATTTCTTTGTAGATTTTGAAAAATTCAAGAATCCGTGTGGCATAAAGGCTGCAGGAAAAGAGCTTTTGCAAGCAGTAGGGAAAGGCATCGTAAAAGTTGTATCAACAGTGAACGACGAGCGATACATCCTAACCTTGCACGATGTTTGGTACGTTCCCGACATATCGAAGAATTTGTTTTCTGTTCTAGCAGCTCAAGACAGAAACCTAAACAGTATGTTTGAATCAACAGCTACGTGGTGCTCGCTCAAAGTGAATAACAAGATACTGCTAAGTGGAGTCCGAAATGTTCACGGAACACTATTCAAAGCAGCTATCAAACCGATTTTTCCCGCTGGTAATGTAAGTTTCAATGTTGCTGTTACTGATAGTTCTCAATTACAGCTGTATCACGAGAGGTGGGGACATCAGGACAAGCAGCACGTGAAAAACTTGTTACAAAAAGAATTGGGTATTAACGTCAAGTTAGACAGAGAAATTTGTGAACCGTGCGTTTACGGTAAGGCCCATCGTTTAGCTTTCGGTACTAGAAGAAAAGCAAGCCAACCTGGAGAACTGATTGCTACAGATTTATGTGGTCCTTTTGATGTATCATTTAGCAAGAAGAGGTATATGGCCATATTCAAAGATATGTTCACTAAATTTCGATATTGCTACATAATTGCAGAGAAGTCTGAAGTCACAGCAGCTTTACAGTCAATGATTGCTCACGCAAAACAGCAAGGTCATTCGATTAAGGCGCTGCTGAGTGACAACGGCGGCGAGTTCGACAATGTGGAGGTCAAGGCTATTCTAGAGAAAAATGGAATTACGCACAGATTGACAGCTCCGTATACACCACAGCAAAATGGTTGCGTTGAACGAGAAAATCGCACAATCGTTGAAATGGCTAGAACATTCAAGTACTCCAATCCCGACGTGAAATTTCCTGAAGCCATTTGGGCAGAATTAGTCACTACAGCTACGTACGTATTGAACAGAACAGGCAAATCATCAGTAGACGGTGTGAGTCCTTACGAGCTGTGGATTGGAAGTAAGCCGAGAATTAAGCACTTACGCATCATTGCATCAACTTGCTACGTTCATATACCTAAAGAAAAGAGAAGAAAAATGGACGAGAAAGCAATCAAGGGTTATTTGATAGGTTACGATAACGATGAAAGATACAGAATTTATGTCAAGGAAGAGCACAAAGTTATTGTCTCAAGAGACGTTCAATTTCGCGAATTAACGAGAGATTGCGATCATGAGGTTCAGTTACCACTCAAAGATTCTCATTTACAGAAAGATAACACCGAGGAAAATCCTGAGGTTCCAGTCGAACTAGAAGAGCCTTTGGAGTACCCCGAGATACCAGTTCAACAAGATGAACCACTTGAGTACGAGTCGGAAAGTACGGAACCTGAATCGGCAACCGATGACGAGGAAGAGCCAGCGACGCCCTCGCCAGTACCTGCAAGAACTTTGAGAGATCGCTCGATGTTGAGAAAGCCAAGTTACCTACAAGAATATGCACACATTGCTGAAAACACTGATTTTATTGACACGTATGTAACTCCTCAATCATTCCAAGAAGCTGTTTCAGGTAAGGAAAGTTTACAGTGGAAACGAGCCATGGATGATGAGATGAAATCGCTCAATGAAAATCACACATGGAAGCTGTCAACTTTGCCACAAGGAGCAAAAGCGATCCCATGTAAATGGACCTACAGAGTTAAAACCAATCCAGATGGTTCGGTCAATCGATACAAGGCAAGACTAGTTATAAAAGGTTTCAGTCAACGCTACGGCATTGACTATAGCCAGACCTTCAACCCAGTAGCAAGAAGGGCAACTATTCGGTCGATTTTAAGCATAGCTGCAAGTGAGCAGATGCATCTAGCACAGTTTGACGTATCTACAGCATTTTTATACGGCGAACTTGAAGAGGTTATTTACATGCAGCAACCAGAAGGCTACAAAAACGGTACTGATCAGGTATGTCAACTTCAAAAAAGTTTGTATGGTTTGAAACAGGCTCCAAGATGCTGGTTCAAACGTTTTGGCAAGTATCTTATCAGTCTCGGCTTCAAAGTTAGTGATGCAGATCCATGTTTGTTCATGCGAAAAGAAAATGACAAAAGTATTATCATGGCTCTGTACGTAGATGATGGATTAGTTGCCGCAACAGATCCTCAAGATTTGAAGATTTTCTTACAAGATTTAAGCAAAGAATTCAAGATCACTTCACAGAAAGCTTCATACTTTTTAGGGCTAGAAATTGAACAAACAGATGATTACATTACAATTAATCAACAAGCTTTTGCTAAAAAGATTCTAGAACGTTTCAATTTTTCAGATTGCAAACCAGTCTCTACGCCAATGTTGAAAGCTTCTGAGATTTCTCAATCAGGGAAAGAAAATTCCAAAGCACATTATTTCCCTTACAGACAGGCGGTCGGAGCTCTCATGTATTTGATGCTAGGAACTCGACCTGACTTAGCATACAGCGTTGGATTTTTATCAAGATCACTGGAAAATCCATCTTTGGAAGATGCAGCTCGCGTTAAAAGAGTTTTCCGCTATGTAGCAGGCACATTGACGAAAGGAATAACCTATACTCGTAAGGTAAAAAGGGGTATTCTTGAGACTTTCAGTGACGCTGATTTTGGAGGATGCACGAGAACTGGTCGCTCTACTTCTGGTGTCGTAGTTAAGTATGCAGGAGGGGCTATTTCATGGATGAGTCAAAGACAACCTACGGTAGCCACTTCCACTACCGAAGCTGAAATTATTGCAGCAAGTGAAGCAGCTAAAGAAATTATTTGGCTCTCAAGATTGTTTAAAAATATTGTAACTTTAAAGCAAGTTCCAATAATTGAGGTCGACAATACAGCAGCAGTGCGTTTAAGCGAAAATCCAGAGTTTCATCGACGAACAAAACATATAGCCATCAAGCACTTCTTTATTCGAGAGAGGGTAACCGAAGGCGAATTAGCAGTTCAACAAATATCTTCTGAGAATCAACTGGCAGATATTATGACGAAGCCTTTGGGTGCAATACGATTACAAATATTACGCGATAAATTGGGTTTAAAGTAACATAGTGGGTACTAAGATGTTTTGTTTGTTTATTTCATTATTATTACAACAATTAACAAGGGAAAGTGTTAAAGTAAAATTGTACTTTATATGTTAATTGTTCTAAAAGACAGTCGGTAGTCGTTACCTTGACTACAAATAAATGATTTGATTTTCAATTTCAATTTTTCTAACTTGTCAGTCAAAAGCGAACAGTTATGTTAATTTACTGAATAAAAAGTTCACATCAAGATTAAACTGCATTCCTTGTATTTATTTTAATTCGGTTAGGTTATATTGTAATTCTATTTTTTTATAGTCAACTAAGCCGTTACATACAATAAAGAAAACTAAAAAAAACTAATTATGGTAACGGGAGACAATACCCTAGTCTCCAGAAAACAGATATATTATGAGATTATATGTACAATTATTTATATGCGATTAATAGCGACGAAGCAGGTAGGACATAAGCGAGAGCGGATCGTAAGCATAAAAATAGTGTATATAAGAAAGAAGCGGTAAAAGCACACATAAAATCTTCCGAATTCGGTGGTCCTTTCGTTCAACAGATTTAATAAAACTTTTATGAATGAAACGGGTTGAGTGTCACTTTAAAGAAAAAAAACGGCTACTTAAAATTGAAAGAAAATGACAAGAAAAAGGCCGGGGGTGCAAATTACTAATGATTAGGGTTGTTGTCGCCAATACGGACCTATCAGCATCCACCTACGCCGACCGCTAGCGACAAGTCGTAGAGGGATCAAGGAGGTACAACAACTGTCACGACTGACAGCATTCCATTCTTTAATATCGACGTTACGATATACATGTTTCAATTTTGTAAATCTTTACGATCTTTGTTAATAGTCGATAAATATATAATTAAAACTTTTGTTACGTGAAATTCTGAAAATTATTCACTTCTACTCAACATATGGTTCTTCGAGCTTGGATGAAACATTAATTTGCTGACAACATTACAGGTTAGTGCCTCCTTTCCTATACCATCCTAGAACGAGCACAATTTTATTTGACATAAACTACATAATTTACTTTACGAATCACAGAAATTCACAAATCCATTTACGTATTATTTACAAATTACAAATTTGCAGCAAGGTATTTGGTGGATTTAACGTTTTCTATTTCTCTACAACATAAATAAAGTGAAACGTACTTCCATAAAAAGCGCTTTGACCAGATTTGCAAACCATTTTCGAGATAATTTCGTTTCGGTCGAAAATGTAGAACAAACTAACATCGAAGATTTGCAGATTCGGCTAAAAAAGGCCGAAGAACTTTTGGAAGAATTTAATTGTGCTCAACTTGCAATTGAGAGCGAAGATAAAGATTTCGAAATGAATTATCCTATCATTCATTCCCCGGAAAGGCAAAAATTCGAAGATGATTTCTATGCAATCACTTCAACTGTTAAAAAATTCATTATTTCAAAAGGAGTTAAAAAAGACATTAACGATAGTAGTTATCAACAATTCAATAATAACAGTTCCACAACTGATCAGCATTTGCTTAATATTCGTTTACCACAACTCAATCTACCTACATTTGATGGAAATCTCACACAGTGGTTATTTTTTAGAGATAGTTTCAAATCAATTATTCACGATAACACAGCGATGTCAAACGTTCAAAAATTTCACTATTTACGTCTTTCATTACAGGGAAGTGCTGCGGATAAAATAAAATCTTTACAAATATGTGATGATAACTATGAGGTCGCTTGGAAGTTACTTTCAGATCGTTTCGAAAACAAACAAGCATTAATAAAAAATCACGTTAAGGCTCTTTTTGAATTACCCACACTTAAAGAGGAGTCACATAAAGGTTTAAATTTAATATTAGACGGTATTGAAAAAAATTTAAATGCATTGAAGGTTTTGAGGCGTCCTACTGACCAATGGGATGATTTGATTATTCACCTCGTAACGACAAAATTTGACAACACTACAAAGCGTGAATGGGAATCACGGGCCGACTCAAAAAACATACAGAGTCTTGAAAATTTATTGGAATTTTTGAAAGACCGTTGTCGAATTTTGTCGTCATTAGAGTGTGATTCTGTGGAAGGATTTAAACATCGTGCTTCGAAACAATCCATCCAAAAACATACGAAATCGTTCGCTACTATTTCAAATAAGGTTATATGCGTTCTATGCAAAAATAATCATAGTTTATATTCATGCCCTGAATTTAATAAATTAACAACAATGGAAAGACTGAACACTGCGAAACGTTTAAGGTTATGTATAAACTGCTTAAGATCTAGACATCGCACGAAAGAGTGTAAGTCAGCTGGATGTCGACGATGCGGCAAAGTGCATCACACTATGTTACATTTTCAGAATAGTGATGAAGGAGAAAACGGCACTTCGGTTGACAATGGTACCACAAATAGTACGGGGGCTCTTGGTACAGTTAACGATTGTATCAACTCACAACATACACTCACAACTAGTTTGTCTACTCCATCTCAAATATTACTTTCTACCGCAATAATTACAGTTTACGACGTATTTAATAACGCACATCAGTGTAGGGTTTTACTTGATAGTGGTAGCCAGGTGAATTTTATTTCCGAGAAACTTTCAAAGCTTTTAAACCTAAACAAACATTCAATCAACATTTCAATCTCCGGTGTGAATCAAATGCACAACAAAGTTCAATTTTACGTCTCTTTGGAATTCAAATCAAAGATTAACGATTTCCAGAAAACAATATCTTGTATTATTTTACCACAAGTTACAGACTATCTACCAACTTTATCCATACATTCAACAAGACTAAACATACCTAAAAAATTAACATTGGCAGATCCTAATTTTGATAAACCGGCTCCTATAGACTTATTAATAGGGGCTGATACATTCTGGGACCTCTTGAGTATTGGTCAAGTCAAGTTAGGTGACGGTCTTCCTACGCTGCAAAAAACAACATTAGGATGGTTAGTTTCAGGTCCGTTGTTTATAAAGAATGGAGATTTTACGTCACACCATTGTAGTATTTCAACAACAAACGATTTAGAAACACAGGTTGCAAAATTTTGGGAATTAGAAGAGTACCCTAAAACACGATTTTTATCTGACGAGGAAAATTATTGTGAGAAACATTTTAAGGACACCGTGTGCCGAAACGATATCGGTCGTTTTATCGTGACAATACCTTTCAAACAAGATATTTCTGTTCTCGGCCAGTCTAGAAGCATTGCTACTAATCGATTTTACAATCTTGAAAGAAAACTTGAAAAAAATCCCGATTTGAAATTGCAATATCATAATTTTGTTCATGAATACATTCGTCTAGGTCACATGGTTTTAGCTGATGAGCAGAATGATGACCCGGGGTGTTTTCTTCCACATCACTGTGTATTAAAAGAAAGTTCTTTAACTACAAAGTTGCGGGTAGTTTTCGACGGCTCAGCTAAAACCACATCGGGTATTTCACTTAATAATATCATGATGGTAGGCCCCAACATTCAAGATAATCTGTTTTATATTTTATTAAGGTTTCGACTACATAATTACGTTTTGAGTGCTGATATAACCAAAATGTACCGTCAAGTACTTGTAAATGAAAAACAATGTAACTTTCAAAAAATTTTATGGCGATTTACACCCGAGAGAGAAATTAATGTGTATGTCTTGAAAACAATTACTTACGGATTAGCATCTTCAGCTTTTCTCGCGATCAGATCGCTACAAGAAATTGCACACCGTCATAAAATCGAATTTCCCCGAATTTCGGACATTATTTTACATGACTTTTATGTAGATGATCTCCTCACCGGTGCTAAAACTATCGATGAAATTAATTACATTAAGGACAATATTTCCAAACTTTTATTGATATATGGCTTTCCATTAAGAAAATGGATTTCGAATGCTAAAGATTTCCTTCTTGATGCTGAGCCCGGTTTAATACATATAGGAGACCAGGATCAAAGTAAAACGTTGGGATTGCTTTGGAATCCAACAAACGACGTTTTACAGTATTCTATTAACATTTCCAATCAGAAACTCAGTCACTAAACGTCAAATTCTGTCATCTACTGCCCAGATCTTTGATCCACTTGGGCTACTGTCACCTGTTACCATAAAGGCAAAGATCATACTACAAGAACTTTGGAAACTTAAATTGTCCTGGGACGAGTCCCTTCCCAGTAACATACATACAGTTTGGTCTCATTACCAATCACAGTTGCAACACCTCAATTCTATAAAAATACCCCGACAAGCATTATGTCCCAATCCTGTTTTCACACAGATTCATGGATTTTGCGATGCATCTCAGACCGCGTATGGCGCCTGCATTTATATTCGTTGTTGCGATTTGCTGGGTAATCTTACATCTCATTTATATTGTGCCAAAACACGCGTAGCACCGTTGAAGCTCTTAACTATTCCTAGATTGGAATTATCTGGGGCGCTTTTACTTGCTGAGTTCATTGACAAAGCACGCTTATGCATTTCTCAATACGACAACATTTTTTATTGGTCCGACTCTATGATATGCATTTCATGGATTAATTCATCCCCACACATATTAAAAACATTTGTGGCCAACCGGGTAGCACAAATTCAGAACCTTTCTGAAACTGGAGCATGGAAACATGTAAGTACTCACGACAATCCCGCCGACTTATTATCACGCGGATTGACTCCACTCGACCTGGCAAAATCCGAATTTTGGTTTCACGGTCCTCCATGGCTCTTACAACATGAATCCACTTGGCCTTCTTATGACAACGACACCGCCATTTTGACTCCGTCCGAACTTCCAGAACTTCGTAATAACCTTGTTACATTCGTTAATGCTACTGATGACTTCATCTCATATATTCTCACAATTATCGAGTCACGTTCCTCTATCATGAAATTACAGCGCATATTCGCCTATTTCTTGAGATTTTCAAATAACATCAGGCATAAGTGTAAACCTAAACGCCAAGGCACATTGACAACTACTGAACTTGACGAATCACTTTACTTACTCATTCAAATTGTACAGCGTCATTATTTTTCTGACGAATATCACAAATTGTCACATTGTAAGTCAGTACATAAAAAGAGCAAACTTTTAAGCTTGAACCCATTTTATGATGAGGCGAATAAAATGATTCGTGTAGGTGGTCGATTAAAGGAATCCGACTATGATTATTTGAAGAAACATCCAGTGATTCTTCCTTCAAATGGCCACCTGACTATGTTAATTGTCCAACAAGAACATATTAGGCTATTGCATGCTGGTCCTCAAGCTCTTCTGGCTTCGATCAGAGAAAGATTTTGGCCACTATCTGGTCGCAATCTTGTGAAAAGGATTGTGCACGACTGTGTACGATGTTTTAGATGCAAAGCAAAAACACATGAATATATAATGGGAGATCTTAGGCCATCACGAGTCACTCCATCGCGTCCATTTTCGATCTCTGGAGTTGATTACGCGGGACCATTCCAACTCCGTGACAGAAAAGGTAGAAACTTCAAAACTTTCAAGGCATATATAGCACTATTTGTTTGTTTTGCCACTAAGGCTATACATTTAGAGGTTGTTAGTGACCTCACATCTGAATGTTTTTTGGCATCTCTGCGTCGTTTTATGGCTAGGCGGGGTAAATGTACAAAAATATACTCCGACAATGGTACCACATTTATTGGTGCTAACAATGAGATGAAATCCTTTTTCGATTCCTCCGGAACTAACATTGCTGAACAACTCTCAACCGACGGCGTTCAATGGCACTTTATAACTCCTAATGCACCACATTTTGGTGGTATTTGGGAAGCTGGCGTTAAATCTACCAAATACCATTTGAAACGTGTACTAGGTAACGCTTCTACTACCTTTGAAGAATTCACTACTATTTTATGTCAAATAGAAGCGTGTCTCAACTCCCGACCACTCTATCCAATATCATCCGATCCTAATGATACAAATCCCCTTACCCCGGCACATTTCCTGATTGGAGAAAGTCTGATGGCGTTACCAGAACCCAACCTATTGGACATTAGAGTGAATCGTCTTTCAAGATTCGAAAGAGTACAACAAATAATCCAACACTTTTGGTCTCGATGGAACAAGGAGTATATATCCTATTTGCAGACTCGAACGAAGTGGAAAATAAACCACCCGCAGCTAATTAAAATCGGTATATTGGTACTGATCAAGGAGGATGGACTACCACCCTTAAAGTGGAAGTTAGGCAGAGTCTCTCAAGTTCAAAAGGGTGCTGATGGCATCATACGATCTGTGACCGTCAAAACGTCAACCAGTGAGCTAAAACGCCCAGTGGTAAAAATCTGCATTCTGCCAAACCAACAATAATCTACATTGAAACCCTGAAGTGTTTCAAGGCGGGGGCTATGTTGTCGCCAATACGGACCTATCAGCATCCACCTACGCCGACCGCTAGCGACAAGTCGTAGAGGGATCAAGGAGGTACAACAACTGTCACGACTGACAGCATTCCATTCTTTAATATCGACGTTACGATATACATGTTTCAATTTTGTAAATCTTTACGATCTTTGTTAATAGTCGATAAATATATAATTAAAACTTTTGTTACGTGAAATTCTGAAAATTATTCACTTCTACTCAACAAGGGTTGTTGATTTAAAATATTAGAAAGCCCTAGCGGATATGTATGCCTGGCACTTCCTGATATTTCAATCGAAATCGAAACCTCTTCACTGACAAATTGAAAGAAAAGAATAAGAAAAAGGCCGGGGATGCAAATTACTAATGATTGGGGTTGATTGAAAATATTAGAAAGCCCTAGCGGATATGTATGCCTGGTGCTCCCTGATATTTCAATCGAAACCTCTTCACGGAAAAATCGGAAGATAAGAACAACAAAAAGGCCAGACTCCGGTTTTACCAAGATATTCCAACTTATTGTTAAAACACGAAAATTAACTGAATAAATATTCTAAATTTGCGATTGAAAAGACCACTTAACTTCGAATCGTTATTACTAAAAAACTTCTTACCTTTACAACAAAATTCTCGTGGTACTTACATAGGTACAAGAAAAAACTCAAAAAGAAATTAATATATATTTGCAGATAACATCCAAAATACGTTTCAACGGAACGGTGTACAGTTACTGCCGTCTCAAATTCTGCTCAGCCAACACTCGACTCATTTCAAATATTTCCGCGTATTCCTTTCACATTTCCACCCCCCTGGGTTAGTTCGACCTGCGCGCTACTCACTGCTTATCGCATGGCAGTAGGGAAAACAATATATTAAATTTGCGAGTTCCAAGCCGGAATAAATATGTTATATGCAAAAACATGATTTCTCCACAGAAACAGTAGATAACAGTATATTGTGCAACAAGTGGGAAAAGTTCAACTTTTCCCACGAGTGTGGAAGTTTTTTACCAAAGTACCACACACTATGAGTTTTCACGATCGATCGTTTGGATTACAGTGGATTATAGTGAAAGTCCTGGTCTTTGTGACACTAACTAAAGTTTATTCCAGTGTCTATGTTTGCGAATAATATTACAACAAAATAAAAGAACTTGACACACGTCGCGGTTTTAACAAATTTGCGGTTTTACAATGAGGGATTGATTTTAGGTAAAATTGAAACGAACTGTTCCTCAGCGAGAGCGGTAACGATAATGACCAAAATGTACAAGAAATTTAATGAAAATCATCCATGAGCGGCACACCGAATTTTTATGGAAACTAAGAGGGTGGCGCGAACATACCACTCACCAAAATTGGAATGGTTGTCCAATTTTAGCACTAGGGAGATAAGCGAAACTTCAGAAAATGGAGGAACTAATAAAGAAAGTTACCCTGTGTGGTTACAAAACAAAATAGAACAGACAAAAAAAATCAAGAGAAAATCATTCCGGAAGTGGAATGAGCTTGTTAACGGGACGTGTAAGAACGCCAGTGGCAGTTTGAAGGACGACAACGCGTGAAACACCGTCTTGGCCGTACATGCGAGCCAAGGGCCAAGATAAGGGAGAAGTGTTCATTTCCTTCAATATTACAACGTCGCCCGTTTTGAGCGGATGAGCCGATGAAGTCTACTTTGTACGTTGAGTCAAGGTATTAAGGTATTCCCGAGACCAACGACGCCAAAATGATTGTCAAATCTGTGAAATAGTCTTCCAACGGGAGGTTAAAGAAATCGAGAGCGGGATTTCAGGTCTTGATAAGAGAGAGACACCAATAAGAAAATGACCTGGACTGAGATACATGGATGCTTCATTGGGGTCTGAGGATAATGAGCATAGAGGTCGACTATTGAGAATAGCTTCGATTCGTGCAAAAGGAGTGGCATGCTCCTCCGCAGTAAAGATAATTTCAGCACACAAGCGATATAACAAATTCTTGACAGATTTAACGGCTGCTTCCCACAGCCCGTCAAAGTTAGGGGCAGATGGAGAATTAAAAATCCACTTAATTTCGCGCTGCGACAAAGTACTCAAGATCTCGTCATGATGAGTTTGGAGGAAATGACAAACTTCCTGAATGTGCCTGTTGGCATCAATAAAGTTCCTACCTTGATCGGAAAAAAAAGAATGAGGAAGACCTCTACGAGCGATAAACCTATCGAGCGCTGCTAAGAAGACGCCAGTTGAAAGTTCGGAAGCAAACTCAAAATGTACAGCCTTAGCCGCGGTACAAACAAAAACGCATAGGTAGCCTTTGGTAACGGTGGCTTTACGGAGACGAGAAGGACGAACTTGAAATGGTCCGGCATAATCAACACCTGTGTTAAGAAAGGGCCTACCTGGCTGAACTCGACAAGGGGGTTAATCGGCCATGATTGGCTGAATAGTGGAAGCTCGAAAGCGATGACAAGTGGGGCATTGGTGAATCACTTTACGTATAAGCTGTCGTAATGAAAGAATCCAATACTGAACGCGGATTAAAGCTTGACACGTGGTGGGTCCAGCGTGCAAGGCGGTTAAATGATAGTGCTTGCATATGAGCATAGAGAGCTGATCGGGGCAATAATATTGGATGTTGTGCATTGTAATTTAGGTGAGAGTTTTTGAGTCTACCGCCCACCCTGAGGACCCCATGGTCATCAAGAAAGGGGGTCAATTTGCAAAGAGAATTAACTATCTTAGTGACTCGTAGTTCCTGCAGAACATCAGCAAAATGTTGTGACTGCGTTCGCAAGATGATTGTACGTAATGCATCTTGTAATTCAATAACGCTCAAAGGACCTGCGGAGGGAGGTTTAGAATAATTACGAGATCTACAATTGAAAACGAAACGTCGCATCCAAGCGACAACTCGTTGCATACGTGTAAAGGAAGAGAATCGAAGAGATAATTCTTTAAGTGAGGGATCGGGTTGAACAGTAATGAGTGCTAGAGGACTCGGTTTAAACTCTAATAAAGATTCGGAGTTCAAATTGGTACTGCGAAAGGAAATAGGCCATTGCTGATGGTAATCGGTCAATAGCGGTGGACCTCGAGTCCATAAATGAAATATCTTATCTTGAAGAAAATTAGAAGCAGATAACTCACGTGAAGCCATGTCAGCGGGATTGAGAGCAGGACAGTGAGACCACGTTAAATTAGGAGGTGAGTGACCTACAATATGAACAATTCGATTAAGTCGAAAATTGAGTAATATGTCTGATACAGGTGACTGTAACTTGGGTCCTTTGATTAGGCAATCATTGAGGGACAGACCGGAAGAGTCGGGACTAGATGCATTGAAAACTACTCGGATTTTGTTGCCATGCTTTGTAAGTTTAGTTACTACATGATGGGGAATAATATACTGAGTGGGTTGCAGAGACTTGGACATGTGTCCTAATTCTAAGTACTCTTGTAGAAATAGTTCGTATTCCAATTTGAGTGAAGGAGTCTTATCAAGACGTTTGATAAGTCGAACAAGTGAATAACGAGCAACCTTCTGATTACTAGTTAAGGGGGCCGCGTTTGGTTTGATCGGCAGAGAGACTGAATATCTGCCGTCTTCATTTCGTTTATGAGTGGCAATGAAATGTTGCTCTGCTAAGAGGATCTTGAGGCGTGAGATTCGAAACATTTTCAATTTCCCAAAATTTGCTGAGGTCGTGGGAAATCTGACAAGTAGATATCAAAGAAGTGATTCGTTGATTTCGATCACGTGTTTGGATAGGACCAATAATTGTCCAACCAAATATCGTGCTGATTGCGACCGGGCCAAGAGAGCTGGGAACAAAAGGTTGAGGTAGTAATAAATGGTGGTAGACGGCAGCACCCAATAGTAAGTCTATTTTGTCTGAGCGGTGAAATTCAGGATCAACCAAAGTTAAATATCGAAAAGCACGAGCAACTTCGGTACTAATGTTAGAAGGAGGCAAATGATCAGTAATATGAGAAACTACTGATGGGTTTTTGTCAATATGATTTGGAGAAAGTCTGGAGTAAAGTTGGCATAGGATAGTACCAGGAGAGGTAGAGAAATATCCGCCAATGCCTGATACGGAAATTGGCAAATCATGAATCTTTTGACTCAACTGGTTAGATAAACGCTTTGAGATAAAAGAGAGTTGTGATCCGGGGTCAATAACTCCCCGTGTGGGAATGTAACCTTTGCGCTCATCTAAGATGTGTGCACGAAAGGTACCTAAAAGTGACGCTACAGGCGTTGAGGTCGCACAACTAAACGAGAGCGTGGAAGCGGGTGCGGGTTGTTCGACAGAGGAGGTAGATGCAATATTGGATTCATGATTGACATGATCCAAGGTGCGATTGAATGCGGAACTGTTACCTGAATTGTCTAATAGAAAAGGGTGCAAGAGAGTATGATGATTACGAGAATTACATTTACGGCAACCAGATGTAGAATTACATTGTGATTTCAGGTGGGAACCTAAACAGTTGAAACAACGTTTGTGTTGCTTGATGAAATCGATCTTTCCATCTCAAGAAAGACGAAAAAATGCGGAACAGGAGGACAATGAGTGTGCCTTGTGACAAAATATCCAAGAGAGGATTTTTGAATCGGAATGAACAGAACGATGTGAATTTGAATCTGAAGAATTTGAATTACGACTGGCAATGAATGCATTTGATCTAGAAGCGACCGTGGTACGAGTATTAGGGTTGCGGGGGTAGAGATTATTTCCAATGTTTTGATCTGATGTATTACGAATTCCAACAAATCATCAAATCGCGGAACTCCTTCTGAAGGTTGTCGACATTCGAAGGTTTTAGCGGTACGTGTATCAAGATTATTTAATGATAAAGTTAACAAAATGAAGTTGGCTAGATCATCGATGGATAATGCTTTAATAGCCTGTACAGAATTTTTATGCGTCTCGTGAAAATGTTTCAAATTGCTGAGCGAATTAGAAGAAATTGGTTTGAATTTTATAATTTTATATAAATAGGCTTGAGCTATTCTGCGTGGAGATTGATATCTGTTGACCAGGGCCGTATAAGTTAGTTCGTAATTTTCACATGTGAGCTGTAAGCCAGAAACAACTGAGAGAGCACTTCCGCTAAGGTTGGAGCGTAAGAAATGGAACTTTTCGATAGGGGAGAGAGACGTGCTATTATGTATAAGGGATTGAAACAGTGCGAAGAATTCAGGCCATTTCTGAATGTCGCCAGAAAAAGTCGGTAAATAAATTTTTGGTAATGCAACATTACTTTGAGATCTCGGACCGACGCTGATGACAGGAGTAGTAGTTGGAGTCGGTTTTTCAGTATTACGTTGTACAAACTTAGCTCTTATTTTAAAAAGAATAGAAAATAATTGGAAGGTGCTTCTGTATTGACGTTATCCGCTGGAGGTAGGAGACAGTTGAGATCACTGATTTTATCATTGATTAGCTTAAAATCATCTGGCAATCGCGCGGTGTCATCATGATATACCTGCGTAACAGCAATTTGTTCATAAGTGCAATCTTTAACTGCATCCCAGCTGCTAGTAGCATCGGAGAAAATCGTTTGTCGCCTTGCTACGTATTGCATAATTGATTTACGGTTCTCTTCGTCAGCTGCTATTTTGAAAAACGTAAATGAACTTACAATGAACAAGAAACAGTTACTGAAGAATAAGAAATGAAAGATATAAACAACGGAAGAATAAATTTAATAGTCTGAGAATGTATCGTCCGACCCCGGTAAACGTAAAATGTTTTGAACGCTATCCGCGTTCAAAACTAAATAATTTTCTCGAGTTCTACCAGATAAAAATTACTGGACCAAAATGTTAGCTCAAAGAACAATGGACTGTAGATTTATTCAATTATGCAATTAGCGTATCGACAACATATACAATAAACTCCAATTTAATTGTACTTACCAAAGTACCACACACTATGAGTTTTCACGTATCGATCGTTTGGATTACAGTGGATTATAGTGAAAGTCCTGGCCTTTGTGACACTAACTAAAGTTTATTCCAATGTCTATATTTGCGAATAATATTTCAACAAAATAAAAGAACTTGACACACGTAGCGGTTTTAACAAATTTGCGGTTTTACAATGAGAGATTGATTTTAAGTAAAATTGAAACGAACTGTTCCTCAGCGAGAGCAATAACGATAATGACCAGAATTAAAAACTAGCCCTTTACCAAAATGTACAAGAACTCAGTTTTGAAATTTAATGAAAATAATCCATGAGCGGTATACCGAATTTTTATGGAAACTAAGAGGGTGGCGCGAACATAAAGTTTTTTGAGAAGAGATGCCTGAGAAAATATCTCTAGAAATGACATTTTGATAATAATAGGAGACTTTAATGCCCAGATAGGAAAAGAAGAAAATAATCGAGTAATAGCTGGAAAAGAAACAATACACGAGATCACAAACGATAACGGCAAAAGACTGTGCAACCTAGCTGCGGAGACAAATACGTTCATAATTAGTACAAAATTTAAGCATAAAAGGGGCACAATACAACGTGGTTATCCCCAGGAAGGATAAGCGGCAACCAAATAGATCATGTTTTGATATTAAAGAAATGGATGAAAATGGTTGAAGACACAAGGTTATACCGAGGAGCAAATGCAGATACGGGCCACATTTTACTAATAGCGAAGATGAACATAAAAATATCAAGATATAAACCTTTCAAACACAACAAATGGAAGTGGAACGTAAAAAAGCTGGAAAGAGAGAAGGGTGAAAATAATTATGCGAAAACCCTAACAAACAAGTTGAGAATTCATAATATAGATATAGACAGTGAACGGAAGATCATTAAAAATAGCATTATTGATATTATTCACCCTCTAGTTTCTGGGTAGAAATCATTTTGTACATAAGATGTATACCTAGTTCCGATAATATTTTTTTCTACAACTGCTATGAAAAGTAGCATATTTCTCATAGCTTACTCAATTTCAAAACCATATATTGCTCACACTGTGAGAAATATTATTTCTCACGGCACTTTGCCCACACTACAAACATTTATATGGAGAATCCAGTAGGGCATCCTCGATGCCCAGCCAATTTCAGAAACTTATACTCGATGCCCAGCCGTTTTCGGTGGGTGGTCCTCGATACTTAGATTTTTTCTACAAAACTATTTACTTGTATTCTTTAAATTTGTGCAGTTGTAGAAAAAGTATAGTGTGAAACATGTGGGAAAAGTACTTTTCTCACTCGTGTATTTTCCCTTCTTCGCTTGCTTCTTCCGTTGGGTCGTAGGCATTAATTATATTTATATTTGCTTGTTTATTCTCAAGTTATAAATATGAAATCCTACCGTCGATTAGCTTAAACTCAATTACTTCGTTTCGTATTTTTTTACTGACCATTATTGCTGTTCCATTCCTTACTTGTGTTACCTCCCCTGAATAATACATCGCAAAGTTTTTGTTTTCTATTTTCCCTTGTTTTTTCCATCTAATTTCTTGTAACGCCAGATTGTCTAAATCATAATTCTTCATTTCTTGCGCTATGTTGTGCATTCTCCCATCTTCTAGCATAGTTTTGATATTCGATGATCAAATTTTCAATGCGTTTACTTTTTGTTTCACCCGATTTACCCTCTTTGATATTTTCCTAACGTTGTCTTTGGTTTTCGTCATAGTTTTAGTTACTTTTTTTTCCTTGTTATTTGCCGTGGTCATTTTTACAATGCTTCGATCCTCTTGAGCTACTTTTGCTGCTGGTTTTTTCCTATTTTTATTTCCGTAAGATTTTTAAACACTTTTGTAGCTCTTTCTTTATCAATATCCTCTTCTTCGGCCATTGATCTACTGCTGAATGTTCTTCCTTTGGGTTTGGAACCTGATGGTCTAACTGTATCCTTACCTTGCATGTTTTGTTTTAATTCATTTAATGAGTAAGCCATTCCGTTAATCCACAGTCTGTTATAATTTAGATTCGCTTGATGTCCTTCATTCCTTGCTTGTTTCATGTATGATCTGAGTAGTAAATTAACTTCTTAAGAATGTGTCTAGGGAAGCCGTTGTTAGAAAACAAGAGGACGAGCTTTTTTAAATTATCTTGTAAGAATCTGTCATCACTAATATGTATAACGCGATTTTTCATAGCGATGACAGTGTTTAATTTCTGATTATTGGGGTGGTTAGAAAAATAGTTGATGTATCTACCAGAGGACGTTGGCTTCTGATACCAATTAAGAATAATGCTATTATTATCACATCTTATCAATTCAGTGTCTAAGAAGGGCAACTTGTTTTCTTTTTCATTCTGATATTGTAGCTGCAGTATCTTCTGCCCATCTCTTATGCACCAAGAAACCCACTCCCTCGGAGGTATTATCTTTGCTTACGTAATAAAGTATATTTCCAGATTTCAGGTGAACAAGGTCCTCGCCAGTTCTTCTAATTTCACATAGTCCTATGACATCCCATTTTGTATCTCGCAGTTCTTCGAGTTGTAGAATTACCTCTTCTGTTCTTACGTTGAGTGTAGCTATATTCAGTATTGTTCTTCCTTTCGAGTCTTTACTGCCTCCCCCAGAATCCTTGAGGCTGCCATTTTTCAAGAGGTTGGGATTTTGGACATCTTGTCCTACCCACCTGGGGTATATCCAGATGTTTTGTTACTCGACATTTACTTGGAGGTCTATTGGCCATTATTCGTCACGCTGGCCAGACGGCTTGGCGAATGTTTTATGTATCAGCCGCTCCTAACATGGATAACAGACTCTATTTGTAGCCGCCCACTCTGCGTCAGACGCTGCGTGGGAATCTTTTTAGCTTCGCCTTCATCACTTCGGTACCTTACCGGCATGGGTGGCCCTACTAGTAGCTACGCTACCGCCGGCATCGCTCTCTGGATGCAAGGCTACTGAGCCCTCTCACCAACTACAAGTTAATGATCCACCACTGAACCAAAAATATTTAAAATGATTTTAAATTTGTAGTTTATTAGAGCTTACAACTTAAAGATATCTTCATAAAAATAATTGGTATTTGTTGTTGTCAATGAACCTTTCTCCTAATTTGTACACTTATTGGAACGTTTATGAAAAGTTTTTGTGGTGTTCTGATTGACGTTTGTTTGTTTTGTTTTAAAATGTCTTTATTTACAATATTTTTGGGTTAACTATTTACAATATGTGAAAAGAACTATATATACATACAGAAATAAACATAAATATATACAAAGCCGATGTCCTGGCAGTCCTGACACAATTGCTTATGTCTGGATAAATATATGGCACCTTGCTCTTCGCATAATCCATTTATTTTCGCTATACAACTTACTGTGTCCCGTATTCATAAATTTGACTCCACTAGCTATTTCGACTTATTTGTCCCTGAAAAGCAGCTGAAAAACAGGGTTTCAAAACGAACAGAGTGTTTAGATTATGAGGAGAGGCAACATGACTGATGTTCCTTTTGTAAGGGTATATATTTTGAATATAAGTATATTTGGTTGATTAGGGGTAACTACCCAGACAGCACACAATAACCATTAGACATCCTCAAGATATCCTTCATGGATATCCAGTATAACCACTGGATATAGATGGATAGCCTATAGACATACAATGGATATCCATATGTCCGCGTATATCTAGGATATATGTAATATCTTATGGATGTCTTTGGAGATATCTACTGGATATCTCGTTAATATCCCATAGATATCCTATGTTCACATTTGGTATATCCAATTAACGTCCCATGGATATTAATAGGATATTATTTTATATTCACATTTGGTAGGTATATCCTTCCTCCTCAAACATGAAAATCTGAGAATCTATGACTAGTATCTACTGATGGAAATACAAGGTGGTCCAACAAAAAAACGCAAATCAAAAGTTTTTTATGTCTACAGATCTGGAATAAACTTAAGAGAAAATAGTTTATTCAGTCAACCAGTACAAAATATAATAGATACACAGGGTGGATAGTCTAGTATTTAAGTGGACGACTGTAGAATATTGTGGTCCAGTGAAAAATATTCAAATACTCATCGCGTATGTCTGTTATATTTTGTACTGATTGACCAGAACTATTATTTACAGTTAATTTTATTCCAGATTTGTGGATATATATAACCTTTGGTAAGCATTGTTTTTGTTGGTCGTCTTGTATTTCCACCAGCAGGTTCTAGTCAGATATTCATCTGTGAGTAAGAAGGTACAAATGGAATTAAATTCTTCATAATAGTAGTATTATTTGACATATAATGAAATGAAATACTATGGAATAGAATGATAGAAAATACTTTATTTTATATAATATACATATTTGCATATTATACATCAATAATTCTTCTTCATCACCCAGCTCATCAACTCTGCACGGTGGTTTCTGTAAGAACGAGAGAAGAAAGATTGACGATTTTCAAGGTCAACTATATACCGTATACGCCCGAATAAAAGATACACCTTTTTTTGTAAAATAACATTTTGAAAATTGGCCTGCGTCTTGTATTCGAGCACATAACTGTAATAAGAACATTTCTCACCACCTAAACACCATCATTATTATTGAGCTCAAAAGAACTTTTACTCAAATCAGCCGAGCCACCAGCTCAGTTTATCATGAAACAAAGTAAAAGCCGAGGTAAAACTTATTTTACATTTCTACACCATGCTATTTCACATTGTATAGATATACAAAACGCTTTTAATGTAGGAAATCAATCCTAAATATCAATAAAATATAGGAGACGTAACAATATTCAGAATTAAGGTAAGAAACATATACATACTTAATTTTTTCCCAAATCGAAACTACCGATAAAAATAACCAACCACTTTTGCACGTTTATAAAACTATGAACTATGATAACCTAACAACCAAAATGACGAGGGGACGATGCTATATCTAACGGTCAAACGCGGAATCGACCAATGAGAGAACAGTGTATAGTTGGTAGCATAGTTTTGCGGGTATTAATATGGAAATCCACTGATGATGCATAATTTTCTATTATAGCATTAAACGTTAAGTCATGGCATATTTTTGTTGTGTTAAGAACATCACGTATTATGCCGCATTCGTATTGTTGATTAAACTCATTATAGTCTGATACAATTTAGGTGTACCTATCTTTTTTCAATACATTGAACTCAGACAAAAAATGCGACAGAAAATAATAATAGATATCCATGGATATACAATGGATATAATATCAGGAGATTAAGACATTTATGTATTGAAGGTATTATGTATTAGAACTTCCTTCTCAATCATTTTTTATGTGATTATTGAATATATTATCAGTAAAATAAAAATAATTTTTTTCCATATCTATGATATACATTCAGTGGATATCCATTAGATATCTTACATAGACTGGATATTCAGTGGATATTCGGCTATCCACTGGGTATATAGTGGATATTGTGTGCTGTCTGGGTATGTTACCCTCTAATCGATGTTTGGTTGCTGGAGATTCGACAACTAGTTATGTGAATAAATTACCATGCAAAAGCCTACACCCACTATCACGGGTGTCTTTTGCGCGATTGGCGGCTCTGAGTTTTTCACGAAGATTTTTGGGCAAGCAATAATTATAAAAGTTTTGTGATATTTTAGTTATAAAGTCCTTGATAGTGGGCATGTCGGCTTGTTCATGTAACCACGAATTTCTAGGAAGTTTTGGATATTCGGTTTTATATGGTATTGCCATGCGTAGGCACTTGTTTTGCACCACCTGTAGTGTGTGAAAGTTGTGTTTAGTGGCGGTGTAATAAGCTGGTGCGGCGTATGTTAAAGTGGGTCTGATGATTTGGCGATAAATCATCAATTTGTTGTGCATTGAGAGACGACTTTTTTTGCATATCAAAGGGTACAATTTGCTCATTGCCATCTTCGCTTTTTGAACTTGCTTTGTTATATGTGCGTTGGCGTTGGTGTTGCCCTGCACTGTATAACCAAGATATTTCAATGTGTGACTAGGGGTGATTGTTTGCCCCTCAACACATAGCTGAGATTGCAATGAGCCATTGTTCCTTGTTTTCTTCCTGATTGACGTACTTTTGCACATCGGCACTGCACAGCATCTGTAAGACGACCTATTCATTTCTATGGCTCTTATTTAAGTTATTCGTAAGAATTCCAAAAATTAGTCAACTTCCCTATTTGGAAACTTTTAACTTCACTTAGTTTAATTTCTCATTTTCTTGTTAGAACTGGAATTTTGGGAGGGTAGTCTCCCTCTCTGGCTACGCCACAGTGTGGTGAATACGTAGACTTCTAAACAGTCATTTCAGTTTAACGAACATTTAAATTACCAAATTTGTTTAATAAAATCAATATAATAACAAACAAAAATATTAAGAAATGTAAACGAAACATAAAACCACAGATTAAATATTTATAATTAACCTCACAACTACTCAATGGCTCAAAATGATTGTCACGATTTTTAGAACTGTCAGAAGAGGTCAAAATGAATCCTTAAGCTGGATTTTTTTAATAGTAGTTATATGATCTCTGCTGGATTTATCTTCTTCTTACAGTGCCATATCCGTGATCGGACATAGGCGACCTCTCACTTTTACCTGTGTTGTGCTCTCCAGTTACCACAGATAGAAGGGACCTACAGTTTAACGACGGATCCGAACGTCTATATTGAGAGGTTGTACTAGGCAGAATACTGTCGGTGGTTTGCCACTGCTTTCCGACAGGTGGCTCTCCAAATTTTTAATTATGATGTTAAATAGGCCCGGGTTTGATCCCGGGTCCCGGGGCCTCTCGGTTAGCAGAGAGAGCACCATTCCACTAGCCTACGGAGACCGCTGGATTTATAGTTCGACAGAATGTAAATGTAGACGAATTGTGAAAAGATCAACTATACAACGTATGTACTTTGTTTATAAATGTACGTAAGCGCATGATGTAACATAAGTGAAACGGACTGGAACAGAAAAGTTGGCCAACTTTTATCTTTTTACAGTGCGTTCTTGCGTCCGGCTAATCAGAGGAAAGAATTATGTTATATTATTCTCTATCTTTCTGTTACAGTTTATGGGTCTTGCTTTACAACGTCTTTATAACGCCTAATTATTGTTCTTCGAGTTTTTCCTTGTCGACACTTTTCCAATGCTAATGCACACAAAAATAGTCCCCAAAATAGTCATAATTTATTGTGACTCAAACCATATAAATATTTAGAATATAATAATACATTTGTTTATTCAATTTAACGTGCTTGAGACAGCTATGGCCATTAGCACAATGTACAGTAATTTACAATAGATTATAAATACATAATGTGGAAATAATTACAAACAATAATTAACTGTCTTTAAATTTTACTCAGTAGGTTCTCTTCTTTTAGAAACTGGATGGCTATGGTGATTTGGTGTGTACTAGTAAGGATATCCTTAATGTCGGTTTTCATTCCAAGCTGCTGACGTCTTTCAGTGTAATAGGGGCAGTCTACGAGAATGTGTTGAATGTCAAATAGAGATTGGCAGTGTTGGCAGTTTGGCTGGGGGGAAGACGTCATAAGGTGGCCATGAGTAAGTCGGGTGTGACCAATACGCAGTCTTCTTGCGACAACCTTCTCGTTTCTCAGTAGATCGGGAATGTCAAACTGTTCAATATTCGGATGTATTTTCCTTAAGAATGTTGTGGAATGTTTCCAGTGGTTTAGCAATTTCTTCCGTATAAGTTTTTTCATAGCGAATTTTAGGTCTCTAGAAATTTGCAGAGTTATAGGTGTAGTGGTGGATGAGGCAGCTTCTTTAGCAAGACGATCGGCGTTATCATTACCAGTTATACCAATGTGTGAGGGAATCCATATAATAGTGATAGTTACATCATGAAAAATAAGGGTTTGATATGTGTCGTGGATGCGTTGAAGAGAGGATGATTTGTGAATAAATTGTTGATGGATTGAATAGATGAGAGTCTGTACAAATAGCAACTTGTTGATGGGGGAATACGCAGAGATTGAAGGCTTGTAAAATGGCGAATAGTTCACCGGTGTGAACGCTACAAGAGGCTGGGATTCGGTAGGACTCCACGGCTGTTTGCGTAGTGATAACAACACATCCGACACCAGTCTCGTTTTTTGAGGCGTCAGTGAAGAGGATCCGGTCGTATTTCTTCGATATTATGATTTCTAAGAACGATTTCTTGATGAGTTCGTGACTGGTTTCTTCATTGCTGAACATGGTGACGAGTGAGGTGTTACATCTTGGGAGTGTTTTGGTCCAGGGTGAGTTATGTGGGATGAGGATAGGGCTGGTTAGGGATAATTGAGTGTCAGGTATTAATTTTTGAAGGAGGGGAATGGTATGTATGCGTGGGCTGGGTGGTGGGGAGCTGAGAATGCGAGATATTCTAGTTATTAAAAAGGAAACTGGATTAGAGGGGTTGGATGAAGTCGTGGCTGCATAAAAAAGGAGGAGATATTGACGTCTGAGCCAGAGTGGAGGTTCATTGGCTTCAACGCCTAGGATCTCGGCTGGAGTAGAGCGAAACGCGCCTAAACAAAGTCGGATGGCAGTATTGTGTACAGAGTTTAGGGTTTTCAGGACGTTTTTGGATGTTAACATATATGCTATACTGCCATAATCTAGTTTAGATCTAATGAGAGCCCAGTATACTGTCAGGAGGGTAAATTCGCTAGCTCCCCACTGATGGTGGGAGAGTGTTTTTATGATATTCAAGAGTTTTAGGCAGTATCCTCTGGTTTCTCGGATATGGTGTTTTCAAGAAAGTCGGGAGTCGAACGTCACTCCCAGAATTTTGCAGTGCTCGACGACTGGGAGAGGGCGGTTGGTCACTAAAACTTCAGGGTTAGGAGATGGGGCTTTTCTGCCGAATCTTATGAGCTTCGATTTTGTAGCGGAGAGGGACAGGCCATGTGAAGATATTCTACTATGTAATAGGTTCACAGCAGATTGAAGGAGTTTAAATGTAGTAGGAGGCGAGGCGCCGTGACAGTAGATAACAAGGAGCGGAAACACTGTTACATAAATGTTAGTTAGAATGAATAATGTAGTGCTGAGAATAGACCCCTGGGGCACACCGTCTTGTTGGACGTGAGTTAATGATAGGCAGCCATTCACTGAGACCCTAAAGGATCTATTACTACGAAAGTGTCTGATAAATGAGAAAATGTTACCATTTAGGCCATAAAATGAAAGTTTATCAATAATCGCCTGCCTTGATAAGGTGTCAAATGCAATGCCTGATAAATGAGAAAATGTTACCATTGAGGCCATAAAATGAAAGTTTATCAATAATCGTCTGCCTTGGTAAGGTGTCAAATGCAGCTTCAATGTCAAAGACAGGCTAACGCCTCTTGTTTACGATTTATAGCATCGGCAATATGCGTTTGTAAGATTGCGAGGTTATCTCTTGTGGAACGGTGACGACGGAAACCGGATTGTCTTTTGGCAAGATTTGGTGTTTTTCGATAAACCATATGAGTCGTCTGTTTATCATCTTTTCCATTAAGTTGCATATAGTACATGTAAGAGAAATCGGTCTATAGGACTGTGGTAATGTAGATGGTTGTGACAGTTTTAGGATGGGAACGATAATGGATGTGTTCCATTGCGTAGGGAATAATTGAGAACACCAAAAATGGTGTTATAAATGTTTAATATTTAAGTAAGACTATAGGTGGATAAATTTTTAAGAAAAATGTAAGGGATGTCGTCAGGACCAGCAGCAGAGTACTTACATGAATATAAGGCAGTTGTTAGTTAAGTAAAAGAAAAAGGTAAATTAATATGGTCGAAATCTTGTAGGTGAGTTAAAGTGAGTTTGGGGTAGGCAGGTTCATGAGGAATTGTTGTAAAGATGGGCTTGAGTTTGTTTTGAAATTTTTCATCAAATTTATCAGCAAAGATATTAGAAATAGTTTGGCTATTGCTGGAGGAAGTGTCATTATAAAAAAGATGGGGAATTTTGGTGTTAGTTTTGTGACCTTGGACCTGTCGAATTTTTTCCCATGTTTGCGAGGGGTTTGAATTATTATCCAAGGTTCTTCTTCTTCGAATGCCGTCCCCATTTAACGGAGGTTGGCGACCACTCTCTTAAAAGCATCTCTGTCCTTAGTAATATGAAAAAGTTCCTCAGCGCCCATGTCTGCCCATTCTCGGATGTTCCTCGGCCATGATTTCTTCTTTCTCCCAATTCCCTTCAACTCTGCCCTGCATAATCACTTGTAACAGAGAGTATTTATCGTGTCGTAATACATGTCCGAGATATGCTGTATTACGTATTTTTATTATTTTTAGTAGTTTTCGTTCACGACCAATTCTATGTAGTATTTCCTCGTAGTAATTCCATGGTACTTTCAGCATATGTCTGTAAATACACATTTCGAAGGCTTCGATTCTTTTAGTTATTTGTGCCTTTAACGTCCATGTTTCTACACCATATAATAGCTGGGACCAAACATAGCACTCCATAAATCTCAACCGGAGTATTAAATTCAAATTTTTATTGTAAAACATGGATTTAAATTTTAGATATGGCGATCTTGCCATTTCAATCCTTACACGGATTTCCTGGTCCTGATTTAGGTCTGAGGTAATGAAAGCACCCAAGTATTTAAACTTTTCTACCCTTTCTATTGCTTGATCGTTTATCATTAATTGATCAGTATGCGCTGGTGTTTTGGAGATTATCATGTGTTTTGTTTTTTTTGTGTTAATATCTATTTCCATTTGCTGACATTCCATATTAACAGCATTTACAAGTATCTGCAGGTCCTCCAGACTCTCTGCCAAGATCACAGTGTCGTCAGCGTATCTTATCGTGCTTATTACTTCCCCGCCGATTTTAACCCCTTCGCTTCCTTCCTATAAGGCCTTCTCAAAGATACCCTGAGAGTACACGTTAAACAGTGTTGGCGAGAGAATACATCCCTGTCTAACACCTCGTGCAATCGAAATATCACTAGTTTCTGTATTATCGATTCTCACTGTAGCTGACTAATTCCAGTACAGGCTCTTTATTATTTCGATGTATTTTTTGTCTAAATTGATGTTTTTAAGTTCTTCTATTAGTTTTGTGTGTTGTACTCAGTCAAAGGCCTTTTGGAAATCTATAAAGCATGCATATACGGTTTTGTTGTATTCTCTGCATTTCTGTAAAAGGACTGTTAAGGCAAATAATGCCTCTCTTGTTCCCATGCCCCTACGAAATCCAAACTGAGTTTTATCTAATTTTTCTTCACATTTCTTATGTATTCTGTTTTGTATAATTTTTAAAAGTATTTTCAGTGAGTGGCTATAAGGCTTATTAACCGATAGTCATCGCATGATTTGGGGTTGTTCTTCTTTGGCAGGGGAATAAACGTGGACTTGACCCATTCCGTAGGTATTTTACTTTGCCTGTATATCTGATTTAGAATAACTGTAAACTTTTTCACTATATCGCTATCTAACACCGGGGACTCGGGGCCATTAATTGAATAGTGCTCATCATTAGTGGTTATTCTTGAGAAAATAGTGCAGTAGTTTCTCCTTGCTTTCTGCACCGCAGTGTCCTAGCCGGTTAAATCGTAACTTGATATCTGCCTAGGAGTTTCTAATATTGAACCTTTAAGGAAGTCAAGTAGATATACTAAGCCGGTTCTGGGACGGAAGTCGGCCATGTTGGATTTCGTTGACTGTGCGCGCGCACCGGAAGTGGCATCCATCTTGTGTCAATGGCGGACGTGTTGGTGTGTCGTATCCATCTTGTGTCAATGGCGGGTCGTTGGCGGGTGTTTCGAATGTCGCGACTGTGACGGCATCCATGTTCTGTGACGTCAATCGTGGTCCATCCACATGTGTGACGTAGCACTTCCATTTTGGTGGGGTGTGTCGTTGGCGGGTGATTCGAATGTCGCGACTGTGACGGCATCCATCTTCTGTGACGTCAATCGTGGTCCACCACATGTGTAACACTTCCAATTTATAAAATTGAAAAAATGGTCGACCGTGGGATTCGAACTCACGACACACACAGCGCCTTTCTCGTTCCTATCACAGTCCCTAACCGTTGCGCTATGAAGGTTATATGTATAAATTTCTTATTTGGGTTTAACCATCATCCTTGGGTGTCAGTGACCCCAGATACTTTTGAAAGTTGCGCTCTTGTTGAGATACACAAAATATAGGACACTAATATATCTGTAAACTAATCAGTTGTAGTATGTCATTAGTTGAGTATAGACGTCTATTTGAGGAGTTTATTATAAAAATAGATAGATTGAATAAGGATGTAATATTTTATGAAGAAAAACGAAGGGTTATGAAGCAAATTTAAAACCTGTGCCTTTCTGCTGCTGATGATAATACTACCGACTCAGATCAAAAGAAGTGGGAGAAGCTTACAATAAATTGGGTGCCAGACGAATTACAAAACGGAGCTCGACGACAGGAGATTTCAAGTGCTGTAGATTATATCTTTAGACGTCCGCAAACAACAACATATCCATTAAACAGAATTCAACCTACAAAGCTTTCACCATGATCAATATAACCAACACTAGCAGCATGTTCCATAGTATGAAAAATGAACTTAATAATATATTTTCAATGACTCTATGTATATTATTAGCATTCATATTCGTTTTATTATTTAAAATTTTACCAAAAATTGTTAAACGTAAATTTAAATCTTCATGTAATATATCAGCTGATGAGTAGATTGGGTGTTTTAATAACAAAGATCCACTTTAAAAAAATAATTTATTATTGATATAATAATTACAAAGGTAATGTAGTATTTAAAAAACCATTGTTGGAGACGCTGTATATTTCTGTAGGGTCCTCCAGTGGTGTGGTAGGTTCAAAGTTTCAGTTACCTATGATGTGTGTCATCAAACTAGTAGACTAAAGGGAAACACACGAGACATTTCTTTAGTAAAAATTCAGCTTGTTGCTGTGTGTTTGCAGCATAGCTTCCAATCATTTTTATTCTGGTATACTTGATGTCACATGAAGAGTATCGAATGCCATGCTGTAATTTTCCAGCTGATGAGTAGATACTAGGTAATAAAAAAAAATCCATTCACTTGAAAAATTATTTATTCTTGAAATAATTGAGTTATCATTGAACATTGAAGAAGATTTCATTTGGAAATTAACCTGATGTTTTACCCATAAAAAAAACATTGTTTCAATTAACAAAAATATTTATGCAATATCCTAAAATTATATTGGAAAAAACAATATTTTACATTTTAATATGAAAGTATAGTAATATGTTATAAATTAATATGAAAGAGTAATAATACTACAAACAAATGTCATAATTCACAAAGTACATGCTATAACTTAATCCATTCACTTGAAAAATTATTTATTCTTGGAATAATTGAGCTATCATTGAACATTGAAGAAGATTTTATTTGGAAATTAACCTGATGTTTTACTCATAAAAAAACATTGTCTCAATTAACAAAAATATTTATGCAATATCCTAAAATTATATTGGAAAAAACAATATTTTACATTTTAATATGAAAGTATAGTAATATATGTTATAAATTAATATGAAAGAGTAATAATACTACAAACAAATGCCATATTTCACAAAGTAGTAATACATGCTATAACTTAATATGGAAGTGTAATATTGTTACAAACTATATTTTAGATTATGTAATAGTTTAATATAAAACTATAATACTATATTTGAGTTCATATTATTATATATTTAAATATATGTGAAAAGTGAAAAATGGTTTTACAAAATTGTATTCAAAAGTCAGCAAAAATAGTTTCATCTGAATCATAGTCAGAATCTTCAGGTTCTGTAGGTAAATTGAAATGAAGAATTATTCCATTTAAAATTTCTATTGGAAAATCAGTATATATGAGTTTTAGTACTCTTCGACAATCATTTTTAGATAGTGATTGAGGTACTTTAATCATTGCAATAGCACCTCGAAAATCTCTCATTAATTTACGCGATTTCCTAAGAAATTGTACTGCAACACGCCGTTTGGCATGATCTTCAGTTTCGGGAGTAGGAGACATTTTTTATCTAAAAACAAGAAACATTATTCCAAAATACTGTAATGTCCCCATGGAAGCGTATCAAATGAATCGGGAAGTAATCTCCTTTTATCATCGTGAGGACTCAAAGCGATTTTTGTTTGTTCAATGCTATACACATTATGAGCGAAGGAACGTATCGTATTTTGAGTAATTGTCATCTGTTTCCAATTTTTCAAACAATCCACATAATCATCGAAAATTATTTTATTTTTCACAACACATTTTTTAATCCCCTTTGATTTTTTGACAACTTTACCCCCCTGAACTTTGTAACTATACATTTTGGACCTTAAACCAACAAAATGGGTAATTATTTGTCCATTAGCTTCATCTTTCATCAAACCTAGTATTTTTTTATTAACTCGGGGTATGTTGTAGATATTGTTAGTGGGATAATCTGATGTATCAAATTTGTCAATGTTTGCGTCAATTAACTGTTCGTATGCATCTTCACAAGTAAGCTGATAAATAAAACTGTCAGTGTCGGTGTACATCAACTTACAATTGTCTACTCCCATTGTGGGAAGCATAAAATTGTAATGGAAGTCATACATTACAGTTTTCGAGATGTCAAGAATAACCATACCCACGTATATCGGTTTATTGAAAATTAGTTCAGACTTTTTCAATTAGATTGCCATCAAAGGTGGATCACCATCATCGAAAACTGTTCTATTGTGATAACGCGGACTAGCAATAAGATTTTTAGCACCATAACGACCCTCATATGTAGATACCAATTTACAAATTCTATGTTTACGGATGGATTCCATACATTTCCCAAACACAGCATTATTCATTAGTTTTCTCAAATCTTTCTCAAAGTCGCTGGTGGCTAAAGTCCTCAATCGATTGTTTAATTCGATGTAGGGTTGAAGCCATGCAGATTGTTGGAATTTCAAAACTGTGTGAACTTTTTCCAATACTAGTCCATGTTCTAGGGCTTGCTTTAAATTTCTATAATGTAAAGTGTAACTTTTTTTATCGTGTAGGGTAGTCATTAATTTTGTTAATTTTGAATCGGGTGGTTTGCGGTGTTCGGGACACATAGGAAAGTCTTTATGTAGATTATGCAACTTGTCTGGATATAACAAATCCACTTGAAGAATATAGCCTTCGGGGTTATCATCTGGGATGGATTTTATGAAATTGATGTCGTTAAATTTCTCCATATCATTTTCGATCCACTCGAAGCCATCAAAGGGCAAATGTTCACACATCGCTTTTCCATACAAATTATTTACATCTGTATAGAGAATATACATTGATGGTTTCTCAACATATATTCAGACATATATTTATTATTTGCTTCACTGTACCTATTGCAACACTGTGATATTCCTTCTCTAATAGCCTTTTCAATAAACATTATCATATCAATATTTTTTAAAATTTGCAGTTTACATTTTGTAAACTTTAGCATCACATTCCACGCATACCCTGGTATACTGTAGAACCATCCAGGATCTAGACCATACGTTGCTAAAGCTGTCTCTCTAAAATTAAAAACACATCTGCTAGAAGAAGAATATCGGTGCGCATGTATATATCGCTATATTCTCCAAGTGTTTTTACATTGAAAGACCGCCAAACGTTTTTAGCGTGAGCATAATCATCATCAGTTACGTTCGCTTCTTTTAATTTATTATAAAAACATTCAATCGGTGGTAATTTATCATCATTAAATTTTTCCAAGTTATTAACATAGTCATAAGGAAATATACCTTTACGTGTCAATAATGTAAATTGGATATTGGTTAAATTATGGTTTTCTTTTTTCAAAATTTTCAAATAATTGGTGTCCAAAGTTTTAACGACAGCATCCAAACTAGATCCCAAAAAACAAAACGAACCAATAAATCTGAATTTTATGTTTGTTTCCGAGTCGTATTGTGTGAATGAAATGTATTTTTCCTTATTGATTGGTAAAAGGCTGACTCTACCACGTTTGGCAATATCTCTTATGATAAAATGGCTATCATAACCAGACAAATTGTGAAATACAATCGGCACAACAAACAGTTTTCTAAAATTTAAATTGCAGGATTGGTGCGCGAATCCTCGAAACTCCCCCGTAAAATGATCGTGATCACGTACAACTATATCTTTTTTATTAAACTTTTTTTCACATATATGACAAACAGTTGCATCATTAGTAGTTCTTGATTTGACTACCATTGGTACAATTGTTTTAATTTTTGAATCTACAAATTTAGCTATATCAGTCATTTCGTTAGCGAACCAATCCATACAATCCACACCTCTGTAACTTTTGTAAAACGATAGAGAATCGTCGAAAGAACATTTTATATAGTAGCCTGCACTGTAAGTTTTATGGTATTGATATTTGTTTGTTGTTTTAGAAATGATTTCATTACATTGTGTCAATTGAGATTCAAAATCAGCATAAATAATAAAAGGACATTTTTGCTTGTATGTATAATTCTTAAAACTCAACAAAATCATATTTGGGAAATGAAATCTTTTCATTGTTTAAATTCTCACAAAGTTCGGAATGATCATCCAGTCTCTCGCGCAATGAAAAGTAATTGAGAAATCTATCACAAACATATTTCTTATGATCGTTTCTATTTAACTGTGAACTAATTAAACGCGATAAATCTTTAACCCAACAATAATGATATTTAATCTCAACAATAGTACTGTAATCATTATGAGATGGTGTTGTTTCGTATTCATTTAATTTCGGAAAGTATTTATCTTGAATGAGTAATAAGTTGACGTCTAATTTTTTCCTGGTCAATCTTGCCGGCAATACTGTGTAAAATGTTTTGTACACTGTTTCATTGTACTCTAACATATAAACGTTTATGGAAATTTCATTAAGTGTTTCAAACTTCTTAATTTGAGGCAGTTTCATTGGCATGTCTAATCCTCGAGTTTTCAAAACGGTGGAATAGTGCGGATATGATGATGTTCGGCTCACCTGTCCTGTGGGAGCGTGTAAACCTGCAACAACGCTCCAGAAAAAACACGCTTCACCATTGTTCTGGATGTTGATGCATGCATGTTTTTTCTGTATCTGCTCAGGCAATCGAATGAAAGATGAACCATTACCCATTTCGTATTTGTTAATTGCTATCTCTAGTGAAATGATTTTGCTTAATGCCCAACCGCTCTGTTTCTCTTGAAACTCTGACATTTTATTCAAAATACGATCTACGACATTATTTTTAAACCATTCTATTAAATCTGTTCCCTCATCAATGATTGCATTGGGTGTACTAAAATGTTTTTGCTCTACCACCTCCCGATCATTCGATTGCTTTATATAATCACCAATGAGAGTAGTATTAACTTTTATTATTTTTAGATCCTTCAATATTTGTGAAATTTTAACGTTGAATAAATTAAAAGCATCTTTGAAAAATTCATCGATTTCTTTATGTTTCAAATTTACAATAAGCCCTGTCCTAATTCTACAATTAAAAATAACCCTAACATCTAACCATTTTACACTTCGTTTTCTCAACCCATAACCCATATTTTTTTTTGTAATTGAATTAATTTGTTGACGTAATCGCTTAAGTTCCCAATTTTTGATTGAATTTTTCTCTTCTCACCAATGGAAAATTTGAACTTAACCAAAGTCAAGACACATCTTCTAACATGACAATCTATTAATTTAATTATTGAATTAGCTAGCGGTTTAGAATAATGTTCTTTTAGGAAAGTTAACGTTTGATCAGCTTTGTTCATTAAATTCACCATTTTTTCACTTTAAATATATATATATATATATATATATATATATAAATTTATTAGTTATCGACCGTTACTTAATTATAGAATATTTCATAAATTTCGGGTATAGCGGTCTGTGGGCAATTAAAACTGCAATTTTTCTAATATTCTCAATATTTCGCCATTGTTTAACAGCTTCTTCAGGAGAAATTAGAGAGCAACAGTTGTTTTGCCGATACGGGCACTAGCATCGCATTCTAAGACCCACACACACATATATGAAATGTTATTCTCAAATATATTTCATCAATATAAAAAGTATTGTAATTTCCAAAAGTGTTAGCAATACATAAAAAATAATTAGTGATCTCCTTCAATCAACTTGGAAACATGAAACAAAATCATTGACAATTTTCGTTTCTTTTATCAACTCACATACGATGGGAACATGAAATAAAACACAATAATTTTAATTAATTATTTTTAATACTTCTCTAAATCACTGACAATGTTAATTTTACAAAAAAACATATATTCTCTTAGTGCAATGGCTAATTCGCTATTGTTGATGTCGCACATTACTTGAATCAGTTCAATTTTAGTCAAATTTTCATTAGTTTGAGTGAAATTTCTAATGTTTTCCACCAAATTTTCATAGTATTCACCAAAATTTATGGATTCTAAATGAGTGAGACGTGGGGAGATGAGGCAACGATCCACTTGTAGTATTTGATAAACATCTTCTTTTCTTAAAGGTACACTGATATCATGTTTGGTCACCTCCAACCATTTAACACGATCAAATACTATTTGTCGAATGGTGCAGTAGTCTCCACAAGATAACACAGCTTCTTATTTTTTTTCTTCTTCGTGAAATGATGCACTTATAAATGAATTATTATTTAGAATGTCGATAAATGTGAACCATTCGTATGAGCTGAAGTTGATTTTCTTAGGTTTATCGATGTATGATAGAGTGATCGCAGTACTGAACGTTCTTGCGGGGCTCAAACCACAACCAATTCGAAAATCTCCATCTGTACAATACTCTGTGTACAATAAGTAGTGGTTTTCCTGTTTGGCTGCCATTTCATACACTTGTAAAATATGATCTAATTGTGTGTCATAATTAACATGACTTTGTGTAGCACTAAAATAGCCGCTGTCTTGAGAACTCATATTGACGACTGAGAACCTACAACTCTCTCCTCTATTTATACCCATTCACATCTCCTACTACAAAACAATGTATTCATGCGTAGTAATTACGTGACTACATCTGTGTTTTCTATCCAACTGTTGTGTTTTTTGTCTAAACCCAACCATTTAACAAACATCTTGTTGCCTTTTCTTTTAAGCACTTTTTCCACCAAGTAAATGTGTGGATTTGATGTTTTCTGTAGCTCTTTTTCGTAAAACCCTCCACTGATCGGTATACCTTGCAAGTCTTCGAGCAAATATGTGGTGGGATTGGTTATTTTAACTTTAATGATTTTGAATAGTTCAGTCGTCCAATTGGGTGTGTATCCCTTTTCAAAGACAGACTTGCTTATACGTACAATATCACCAACTTTAAATTTACGAAGTCCGGCAATCTTTAGATGTGTATAGGTTTTGTTTAAAATATCTGTTTCGTTGGATTTATTGACATTGGAAGGTTTATATTTGGTTGTTGAATGTTTTGTGTTATTGTAATCTCGTGTAATTTTAGGGAGAATGTCAATCCATCTATAGGTACCATTTAAACTGAAATGTTTGTAAAGCTTTAATTTCAATGTTCTAATAACTCTTTCTGCCATAGAAGCTTTTTTCGTGCTAAATACACTATAATGATTAATCCCATGTTGTTTCATTAGTTGTTGAAACTTGTTGTTGTAAAATTCCATTCCTTGGTCTGATTGGAGATTTTTAGGAACTCTTTTTGTGTTGGTGAGAATGTCTGAAAATGCACGAGTTAACTCTTCACCGGTTTTTGTCTTTAATGGACGTGTCCATAAAAACTTTGAAAAGCAATCGATGACGACTAGTATCATTTTGTGATTTTTATTTTGATTAGCGTAAGGTCGCATCTCTGCCAAATCCATTTGCCATAAATCATCTATGCCTTTGACAATTGTACGTCTGCGTGGATAATTTCTACGTATTGGTTTGTGGAGTTCGTTAACAAGCTGGACTTTGGATGACATGTTTCGTAAGCGCGTGCATTTTCTAAACTGATGATGATCCATTACTCGTATTCTTCTTCTCATCTATTTTCTTCTTTTGTTCAATTTCATGCTTCTTCAAGTCCCCCTCCAAAACATGACACGAACGCTCTATGAACGTATTATACATATCGATCTTATCATGGATTAGAGTATCACTTTTCGACACTTTATCCTGTATTTCTTGTTTAAAACTCTTAAACTCATTTCTCAAAAATTCCTTGCCCCTAACAATTCCCTCGTCGACATATATTTTAGTTGCCATATCTCGAGCTCTGACAGGAGGATTTCTAGAAATAAATGCATCAATTTCTTTGATTTTATTTTGATGAGATACCAACTGCGTTTGTAATGTGGGGATTGTTTTTTGAAGTGTGTCGAGCTCATTATGATACACTTGCAATTGCTCATCGACATATAGTTTGTTAGCAACATCGCTATTTGCAGTCGGCATTTTTACATTACAAATCTTTACATTTTCTGCATCAATATTACCGTCAGGAGTATGTGGATACGATACTTTCGGCATATACGGCATAAACCGCTCATTAGCATGATTGCGGCGATGTCCAAACTTATCGACAGACATGATTGAAATGATTATGTTTTTCGTTTGTTATTCAATTATATTGGCTTCTTTTAGCTCATTAATTATTGCAATTATCTCGTTGTTGTGTGAGGATGTGTTACCCGCCTCCTTAGATGCAATAAGTAATTTTAAACGGTCACACAGCTCATTGGGATCATCCCAACAAATGTATTCCATCGGTTTTTCGTTGTATGACAAAAGAAGACCTTTTCCCGCATTGGTATATGATGAATTCTGAATGGGTTGTTTCTTTAATATTCGAGTTGATGGAGGTCTGGTTACACTACTACTACTAGTTGATGAGCCTGATACAGTTTTAAACAATGGTTTAATTATGTTGCGATACTTTTGGGTAGCGGAACTTTTCAGACGACCGAGTACATTGAGATGAGCTTTTGTTATTGTTAGCAGAGCTTTGTAATTTTTCAAATCTTCATCAGAGTAATCATTGGGATGATTGTAAAACATAAGCTGATACAACCCCGGAGTCCCAGGTATATTTTCTTCTCCCTCATCCTTCTCCCGTAATATGTTTATGTTACCGTTTCTTTTATCGAACGCAATTCTACGTTTGCCCAACATCCATCCAGTTTCATCATTATACAGGGTGTCCCGGGACTAATGGGAAAAAAGTCAGGAGCGTATAATCTAAGCCAAAACAATGTTGTACTTCATATAAACTTTTTCTATGTAGGCCCTTGTTTTCGAGTTATAGGCCTCCAAAGTTTTAATTTTGAATTTGGTTTTATTTTTATTTTTTTTACTAGTTATTTGATCTTTATAAAATTTACGGCAAAGCTATAATGTACGTGTATGTTTATTTTGGAAAGGTAAACAGATTTACAGTAGTGCCTTGAAGCCAGGGACGGACTACTCGCAATGGTTAGTGATCCAAAAATTTTGTAGGGATGGCACACCCTGTATGAAATTATCGAAATTGACTTCCCCATACATTAAGCTAACGAAAAGGTACTCTTGCTGGAATTCGATAAAATAAGCCGTTTGGCTAATATTTACAGTTTTATTAATGCACTACGTACAAATTTACCTAACTAACTTATTAATACGATGTACTACAAAAAAATAATTTGATGATAGCAGATGATAAAAACATTAAGAACTTATTTAATGGGAATTAAATAGGTACGCAAACAACGTAATTAGATGCTTTTAATCAAAATTACGAACACAACATTATTAAACCATTAAGAAAACCTCAAAAAACATGAGTTATAAAACAATGGTCTGAAACTAATTCCTAAACAACAACAAAAACTAACGTCCTTCTAATAAATATTCAATATAAGCTCCTCCCACTTCCACGCACATTCTAAGTCTACGAAGGTTGTTTCTTTGCATTTGAAAGAGCAATCCCACATTATTCCTAATAACATTGCAGTGTAACACAATTCTGTCTATTAAATCTTGCCCTGTTTGCATAGGTGTTGCGTATACCTTACTTTTGAGATAACCCTAGAGGAAGGAATCCATAGGATTAACGTCTCCTGATCGCGGCGGTCATTGAAAAGAGCCTCCACGACCAATCCATCTATTAGGAAACCTTGTGTGTAAATGCTGTCGTACATCTAAACTGAAATGAGGAGGGGCCCCATCATGCATGAACCATAAATTCCTACGAGTTTGTAGTAGCACATAATCAAACAGGTTCCATAACTCATTTTGCAACAACTCCAAATATTTCTGACCGGTCAAAGAACCGTCAATAAAGTATGGCCCTATCAAATGATTGCCAACTATTCCTGCCCAAACATTAACCATGAATCTATGCTGGCTCCTAGTTTGGCTAATGCCATGTGGATTCACAAAATCCCATAAATGCATATTATGAGAATTTATGACTCCATCTGTGGTGAAATCGGATTCGTTCGTAAAGAGAACGTTACTAATAAATGTATTGTCTGCTTGTTGTTGTCGCAGAAACCACTGGCTATACTCATGTCGTGAAGGATAATCAGCCACTGTCATACTGTGTACGTTTTTCATGTGAAAAGGATATAACAGCTGTTCTTTTAGAACGCGATGAACAACTGATTTCGAGACGTTATGTTCTCTTGATAATTTTAGTAAACTCGTTGCTGGTTCATTATCTATCAACTGCATTTAACAAGTTTTGTTCAACTGTCACAGTACGTACGCTTCGTACTGGATCTTCTCCACCTTTTTTTTGGCAAAAACCTTCCTAAAATTTAAAACTTTGTTTTGTATACATGGAAAATTACATTTACTTACCTGAGATCAATACGCTCAAACATTCGTCTGTCTGGCAATGCTCTGTTTGCAAAATGTTCTGCGTAAAGCCTTCTGGCCTCTAAATAGTTTCGAGAAACCAGTCCATACATTAAATTCATATCTGCGTACTCAATAAAAGTGAATTCTGCTATTGTAACTGTTAAATTGAGGACATATGAATTATTGACAAATACTGACTACGAACTATTCTACACAATGTTTGACAACTAATCCTACGGTTACTTGATAAACGGTAAAAACACTTTTAAAAAGTTTTTACCAACTTTCCAATTAATAAGTCGTTAATGTTTTCCATCTTCTGCTATCGTTAAATTATGTTTTTGTAGTACTGAAGGTAAATCTTGGTCATCGTATTAATAAGTTAGTTTTACCTCGTTGTGTACTTATAAAAATGGTGAATGCGTAAATTGGTACGTAGCGCATTAATAAAACTGTAAATATTAGCCAAGCGGCTTATTTTATCGAATTCCAACAAGAGTACCTTTTCGTTAGCTTAATGTGTGGGGAAGTCAATTTCGATAATTTCATACAGGGTGTGTCATCCCTGCAAAATTTTTGGATCACTAACCATTGCGAGTAGTCCGTCCCTGGCTTCAAGGCACTATTGTAAATCTGTTTACCTCACCAAAATAAACATACACGTACATTATAGCTTTGTCGTAAATTTTATAAAGATCAAATAACTAGTACGAAAAATGAAAACCAAATTCAAAATTAAAACTTTGGAGGCCTATAACTCGAAAACGAGAGCCTGAATAGAAAAAGCTTATATGAAGTACTAACATTATTTTAACTTAGATTATACGCTCCTGACTTTTTTCCCATTAGTTCCGGGACACCCTGTATATTGGTCCATAATTTCTATCAATTTCATCATCTTTGTGAAAGTAATCTTCCAGATACTGTCGACTAATTGTAGGATACTGTTCTAAATAATCTTCTATGACTTCACGTGAAATGTTGGGGTGTATTCTCACATCATAATCATCATAATAATAATTGTCTTCTTCTTCATCATCATCATTATAACGCATAATATTTCCTGATTCATCCGTCTCAGCTATGGGTTTTGTATCAAGAAATGATGTAGATTTGACACTGTTCTCATCTTCTTCTTTTTTTGTTATTTCTTCTTCTTTTGGGGAGGTAAATTTTGAAACTATGGTTTGTTGTTATGACTTTGAGGATTTGACCATTTCTTTTAGCGGTACAGATATCGGTTTAAATAGCTTATTTAAAGATGTATCATGTTCTGATTTTCCTAATTTTAACGCTAAATATTTCTTGCGAATACATCTCGCCAATTCACTAACTTTTCTCTTACGCAAGGCAATAGCAACCTTATCGTTGGACATGGTGATGAGGAGTGAGGACAATGTCTAGTGCTCTATAAATTTATCGAATCCTTTACGGTACCTACCATTATTTAAAGCAAAATCTTTCACAATCACCAATGTTCCATAGCGGTCAGACGACCAACATTCTGAGCAAATCTTTTTAAATTCTTCAAATGTCATGTCTGGTGACACATGTTCCTCAAATATATGTTTTAGATTAATGTCATCCTGCTTGAATAACACAATCATATTACAATTGTCACGTATGAGCTGTTTTGGTATTTTCGAATATGTTTGACATAAGTAGGCAGCGTCAATGAGCTTATGCCTACACATTGAATAATATTCACGAATTTTCTGTTGTCCATCGCAGGCAACATCATCAAATATGAATATTGAGTTTGATTGCGCTTTATCGGGACTAATAATTTCCTCATTGTCTTTAAATGGAAAATAACCAACACCTTTAACTTCTCCTAGGACTTCTTGCAACAATTTATATTTTGGTTGAAATAACGACTTGGAATGAACGTAAACATTTTTGAATTTAGCACCATTTGAATTGAATAAAAGCGACAACATGACATTTGTCTTTCCACACCCACTGGGACCACAGATGATGGCACGAAAAGAATTTGGTAGTGGTTTACCATGTTTACCAACAGATGAAGTATTAGAGGTAAAGTCCAAGTTTTCAATGGGTAGCGTCTGCTCTTGTTGAACGATCTTCATCTTGTGAGGATTTTTAGTGTTATCCTATAAATATATATGGATGTCGTCACCATACATCAGTCTTAATGTTGATGTTTGAGGGAGAAGGTCTTTTGAATTCTCTTATAAATAAACTACCATTCGAACTTCACCCACAATTATTGTGGACGTAAGTGATTGAATATAACGTTTTTTGTCTGTTACATACTATCTACATTTATAGCTGGAACAAAACTACAAAAGCGACTTGCACGTGGTGACGTGGGCATTAATCCTTTAGACGACGCTTGCAAACAACACGATATTGCTTATTCGCAAAATAAATCTCTTGAAGAACGTCACAAAGCAGATAGGGAGTTGGAAGATAAAGCTTGGGCTCGAGTAAAATCAAAAGAGGGAACTTTTGGTGAAAAGGCTGCCGCATTACTTGTTACGGGTACCATGAAAATGAAACGAAAGTTGGGAATGGGAAGTCGCCCAAAGAAACAACAACGTTCCTTTCATCGAGACGTAGTGCTAAAGGTGAGAAAATCAATTAAGAGAGGAGCATCTTTAAAAGAAAGCGCCTTGTTTGCCTTACGAGCAGCCAAATCACTTATTAAACAATTTGGAGGATCGAAGAAAATTGTTGTTCCTCGAGTGATACCAGTAAAATCTGGAGGTTTTCTACCTCTTATACCTCTATTTGCTGGGCTCTCAGCACTTGGAGCACTATCGGGTGGAGCTGCTGGGATCGCAAAGACTGTCATTGATGCTAATAATGCTCGAAAGAAATTGGAAGAAGATCACCGTCATAATAAGGCTATGGAACATGTTGGAAATGGTTTATATCTGAAAAAGTATCCCAGTGGAAGAGGATTTGTATTGTATTTAAAAAAAATGTCAAAAACTCGCGATAAAGCTACCCAATCGTCCACTGTATGACATTGATATTGTCCGTTATGCAAAATTATATAAAATAGCACATTTTCGAGGTGTTTTTATGCGTGACACTCTACCTAAATCTGGCCCTCGACAACAAGAGTGTGCGGTGGTTAACTTGGACTCGTCCAAAAACGGTGGAACACATTGGGTAGCATATATAAAGAAAAACAATGTCGTCGATTATTTCGATTCATTTGGTAATTTGAAACCACCCAAAGAACTTGTAAAGTATCTAGGAGGAAGAAATATTTCTTATAACAATAATCAGTATCAAAACTACGATCAGATCAATTGTGGACATTTGTGTTTGAAATTTCTACTTCAACATCCATGGAACAATGGAGGAGGACATTAAATCATTATTAATGCAACACCAAAAACCGCATCCACGAAGTTTTACTGCTGAAGAACTGTAAAAAGTTCCCATTCAATATGTGATAAGGAATGTAGGTCCGTCTGAATTGTTAGATATATGGCATAAACTACCTAATGAATACAAATCAAATTTTGAGCTACAAATTTGTCTACCATGCTTTGTCCACTACAACCACCTCGATTGGACAACGCATTGGGATGGTCCAGCATATTCTCAAGCATCTTGTTTTCTATGTCAAAGTGTATTAAATAAATCTTAAACCGAGTTCTGTGTATTATTTAAAGCACCTTCATCCCTTGACTTGCATCAGTCATCATGTCGCAGTTGTTGAGAGTGAATAGCACAAATCACATATTTACCTTCCAACCTCCTACTCCTATTGTACTATATCCGGAGAAAGATTATGAGTTAGCGCTACGTTCCTTTCACTCATATCACAGTATACCAAACATTGAAAATCGCAAATTTTACTACTACGATGACCACAACAAGATGCAAAGTTTTGATATACCAACAGGATGTTACGAAATCGCTGATATTGAAACGTTTATACAAGACAAGTTAGGAGGTGGCAGCAGCAGCAATCCATTTGAAACTGTATTTGCGTTAAAACCCAATAATAATACGTTACAATGTATGATTTTCAGTAAATATATGATTCCGTTCGGGGAGCAGGATACTCCCAACTGTCTTGGTGACATATTAGGCTTTTCTAGACAGATACTCGAAGCCAAAAAATGGTACTTTTCAGATCTACCCGTCAAAATTATAAAAGTATCTAGCATACGCTTCGAATGTAACATTACCACTGGAGCCTTTGACGCAGACAGACCTGCTCATACTATTTACGAATTGGTTATAAAAGTAGATCCTGGGTACGCCATTGACGAAACTCCACATAATTTACTTTATTTACCTGTTATACCACAACGTGAAATTACCAACGTTACTGTGTTGGCTTTGGACCAAGACGGACTTCCTATCAACTTTCGTGGTGAAAAGAGTACCTTGGTGTTGGAGCTTAGAGCGAGAAGCAACAGATGGGATTGATAATTAATCATAAAAGACGTTCCACTGCACATTCAGTTCCATTACGTTTGCTAACAAATTGTTCTTGCAATCTTTAGGCTTTTTGTTGAAAGAAAAACGATGACAACCATGTATGGAAAACGTTGTCGTATGAACGATATGCCTCCAATGTTTGATATCTATCGCAAGCCGAGATTCAATGAATCGATTCGCAAAGCTGAATACAGAACATATGCTCCGTTCATCAAATCGTTCAGTTGCAGTGACATTGTGGAATTTAGCATCAATCAAGTTGATTCGTTTTTTGCGATGAATGAAACTTTGTTGAGCATTAAAGGGTCACTCAATATACATGGAGCTGGTGATGTAAAGCTGGAAAATAATTTTGGTGCTTTTCTTTTCGATTCGTGCATATACAGTGAGAGTGCAAGAGAAATGGAAACAGTTCGAGATCCTGGAATAGTGAGCGCTGTACGTGCTATGGCGTGCTACAATCAAGAAGATTCCAATCATATGGCTATAGCTGGCTGGAATTATCCTAAAGACCCCATCCTCCATGCCGCCGATAAATCATTTAACCTACAAATTCCTCTCAAGCATATTTTCAACATTTTCAATGACTATCCTATGATTACATGTGGACGACAAACAATACGTTTGGTTCGAGCTCGAAATGATAATGATTGCGTATATATCACAGAAAAAAACGTTGCTGGTGTTACTTCCACTACAACTGTTAACATAAATATTACCAACATCGAATTGAAAATCAAGCATATCTATCCTAATGATGATATTAAGTTGGAACTTATGAAGGCTATTCAAAAGGATCAGCCTATAGTTATTCCATTCAGAAAATGGGAGATACATGAACTACCAGCCATCACCAGAAATGCTAGACGTGAAGTATGGGCTGTTAAAACTAACACTTCAGTCGAACGACCTCGTTATGTTTTGGTTTTCTTTCAAACCAACAAACGTGACAACAGCACAGCCGACCCAACTTTATTCGACAACGCTGACATTCAAAGTATACGACTATCGCTAAATGGGGAATATTATCCTAATGAAAGAATGCAGTTGGACTTTACTAAGAATGATTACAATGAGGCCTATTTCAACTATACAGAATTTTATCCTAGTTATATGAATTCAACACAGAAGCATCCTCTGTTGGATTATTCCTCTTTCAAGAAGCATGCATTGTTTGTTATCGATTGCTCGAAACAAGAAGAAAGCATGAAGGCATCTACAGTTGATGTAAAACTCGACATTGAAACAAACATTGGTTTCCCCGAAAATACCAAAGTATATTGTGTCATAATACACGACTGTGTAATGGAGTATTTTCCCCTCACCGAAATTGTTAAGAATTTAAATTAGAACGTACTGCTGCACTGCACGTTAGTATTCTAGCAATCATCATCATGAGAGTTGCATTCGTGGACATCCAAGGATTCGTTGTAGATGAACGCTTTGTTCCCAAAGAACTCACCATCGAGATTGGTTTTAAGCAAAGTCACTACATGTTTTTGCCACCTTAATCGTTTGATACATTAAGTCAGCGTGATAAGAAAACTGTGAAATATCTGGAAAAAAATGTGCATGGCATTCGATTCTCTTCAGGTGACATCGAGTATACCAAAATAAATGAAATATTGGAAACTAAGCTGTTGTATGCTGCAGACTTCATTTACGTACGCGGACAGCAAAAGGCTGAATTTATACAAAAGAAATGTCACATTTTTAGTGTCTTTCCCATCATTATTGACGTCTGCAAGTTTGATGGTACATCATTAGCAACTGGAAACTTTGAACGTGATTCCTGTCACGCCACTGGAGGATCCTGCAGAAATGTACAATGTCTGCGACAATGGTTTTTAAATATTGCATTACCTTTGTAATTATTATATCAATAATAAATGATTATTTTTCAAGTGGATTTTTTTTTACACACCATATGAAATTTAGACGTCCCACTCAAAATAACAAATTAAATATCTTTTTTAACAAAAAACGTATAAGAAACAACCCCTGTATACATTTTATGACTAATAACGAATCATAGACACTTTTGATTTCACTCGTATGCTATGAATTCAGGGCAACGATCTTGGAATATTAATTTGACTGACACCCAACGGCTGACACTGAATCCCAAATAAGAAAGTTAATACATAGGCCTTGATATCGCAACGGTTAGGGACCTGTGTTAGGAACGAGAAAGGCGCTGTGTGTGTCGTGAGTTCGAATCTCACGGTTGACCATTTTTTCAATTTTATAAATTGGAAGTGTTACACATGTGGTAGGTGAATGGACCACGATTGACGTCACAGAAGATGGATGCCGTAGAACGGGATTTTATAAATTGGAAGTGTTACATCACACATGTGGTAGGTGGATGGACCACGATTGACGTCACAGAAGATGGATGCCGTAGAACGGGTCATAGTCGCGCGCCACATTCGAATCACCCGCCAACGACCCGCCATTGACACAAGATGGATACGACACACCAACACGTCCACCATTGACACAAGATGGATGCCACTTCCGGTGCGCGCGCACAGTCAACGAAATCCAACATGGCCGACTTCCGTCCCAGAACCGGCTTAGTATATCTACACAGTCATTCTTCGGTAGCTTCAATCCAGTGATGATAAAGCTGCTGCCCATTATCATGACGTTGGAGGTTATACCGCCTCGACTCGGTCCCCAGAGCCTTGTCAGTTGTCTAGCAGGGTGCACCACGCGCAGGTAAGGCTGACATTTGGGCCGGTAATCCATAACCGTCACCCCTTACATAATTATGCCAGGAGTTTTTTTGCTCCGTTTGATTACATATTTGGCTTTTGCTTTAAGTCTTTTAAATTTAACTAGGTTTTTCGGGATTTTTGTGTTTGCGGAAAAAGTTGAGGGCAGTTTTGGATTGTCGCACTACTTGTTCGCATTGAGGGTTCCACCAAGGAACGATTTTGTGATGGGGGATATGGGTGGTTTTGCCAATGTCAGTGAATGCTGCTGTAATGATGGCATCCGAGAAAAGCTTAATAGAATCATCAATATCACTGGTGGCAGGTAACTCACCCATGCGAGATTCAGCCTCCCGTGAGAACTCCGGCCATTATGCTTTCTTGAGGCGCCAATAACTTCTCACGTGAGTTTGTTCATTTGAGTTGTCACTTATAATTATGGGGTAATGATTGCTATCACATAAATCATCAGCAGTTTGCCATGATTTAGTATATTCTCAATAACCGCGTCCAAATGTGCGTGAGGAGCCCCACATACTGTTGTGGGCGTTGAAATCACCCGCAAGTACAAAGGGCTGGTGGAGATCGTAAACCAAGTCAAGTAGCTCTTCTTCATTTAGTTTGTGGTCGGCGGGAATGAATATGGAGCAAATGGTTAATTTTTGTGGACGTTAGGCTGTTATGGCAATGGCTTCAAGATTAGTAGTAAGGGGCAGATAAGTTGAGTAAACATCTTTGGATACAAATATAGATAGTCCACCACTGTTCATCTTCATGGTTACTGACAGAACTATCAGAAAAAGTCATGTCAATATTTTTGGAATAAATCGGAGCATTAAAATCCTTTCTCGAATATGTTCGTGGAAGTGAGGAAACATTCAATTGCATTATTTCTTCGTCCAAATTCTCCTTATCCGATTCACTATCTGAACCATCATCACTTACGTAGCGAAATGGCACAGCAGTAATAGGCAATCTTATAGGTTGAGTAAAATTTTCACTGAAATGTTTGCTACAAAATCAGCTTATTCCTTAGCGATTTCTGGCTTAGGTCTGCCAAAACAGCATTACCTGAAATAAGGAACATGAATGTTAACATACAAATTCATTGTAATGGTTGTGGTAAAGTATTTTTTTGTGTTTAAAAAGCTCAATTTTTTTTCATTTCTGTAACGAGCATAACGAAAAACAACTACAGTAAAAACTTCATTTGGAATTACCCGAATTGTATTAAGATAATCCCATACCTGTGTATCATTCCCAAAAAAAACTACTCGTCATAGAAATTTATTGGTAGAGGTTCACAACAGCTGTAAAGACACTCTCATACTTATCTTTAATAAAATAAGGGTTTTTGAAATCAAACAAAAAACCATTCACAAAACCAGCAACCGGCAATAAAAAAAATTACAAATATGTATGTACAAAAGATATTTGAATAATCTGTATATAATATAAATATATTTATTTGCCTTGTGTTGAAAGTTATTGGTCAATGGGGAAACTTTCGATAAAGCCGACAAACAAAAAATTCTTCATCAAGGAAAAAAAATATTTTATCAACTACCATCCTATAAAGATGCGCATATCTTTATACAATGCAGCTACTACACAAAATATCTACCTGAAATCCCCTTGACAGCTTTATCACTTACCGATTAACTCAATACTCGTGACTCTGCCCATACGCAAAATTTCCCTTCCGTTTATTTAATATTCAACAATTTTTATAGATCGTTCGTTACGGGTTCAGTGCGTCTATGTGTGGTATACGTTTACAGTCCGTCAAACTATAAATCCAGTTTTATTAATAGAACCTAATTAATGTTAGTTGTCGCTATCTGTTTTCAACATTACGAGGTTATAATAACTGTCTTTAAACGCATTTGTCCGATGAAGCTTAAAACGGACGTCTATCCCATTTTGTCGCAGTTAGTGTAGGAATTCTTCAATATCTCGATGGAAGTTTTGGCAACCCAAAATTATGTGTTGTAATGTTCCAAGTTCCCCACATGAGCAATCTGGTGAATCCGCCAATTCAATTTTATATAAATGTTCTGGATATCGTCCATGTCCGCATCTAATTATGTTTAATGTTTTTATAAACTGCCGATTTGGCGTATTGTGAAACCAGGTGTATTTTTGGTTGTATATTTCTAAAACGCAAACTTTTATGTTCATTTATAAACGTTTCTCTCCATTTGTTTCGCTTTCATTAAATGACGTAAATCCGTAAATGGTATTTTATTTTCACTTGATGTTTCTCCATCTGTTGCTAGTTTGGCTAATTGATCTACTTCTTCATTGTTTTTTTTATTCCATCATGGCCCTTAATCCATACTAAACTGAAATTTTTCTCCTGTTCTTTTAGTGTTCTGGTGGTTTCTAATATGCGAATAATGATTGGTGAAAGATTAGATATCCTTTTTAAATTTTTTATAGAATCTATAGAACTTTTGCTGTCAGTTAGAATTACGAAATTAGTTTTCTCGTGATTATTTATGAATTTTAATGCTTCTAATATTGCTGTTAGTTCTGCTGAATAGATAGACATCTGGTTTGGGAATTTTACTAATTTGGAAACATTATCGTTTGGATGGAAAAAAGCACATCCAGTGGCTTCTGTATTTTTTTACCCATCTGTGTATATGTAATCTGCATTTGGCCATTTGTTCCGTAAGCTATTGTTGATAGAAGCATTTATAGCAATAATATTTGGCATATCTGTGTAGTCCACATTGTAACAAGGAAGAACATACATATTTTCTTCAAATTGCCTTAGGAACCGATAACTTGTTGTTAGGAGGGGTTGCTTTTTCTTTCTCCAATAGGAAACATTTAATAGTGAGGATAGCTCGTGCAACTGTTCATGTCTATTTTGGGCCATCACGTCACTCAAGTATTTTCTTCGTAAGTGCAAAGGAGGCTCCGCAGCTTCGACTTCTAGGACATTTAGTGATGTACTCTCTAAGACTCCCAGGCATAAACGTAGACATTTGTTTTTAATTAATTCCACTTTTCCCAATTTATTCATTGTGGAGTTTCAGTATAGAACCGAACCATAGTCCAAGATTGAACGTATTAGAGCTCTATAAAATGTTAAAGCAATATTTGGATTTGCTCTCCATTTTGTATTGCAGAAGACTCTAATAATATTTATGCTATTTTCACATCTTCCTGTCAAACTATTAATATGGTTTTTCCATGATAGTTTTTGGTCTAAAGTTATGCCCAGATACTTAACCGATGTCTTATAAGGAATGTTCAAAGGCCTTAGTGCAATAATATTTTCTGGCTGATAACGTTTTCGGGTGAATGTGCAGAATATGGTTTTGTCTTGCGACATCCTGAATCCATGTGTATCTAACAATTTTTTAATTGCATCTCCGGCTTGTTTAAACCTTTGTATTGTTCGTTCTATTGTTTTCTCTTTGGCCAAGACACAGAAATCATCGGCATATTGTAGAACTCTAATGTTTGGTCCGAAGATATCTACAAAATCTAGAGTGTAAACGTTGAACAGTAATAGACTTAATATGCTCCCTTGTGGAAGTCCCGTTGAGGATAGTCTTACATGGCTCTTTTCACTATTTAATTGCTCAGTTATTTCTCTGTTAATGTAAAGGTTTAATATTTTTTCTATTAGATTGTCGGGAATACCTAATGTTTTCATTTTAGTTACAAGGATTTTTAAATTCACTGTGCCATAAGCTCCCTTCAAATCCAAGAATAGAGCAGAAACTGAACTGTTACGGGAAAAGGCAGCTTGAATTTCGGATGTGACAAGAGCTTCTTGAGTAGATCGACCGCGTCTGAAGCCATATTATGCTTTAGGAAATAATTTGTTCTTCTTAATCCAGTGCTCTAGTCTATTTTCAAAATTCTTTCAAAGGTCTTCATGACGCATGATGAGATAGGTCGGTAGCTTTCAGGAGATTCTTTGGGTTTGCCAGGTTTAAGGATTCGGACTATTACATATCTTTTCCATTGATCTGGTATTGCTAGTTTATTTGAATGTATATTGTTAAAGATGTTCAACAGACGATTTTTTGCATTAATTGGGAGTTCGTAGATTGTGAATATTATCCATACCTGGTGAAGTATTGGAGTTTTTCTTTATTGCCCTGTCCAGTTCAGGAAGTGTGAATATGTTATTCAAAAAATGATTATTTTCCATATTTGGATGTAATTCCATAGGCTCTTCATTTACCCAGTCGCGGGATGCATTTTTATGGAATTGTTCTGTCCATTCTCCCCATTCTGAAGGATTTGTGTTCGATTGTTTTCTGTTTTTATATTTATTTAGTTTTGACCAGATTAGTTTAATGGGTGAGTTTTTGTTTAAACTAGTACAGTAATCTCTCCAGCTTTGTTTTTTTTGCTTGATGGGTAGTTAGTTTGACTAATGCATCTTGTTTTTGTAGATTTCTAAGATTTTCTATGTTGGGATTTTCTTTGTATTTTCGGAAGTACTCTTTACGCTCTGAAATAGCTTTCTGGCAATTTTCGTTCCACCGGGGCTTACATTTTTTTGGGTTATGCAGACCTGAGTGGTTTAATTTTGGAATTGTTATATTTGCTGCTTCGTTAATGTCTGAAATCAATTGGTCACCTATCCCTTTGCATATATTTTGATTTGTTGTCGATATAACTACTATAGGCTGACCAGTCTGCTCTTCTCACATTCCAAATTCTATTTGTTTTATTTTGAATTGTTTTTCCTTGTGCATTGCTTCTTAATAGGATTGGCAAATGGTTGGATCCCATGGGGTCTTGAACTACTGTCCGTTCAAAAAGGTGACAGGAACAGATGGTAATATCTATGGCACTTTTTCTTTGTTCGGGTCTAGTAACCAATGTAGCTTCTCCATTATTTAAAAAAATTAAGTTGGAAGAATTGATTGCCTCCAATAAGTTCCTCCTATCTGCATCTTCTGAGTCCCAAGCTGGGTGATGTGCATTGAAATATCCACCAATTAGACAAGGCTTTGGAATGGAATTAAAAAATTGTACAAATTCATTCTTACTTATTCTAGATACAGGTTTAATATAGAGATACAATATATACATTTTCTATATGATCAAAACCCACACACACACACACACTTAGCTTGAATTTTCTTTGTGTAAGTGGGACATCCTTATCAGAAATATTTGAATTTATTAATACTGCTACTCCCCCCTTGCCATCATCTCTATCAACTCTTAGACAATTATACCCTGTGAAGTTGTAATAGATATTTTTTTAAACCAAGTTTCAGATAATAAACCTATACTAATTTTGTTCTCATGTAAAAATATACTAGATTATTTTTATTTGCAACTGCAGGTCTGCAGTTCCACTGTAGTATGTTGATATTTAACTCCCCGAATTTACCTCTAATTTACAACGTAGCCTATCCTTAACAATATTTATTAAATCTGATTTTTGAAATTGAAAATGATTGTTCTTTAAAGACCTTATAACATCTGTGATGAAGTGTACCAAAGAATCTACAATGTCTTCATCAAATTCAGTTCTGATCCCTCCCATATTTTTTTTATATGAGCTTTGACTTAAAATTCCCCCACTTAAATCATGATTTATGGGTTTAATTATTTCATTTCGTTCTGTTAATAAAGGATTGGGAGATGAAGGTCTAACCCGTTTAGCCGGAGTTTTATGGATATTAAATTTATTTTGTTTTGATGTGGATTGGGAGTTGTTACTGAAGTTTTCTGGGTTGTAAGTAAGATTTGTTAATGCATTAAAAGAGTTAGCTAGGCCAACGACATTCTGAGAGTTATTTGTATGAACTAGAGAATTAGTACCATTATTACTCTTAACTGCACTTGCGTATGTGTTCTTTGGGAACAACTTTATCGCGTCACTATAACTTATATTTTTCTAAGACATAACTTCTTTTATTCTTTTTTGTCTATCATATTCAGGCCATTTGTCGTATTCAGTTACCAAATGATTACCTCCATTGTAAACAACCTTTCAAAGGGATTTGACAAGTATCAGATTTGTGTTCTTCGTGACATTTGCAACATCTTGGTTTACTACGGCATTGTTTCCCCGGATGTCCGAAGCGGTAACAATTATAACATAATATAACCCTCTGCTTATAAGTCTCCACGTGAGTAATAATTTTATTCAACACAACATATTTGGGTAATGTTTGAGATCTAAAATTTACAATGACCCTTATGGTGGGAACGTATTTTACGGAATCATTTTCAATTATCTTTCTTTTTAATCTAGTTACGCTAATAACTGAAAATTTGCAGTGGAAATCGTGAGGTTGAATTCTGCTTTTTAAATAGTTTTCATCATGTTCAATTTCTATATTTCTCAAAATACCCTGACAGTATGCCAAATATTTCGGATTATACACTTCCAACTGACTACTTTTAAAGACAATTGGAGAATTTTGTATTAGATAATTAGCCCATTTTGCTTCTTTAAAATTCACCTTTACCCTATATCTACCTGCTAAATCTATAGTTTTGATTTTATTATCTAATTCCGGCCAATTTTTTAATTTCAAGTCTCCAATTTTTATTGCATTCATTCTCGATTTCATATTTATATTTTCTATTATTATTTGATACGGACCTGTATCTGATAGCTCATCGTATTTAAGTAGGATTCTTTCTTTTTGAATCGGATTGTTTTTCGGTGATTCGTTTTTATCCTTATTGTCGTTAATTACGATGTTTTCTACAGGGTTGGTTTCGTTTGTTTTATTAATATCATTTCCGACATTAATTTTATTTTGTTGTAACTGATTGAAAAATGCTTTTATAGTAATTTCACTTACCTGGCTATTATTTATTTGAATTTTATTTTTATCTACATTACCAGACTGAATCTCAGAACCTGAAGCGCCAACCAAATTACATTTCATAGCCGATAGATCCCGTTTTTCAAAACCTGTGAACCCGTTGTTACCCGGATCAGGTGGATCACCCTCCTGATGACCACTCATTACACCCTTATTTAGATTTCTTTTTTCAAAAACTACACAAATTTAGATTTTATCACACTTGACTATATAAACACGTCTTATTCCGTCGATTGTCAGAGCCGAACTGTCATGTGTAGTGTTAATACCATCAGTACAGTAAATAATTTGTTAAATTAAAACATTATGGCTGCTTCACTTACTGATTGAGTTTCTTAACTGGTTCGACTGTAATTTGTGAGAATACTAGTAGATAAAAACAAAATGTTTCAATTATACTTCCATTCATTTTTTATTAAATAGAGTACTACAATTATTGCAAAATTTGTTTATAAAGTCTCACTTTCTTATAGGTTAATACAAAATATTTTATTTAAATTTTTCAACATGGACATTACATAAATGGAACTTTTGTATAAATATTCAAATTATCGTTCAATAATCTCTAAAATTACATATGACACAACACATTCAAGCAATTATAAATGAGGTAATAATATGCAAAACATGTTTTGTCAACAAAAGTTCACAATAGAGTTAGCAGTATCATTACACAGCTTTCGTACAATTCTTCCTATTCAGTTGGTTATTAACATGCAACAAACATTTAGACCCGTATTGAAAATTTGAGTTTTGTATTCGATATGACAATGTCAACCAGTGGATCTGAAGAAGAAACCGCCAACGAAGATTTGGATTTTTGGTTACATCACAAACAACTTGCAGTTGGCCAAAAAAGCGACGTATTAACTCAAAAGCCAATGAAGTTTCAATTGATTTGGCTAATCCAGTCTGCCCTTTAAAAGAGGGATGGGAATATTTAAAACCCATATTCCCAGCATAATATAAACGCGAATATATTTCAATGTTGTTGGTACATCTGTATCATGTGAAAGACTGTCCATAAATCTTCTAACAGGCAAACACTTAGAAAAACTGATATTTTTGGTAGGCACCACAAAAACGGACTTTTTTCATAGAATTATTTTTATTACTTATAATTTCTTATCAATAATAAAGAATAACAACACTTATTACTGTTTCTATTTATTTTATTCGAAAGTTTACAAAATCGATCGATATGAGGAAGTATTGATACTTTTTAATCAATACCAAGTAACTATTGATACTTTACAACCGATACCTAATTGGTATCGTTTCATCCCTAGTTTTGTTCACAGAAAGTCTAACTTCAAACAATGTTTTGCCCATACAAATAACAACACAGTAAACTGATCACGTGACTCCCATTGAGAATCTGATTTCCAATCCATCTGGGACTTTACGAGTCATAACCAAACGCATGTTTTACTCCTTAAATATGCCAAAAAGTCTAAGGGCAGAGACGCTATAGTTGATAACCCCGTATATGGCTGTTGGATTTGGAACACCATAAATGCTGACAGCAAAGTTCATTGTCAGTGGTTATTGCCAATTTGCTGATGGTAAATATATTATTGCTGATAAAGATACTTTTGCCAGTTAATTAAATCATTATTTTATTCAATCTGATGTTAACCTTTGGATAATAAAAATTTTAGATCGAAAATACTATTGCTATAAATAATTATTGAAATTTGTAATATTTAAGTAATAAAATTGCTCTCGATCCGGAGCTTATTTATAAATCGTGTTTTATACATGTATGATTTTCAATTAGTGATATAATAATATGTGTTTAATATATATATCAAGCATGTAACAATATGTTTGAATTAGTAGGTTTCTAAACGTAATCATATAATAAATAAATAGAGAATCGAAGATGTTTTCTTTTAAATCACACTTGTAGTTGTAAAAGTAATTTGAAATATATTTTATTACAGAAAATGAAGTAACTTTTACAAAAAAAATCTCAATAAACATCCTCTTTTGATTCTCAATATTACGTTATTATTATAAAAATGTTTCTTTCGCAAATATCATTAAAAAATATATATATTTACAAAAATAAAAACTTAATGCATAAAAAATTAAAACTATTCCACTGAAACTTTGGCTAATAACTGATCACAAGTTTTCTTAGCGTCACCGAGCAACATAGCTGTATTAGGTTTGTAGAAAACTGGATTATCCACAGCTGCATACCCTGAAATCGAAAGAAAAGTTATTCAGTAATTAACAATAACCAGTTTTAAACAATTCTCATACTTTATATAAATATGTCAAATCTGACAGTTATTTCACTTACCTACACCTAATGATCTTTTCATGACAATGACTTGTTCTGATTTCCATACGTTAAGTACAGGCATACCAGCAATTGGCGAGTTGGGATCTTCTAGAGCTGCACTGTTTACTGTATCATTAGCACCAATGACTAATACTAAGTCGGTTTCAGGAAAATCATCATTGATTTCTTCCATTTCTAATACGTCATCGTATGGTACACCTGCTTCCGCCAGGAGAACATTAAGTTGACCAGGCATCCTTCCTAAAATATTAAGAATTGCAAAATAAAACCATCTTATACCATTACGAATTAGGCCTAAGAAATTTACAATTTTTATTTATTTGTTCAATTACCTTTTCAGAGTTCAGAAATCTCAAATAGGTAGTTACTCAAACAATTATTTAAACTGAAAGTTTGTATTTACAATGTTGATGTAGGAAAATTGGAAAGAAAAAACCTAGGATAAAGTGAAGGCCATGTCGTGGCCAAAAAAGGTACAAACATGACTCTAAGTTGCTGAACGCTGCAAAGTGCAAGTTCCTGGCTTGCTGTACCTGCTTGTATTAACAACTATATTCATAGTGAAATTTTGATTAATGAAAAATTATCATTTGCTTTTTTGGATGATTATTTTTCTAAAATTGTACAGCATTCTAGCACAAAAATTATATATAAATCGTAAGCATCACATGATGTGTTCAAAAAATAACATTACATACAAAAATCACTAAAAGCAAAAATAATAGAAAAATAGATTTCAGTGAGGTGGCTTGTGGTATTCCGCTGCAACCTTTTCAGATCTACTGTGGTCATCTAAATCTATATTACATTCTACAGCCTTATTCTTCTTATGAAGTCTGTCAGCTTAGAGACTGAACCTTTCATATAGTTCCTTGCCAGTGGTTTCAACATGCCTAGCACCGAGAACCTTACGTTTGTTAAACTGTCACAGTGACAGAGAATGTTCTCCACAGTTTCTTCTTCTGATCGACAGAATCTACATAAGGACTCATCTGTCACCCCCTCAATTTTAGATGCCTATTGAGTTTGCAATGCCCTGTTAATAGACGTACAACAGTTTTGGCCATTTTCCTGTCATTACTTATTAAGTCTGCCATAAATTTTGGCGAATGTTCTAATATAAACTGTTTCGCTTGTCTTTGGCAATGGTGAATTCCTCCACCCATTTTTGTTACTGATTTTGCAACGCAGCGGAGGGTTCCGGTCCAACAAATGGCATTGATGCAGCTATCTTAGCTATTTTGTCTGCCTTTTCGTTGCCCTTATGACCGTCGTGCCCCGGTAGCCAGGCCACCGTGACTTTACTACAGACACCCAGCTTCTTTAGAGCATACACACAATTCCATATTTAATGGTCAGATTTAGAATTTTTAACAAAATATCTTAATTATAATTCAACATTGTTGTATTTTCTGTAGATACTTACCTGCAACCGGATGGATGGCAAATCTAACATTCTTTCCAGCAGCTTTAAGTTTAGCTACCATCTCTGCGATTGGGTATTGAGCTTTTGCGACGCAAAGTCCATAACCAGGAACGATTATTATATTTCTAGCATTCTTAATAGCTTCAACAGCAGCATCTATATTAATTTCTGTATGGGTTCCGGTAATTTCCATTGGTTTACCAGTACCTGTACTTGAGGTTCCATAACCACCAAGAATTACATTGGGAAGTGACCTGTTCATTGCCTAAGAAATAATTTTAAATAGCTTAATTGATAAATAAAAAACTTGTCATGTGTGTATAGAGTCCACATAACAATTACTTACTTTGCACATAATATATGATAAAATTGCACCAGATGATCCAATGAGAGCCCCTACAATTGTCATTAAATTGTTGTTAAGCATAAATCCTTCAGCGCATAGAGCCCATCCTGAGTAGCTATTTAATACTGTGATAACCACAGGCATGTCAGCACCTGGAAATTGAAATGTTAAAAATTTAAGTTAAATACATTTATCAATTATCAAACCTCCAATTGCACATGTTAATGTGAGACCCATAACAGAAGAAAGTGCAGCGGTAGTTCCTAGAGCTCCTAAGCCACCTGCCAATGAAGGATCATAAAACAGGTATCCACCAGCAGCAATATTGGCCAACAAGAGACTACTGTTCAATGCATGTCTACCAGGGAGCAGCAATGGATTGGATTTTAAAAGGCCTTGAAGTTTTCCATATGCTACTAGTGATCCGCTAAAAAATGTAACAATAATATGTTTTTATTCCATTGTAATATTCTTTTTCGTACCTGAATGTTACACCTCCGATATATGTTCCTAAGAATAAGGCTGTTTTCACGACATTAGCTGCTGGATCAGTAGCAAAGGTTGGAAAATCATGAAGATAAGTAGCTACACAGGTTAACACTGCAGCCAATCCTACCAAACTAAAATAAAAAAATGCACTGTCTTATTTCATTTAAAATTGACTAAACTGAAAAGTTGATTGATTCAAATTGAGCTTGGGTCCTTTTCACGTAAATTTTAAAAACAGAATATATGTGCCAGTACCTGTGGAAACCTGCTACAAGTTGTGGTAAGTCTGTGATTTGAATTCTTTTGGCTATTATAGTACCGATACCGCCACCAGCTAAAACGCAAGCGGCCATTTGAGCTAATACCTCGTGGTTCGGGGCAATTTGTCCTAAAGTAGCTGCTATTCCACCAGCTACTCCTAACTGAAAAATAAAAAACGTTTATTGAGGCCAAATTTAGAAAACACTTAACAAAGAAACAAAGCAAAACTATTCAGAACACACTTTACCACTACATATCAACTATCTGAGGCATGTAAAAAAGTCTTGGTATTGATGTGGTGGTGTAAAATGTCTTGTAACTAAACTATAAATTCTGTCTAATTCTTAAAAAAATCAGAAGATTAACAAATCATACCTTAAAGTCCTTACTTGATTAGAAATTACCTTATTCATTCCTTTATTTTGACAAAATTGACTCGTTTACAATGAGAAAATAAATCAAAGACCAGATTATCCTTTTATTTATGTAGGTCATACATTATAAAAATTGATGCAGGTCATCAATGATGTCGTTTTTAAACTTGATACCAACATGTACTACAATCAAACGTTCTTTTTGTATAATCTCCAGTTCATAATATTTTATTGCATTAATCAAGTCAATATCTTGATAAACATTACAATTTATATATTAGTTTCGACAATATAAAAAAATTACAGATATTCATAAGTGTATCTTTAAATATCATACACAGTTTAAGTTTGTTTATGTATTAATACCTCGGTTTTTCCGATTGGAGATCTATACGCGTTAGCTGGCAGTTGACAATTTTGTATATTTTATCATAGACATAGCGTTATGCTGCCAAAAGTGGCTTCCCTCTTGAAAGAGAAAATGCGACTGTGCTGATAATACCTGTTTATTTTCAGCAAGCCCGTAATAATAAAGGCCAGTGACGGGGCCAATCAAAATACTAGAAAGAGACAACTACTGACCACAAATTCGCTTTGCATCTCTCTTACTTTTCGGTCTATATTCAATGCACAACTGAATAGGGAACTCTCCATCCATTCTGTATGTCTATAGTCTGTATTCAACGCACAACTGAATGCTATGTCCATTCTTCATATCTATAATGTTTGTAAGACTTAGGCATGAGGGAGTGTACAAAGAGATGTAGCATATATGCTATGCTCTAGCAAGAGGGGACACAAAAGATCTTTTTATGTCGCAGTGCACATATCTTAGATTTCAACTAATCTAAAAATCTAAGACTTTGTCATGTTGGTGTTTGTTTACTTGCTTCTCGGTTACAATTTTTTTTCTTTTCATGATGTTTTTCCACTCTAATTTTTCCATTTATCTCTTTGTTAGGTCTTTGTTAATGTGTTTTTGCTCTGCTTTGATTTCTCTATGTTTGTGTTTTTCCGCGAGGATATTGGAGTCCTTCTCTTCCGTGTTTAATTTTATTAGGCCCATTTTATCTCCAATTTCTTTGTTGCTTTAATTACGATTTTCAGATTTAGTGACCCCTCTATTAGTTTCAAAGCTGCTTTTACCGATATTTTATGATCATCTGTATCAATTTTCATTTTTGTTAGTACCTACTACGTTATTTCTATTCTTTTCGTCTTTATATTTCTCCATTGATCTACTTTTTTGTCCGTTTCTTCTCTCTGATTTATCGGCTATTATCCTTTGATTGCATTATATTCTTCTTTTAGTGCTTTGTTAGTTGTTTCAGCGTTTCCTCTATATATATTCCTATGTTTTTAATCTCCCTATTTATAGCTTTCTGGTTTGAATTCATCTCTAATATTGAGAGTGTTGAGTAGTAAGGCTAACTTTTCTTATTCCTCCATTGTTGACGATTTCACTGATTTTAATAAATTATTATCCTCCGTGCTTTTTTTCATCGGTTTATTAATCCTCATTTGAATCCATTTTATATTCTTTTTGGATATTAGCGTTTTTAAATATCAGTACCTACGCTAATATCCAAAAAGAATATAAAATGGATTCAAATGAGGATTAATAAACCGATGAAAAAAAGCAGGGAGGATAATTTGATCTCACTCTTAGCCTGGCCTAAATCTTTTCCCTATTTCTACTATTCGTTTCATTAGAAAAATATTTAAAAGTATAAATTTAAACCAAATAATGAAAGAGTTTACTCAATACCTGCAACTCTGGCATTAGGTAGGTACTATTTAAAAAAAATAGGAATAAAAACAGGTTTCACGTTTTTTGGAAAATGATTGTATTGAAAATGAATAACAAGAGAGGGAACTTCGAAACAACTAACCAAGTTCAATGTTGCTCATATTATTGCTAAAAGACTGTTTTTTTAAGAACAAACTGATTGCAAATATTGACAATAATTCAATTATGCCAAAACCACTAAAATTCTCAAAGTTTTATGCAATATCCTAGAATCATCCATTTTTTAGTTATTTATGGATACCAAATAAAAAGAAATTAATAAGCTTGTTATTTGTTGATATCTTGAAAAAAATCACTACTGAAAGCCGGCCACTCAGATCAGATGAAATGTTTTCATAAAATAGACATTTTAACAAAACACATGATTTAGGATACATGGAATAATTTTAATATATCCAGGCCTCAAATATGTACATATATGTTTATTGTATTTGTCAAGTAAAGCTAGAATTAACGACAAAATATTTTAATTTTCAGTTCCTATGAACAAATGTAATTTTGATAGAAAGATTAACACAATTAAACAAATAGCAATATCCAACGGTTACCCATTACATATGATAAATAAACTAATTAATAAAAAAGAGGAAAAAAAACTAAAGAAATAAAAACTTAGAAAACCATTACATATGCAGGAAATATTTCTAATAATATTTCAAAGATTATATCTTTAGCAACAAATACAATGATTTCTTTTAAAACAGAAAGTAACATAAGTACAAAATTGTTAAATGTAAAAACAAAAATAACACAATTTAAGAAATCTGGTATATATAAACTTAAATGTCCACAATGTAATTGTCTATTTGGGTCAGACCCTTAGAAATTTTGAAATCCGATACAGTGAACACTTACGAGCATACAGATTAAAACAACCAGATAAATCCCACTACGCCAAACATCTACTTGACACCAAACACAGAACTAGAAGTACTACATATTTGTGATAAGAAACAAGAACTGGATTTCCTTGAAGAATTGGAAATTAGAAGACACTTGAGAGACCCACATTATGAAGTCGTCAATGAACAGATAAATCTAGGGAGTTCTCCACTTTTAAACTGTCTTCTTAAGTGATAATTGTAAAGATCAGCAGATATAGTTTTCAAGGTTTTCTGTATCATTGCACAGTTATACTGATCTTAATTGGGAATAATGATATCCAGGATATCCCCATAGGGCTAATAATATCTAAGCTTTAATATTTGTAATATAATATCTTCCTTTTCCTATTAACATATATTAAGTCAATCACAAGGTAGGTCACTTCTTGGACTAGCCAAAAATAATTAAACATCAGATAGGCATCAAATGAAATGTAACTTCAGTAGTTCTGTCGATGATATTTAGGTAACATTGAAACAATTGTCAATTTTTTAGAATTTTTAACATTTTTTCAATATATTGTGGAGTTAACTAGAAACAGTAAGTTTCATTTAAAACAGAAATATTTTCATGATATTAAATATCAATAACCTCTTTGATCTAAATTTTATCAATCTCTGTACTACTTCCAAAGTCTGGTAACGTTGTTCAAATGTGACCTCATGCTGGTCCTATTATGTACATTAGTTTTTATAGTGTAAGACCTATAGATATAAAGATATGTTTTATTGACCTTATCAACTATGAAAGAGAAAGGAAGTTGATTGACTAATAAAATATTGTTACCACTCCACAAAACCTTGTTGATAATCCTCTTTCTCAAGGAATATCTAGGGATAATTGAGAATAAAATGCACTATAGTAGTACAGTAGTATAGAAATACTTACTATTCCTAAATTATTTCCTAACCTTGATGTTGACTGCGAACTTAGTCCAGCTAAGGCGCCTACACAACATAAGGAAGCTGCTAGATACGCAGCGTGATGAACTTCCGCTAAACCGTTCATTGTGGCCCAACCATAAGCTCCCATAAAACCAACAGCCGGAATTGCATATAAAGAGTTATATTCCTTTGGATCTCCTGGCCTGCAACATTTTAATCATTATATTCAACTATATAGAATTAATTTGGGAAAATATTGGAATGGTTTAGTGAGGATACTAAAAAGTTTTCTCTACTTACCATGTATTGTTGTGATGATTTCAATTTATACTCTGCAGTATTAAATTTTATTTTAATTACATTTGGTATATTAGAAAATATAGTAACTTACCTTTTGAACATGTCTAACATTCTTTTAGTGACTAAAAAGCCACCAAATACGTTGATGAAGGATACAAATGCTGCTGCAGCTGCTAGAGCCTGATAAGATGAAAAAAAATTATTAAATATGAAATAATAAAAAAATAATTAGTCACGGGACTAATGGGAAAAAAGTCAGGAGCGTATAATCTGAGCCAAAATAATTTTAGTACTTCATATAAACTTTTTCTATGCAGGCCCTCGCTTTCGAATTATAGGCCTCCAAAGTTTTAATTTTGAATTTAGTTTCTATTTTTTGTACTAGTTATTTGATCTTTATCAAATTTACGGCAAAGCTATAATGTACGTGTATGTTTATTTTGGAAAGGTAAACAGATTTACAGTAGTGCCTTGAAGCCAGGGACGGACTACTTGCAATGGTTAGTGATCCAAAAAATTTGCAGGGATGGCACACCCTATATGAAATTATCGAAATTGACTTCCCCACACATTAAGCTAACGAAAAGGTAATCTTCTTGGAATTCGATAAAATAAGCCGTTTGGCTAATATTTACAGTTTTATTAAAGCACTACCAACTTACGCATTCACCATTTTTATAAGTACACAATGAGGTACAACTAACTTATTAATACGATGTCCAAGATTTACTTACCTACAGTACTACAAAAATAGCTATTTGTATAACAAGGGAGGAAAATGCTACTTTTCTTCCCGAGGATGAAGTTTACTGCCCGACGAGTAGCCGAGTGCAGTAATCATTCGAGGGAGGAAAAGGCACTTTACACCTATGTTATACATATGATTTTTCCGCCTGCCTGAAATAACAAGACATTTTCAATAATTTATTTATGAAACTAACAAACAAAATTAATAAATACTACTTTTACGAAACTTGGCTGGGCATCGAGGATGGACTTCTAAAATATTAACCTTGGCTTCTCGTTTCCTTTGGAAGTTACAATTTATTTCAGTTTTCAGGGTGACGTTGCAACCCTTGTTCGCCATCGTAAGCAATCTCCCTCCAAACAGTGTGCCCTCTACACCAATACACCCCTACTCATTGAATATAAAGGTGGCTCTCCGAAATATGAATTCGATTCAATACATATTCTGCACGCGACTGAAACCGCGAATTGAGCAGTTCCCAATATTTTTGCAGCAAAAATTGGCTACTATCTTCACACCGGTGTCAAACGTTGTGTAGAATAGTTCGTAATCAGTACTTGTCAATAATTCATAAGTCCTTAATTTAACAGTTACAATGGCAGAATTTACTTTTATTGAGTACGCAGATTTGTATTTAATGTATGGACTGGCTTTATGCAGAACATTTTGCCAACAGAGCATTGCCAGACAGACGAATGTCTCAGGTTACGAAAAACTGGTATGAATAAGTAAATGTTATTTTCCATGTATACAAAACAAAATTTCAAATTTTAGGAAGTTTTTTGCCAAAAAAAGTGGAGAAGGTCCAGTACGAAGCGTACGTACTGTGGCAGTTGAACAAGTTGTTCATCGCGTCCTAAAAGAACAGCTCTTATATCCTTTTCACATGAAAAAAGTACACAGTATGACAGTGGCTGATTATCCTGCACGACTTGTGTATAGCCAGTGGTTTCTGCGACAACAACAAGCAGACAATACATTTATTAGTAACGTTCTCTTTACGAACGAATCCGGTTTCACCAGAGATAGAGTCATTAATTCTCATAATACGCATTTATGGGATGATGTGAATCCACATGGCATTATCCAAACTAGGAACCAGCATATATTCGTGGTTAATGTTTGGACAGGAATAGTTGGCAATCGTTTGATAGGGCCATACTTTATTGACGGTACTTTGACTGGTCAGAGATATTTGGAGTTTTTGCAAAATGAGGTATGGAACCAGTTTGATGATGTGCCACTACAAACTCTTAGGAATTTATGGTTTATGCATGATGGGGCCCCTCCTTATTTCAGTTTAGATATACGACAGCATTTACACACAAGGTTTCCTAATAGATGGATTGGCCATGGAGGCCCTTTTCAATGGCCACCGCGATCAGGAGACAAAATCCTATGGATTTATTTCTCTGGGGTTATCTCAAAAGTAAGGTATACGCAACACCTGTACAAACAAGGCAATATTTAATAGACAGAATTGTGTTACACTGCAATGTTATTAGAAATAATATGGATTTGCTCTTTCAAGTGCAAAGAAGTAACCTTCGTAGACTTAGAATGTATGTGGAAGCTCATATTGAACATTTATTAGAATAACGTTAGTTTTTGTTGTTGTTTAGGAATTAGTTTTAGTCTAATGTTTTATAACTTGTGTTTTTTGAGGTTATCTTAATGGTTTAATAATGTTGTGTTTGTAATTTTGATTAAAAGCAACTAATTACGTTGTTTGCGTACCTATTTTATTCCAATTAAATAAGTTTCTAATGTTTTTATCATCTGCTATCATCAAATTATTTTTTTGTAGTACTGTAGGTAAATCTTGGACATCACATTAATAAGCTTAGGTAAATTGGTACGTAGTGCATTAATAAAATTGTAAATATTAGCCAAACAGCTTATTTTATCGAATTCCAACAAGAGTACCTTTTCGTTAGCTTAATGTGTGGGGAAGTCAATTTCGATAATTTCATATAGGGTGTGCCATCCCTGCAAAATTTTTGGATCACTAAGCATTGTGAGTAGTCTGTCCCTGGCTTCAAGGCACTACTGTAAATCTGTTTACCTTTCCAAAATAAACATACACGTACATTATAGCTTTGCCGTAAATTTGATAAAGATCAAATAACTAGTACAAAAAATAAAAATAAAAACCAAATTCAATATTAAAACTTTGGAGGCCTATAACTCGAAAACGAGGGCCTGCATAGAAAAAGTTTAGATGAAGTACTGACATTATTTTGGCTCATATTATATGCTTCTGACTTTTTTCCCATTAGTCCCGGAACACCCTGTATATAAAATTGAATATAGATAATTTCAAAATTGAAGTATGTATTACCTCTACAGAATTAGTGGGATACAATCCTCCATTCATCAAGAGCAATCCTCCAACCGCTGTTATACCCGAAATGGCGTTTGTAACAGACATCAATGGAGAGTGAAGAGCAGGGGTAACTCCCCACACTGTATGATAGCCCACGATTCCTGATAGACCCAATACTGTCAACATTGATGTAAATTCTGGGTTTGGAGAGGCCATTCCTAATCCCAAGAGTGATCCAATACCTGTAAAAAGTTTTTTTAAATAAATATATTTTTATAAAACCGTAATTAAAATTCTCACCTGTTGTTAGGAGCAAAGATTTGTTCAAATCACTCCTAAATGGAGAAATTTCCTTAGGTATGGCTTTAAGGACTTCTACTTCTTTTTTTTCAGGAGTAGCAGCAGACAGATTTGTTTTTGTTGGCGGAGGCGGCCACATAAGTTGACCCTTATTTAAAATTATGCTTCCTCGGACAACTTCATCATCCAGATTTATATTAAAGTGATTTTGTTCACCTGAAATACATCAATTAACATCAGTATTTACAGACTTTAAAACAGTTATAAATTACCCATTGACAGTAGAAACTTGGATATATTATTAGCATACAGTGTTGAGCTTTGTGTGGGAAGCATACTGGGAAAGTCCGTTATTCCAACGTGTACGACGTCGTTATATGTACATATTTCTCCAGGTTTTGTTGTTTCGATATTACCACCTGATTCTGCAGCCAAATCTACTACTACACTACCCGGTTTCATAGATTCTATATGTTTCTGAAAAAATATTATGTAATGTAATGATACTTATAGTATTATTTTGATTATTTTACCTTAAGTACCAGCAGAGGTGCCTTTTTACCAGGTATCAAAGCAGTAGATATTATAATGTCAACTTCTTTACATTGTTTAGCGAATAAAGCATGTTCAGCATCTATAAACTCTTGTGACATTTCTTTACTATAACCACCCGCTGTGCCACCTTCCTCCTAAAATAATTTAAATTGCGATTAAATATATTCAGAATGACAGTAAAAATGAATAAGTATACCTGAATATGCACTGTTAAAAACTCTGCTCCTAACGATTCAACTTGTTCCTTTACTGCAGCTCTTGTATCGAAAGCTCTAACTATGGCCCCCATACTTTTTGCTTGTCCTGTGGCAGCTAATCCAGCTACGCCTCCACCAATAACCAAAATTTTAGCAGGTGGGACTTTTCCAGCAGCCGTTATTTGGCCTGTAATTTTAATTGAAAGTCTTATAAAAATATAGAAGAATGGCAACTTTTATATGTAAAATAGTAAATTATCCACAATAACCAGCTTATTTAACCTTTGTCTTGCCTTGTAATCATTTTTATTCTGTAGAATGATTTACTGTCAGTTTACTCTTTAATTTGCTATCTCTTTATTCTTGCCTAGTTTCTTCCTGATTAGATTTCCCATTTCTAATGGTGTGGTGTTGAAAAATTAATTCAAGAAAAAGAAAGTTGATTCAAAATTATTTAGCTACGGTTACAAATCAACTTGTAATAGAAGTCACTGAAGCTATTGATGAGGAAGTAAACAAGCAAAGAAGTGAGCAGGTGAGATAGTGACCTAAGGAATACACACGGAGCATGCGCTCTACTGCTAAGAGAAACCGCCTTCGAGTATTTGATGGAATATAAGATGTATCTGAGAATGATTCCAGTAAAATTTGAAGAACTTCTGAATATGATGAGTGACAAAATCGAACAAGACACGTTAATGAGGAATGCAATAAAACTAAGAGTGAAGCTTCAAGTTACATTACATTTCCTAACTACAGGGAACAGCTATCGAAGCCTTTCTCATTTTTTTAGGTGTTCAAGACATGGAATTTCAAATTTTTGCTCAGAGGTGTGTGACGCAATCTCCATAGTACTGAGGGAGTTAATAAAGTTAAGATTCAATTTTAGGTAAACTTCTTGTGTCCTTACAGTAAAAAACTCAAGTTCATTTCTGTCCATACATTCAGGACTGTAAGTATCAATAATTGACTATCTATTCAGCGCGTTCTATGGGTGTGTAGGCAAGGGGATATTTTGACAGTGGTGATGGTAGTACAGTTACTTTGCCAAATGTTGCTAGTGACTCTATTCTACCACCTACTACACACTCTACTCTACTGAGCATTTATATGAGTAGAGTTATCCTATTCTATCAAGTACTTGCTTCATTACTCTACCCATGTAAATGTGCATTGTGTGTGTAAACATTTTAGAGATATTGGCAAATAGTTTCTCAATGAACAATAAAATTTATACTGGCTTTTCTTAAACTGGTATTAGGATTATTTCTGTTTCTCCTTGGCACAGTATTAATTACTATAAGGTGTTTTGATACTGCATCAGTTTCATTAAAGGTTTTCTCTACTTTGTTCACCGTACCACAGCTAATACTAGGACAATCTGCATTTCTTGCATAAAATACTCTACAAACCTCTCTAATACCTCTATCGTTGTCTCCCAAAAGGCGCATTATTTCAATTTTTTCTCTCACACTTAATCTTTCAGCCATGATACACACTAAAAATAACAACTGTACGTAAATAATGTTTTCCGACAACCACTATGAAATATGGCACATTTCATACAGTTTTCTCTTAGTGCAAATTTAAAATTGCAAACGAAGGGTGTGAAATGAAAAAATTGAGAAATCTGATTGGCCGACAGCATACGGGTCGATGATTATCGATGTCTACCGGACATTTTGTGTTTGACTTTTGAACTGTTAGCAAGTGAAAGAGCGAATTGGAGAGAATTATTGAATTTTCTGTAATTGTGAGTCTGATATGCATCAAATTCAAAGCTTTGTATCAACTAAAGAACAAAATGGTCAACAGCGATCTTGAAGCACCAGTTTATTTTTAAAATTGTAGTAGCCTTACTATAAACTTTAACATATAAATATATAAACAATAAAATAAATACTAACTCTACTTTTTTCGTGGTCCTCGGAAACATATTGTGTACAGCATGTGTTGAATATTCGATTTCACACTCGTTTGCTTAAGCCACCACTCGTGGCTCAATTCTGCAAACTCGTGTGAAATCATTCATTTTCAACAATTGCTATACAATATACTATACCGATAGTATGCATGGATTTACAATGCCAATAAAATCTATCATAACTGCCAAACAGTAACATCAGATGGATATGTAGATGACATAATATTAAATACAATAAAAACCACAATAAAGAAGGGTCAACTGTTTTTCGATATCTCTATACAAAAAATAAAAATCTGAAAAATCTCTTCTCTGTCTTTTACCTTTCTCGAGATTCCTATTATTTTTTTGTAATAATTATTAATGTTCAGGTACACAGATAAGATTGAAAATGATTAAACTTTATTTGAGTTGCAAAAAATATTGATAAGATTATGTTTAATTTTATACTATAGCAAAAATTGCATCCAAAAATTTTATCAGAGTAGCTAATAAATAATAGATAATTTAAGTATTTTATTAATATATGTGAAAAATATAATTATAATTAAACACTTTAAAAAACTATAAATTAATATATAGAAAGAACTTAACTATGATGCTAAGGAAAAGAGAAGACTGGGAAAGGGAATATACCACCCAAACATTCAAAGGAAACACCATCAGATGGTACATAGACGGTTCTAAAATCACCACAGGAGCTGGCATTGGAGTATTCAGAGGTGGCACCAGATACTCATTAGACTTCTGCCGGAGCGTCTTTCAGGCAGAAATACTTGCAATCGAACAATACGTGGAAATGAATAAGAAAGAAAATATCAGAAACGTGACATAGCGATTCATTCTGATATTCAAGCAGCTATCAAAGCATTGAGATTCCATGTCTTGACTCAAAGCTGGTATGGGAGTGCCGAATAAAACTTAAAATCTGCAAGAATAACAGGGTCTCTTTAGTCTGAGTTCCTGGTCACTCAGGAATCAAAGGAAATGAAGAGGCAAACACACTCGCCAGAAAAGAAGCACAAACGCCTTTCTGTGGGGTAGGACAGTGCTCCTATAGGAAAGAGTTTCAGAAGAAGGAAAAAACCAAAAGAGCAGTGCGTTCCCAGACTGGATCATTCAAAAAAGTTCCTGTACAACTTTGATACCGCTAGATACGAAAAGTATTTGGATCTCACCAAAAATAAGCTACATCTCCTCAAGGGCTTCCTTACAGGTCACTACCCTCTCAGAAAGCACCTAATGGGAATAAGTTTAGCAGAGACTGACGAGTGCAGCTTCTGTGGGGAGGAGGAAGCAACTCTGGGTCACCTAGTTCTAGAATGTCTTCCTCATTGAAAGTCAACGCAAGAAGTGCTTTGGACAATAAACTTGTAGGATCGTGGATATAACCTCCTTGAAGCCATTCCAAATACGGGAATTCGTTAAAACTTTAGAACTGGAAGGCGAGTTGTAAAAGTAGCGAGGACAGCTCTGATAGGGGGGGGGGGGTGCACAATAAACCTTAATGTTGCAGAGTAATGTATCCTGTATCCTTGTTAACAATCTAATCTAATAGTTTTTTAAATTTAATGTCGGACATATCAAATACTTCCTCTTGAAAAAAGTTCTTATTGAAAGAGCTAAATGTGAAATTCATGTTAATTCTAATGAAAAGTGTTGTTCTTCTAAATCCTGACGAGTAAACTTAATTTTGAATTTTACAAAGAAAATGGGATGAATCATATACTAATACTGAATCAAATAAACACAATATGTTATGATTTACCTGAGAAGAATCGTGGGAAGTGATTGGCAGCTTCAACAACTGCTCTGTAGCCTGAAATATTCGCCATGGAACTTAAAGCATCAAAAACTTGAGCTCTGGTTATCCTCGGAATGCAGTCCATAGCTAAGAAGAGAAAAATAATTATTTTCGAAATTATTTTAGTATGGCACACACTTACCGAAAGCATTAATATTTCTTTGAGCAAGTTGTTGAATTAAATCTTTGTTTAAACCAGGATAAAGGAAGGAAATTAGGGTAGAGTTTTCTTGAAATTTGCTAACTTCTTCTTGAAGGGGCTGCCTGACTTTCAAAATGATATCTGAAATAATAAATACATTTAAGTTTACTTCTACTGTTAGAAAATGTATTCGTTTTTGTTTTAACCTGTGGAAAATGCTTTCTGCTTATCGACTATAGAGGCACCTGCACTTTCATAATCTGAATTTCTAAACTTTGAAAAAACACCAGCATCTTCTTCAACGTTTATATTGAAACCCTTCTTCACTAAAGTTGCCGTAACAGCTGGAGTTATTGATACTCTAAAAGAACAAAATTAATCAAAAGAAAACGCTATTTTATAATATTTTTCCTACCTTTTCTCATTCTGCCAAATTTCTTTTGGGACACCGATGGTGAGTTTGTTGTAAGGTGTACCTGGTACTTCGGCAGCTTCTTTCTTCAATTTATTTCCTGTTGAAAAATGACGAGTGCCGGTATTTTCCGCATGGTGTACGGATATTTTAGATCTTGGAAACTTCTGCCATTTTGTTAGGATATACGTAACACTGTTAACTTGTTTTCTAGAATAATGCAGACAAAGTATACCTTTCGCCATGGTAAGTATTTATTCTGTCCTCATTTGCCTGAAAAAGAAATGATTGATAAGTTTATTAAAGATCAATTTTTTTTGTAACATCATCATCACATACTCACGAATTCTAATAAAAATAGGTGTTTAAGAATGTAAATTCCTCAATTTTGTATATATTACTGTAGCTTTAAAATGTAAATTATGACTAGTCTGTTTGAGGACGCAAATAATTATGTCGAATTGTGAACAACAAACCAATGTTGAAAGAGTGATATATTCATCGCCGATAAGCAGAACAAACTGCGGCTACAAAATTGACGGAAAATGGAAATATAATGTTCAAAAAGAAAAAAGAAAAATGAAGGAACCATGTAATTGCAAAGCTTCTTTGAAGGGTAAATCATTGAACTGTAGGGCGTTTTCTGATGAAGAAAGGAATACTATATTTAATCACTTTTGGTCTGATATGGGCTAGAAAGAGAGAAAAGTTTACACCGCTTTTTTAATTGATTCCATATCCACAAAAAGAAGTAGAAATAGAGTTTCAGGGGGTATTTCTAGGAGAAGCGAGTCTTTAATATATCACCTTAAATTAAATGATGAGCGGAAAAGGGTATGTAAACATATGTTCTTGAATACTCATGGCGTGAAAGAAAATATGATTCTCGATTGGTTGAAAAAGCAGAATGAAGCCAAACATAAAAAACGAGCAAAGACACGACAATAATGCAGAACATTCATCAGAAACCCACAATCCTGTAGAATGTGGGCGCTATACAGACTTGTAGAAAAAGCTAAATTTTTTTTTAATGAACTTCCTATAGTTGCGTCTCATTACTGTCGAGTTTAATCGACAAAACTTTACCTGGAGCCCAATTGGCAATCTATGTCTGCACTTTATAAGTTTTATAAAAATTGGTGTCAATAGAAAAAAGAATCTTATCTATCCATTGCGTTTCACCATGTCTTTGATAAAATGAGCTTATCACTTTTCCGGACAAAAAAGGATGAGTGTGATGCATGTGTGGTACACAAAACTGGAGATTTAGCTGATGAACAATTCGCCTTACATTGAGAAAAAAGACTAGAAGCGAGAAGTCTAAAGACAAAGAATCAGCCAATATGGTTTTTTTATGGACCTACAATCAGTATTGTTATCACCAAAATCAAACGTTTATTCACTTTACTTCAAGACGAAGTGCATTGTACACAATTTCACTTTCTTCAACTTAAAAACAAAAGATGGGTACTGCTATATTTGGCATGAGTCAGCTGGGGGCGTAACAGCAAACGATTATGCTACCATCATTTGCCAGTTTATAAAGGATCATGTTAAAAATGATCTACAGCCGGGGCAAAATCTGATCTTGTATAGCGACGGTTGTACCTCACAGAACAGAAATTCTATCTTGGCCAACAGTTTAATTAATCTCTCTATGACATTCAATATAACTATTGAACAGAAATTTCTTGAGAAAGGTCATACACAAATGGAAGCAGATTCCATGCATTCTGTTATTGAGGGAAAAATTCGTCATACCAACATAAATGTACCAGCTGACTATGTTGGTATATGTATGCGAGCTCGTGAAAAACCAAGACCCTACCAATTTCAAAAAACTACAGTATCTTACATCTTTGCGACCTGGAAAGAAAGTGGGTGATCCTTTGGTAACGGACATACGCGCTTTAAAATATAGCCCAGATGGCTGTTTATTTTACAAACTAAGACACCCGGAAGATTACTTAAGAGTTTTAATATCGTGTACCTGGAAATAAACGGAATAATATCGCCTGTGAACTAGACAGTCTTCCATCATTATATGAGACTTCTATACCGATAAAAAAGGAGAAATACATGTACCTACAGTTTTTAAAAAAGCGTCTTCAAAGTGATTACCATAGTTTTTATGACAATTTGCCGTATAAATAAATTTTAAACTTGCGTAATTTAGTTCATTTTATTCACATCTAGATGAATATTTACCTTTAATGGATCAACTCAGATCTTTTATTTTTAGAATATGTTACTGTTAAAGCTTCAATAAAAAAAATTTAAAAAAATGTGGTCTTAATTCAAAATTCAGGATGGAAAATACCGTATCTCCAAAAATCCTTTAAAAAAATATTGGAAAACAGGTAAGTCCATTCAGATTATCTGCAGAATTACTTTTAGCTTAGGGTGTCATAATTACTTTTAAAACAAATATTTTAAGTGTTTGCATTTTTCGTTTTCACTCAAATAATTCTGCGCTATTTTATAAATTCTTTTTTGTGCCTCCTGAAAAATTTTCATTTTGTGACTTACGGGTTTTTCTGATTAAGGCGACGATATCACGTTTCATAATATTATTTTTATTTAGTGTTGTTAAATTTGTAACACCTTATAATAGGAATTCCTTTGAATGGAAATATCTCATTGTAATATTTGTAAGACTCATTAAATTCTGAACTTCCACGGTTAATTTGAAGAAAGGATAAGTATCGAAATGCCTTTAATAAAACCATTTTGCACCTTTGAAATAGTCTCAATAGCAATTTATCCTTTAAAATATTTTCAATAGAACAGTCATACCTTTGAAATATTTTTATATGGCAATTGAAAACCTAATGGCTGTGTTCCATTGTTGATTCTCGTCAATGGTACCGGCCGGTTTAACAATAAGCACCAATCGGAAATGCGTATTTCTCTAGACCCATCATGATTCATGAAACCACCCCCCCTTGAAGTTTTTCCATTTGAGACAGTTTCCAGCGTAAGTTACCAAGAAACTCGGTTAAACAGTTAACTGGTTGCTCAGTTGTGAAACGAAGTCGGGACATATCGTCCCTCCGAGAGTTACATCTCACCTAAGTCAAACATATCATTTCTTAGTTAGTATTCGAGTCAAGTGAGTACTCAAAGTCGAAACTCATCGTTTCTATGTCAAGTTAAGTTACTAAGTCAAACATACCGTTTCTTAGTTAATATTCAACTCAAACACGTGTAATCCAAGTCGAAACTCATCGTTTCTATGTTAAGTTCAATTACCAAGTCAAACATACCGTTTCTTAGTGTTTTTAAATGAAACTCAAGGTCTCTAGTTAATTCCACAATATATTATATTGTGGAATTAACTAGAGACCTTGAGTTTCATTTAAAAACACTAATATGAGCATATTCCACGAAGTAAGGGTCGAGACAGTCAATTTCATACCGTTTCTTAGTTAGTATTCAAGTCAAGCATGTGTATTCAAAGTCGAGACTCATCGATTCTTAGTTACTAAGTCAAACATATTGTTTCTTAGTTAGTATTCAAGTCAAGCATCTGTACTCAAAAGTCGAAACTCATCATTTCTACGTGAAGTTAAGTCTCTAAGTCAAACATACCGTTTCTTAGGCAGTATTCAAGTAACACCAAAGTAGAGATATACAGTCGCTACTATTGGTTATTTCATCAAGCCGAAACATAACGTTTTTCCGAAATCATTAATTTCGTGATTACCTTCCGATCTTAATACCGTCGAAGTTCCCATAACAATCCATTTGTACGATTCATTTGTAAATTTGTATATAATAAACTATTAATTTCGACATTATAACGTTGTCAAATTAAGATTACTAATATAGTTGAATACGTCTACTACAGTCGACAAAGTTCAACTAATTAATAATCAAAAACAATAGGTATAATTTTTGGTAAGAATTGTTTTAATAATTTTAATTTGAAAAGATGATTTGGTTATTAATTTTATATTAAAATATATATGTATCAACTTCATAAATAAGAGTATTTTATAGATAAACTCATTTGGATGGTTTAGTAATCTGGAGAAGTGCTTGACGTACTTGTGATTATATTTAGTACTTAAATATTTTGTAATGCAGTTTGTACGCAGGAATTCTTGATGATTAATCAAAGGCTGTTCTGTTAATAGGAATTTCAAGAAACGTATCAATAAGATAAACAAATTTTTAGTCATAGTGGAAAATATTTTGATGGCATGTTATAAAACGTTGTTGTGATCTACACTGTTATTTCTTGCACAATAATAATAATAATTATTGTCTTTATTATATTCAAAATATAATTGTTTACAATAGAATAAATGTAAAAATAGATTCATTAATTAAAATAAAAGGCGAAGTTCAGCTTTTATGAGGCATTAAGCACCATAAAAGCTGCTCTAAACCTTAAGGAGTGTACATGCTTAAATAAAGTTGGTATCCAGACTTAGATTAGGAATTATAGATTGAGACATTTGTAATTTTTTAAAATAAGGTAATTAACAGAGTGTTCAGGTAAACTTACTAATTTTATAACTTTTAAGATCTATAGGAAGTCCGTTATAGACATGGCCAACTTGATATCTGAAAGACGATCTAAAAAGTTCTAATTTAAAGAATGGAACTGTAATTAAACCTCTATTTCTAATGTTAAGATTGTGAATATCTGTCCCATATGTTATTTTACGATGTAAGTAAGATGGCTTTCTTGTAAGTACTATTTTATGATAGAGACACGCCGAATGTAATATCCTTCTATTATTCAAGTTTAACTACCCAATTTCTTAAAGTTTATTTGAAATGTTACGTATTCGAATACCAAATATTAATCTAAGACAACAATTCTGCATTTTCTGAATTTTCTTTTTATATTCAACAGTTAAACATGGACCATATAGAGCGTCAGCATAATTAAACACCGATAAAATCAAAGTCTCACGTAGTGTTTTTACGCCATACGGCAAAAAATGTCTGATGCCATAAACTGTTTTCAAAGGCATGTACGCTTTTTGAAGTACCGAGTTAATATGTTTCTCAAACCTCAAATCAGTACCCAAGATCACACCTAAATTTTTAGCTTCCGAGACCGTAGCTTATTTTTCATTATTTATCTTAACATCAATCTCATTGGAAATCGTTTGACGATTTAGTTTGGAGCCAAATAGGAGAGTTTTTGATTTTTTAGGGTTGATTAAAAGGCAATGATTTTTAGCGGCCTCTACAAATGCATTAAGGTCGGCATTAATAGAATTACAAGCACGTTCTATTACCAGCGGGAAAAAAGCTATAGTAGAGTTGGGAGTTATCTGTGTATAAATGTGTACTACAAGTTGCAATAGTTGAGACGTATAAATTGAGAAAAATAACGGATCCAATATTGAGCCCTGTGGTACACCCGATGAAACTGAAAGTAGCTCTGAGTTTTTACCATTTAGTAAGACACTTTGCTGTCTATTTCTTAAATAATTACTAACTAATAAGCGAGCATTTTCTGAAAAACCTATATACTGTAATATATTGATTAATAAGTCACGATTTATAGTGTCGAATGCCCTGCTAAAATCGAGCAGTATAAGTAGTGTACACTTCCCACCATCAGTGGCCTTAATAATATCATCTATGTGAAGAAGAGCAGTTGTACAACTATATCCCTTACGAAGACCCGACTGAACTGATGGTAATATTGAAAACGAAACTAAGTGCTCTTTTATTTGAGTCTCCATGGCTCTCTCTATAATTTTTGACAAAATCGGTAATATGCTGATTGGGCGAAGATCTTTAAACTCTTTGGGATTGTTTACTTTTGTTAATACCCGCACAACCGCTCTCTTCTATACAGAAGGATACACTTTCAGTTAGACAAAAATTTACTATATGTGTGATATATGGTACCACATGAGGACAACATAATTTTAACATAGTGATATTTAACTCATCACAGCCAGTGGCATTTGTTTTAATTCCACAAATTATTTGATATACAAAAAAATCACTAACTTCCTTAAAAAAAAAATCTGACTGAACGAATCTATTGCTCCTATAATACTGAGAGATATATTCACCTGGGGTAGCATTAGAAACAGACTCAATAAAAAATTTATTAATATCATCAACATTGCTAAAGTTATCGGATAAACTCGATTTTTTTTCTATTAGTAATTTATTTGACCTTAATGTTTTCCATATTTCTTTGTGGAGCTATTGGTACCTAGCTAGTATGAGAAATAAGCCCTTTTTTCACAAAACGGATTTATTTACGTAATTACGCAAATCCTGGTAATATCGAAAGAGCGCCTCAGATTTTGTTTTTTTTTAAATTTCCTTAGAGCTTTGTCCCTTCCTTTAATCATTTGTTTTATAGGATATGTTAACCAAGGGGCTTTGGGTTTAGTGACTCTTATTGTAACCACATGAGCGTGTCCATCAAATAACTGACATACAGTTTACAAAATATGAAACCCTTTCATCAACGGTTTCTTGATCGTAAATTCTAAAAAATGATGTGCTAAACAAGTCTAGTTGAAAAGAATCATCGTTAAAATTTGTGAAGTTTCTATAAGTGTAAATTTTAGGAATCTGTTTATATGTATTGATTGGCAATATACAGAAAACAATAGCGTGGTCTGCAATATCATTGTGTATTATACCCTTCTCAACTAAAGCTTCATCCCGCACTAAAACAATCCAACAGAGTTGATGAAGTTGCTGTTACCCTTGTAGGTGCATCTATTAGCTGTTTTAAATTTAAAGAATCTAATAAAGAGTATTACTGTCTAATTCGAATAAATCTAAATTAAAGTCTCCTATACAAACAATTTCATCAACAGTAACATATATTGATCCTAAACTGCCCTCAAATTCGTCCAAAAAAATACTAGTATTTTGTTCATGAGGTTTGTATATGAGGCCTACAGCAATAGTTTTTTTATTCATTGTAACTTTAATCAATCCAACACTGTTCCCATATCAAATTATAAACATAAATTATTTCCCATTCAATATTATTCCTAATATATATGCATAAGCCTTTACCGTTCATATTACGATCCATCCTATATATTTCAAAACAATCTATATGTATCTTATGACTGTTAATTGAATTTTTTAACCAGCTTTCACAAATTAAAAGTATATCGATGTTATTACCTCGCATTCAAATATGCAATATTTAAGGAGTTCCTGATACCTAATAGTCCAGGAGGAATCGGCGCATGAGTACCGAAAACTATTCCACCTCAATTTTTTTATGCGATCCTCTTTGAATTGCCCTACTGATGATATAAATGCATGTTGCCTTGGGGCAACCTAGTGCCATATTGTTTAAACCGAAATTGTTTAAACAATTGGAAGGAATTGTTATTTTTCAACCGGACACATTTTTTTTATATTCATTATTGAAATACAAATAAAAAAGGTCCTATGACTTTTCACGATAAAGTTAATATTTTTAGAGATATGAATTTTTAAAGGTTCGAAAAATCTCAAATTTGAGTACTTTTGACCCATGAAAAATATATTAAAAAAATAAAATGAAATATAAATAATATTTTTTTTAAATTCTTTATACGATAGTTAATAATATTCTTAATAGAGATTTAAGAAAATTTCATTGTTTATACCTGTTTTTTAATTGTTAATTTCGCGTACTCACAAGTATTCGTCGCTACTTTTAAGTATCGCCATCTCTCTCATGAGCTGCATCGACCTCTCTGTGTCCTGAATCATTATTTATCATTTATCTAAGAAACCATTAACTTCATCAAGATTGGTAAAGAGAGCAATGTTATTAATAATTAAATTGTCTACAATTTGTTTTTAACAAAAGTAATTTAAGTATGAATCGGGACATGTTATTAAAATTACTTTTTTGTTGTTATCATAGTAATTTATGCATTTTTATCAACAATAATAAGATATAATGGTATTTGAAAAATTTTTGGAATCACAATTATATATCAATAATAAGCTTTTGCTCAAAACATACATTTGGATAAATGCATTGAATCCGGAATATAAAACATTAGATTTTACGAATGTCGGATACAAACTAGAGAATGATACTTTGCTAATACCTTTATTTATAAACAAAAGCCCATTTCCAACTGATCAAAATCTAATGTTCTATATTATTTAACTCACATCAACACCTTCAAACTCTTATAGATGTGATGAGTTCAATATATATATATATGAAGCAAAATGGTATTCTTGACGGTAGATAAATCAAAAATCTCTCAATATCTTAGGGATTCCGTCGTAAGTAGGGCTGAATGAAACTCTTATTTACTACCCAACGTTTCGAAAAATTTTATTTTCTTTTTCAAGGCTGAAATATGGACATGTTGGTACATTTCATTAATGAACAATTTTTCATACTTACGTGTAAAGTGAGTTAATAAATATTAAAATAGTTCATACTCGGAACAACAACAAAAAAATATATTTTATGTATAGATACTTTTTAAGTACTAATTCAAAAGGATCTTTTTGATTTGAAGGAACATTATATGTCACAGTTTTGTTGTTGTTCCGAGTATGAACTATTTTAATATTTATTAACTCACTTTACACGTAAGTATGAAAAATTGTTAATTAATGAAATGTACCAACATGTCCATATTTCAGCCTTGAAAAAGAAAATAAAATTTTTCGAAACGTTGGGTAGTAAATAAGAGTTTCATTCAGCCCTACTTACGACGGAATCCCTAAGATATTGAGAGATTTTTGATTTATATATATATATATATATATATATATATATATATATATATATATATTACCTCAGGGGTTCGCACTGCGAATACGGGTGTGGCGAGCCCGAGGTACCCTAGCTAGGCTCACATCTCACTCCCAAGGTGTGATCCGTCCCTAAAACCCATAAGTCCCCAACTCTTATCCTCCCCGACGCTATTAGGTTTGCGAGGGCTAGGGGATTCCTTTTTATATCCTTTCCACTGTGCCAGAAGAAGATGACACATAGCCCTTAGTCGTCCAGTGTAATGCGACCCGGCTGGCGAGGGTATCAGGGCCAAGTGATACCTGCAAACGGAGCCTAGGGATACCGGGCAACCTCCCTAGTATAAGTGCCTTATTCCGGCATGCGGGGCTCTGCCGGAACTGACTCTTATGTCCCTAGCTACGCGTGGGAACAAAATGGATAGTCACGAATCAAATTTTATGGGAAAGGATGGGGATAAAAGCAAGCATGGAAATATGAGTCAGGGTATCAAGAAGTTTATGGTGCAGAACAATACTGAACCGTTGTTGAGAGACAAGACAGATGCAACATTCGTTTCGACTAAAGAGCAAAAGGATCCATTCGCAAGAAGGGACTCTATAAACAGGACTCCGCCTAGGGAAAGGGCTAATTCGTTACCAGACCTAGATGCGGGAAATCTGGATTCGTCTGTTATTGACGCAGCGGATGACATATCTGAACAGCCAAATAAACGAAAACGAATGGAACCGTCTACCAAAACCAGCAATTCTAAAAAAGAAATAGAGGGGCCTAGAGACATTATTCAGAAACTGTATAACCAGATTAAGACGCTAGATAGAGTCATTAGGGACTCGTATAACCCTAAGAAGGACATAAAAGAGGCTGTATATAAACTAACATTCCAAGCTGAAAAAATGCAAGGCAAATTATTCCAAGAGTGGATGAGATCTAGTGAAAGAGACACAAATGAAGATGAGTTGAAAAAATTACATGAAGAAAATAAATCACTTCGAGAGGCGATAAGGAACATTCATGAAAAACAAGAAGGGGGAAATTCTGGAAACAGCACGCAGTGTGAGCTATGCAGGGAAGCACAAATAACATTTGAAAAACGAAAATCACTTCTTGGCGATGGGACGTACGATGACTTCCAATCTGTACCAGAGAACGTCTGGGCAGATAAAACCTTTTCAAGGATACCTGTGAGGCCTGGCAATATATGGGAATCTCTACCTCAGTATGAATTGGTGTTGCCCTGTTCCAAAGATATTGTTGGAGTTAATAACCATGTAAAGACCGCTGTCAGTAAATATGGAGGTATAGATGGACTCAAAGGTCAAAAAGAACCTATAGGGGGTGTAGCCTATATGAGGCATTCTTTGGAATTTCCCGACGATAAGGGAAATTTCTCCACCGTCACTAGAACAATATTTTATCCTATCATAAGTGATAATGAAACCCGACGTGAACCTCAAGATAGGGATATATTTGAATCCCTCAAAACAATAAAGATGCTCGCTCTAAAGAACAGCATGACCAAGTTGGCCTTACCGTTTATTGATGGAATTATGGGGATAATATTTCACAGAATGACAGAATTTGTCTTTTCGGATACACCCATTGAGGTCGTAGTTTATAATCCTGTAATAAATAAAACTACATTAAGCGGTAAATTGGCACACGCAAATAGTGTAATCAATCCAAAAAGACCGAGAGATGATGTTTTGATCATAAAAAGGGATGGTAAAACCTATGCCGAACTACTGAAAACAGTTAAAGAGACAATTAACCCTACATCAATAGGAGTAGAAGTGAAGGAAGTACATAAAACCAAAAAAGGTGACCTAATGGTAAAAATTCGCAATGGAACAGCCAAAGCGGAGATATTGAAGAAGGAGATAAATGACAAAATGCCCAATGCAATGGTGTCGGTGTTAGTGTCTAAGAAGGTGATTCATATTAAAGGGATGGACGAGGTCACAACTGTACCGGACATAAGGGAAGCAATCTCGAAAGTAGTGAATATCGATCAAAACCGACTTGATATACGAGCCTTACGGCCCTCCTATAGAAATAAACAAAACGTGACTATAATTACAAGCGAAGAAGACGCCAACAAACTTCTGGAACTGAAATCTCTAAGGATCGGTTGGGTGGACTGTCGGATCCTTGAGAGACAAAAAGATGACAGATGTTACAGATGTTGGGAGTACGGACACAGTAAAGAAGAGTGCAAAGGACCCAGCAGGGAGAATTTATGCATGAGATGCGGAGAAGACGGGCACACAGCAGCTATCTGCGATAGAACACCCTTCTGCTTGAATTGCAAGGGAAAAGGCCATCAAACGGCAAGTCGTGGCTGTTCTGAGTTCAAAGAAGGCGTTTCTAAAAAGAAGCCTAACTTTCAAGAAAACTAAACATAAATATAAAATAAGCCAAAATGAAAACCAAAATAATGCAAATAAACACAAATAGAAGTCTTAGAGCACAAGACATGGCAATTGCTACCGCAAGAGAAGAAAAGGACAGGAAGGACAGGAAGGACTGGATGTTTGATAAAGAAATGGATACAGCAATAAAAGTACTGGATAGAAATGTAGCAGTTAAACGTCAGGGGCATGGCCATGGATTTACATACTTTGTAACAAATTCCTTCACAGTATACAGTTGTTACGCCTCCCCAAATAAAGAAATAGACGACCTTGAGAGAACCTTAACAGAAATAGGAATTCATCTCAGAAGGCATAAAGAAAAAAGTATTATAGTAGGAGACTTCAATGGAAAATCTGCACAATGGGGAATGAGGAATACAGATAAAAGGGGAGAAGCCCTAGTGGAATGGATAGCAGAAAACGACCTTGTCTGTCAAAACCATGGAGATAGACCTACATTCCAGAGAAACCAAAGTTCGTCAATCATCGACATAACGCTATCAACCAATGATATTGTAATAAAAAATTGGTATGTGAGTGACAGAGAGACCCTTAGCGATCATAACTACATTTTGTTTGAGGTACATGAGAACAGAAAATCGGACAAACTAAGTGAGAAAGTAGTCGACAGTGGGTGGAATATGAGGAAGCTAGATACTGCAAGCCTGAGCCAAATAGTTTCTAATATTTCAGTAAATGCACCTACACCAGATTCAAAAAGTTTTTATGAATTACTCGCGAACATATGCAATGCCTCGATGCCAAAAAGAAAGAGCCACCCAAGAGGTAATCCGGTATATTGGTGGTCGCAGGAAATCGCAGACCTCAGAAAGGAATGCACCAGAAAAAGAAGAATCTGCACAAGAAACAACAGAAGATATGAACCAGAAGTGAAACAACAGTTACAAGATAAGTACAAAGAATCCAAAAAACAGTTGAGAAATGCTATAAAAAAAGCCAAGCAGGTCTGCTGGAACAATATCTGTGCAAGTATAAACTCCGATATATGGGGCAATGGATATAAAATAGCTATGAAGAGGATCATTGGCTACCCTCCGAAACCCCAACTAGCGGCAGATACTATACATAAAGTGGTAAGGCACCTCTTTCCGATACATGAGGAGGTACATTTCGAATGTAGAAAAACCCCTTACTCCCTAGATTTTACGGAGGAAGAACTGAAAATGGCAAATCAGAAGCTAAAAACAAACAAGGCACCAGGTCCAGGAAATATCCCTGCAGAAATTCTGAAATACCTCATTGACAGCAAGACGGACTTTGTTCTAAGATTCTACAACTCACTTGGCGATACAAAATACTTTCCGAAAGAATGGAAGCAGGCCAGACTGGTACTGCTTGACAAAGGTAAAAAAGCACCAGAGGACCCTTCTTCATATCGACCCGTATGTCTCTTAGATGTGGAAGGAAAAGTTTTTGAACACATAATTTTGGCTAGACTTAAGAAGGAACTGGAACGTACAGGCGGCCTTGCTGAAAGACAGTACGGCTTCAGGGAAAAAAGGCAAACCGTAGATGCTATCATAGACGTCATAAAAATTGCAAAACAGGCTTGGGATTTCTCTCCACAAAATAGAAAAATATGCGCTGTGATAACTTTAGACGTAAGGAATGCCTCTAATAGTGCTGCCTGGCAGATAATCTTAAATAAGCTAAGAAATAGAGGCATTAATGAAGACCTACTTGCGCTGATAGCATCATACCTCTCCGAACGAGAAATCATAATCGGATATGAGGGCATTGAGGAAAATATAGAAATAAGTAGCGGTGTTCCGCAGGGTTCGGTTCTTGGCCCTACACTTTGGAATATACTATACGATGATCTGCTTACGATGGACTTGCCAAAAGACGTCACCCTTATAGGCTTCGCTGATGACATAGCAATGGTGATTGTGGATAAACAAGAGAAAGGCCTTATGGAAAAAGCAAATCTGGGAATTCTGATGGTGTCAAATTGGATGGAGAATAACTCTCTCAGTCTAGCACCGGAGAAAACAGAAGCTGTGCTGCTTACTGGAAGAACTCGAGTGAGTCCTGTATCTTTCAACATTCATGGAAATAAAATCACTCCAAAGGGGTCGGTGAAATATCTAGGTGTATGGTTGGATCCAAAGCTTTCATTCTCAGAACATATACATCGTACGATTGAGAAAGTGGAGAAAACAGTATCTGCCTTGTCCAGTCTTATGCCCAATGTGGGAGGCCCAAAAGCTTCAAAAAGGCGAATCTTAGCTTCTGTGGCTCAATCTCAGATCCTCTATGCCGCCCCAGCGTGGTGCGCGGTTATGTATAATAAAAGACTTAAAAGAAAACTAGTTAGCATACAGAGGCTGATGTCGATCAGAGTGGCTAGTGCGTATAGGACAATATCTGCTGAAGCAGTGGGAGTGATAGCTGGTATCCCCCCCATTGACCTCTTGATTGAAGCAAGAAAGGCGATTTACGAGGGAGTGGACCGAAACGTTGCACGTACATCCTTAAAGACATGTTGGCAAGAGCGCTGGAAAACTAGTACGAAGGGACGATGGACTTACAAAATAATTCCAGATATCGAAGAGTGGATAAACGGATTCTGTGGCGAAGTCGATTACTTTCTGACGCAAGCAATCTCAGGGCACGGTTGCTTCAAGTCATTCCTTTACAAGAGGAAGAAATCGGACACTGATCGCTGTCAGTACTGTAAGAACGTGGACGACGTAGAGCACACGTTGTTCCTCTGTCCCAGATGGGAAGAGATCAGAGCAGGGTACCAAGAAGAGAGAAATAACTTGTTTACCATTGAAAAGTTTTCAAGAGACTTAGTTGACGGTGAAAATACATGGAAAAGTTCATATAAAGTAGTAAGAACAATTATCGAGATCAAGGAAAAAGAGATGTACTCAGTGAGCTGAACAGCATACCTGCCACCACATCGAAGTAATGCGAGAGCGGTTCCAATGTGGTGTGTCAGAGAAAACGGGGAGAGGTTTTTAGTCGGTAAGAATCCGACACTACCAGCAACAACATCACTGGTGTCTTATGTAAGATTTTCCTCTCCATTGAAAAATATATATATATATATATATATATATATATATATATTGATATGGTCTAATAATTATGTGATGTGTTTTAATTGTTTAATTTTATTAGAATTTCCTTACGTTGTAGCGACAATTATTGTATACGTAGCTTAAGCAGCGTATTTTTATTATATTGCAAACAAGGCTTAAAACGGCATATATTATGTATATCAAAAGTTGACAGTAGCTGTCAAAAACTTCCCGGCTGTCAAATTGTAATTAATTGAAAGATAAATTTAACATAAAATACTCGAATCACTCTTCCTCAGGGTGGGTTCAATGCGCTATTGAAAATAAAAATTTTATATAAATTTCTTTGTTCTGTTTGATCTATCTAATAATATAATGTGACTGTTTGTCCAAGACTATAAAGGCTATTCAATTCCTTTTTTGACATTCACAACGTATAAATGACTTGTATGTCACCAATAATACACAATTGTCACTTTTTAAAATAAAATTTCTAAATTTGATAAATATGTTTAATTTTTATCAACGTTCTTGAATGGTTTGAATGTTATAAATGTGAGTAGAAAATTTACAAGTATTTACAATTATAAATCAAATAAATTTCAAAATTTAGTTTTCCTTTTTTTACAACAATAAAGAACCAACTCGTATCTTCCCAGATATAAACTAAATGAACAACCTACAAACTATAACGCCTTATCTCTAGTACCAAAAGTTTATAAAAAATTTTTGAAAGAGTTCAATCAACTTCAAAAATTTCACTTGACTTTTCAAATATCCGAAATGTCTTTATTTTATTGTAATTTCAAATTATTTAATATTCTATGCGAATTGAAAAGTTTAGATGCATCTATAATTTAATTTGTTTTTAAGGCCTGAATCTTTCAATTAAATAATAATTCTGGAGTCAGGGCCGTTGGAAGCGGGCGTGCAAGGCGTTCATGGAACGCGGGCAGCCAATTTTTGGGGCGGCCTCACAGGGCCAACTCTTGCTTAGTTTATAGTTGCCAACATTTTCAAAAAATTAAAATATCGGAAGTAACAAGTAAGATCTGTATAAAATTGGTGCAATATTCCATACTTATCCCCACATCATAAAAATTTATTGATTGGTGTTTAAGTACTCAGATCTGGGGCGTAGCAGGTAGCAAAGGCAATTATTTTGTTACTTTACAGCCACTGTAAAGTTCTTTGTTGAGTAGACATTAGACAGAATTACTGGATTTTCCCAGCGCCGTCGATCTTATAGTCTTTGTTGATCACGTACTTGCATGTTATTCTCAAATTTAGCATTTATTTTATTACCTTTTAGGGCAAAATATTTTATGAATTCGTAATAGCGTTTATTTTTGGTATTTATTCGTGCTTAACGCCGCCCATTTCTACCCCCTAATTGTGGTAGATTTTTCTCATTGGTTATACATTAATTTTGCAGTAGGAGTAGGTAATAATAATATTTTTGTAATAAACTATTTCTTTTAGTTTCACCAGTCAGTTTCAGTTACATTTTTGCACTTACGTACGAATCAGTTATATCATCTTGAGTCCGAAATTCGTTAGTTAAGTGTCGTGTTTTATAATTACTAATTTTCGTTATTGTACTTATGTTAGTTATTAATAATGTTAGTGTGTTAACTAAAGTTTAGTAAAGACATAAACATCATTTTTAAATTTATTGTTGTGAGAAAAAGACGAGGTATTGAACAGTGAAAATATGGACAATATGGTAAGTAAATTTAGTCTTATTTTTTAAACTTTAAGTTGATGTCTATTGAATTGGATTCGGTTTTCTTTTTTTAAATAATTTTAAGAAGATAACAGGTGCGTTGTTGTTGTTGTTTAGTTTTCGTAAAATAATTAAAATTAATAAATCATTTTACAATCTGAAACTAATTTTACAATCTGAAATTACATCTGAAACTAAAACTAACGATCATCGAAATTCTAATCTTATCGAGAGCGCTTTCTCTCATGCATATTTACAATAATACCAAAAATTTAAAAAATAATAATGCGAATTTTGATTTCCAGAAACGAAGAAAAACAAAGAGATTATCTGGTTTTAATTACCGACAACAAAAATCAAGACGTGAGGAGGAGAAATTGAAATTAGCAGGATCCATGTATGTATTTTTAAAGAAGGAAACGAATCCAGACGAAGAAACGAATACTGAAGAATTTTCGACAGAAATGCCCTCTACAAGCGGCACATCCATGCAGTCCATGGATGTAGATATAGAAGAAGAAGCTAGAGGCTCTAATGAGGAGGAAACCAGAGATTTTGATTCTGATGAGAAAGGATCGGAATTGTTTAATAAAGTCAATTTAACAGAGATTTCCACCGCGCAAAAAGCCGAACCGCCTGCTGAATTATCTCATGAAGATGAAATTGATGTAAATATTATCAGTGTATCGGATGATCCAGGGACGTGGCCTGAAAACATCACTAGCAGTATGGCAAAAATGTTGGTAGAAAGGGGACCTATTCAAGTTAAAAACTTAAAATATCCCATTAGTGAATCTGGACGAAAGTTTTCGGAAAATTATTATTATAAATCATTAAAAAATGGTGAAAAAATTAAGAGAGATTGGTTAGTTTATTCAATTTCTCATGATGCAGTATTTTGTTTTTGTTGCAAAATTTTTGGCACTTCATTTATTGGCAATTTAAATAACCAAATAGGCTTTTCTGACTGGCACCATCTATCAGAAATATTAGGAAGGCACGAACAAAGTGTTCGCCATAACAAAAACGTTAAACAGTGGATATCATTAATTAAAATGTTAAATCAAAAAAGTACCGTCAACCAAATGGAATTAAGACTTTTAGAATCAGAAAAAAAATATTGGTTTAATGTTATGGAAAGAATTGTTTCAATAATCCAATATTTATCGCGACAGTGTTTAGCTCTTAGAGGGTCTTCTTCCAAATTATACGAACCAAATAATGGTAATTTTTTGAAAGCCGTAGAGATGATAGCGCAATTTGATATTGTAATGCGTGAACATGTATCTCGTGTCCAAAAATCACAGGAGAGTCAAATTCACATGAGTCATTATTTGGGTAATACGATCCAAAATGAAATAATTACTTTAATAGGCATGAGAATAAAAATATTTATATTGAATTCGATCAGGGCCGCAAAATATTACTCTGTAATATTAGATTGTACTCCAGACGTGAGCCATACTGAACAAATAACAATTATATTTCGATTTGTTTTTCTAAATTATGAATCTAAAAAGGTAGAAATAAGAGAGCATTTTGTGGGATTTTGTCCAATAACTGATTGTACTGGCGAGGGCTTAAGCGATTTTTTAACTAATTTAATTGTTCAATTAAGCTTGAACATTTATAATATGCGTGGGCAGGGCTATGACAATGGGGCAAACATGAGAGGTGAGCATAATGGCTTGCAAAAGAAAATTTTAGACATAAATCCTCGTGCATTTTTTGTTCCTTGTTCAGCGCATACGTTAAATTTAGTTGTCAATGATGCTGCTAATGTGTCTCATGAAACAACAAGTTTCTTTGATTTAGTCCAAGATTTATACGTATTTTTTTCTGCATCGACCAAAAGGTGGGATGTTCTTAAACGACACGTGCCAACATTAACTTTAAAACCACTAAGTGATACAAGATGGTCAAGCCGAATCGATGCATTAAAACCATTAAGGTATCAAATCGGCAATGTCTATGATGCGTTATTTGAAATTTCGGAAAACTTAGTATTATACGATGCATCTACTAGACATAAAGCACAAGCATTGGGACTCAAACTGCACGATTATAAAGTTTTATGCGCAGTAATTACATGGCATGATATCTTATTTAAAGTAAATGTGTTAAGTAAAATGATGCAAAGTTCTTCATTAAATATAAAAGTTTGCGTAGATTATCTTGAAAACCTAATAGATTTTTTTTCAAAAATGCGTTCTGATGAGGGATATATGAATGTACTTGTAGGAGCTACCGAACTTGCAAATGATTTAGAAATACAAACGGATTTCCCGCCCGTTCATAGCATGCGTCGTCGTAGAACCTCGCGTCAATTTGATTACGAGCATGAAGACGAAGCAGTGCGAGATCCCAAAATTCATTTTAAAATAAATTTTTTCTTTAAAGTCCTTGATCAGATATTATCGTCTTTAAGTGACAGGTTTGATGGTTTACAAAGTTATAGTGACATTTTTGGCTTTTTGTTTAAAATCGGTGACATATCAGACCAAGATTTAATGAAAAACTGTAAAGATATGGATTTAAAGCTTCGAGATGAATCCCTAAACGAGTCCGATATTGACGGAAGTGATTTATATAATGAAATTAAAGCTTTTAATTTACATTTTAAGGAGTCTTTACAACGTGAACCTGAGGATATTCTACAATTTATTTTAGAGAACAGCCTTATGGCAACATTTCCTAATCTGTTTGTTGCTTTAAGAATAATGTTAACTTTACCAGTTTCAGTTGCAACCGGCGAAAGGTCTTTTTCAAAATTAAAAATTATTAAAAATTATGTAAGGTCTACCATGTTGCAAGAACGATTAACAAATTTATCATTAATATCTATTGAACATGATATTTTGGACAGTTTGAATATTAATGACACAATTCAAGAATTTGCGGAAAGTAAAACTAGAAAAGTACCTTTTTTATAACGTTTTATTATGATAGACAATTTAGACCTAAGCGTTTATTTCTTTTTATGTTTATTTTTTATTTTTATTTAATATTACTTCCATACTTGCATTATATGTTTAAATGTATTTTATACGTGCTAATTTGCACAAATAATTTAATGTTTAATTATTATTATTAATAAAAACGTTACAAGTTACAACATTTACTTCATTTTTTAAAGTTTATTTTCAGAGCGGGCGGCCGAATTAATTCTAGCACGCGGGCGGCCGAAGGCCTAGCAACGGTCCTGTCTGGAGTGGACTCACCAGTATTCGATGATAACAGTCAGCTCGTACAATTCTAAAAACTTTAGAATTCCGGATCTTACACCTCTGCTTCAATCTCGACAAAGTTTTTTTTATCACTCACGCACATAATTTAAATGGGTTACCGAATAATGCTTTCTATTATTAATCACTGTTGAAATTATTATAATACAAAAAATTTTAATAGATGTAAAATTATATGTTGCTTAGAAGTTCTCTCTTCGGAGGATTCAACGTTACTGAATATTTTTTTCAATAAACAACCCAAATTATATTGTGGTCACCAAACTTTCTCTTTTTTCAAAAAAAAAACTAAATTTTTATCTCCTTACTATAAATAGATTTGGATTTCTTTTCTTAACTAAATACCTTAAAATGACTATTTATTTCTCTAACCTTGAATATCTTTTGAATTGTCATCGGAATGTCATCAGAAATTAAATAGTGTCAAATTTTATGTATACAGGGTTTTTCAATTATATTGAGTACATAGACAAAACAGGGTTTTCCAAAAGTATTGCATAAGAATATATTAAGTGAATTTTTTAATATTTGAAATAGGAGTACTGTATTAAATTTTATTGTAGTTTATTTTATATGAATTTAATTATATGTTATATCTTTGATTTCAATAAAGTTTTTTTTTAATTTGCCCCAGTATATTTAAAAAAATATTTGGGTTCAATAATGTCACACAGTGCACTTACCTTTATATCTCTTTTAATTATTAATTTTTTTTAAATGAGCACTCAGCTTCTCATGATGTTGAGTTCATAAGATTAAATATTCATATGATTCCTTTAACAATAAACGCCAGATCTTAATATTGAATTTTGATAAAAAAATTTGTGATAAAAAATATTTGTATTCAATAAATTTTAAATTTTTCTCTTAAATAGTTTGAATTCTTATTATATCGGTGTCATGTATATATGTACAAGGTACATTATAAAATTTAAATGAATTTGTTTAGTTTGATTTAGTTTAAATTTGACTCTGAAATAGTTTTCCTTTCAATAATCTTATACTCGTTAATATCTTAAATTGTAATTGACTCGTGTTAGATATATATACAGTGTGTAGCATTATTTTTCCACATTAATATATATATATATATATATATATATATATATATATATAGTAATATTTACACGTTTTTTATTTATGAATATATAGATATCACAATTGAAAATTTATTTTTCCACGTTGTACAATCTTTGATTGTAGCGACAATATAGCACACACACACCTTTAGCAGCGTATGCAATATATTTTAATTTGACAGTTGTCAAATAATTCCCGGCTATAATAAATATTTTTAGTATTTCAAAAGATAAATTTATTTACAATAAATTTTGATCACTATCATCTCAGGGTGGGATCAAATTGCTATTAAAACATTAAATAAAATTTTATAATTTTAAAGTATTAGCCAAATTAAATATTAACTATATTATTCCAGATTGTTAACACAAGAGCCTCGTGTGACTGTTTGTTTAATATTATGAAGGCCTTTTAATTACGTTATGACATTTAGTACTTTACTGTCACCAATAATTATCCAAATGTCACTGACTAAATTAAAATTGTTATTGAATGCTATATGTTTAAGTTCTATAAAGATATATTCTAAATGAATACCACAGTAAGTTTGATTTTAAAAATTTATATTCTATTATCAAATCACAAAATTTCAAAATTTAGTATTCCCAATAATATAGTTAAATGACAAAATCGTATTTTTATACAGACATTAAAATTAAAAAAAAACAACCTATGTACTAGGAAACACCTAATCTCTAATTTCAACGATTATAAATACTTTTAACAAGAGTTCAAAATTTCGAATATTCACTTGACATGTATAAATGTCAAATACCACGATCACAGTCCCAAAATGTTTATTTCATAAATTCGTCGAATGTTTTAAATTTTCATAGTTGTTTCGTTTGAATTCAAAATGATATCTTTATAGATGCATCTATTTAATTTTTATGAACAAGGCCTGTTATTCTAGATAGATATTAATAAACTGGAGCGGACTCACCAATACTATGGAACAGGAAAAGACTCGTACTATTCTAAATATAATTTTGAATTCTGGAAACTTTCTAAATATAATTTAGAAATCTGGAACTTTCACTCGAATTAAATGCGATAAAATTTTCTTCAAATTACGCACGCACTGATTTTAGAATGGATGGATTTATGAATTTAATTATACTATTAGACTATTTCTACAATATTCACAAAAAGTGAGACAACTCTAAAATACGATGTTGTCTCGTGGGGGTTTCAAATTCAACTGACTAAACTTTTCTCAAATAAATAAATCTCTTCTCCTGTAGTTACGAACTTTTTCTTTTATAAAAAAAATACTAAATCATATTTCCCAATAACAAAGAGATATTTTTAATTCTTTTATTATAATTGTAAGTATGCTAACAAAGACCTCTGTATTTTGAAATTTCGAATATTTTTTTAAAACCAAATCGTGACATGATCTAACTATCAATAAATACATTCTGCATAAATGTCATCGGAAATTAAAATTGTCAAATTTGATATATACTGAGTCTTTAAAAAAACTTGATTTCTCATACAATACTATGTATATCAAAAGTATTTCACACAAAGTATACATAATTTTCCTTATTTTTAACGTTTCTTTTAAATTTCAAATAAAGGAAATGTATTAAAATATATATATCCAGAAGGTAATCTCGACGGTTAGATAGAAAACAAAACAAAAAAATCTGTTTAATTTTCAAAATTGAAATGTAATGTATTATATATAGTATACCTAATGTTAGCTCATGGTTTATAAAGTATTAAAGTCATAATTCAGCTTGCAGTAAGTAAAGTTTGTTAATTATAACAGTGAATTATCTAAAATTATATTTTAGCCCTCGATAAAGAAAATAAACCTTTTCCAAACGTTGGATAGTAAAATAGAGTTTTAATAACCACCTTTACACGGAATCCCTAAGAATTTACAAGTTTTATATATTTATACTTTATACTTTTCCACCGGCATTACAAACCGAGTTATAAAACATCAAAGTTGAAATAATAAAACAATTCAACACCCTGTATCTAATTAACGACAAGACTTATCACACATGTTTATGAGAACTTTTCGTCTTAAAATGGAGTGACGAAGCGTCCAATACAATATTTTAGATTACTTAGGAAACACCCTGTATATATATATAACGGAATTTGTAAGCACGATAGATGGCGCATTTTTTGACGGATCAAACCAAACTCGCTACAAAAATCGGTTGGCCCAAAATCTTGGACGAGTTCATTAATGTTCTACAACTTTTGTACTTAACAATTTTTTCTAAAATCTACATGAAAACATTTATTTAAGAAAATTCACAAACTTACCAAAAAAAATTGTATTCTTTGTTTTTGATTTGATGCAAAAATGTTAATTGAAATAAGCCTGCTCAATTGATCTTGTACCTTTGGGATTTTTTTAATGATATTGCAAACCTTGACAAATGTTAATGAACTTGTACTCCTGTTATGTTAATGAATTAAAATGTCGTTAAAATAAATATTAATAAATTACGTGATTAATAGCCCATCGGTGTCAATAGAATTATTTTCTTGGTATGTTAAGGATTACAAAAATTCGATGTGCATTTCCTAGAAAAGGAAGGAAGGAATATGGTGAGATCAATCAACAATATAAATTTTGTCAAAATTAAATAATAAATAAATAATAAACCTGTAACGGGTACTAGGGGATCGTTAAATTTTATTGTACCACATTTGTATTGTAATTCGAGGTATTAACTTTCACTGATTTTCCCACAAAACAAGTACTGTTTGCTGAACTTGTTTTCACTTTTTACTGCAATGAGACACTTTCTTACGTTAACGATAATGCATAAGTAATTATGCTTTTGAAAAGCGTTAAATTATCTGGTATTGAAAAGTTCATATTTAACGATTTAAACAACTGCAACACATTTTTTTTAGTGCAATAATAAGTGAAAAATCTTAAAAATGGAGTATTGTAACGAGTTTAATTAAGAGTACCTTTTATTTAGGAGATTCAATGAAAAATTGTAGACAAAAGTTATTATCTCTAAATTCAGGGTACAATAAAAATTTCGCCTTATGTAACGAGGCTATCCCGGGTCCACATCAGTAGATATGTACGTAGTTCGTCGCTGTTCGTCGGGGTATTTATTGATGTGGAGGGGGTGAAGTACCAACCCGGCGCGTCTCCAGGTGGCGGATAGGAGAAGGGCCTCTGAGTTGATTTTATATGAGGAGGTCTGCGGGGAAATATCTGGGGCTCGTTGTGTCTAAAAACTCAACTGGCAGCCCTCGAATACCCTGTCGCGGACCAACTTTACCTGTCCCAGCTGTAGTATCGTGGCTAAGGGATTGCACACAGGGTTACGATGCCGGGTGAAATTTCGAGCTTACCTCGAAATCACCTGTTATACCAATGTCTCCTGGCTGTCTGTGGTCAAGTCTCGCGGGCCAGTGGGATGGGGGGGGGGGTCTTGGCTTTACTGCCCGGACCAAGAGGAGACAACAGACAACCTCATTAAAAACCTACATTCAAGGTGGGAAACCGGGCCAAAGAATGCGTGGCTATATAGAATAGTCCTTACTGGTTTCGACCTTGGAGCACCGGGGGGAACTCCATTGTATTGAGCCCCTTACCTCTGCATGCGGGGCTCTGCAGCGGTGGACCGTAATGACCCTAGCTTCTCGTGGGATCACTCATGGAAAGAAAAAGTAAGACTTTCACCGGAAAAGTAGTGGAGAAAACCTCCACCTCTTCATCCGGGCACTTCGCAGAGGGAAAAAAGGCCAAACGGCACAAAGGTCGTATGCCGTTCGACCTCCCAAAACCGGGAGAACCGGGCGGCATAGACGACCTACTGAGAAAAGGCCTCAGTGGAGCAGGAGTGCGGAAATACCTGCGACTCCTCAATCAGGGAATATCCCCCGAAGAGGCCAGGAAGCATGTAACTCAGCGTCCAACCCCCCGAAGGAATCACCAACGGGGAAAACAAAGCTTAAAAGGGGCCCGGAGCATATTACTCCTCCGCTTAGGCCTCAAAGCAAGAAATCAAAAACAGCTGCAACGGTAACCGGGCAAGCCACTGGTTACGCAGCAGCTGTCAAAACAGAGAAAGCTTTTAGGGTGGGAATAATGCCCAAGGATTATCCTGGGGTCATCCTGAAAGCGGAGCAGCTCTCCACACTGGAAGACACTCTGGTGGAAGAGCTGTGCCAGAGCAAAGAGAAGGGAATCCACTTCTCAGGTATCCATTTCCGTTGTGGAATGATACTGGTGGACTGTGGGTCACAAGAATCGGTAGACTGGCTTATGAGGTCAGCGCCGAAATTAAACTCTTGGGGAGGACCCGAATGGGTGGCTCGAAGTGGAGACGACATCCCAAACCCGGTCACCATAACAGTGTTCTTCCCAAGAAGCCAAGACATGAAACTGGAGAAGATCCTCCAACTTGTCGAGGTTCAGAACTCCAACCTCAGTACTGAGGCTTGGAAGATCCTAAACTCTAAAAATGAGGGATAGGGAACTATCCTCACGATTGGGATCGATCACCAATCTGGGGAGGCTCTGAAGGCAGGAGGTTACGCGCTAAACTTCCGTTTTGGGCGTATCCCTGTCTCGGGGCTGGGAAAAAAGAAGAGTCCCGCGGAGGATCCAAAGGACATGGAGATACCCTCCACATCCGGAACCTCTGGAAAGGGGAAACAAGGCGAATGCTTTACCTTGGGTCAGCCCGAGATCTCCTCCGGCTCTGCTGAGTGACTCGAGATAAAAAAACCTGCTTGATTACCGAGGTAGATACTGCCATGGTGGTCGAGGAGAGAGAAAGGAGGGGATGAATAGAGGCTGAGTAACTCGGCCTCTCTCATCCATAATTATTCATCTTTACGTTCACGAATGTGGCTCAGATTAACCTGCATCACGCGAAGGGAGCTTCAGCCGTGATTGCAAGGTTGTTCGCAAGACTACAACTGGATATTGTACTGATCCAAGAACCATGGATCAACAAAGAAGGCCAAATCAAAGGTTTGGCATGTAAGGATTCTAAATTGATTTATGATCAAAGGCAAGTATCTCCGCGTGCCTGTGTAATCATAAAAAATAACATAAAATATATTTGTGATTCAAAATACGTGTCACGGGATCTTGTTCCAATCATGGTTCACCTCAACATTGGGGGTATCGACCGAGACATCGTCATTGCATCTGCCTACTTCGCTGGAGACGGGCCGATGACACCGCCAGTAGAGGTACAAAAGCTAGTGAGACACTGCGATAGCAGACGGCTGCCAATTATAATTGGTTGTGATGCCAACGCACACAATACCGTGTTGGGAAGCACCAATAACAACGCAAAAGGTGACTGCTTATTAGAAAATCTCTTAACAAATAACCTTGAGACCTTAAACGTGGGGACAACCCCCACTTTTGTCACGAGAGCAAGAGAAGAGGTCCTGGACGTAACAATTATTAATGTTGCTGCTAGGAAAAATGTAAAAGATTGGAGGGTGATGAGCGAGCCATCACTTTCCGACCATAGGATCATCGAATTTAGGATAGAGGGAAATACCACCTCGATTCCTACAATTCGAAATCCTAGAAATACTGATTGGTCTCTTTACAAGACCAATCTGAAGGACAATTTGGAACACGTCGAAGTGAATGGGGTAAATCACCCGCACTACGACCTGGAACAAAGAGTCGAACAGATCAGTGAGGCAATACTGGAAGCTTTTCATTCCAGTTGCCCACTCTCAAAAGCTCGTTCAGAAAAGGATGCTCCTTGGTGGAATGAGAACCTGTCAAACCTCAGAAAAGAGGTCGGCTCTTTAATAGAGCCAAACGTGACGGCAATTGGCAGAGGTACACTGAGAAGCTTACTCAGTACAATAAAGAGATGAGGAAGGCCAAAAGGCTTAATTTTCAAGCCTTTTGCGAAAAGATCACTTCCACTCACACTGCGGTCAGACTACAAAAGGTCATGGCAAATGGGGGAACTAACCTCACAATGTCGCTGATAAAGCCAGACGGATCATACACAGAAGGTGAAAGGGAACGATCGATTCTTCTTCTTAAAACCCACTTCCCAGGTAGTGAACCAGCAACAAGCACCGAAATAGCAATGAACTACACCAAAAAATCCCGCAAGGAAGATTGGGACATTGCTAAGAAAATATTTACCAGACAACGGTTGGAATGGGCAATAAGTACCTTTCAACCATATAAACCACCAGGAGTGGATGGAATATTTCCAGCACTCCTACAGCAAGGGATAGAGGAGATTCTTCCTCACTTGCTGAAGATTACAAGATACAGTCTAGCAGTGGGTCTAATACCTAGAAAATGGAGAAGGGCAAGGGTAACCTCCATACAAAAAATAGGGAAAAAAGATGGAACTGATCCCCGGTCTTTTAGATCCATCTGTCTAACATCGTTTCTACTCAAAACGATGGAGAAAGTAGTGGATAACTACATAAGAACAGAGAATCTGGAGAATATACCACTTCATAAATGACAGCATGCCTACAGAGCGGTTCGATCAACTGAGACGGCTCTGTATCAGCTGACAAAAGTCATCCAGAGAACACTGAACAACAAAGAAATCGCAATGTGCGCATTCCTGGATATATCAGGGGCCTTTGACAACACAACTCATGTGTCTGTGAAAGAAGCACTAAAAAGGCGAGGAGGAAACCATTGTAAAATGGATGTATGGGTTGTTGACAACGAGGATAGCTGAGACACAGGTGGGAAATCAAACCACCTTAGTAAAAGTCACTCGGGGGACACCTCAAGGGGGAGTGACATCTCCCCTTCTATGGAGCCTCGTAGTAGACGAGCTGCTCTACAGGCTAACAGAGCTTGGCTTCGAATGTATGGGCTACGCCGATGACATTGTTTTAATAGTCAGAGGCAAGTTCAAGAGCACCTTGTGTGATTTATTACAAAAGGGCCTCAGAATCATTGAGCAATGGTGCTTGTCAGTGGGGCTAAACATTAACCCAAGCAAGACCATAGTAATTCCATTTACCCGGAAAAGAATACTTCCAGCCATGAAACCCATATCCTTAAACGGGGAAAGCATAGAATGGAAATCAGAGGTTAAATATCTAGGGATAACCCTAGACAGTAAGCTTCTTTGGATTAAGCATGTTGAAATAACTGCTAGTAAAGCAATAAGAGCTTTGATGGCGTGCCGAAATCTAGCTGGTAAGAGGTGGGGCTGTAACCCAAAAATACTGCGATGGATGTACGCCATGATTGTGAGACCAGCAATTACGTAAGGGGCAATAGTTTGGCACACAAAAGCAAGTCAGTACAGCACGAGGAAAACCCTCGATAAAGTTCAAAGGCTTGCCTGTGTGTGCATCACTGGAGCTATGAGAACGTGTCCAACTAGGGCACTTGAGATCATTACAGATCTCACACCTCTACATCTGGTGATAGAAAGATCTGCCCAAGAGGCAATTCTTAGAATATCTAACCACGATGCTAAATACGAGGAGAGACTGGGAAAGGGAATACACCACCCAAATTCTCAAAGAAAATACCATTAGATGGTATACGGATGTTTCAAAAACCACCATTGGAGCAGGAGCTGGAGTATTTGGGCCTGGCACCAGATACTCATTATCGTTAGGCTCTTTCCCGAGCGTCTTTCTGGCAGAAATACTTGCGATCGAAAGATGCGTGGAAATGAACTTAGAAAGAAACTACCAGAAATGTGACATATCGATCCATTCTGATAGTGAAGCAGCTATCAAAGCATTGAGCTCCCATGTCATTGACTCAAAGTTGGCATGGGAGTGCCGAAGAAAATTTGATGAATTAGGCAAGAATAACAGGGTCTCTTTAGTCTGGGTTCCTGGCCACTCGGGAATTACGGGAAATGAAGGGGCCAATACACTTGCCAGGAAAGGAGCACAAATGCACTTTATTGGCCCGAATCCTTTCTGTGGTGTAGCAAAATGCTCCTACAAGAAAGAGTTTCGGAAGAAAGAGGAAACCGAAAGAGGAGCACTCTGGCGGTGCCTTCCCGGGTTGGAACATTCCAAAAAGTTCCTGGGGAACTTTGACACTGCTAGATCCAAAAAATATTTGTACCTCAGTAAAGTTAAGCTACATCTCCTCACGGGCTTTCTTACAGGACACTGCCGCCTTAGGAAGCACTTAATGAGAATAGGTCTAGCAGCAGAGATTGACGAGTGTAGATTCTGTGGGGAGGAGGATGAAACTCCTGATCACCTAGTTCTGGAATGCCTCGCCATTGCAAGCCAACGCAAGAAATGCTTTGGACAAGAAACTTGTAAGAGTGAGGACCTAACCTCGTTGAAGCCGTCCCAAATACTAGAGTTCATTGGAACCTTGGAACTGGAAGGCGAGCTGTAGTAGTAGCGAGAACAGCTCTGAGAGGGGGGGCACAATAAACCTTTGGTTTCAGTGCACTGTAACCCCGTTAAAATCTAATCTAATCTAACGAGTTTTCACCCAACATTTTTTTCTAAAATATAACAAAAATTACATAAAACTGAAGAAAAAATGAATTGCTCGTATTAAATTAGATGGTACTGCATAATTTTTTCCATACATTCACTGTAAACCAAAATTTATCGGACAGAATCGCAAATTTTTTTAACACGCTTCCATAAAAATTCTATAATTACGAAGCTATGTTATACATCGATTCTTTTCTCACGCCATTCTATAGGGGAAAGATGCACCTTAATTACTTACCGTATTTGAATTTTTCCATTTCATATTTGTGACAATATACGGGATTAAAGCTGGAGTAGAAATTTTTGTGACAAACTACCTTAAAAAAATTGTAATAACTACATCTATGCAATGGAAAGACTGAAATTGGTGATAATCGAAATAGGAGTGTTCATAGTATTATAAAACAAATACCGCAGCTTCCCATCGATAATGCAAACCGAGGTATAAAACATAAGGTAAAGTAAAAATTTAAATTTGTATCTCTATCCCCTAGAAGATATGTAATAAAATGTTTTTTTTCTTCTGCACCCTTTATCAGCCTGTATCTCACAAACGGACAATAATCTCTTAACGAACTACTTATTCTCTTACTTACTTCACACACTCGCACATGTATTATAGTACAAGTGACACATTGTCAGTTGTCTAGTAGAGAAGTGAGATTACTGCGAAAAATCGTTAGAAGTGTGCCAAAAATATTAGCGATGGCTCCTCGGATCGGCACAATCGAGTGAATTCTAGGCTGGTTTGGAACTGCATTCAGATCCTTGACCACTTGGGTAAGCGGAACAAAGTTAGTTCGATCTAGGTCCAAGGGCACAGCGGCGTGGAGGGCAATGAAGAGGCTGACGCGCTCATCATAACCGACTCTGTCTTCGTCGGACCAGAGCTAGTCGTTTGCATCGCAATAAGCACCGCCAAAACCTGCATCTCCGATTGGGCCAACTGTAAAACGCTTAGGCTCTGGATACATACACCGGGGCGCATATTTGTATGTTGTACCCAGATTATCCATTTGGAATTCATCGGGTCTACGATCTGAAGGTATTGTAAGTTGTACTTGTGAGAGGCACTTCTTTGGATAAAACGAGTACAACATACAGAAATATAGTCTGCAATCATTGTACTTGTACTTTAAGTGTGAAACATATTAATATCATAGTGAAGATGATGGATAGTTTTAAACTAGTTTTTCAGCTCACTAGAGTGACTACAACGGGTCCTATAAATCCAGATAAACTACATTTTTGAAAAATTTCGGTTTGTTAGCACGATTACAGCGTCCGACGTGTATACAAGTGACAATTTTATGATAGGATATTTTTTAGGGCGTCTCATATATGCGGAAAATTTAGTTTTAATTTTTATAACCGTTAATTTTTATTTATAATCATTTTTTTATAAATTATAAGGATTTTCATAAAAAATTTAACATTTTTATGCATACTTACCTTGTTTAAACTTCAAATACGGTATCGATTGTAAACCATCAACAATTATTTACTTCATATAAGTTTGTTGTATTTCTTTTAAATTAATTATTTAGCTATAGTGATATATTTAACTACAGTTAAAATACTAAAAATGTAGATCGCCATTTTATGTTTGTAATCAATAAATGAACTTAAGAATTTTATTAAATAACTTTTACTAGTGTGAATTTAGAAAGTTTAAAATAAATTTAAAGTAGTAACGAGTCGACTATGTACAAAATTTCACTTTCACCTTGGACATAGTTGAATTTTCGATAGTACAAAAAACAGTATTTAATAAATGTTGAACAATATTTAAAATTCCAGTTTAGTACCATTTTAAACAAACATTATGTAATGTAAATGTATTCAACAACTTATCAGCATTATTTGCCTTTTTTTATTTGCACTAGTTTGTTGAATCATAATTGTACAATTTAAGTACGTTGAAACCAAACACGTATAATTACAATATAATACGTATGAAAGTATTAATATAATCCTGCCAATTGATAACCTATTTGAAATTTACTAGTATTAGATTGAATTTCACATTTTTTAATTCGTAGACAAAAGCATTACGACTAAAATGAACCGTAGTTAGACCTGATCGGATGATTAGAGTCTGAGAAAATTTAGAAAAACTGGGAAATTTGTATGTTTATGTAAGTAATTGATATATAGTTAATAAATAGTATTAACTTGCCCTACTTATACAAGTAAATTATTGTTACGAAATCGCGCACTGGTGTAGTCCCTGAAGCCGGCCCTGTCTAATCCAATGTTATCGAAAGTTAAATTTTTTATTAGGGAAGGTCGGTCGTTTATATAAGTGAACCGAATTCTAGAAATTCCCGAAATCCAAATGTTCGAGAAACGGGTTTTGGTATAGGTAAAAGGACTACCTGAGGACCGTGAGTCAGTTTACAATTTCACCTGATAGTGAACAGAACAGTGAACATAAATAGTGAACTGTATATTTAATTTAAATTAGTTGAATAATAGTGAACAGTATATTTAATACAAATTAGTTGAGATGTTGAGTGTATTGTACGAATTCAAGACTTAAGCTTAAACTCTTCCTGTAAATCATACATTAATTACATTTATATTCCACCCCTGTATAATAATCATTACACATTTCTATACATACACAAATAATTCCTGCCTATAAATCGTTCATAATATCTATTTAATACTTCAAAATCCACAAACATCAATTTTAACCTTATCTCCACATACAAAAAAAGTTCTTTCTTTCTCTATATAAAAAAAACTTTTCATGACAAAAATGACCCTCGACCCCGTATAACTTAACCGTCGTTTCTAACGGTTAGTGTTTAAAATCATGCATTGGCCAATTTCCCACGTGATCTCCCCTGCTTACACCCACTCCGAGAGCCAAATAAATACGGGCACAACCCAACAATCTGAGACTTACAATCCACTCATCGTACAAAGATGTAGTTAACGATCATCTCCAACCGGAGAATTGACCGGCATAATTTAAATATCAATAAGTATTCAGTAGAATCAAATAATGTAGTATAATATTAATCATCATAACTAGTGAATAGTGAAAAATTCTTAATTGTTACGCAAACAAACAGTACATAATAAAACCTCAATAAACATGAGTGAAAAGTGCAAACTCATTTAATTCTTTTGTCACATCAGTGGCTGGTCCTTCGATATATATATTAATATGGAAAAATAATGCTACACACTGTATATATCTAACACGAGTCAATTACAACTTAAGATATTAACGAGTATAAGATTATTGAAAGGAAAACTATTCGAGAGTCAAATTTAAACTAAATCAAACTAAAGAAATGCATTTAAACTTTATAATGTACCTTGTACATATATACATGACACCGATATAATCAGAATTCAAACTATTTATGAGAAGAAAATTTAAAAAAACATCACCTGTTATAAAATGAATGAATCCACTCTTCAAAAGAAATCGTTAAATATTTATGCATTATCTTAAATTCCTATTAGATACCACTAAACTATTTAGAAGCCCTAGAAATGTTTCTTGTATTACATCCAAAGGTAAAATTCAAAATAAAAACATTAGGGTTATAAAATTTTTGACATCTGTTGAAGTACAAGGTCGATGACAGCTGAAAAATTTTAAGAATTAATAAAATGCAAAAGATATATATATATATATATATATATATATATATATATATATATATATATATATATATATATATATATATATATATACAGTGTGACCCATTTTTAATGGAAACACCCCCCTAAAATTTGAAGTTGTAAACCGATTTTAATAATTTTTTTTTTGAAATGTCAAGTACTAAAAGGTCTACCTTGGGACAAAATTTGAAATGTTTATTCCAATTTTCAGGGCATACTACGATATTTTTTATTAGTCGAAAATCGGGATTTTTTATTAGCAATTTTTTTATTGAAAAAATCACTACGCCACTGGATTCGGAGTGCCTCTAAACAGGTGTAACCAAAATTTCATGAAAAGATATCTATCAATAACAAAGTTATGGCAACTCAAAAATTCGAAAACTCTCACAGCTAACAGTCACAAAAACACCCTATAAATATAGCCATCAGAATATTTTTTTTATGATTTCAACAATAAAGTGCCACCAGATGAAAAAAAACAAATAGCGTAAATATTTTTAATGAAAATAACGGAATTACATTCATTCAAATTTTCACGCAAATTAACTAAAACTAAGACCTAATAGAATTTTCAATTTAAATCTTAGTTGCCATGGAAATGATATTACAGTTTGACACTTGTGAAAGATTTAAGTGTACTATTGTCAACAATATTCACATTACAGTTCTTCGGATTATTTTTTGTCATGGCTGCAAGATTGAGCGTAAGAGAGAAAATTGAAATTGTTCGCCTTTCGGGAGATGACGTTAGAAGTGCTAGAGAGGTTTGTAGAGTATTTAATGAAAGACATCCAGATCGTCCTCGTATTAGCTGCGGTACGGTAAATAAAATAAATAAAATATTCAATGAAACTGGTGCAGTATCAAAAATGATGTTAAAGAGTAATCCTGTACAAAGACGAAACAGAAATGACAGGAATGATCAAATCATTTTAGATTATTTCGGAAATAATCCTAATGCCAGTATAAGGAATGCCACTTTAGATTTGAATATTCCACGAGAAACTATTCGGAGATGTCTCAAGGCGAAGAATATTAAACCTTTCAAGCCAACATTTTTACACACACTGCAAGAAGGCGACGAAGCAAGACGTATGGAATATTGTTTATGGGCCCAAGGGGAATATTTAAACAATAGAAATTTCCTACAAAATATTTTATATACCGACGAAGCCAGTTTCACTACAAATGGAGTAGTGTCATCACAGAATTGTCGCTATTGGGCAGCGGATAATCCTAACTGGGTAATAAATTGTAAAAGCCAGTATTCCAAAAAAATCAACGTCTGGTGTGGGATATTGAACGAACGAATTATTGGTCCTTTCTTTTTTGAGGAAAACATCAATGCGCAGAGGCTGCTAGAATTTTTAAAAACAGAGTTTTGGGATGCTATTCACGAGCTGCCAATCAATGAACGATTAAATTTAATTGTTCAGTTAGATGGGTGTTCAGTTCATTATGCCAGAGCTGTGAGGCAATGGCTTAACGAGCCGATGGATAGGCCGTGGTAGTCCGTTTCTAGATTGGCCCCCCAGATCTCCAGACCTCACAGTTTTGGACTTTTTTCTCTGGGGACTTATCACACAAAAAGTTTACAAACACCGCTCAAGAGATAGAAATGAACTTTGTGCAAGAATTCGACAGGTATGTGCAGATATTACCCCTCAAGAACTAAGGAACGTGATCAGAAACATTCGTAAGCGCTACGACAAGTGTATCGAAATAGATGGTGGGTTAGTAGAGGCTACTAGAATATGAGTTAGAATTAATTGTTGCACTGACTCGAAACATTTCAATGATTAGTTATCATAGTTACGTTTATAAAATTTTTTTGCTTCATAATTAGTTGAATTGTGTGAATGTAATCCCGTTATTTTCATTAAAAATTTTTTTTCATCTGGTGGCACTTTATTGTTGAAATCATAAAAAAGTATTCTCATGGCTATATCTGTAGATATAGGGTGTTTTTGTGACTATTAGCTGTGAGAGTTTTCGAATTTTTGAGTTGCCATAACTTTGTTATTGATAGATATCTTTTCATGAAATTTTGGTTACACCTGTTTAGAGGCACTCCGAATCCAGTGGCGTAGTGATTTTTTCAATAAAAAAATTGCTAATAAAAAATCCCGATTTTCGACTAATAAAAAATATCGTAGTATGCCCTGAAAATTGGAATAAACATTTCAAATTTTGTCCCAAGGTAGACCTTTTAGTACTTGACATTTCAAAAAAAAAATTATTAAAATCGGTTCACAACTTCAAATTTTAGGGGGGTGTTTCCATTAAAAATGGGTCACACTGTATATATATATATATATATATATATATATATATATATATATATATATGGATTGTTTGTTTAGAATTGTATAAAAGTATGTTTTATAATTAAAAAGTTAATATCTTGAATATAATGAGATCTATTGAATGAACTACTATGAGTTATTTTGATTGGTTACAAATATTTATATGATTTCAATAAACAGAGGGCTAATATAAAAATGAGGTTTTTTGTTTAGAAAAAAGTTGTAGAGAAAAAAGAAAGTGTTAACGAGTAGTATTGAAAAATCAAAAAGAAGTACATTGTTCTTTGGAAATAATATAAGAATTGTTAAAATTAAAGTAAAATAAGATAAAAAGCAGTGATACTAACCTTCAAAAAGCTTTCCTGAAGAGAGGGAATATCCTATGCAGAGAATATCGGCTTTCACTATCCTGAAAAGTCTATATATCCCGTATCGTGGGAACAATAATTTCCACGATCTTTGAAGAGAATCTATGCCTGGAAAGCCTTCGAAATTAAATTGATTTGAATGGATTCTTGAATCAATCCCGACATTTTTCGAAGTAGCCTACAAGAAATAGAGAAGAAATTAAGGTGAACAAATGTATTGATAATCAGCGAATGATAAAAGGTAATTAAAAACTGTTTCATTTTAAATAAAACTTACCGTGTGTGTATTGAACATTAAATATTGAAGCTCTGCTGACGGATTGTGTTTCTGGCATTCATCCATTTTATACCGAGAATTTTCTGTGAATGTCAAGTTGTTTTGTATTGTATGTAACGTATAAGTTGCATACTTGCATGTATTTAGTATAATTTCATTTGTGTGAATGTATATCGTGTGAAAGATCATTGTAGATAAGTTCATTTTTTAAATTGATGATAAAAAAGAATAATGTATTTTTTAGGCTTATTTCAGAATGAAATAGGGCTATTGTAGAGAGTAGCATGACGCGACTTCGGAAAAATTTCAATGCAGTTTTTCGTTTTGGTGTTCCTAGATGCCAAAATCACCCTCCGTTCGAAAGGTTATATATATATATATATATATATATATATATATATATATATATATATATATATATATATATATATATTTATATATATATGTATGTGTTATAACGGAATTTGTAAGCACGATAGAGGGCGTATTTTTCGACGGATCGAAACCAAACTCGCTACAAAAATCGTTTAGGCCAAAATCTCGGACGAGTTCGTTAATGAGTCAAATCAGCCCAGTAAAAACAAAATGGCGGCCTGTCAAAGTTGAAAAAAATCGTATTTCCTTTGTTTTTCATTTGACGCAAAAAATTTACTGAGCTTTTTTATAGGCCTTAACACGTTCTACAACTTTTGTATATAACATTTTTCTCTAAATCGTACTTTAAAACATTTATTTAAGAAAACTCACAAATTTACCAGAGATTTTTTTTATTTTTTTGTTTTTGATTTGAGGCCAGAATGTTACGTTGGTTTTTTGTACATCTCAAAACATTCTATTACTTTTGTATCTAATTTTTTATTTTGGGTTTTATGCAAACATGTTACTGAAATAAGCCTGTCCAATTAGTCCTGTGCCATTGGGATTTTTTTTATATAAATTAACAAGTCTTCCCATATGGAAGAACAAATTATATTGTCTGTAGACTGCATTTTCAAGTGTTTAATTTATCAGTTGGCAGTATTGATGAAGCGTATTGCAACTCGAGAGGGTGTTTGGAATGGAATGTACAAGACCGTTCTGTAAGAATTTACAAGAAAATAAGAATTTCATTTTTATTTATTTGGCGCTTATTGTTAAAAGAATCATATGAATATTTAATCTTATGAACCCAACATCCTGAGAAGCTGAGTGCTCATTTAAAAAATTTAATAATTAAAAGAGATATAAAGGTAAGTGCACTGTGTGGCATTATTGAACCTAAATAATTTTCTTAAATATACCGGGCAAATTGAAAAAACCTTCAGTAAATCAAAGATATAATAACATATAATTAAATTCACAAAAAGTAAACTACAATAATATATATATATATATTATTATCTATATATAATAAAAAACTTACTTTTAATTATGAAATTTAAATGTAGATGTTTATTATTTAGAATTTTTGTTTAGTTTGGCTAGCTCAGTTATTGGTTTTTATATAGTTGTTATATTTATTATATGTTTATTAATTCGGGAGCATGAAACCCTTTTTCTCTTTGAGTCCTGGCTTTTAATATTGTTGTAATTGTTTAAATAAAAAGAAAACACATTATTTGAAATAGATTTAATTTTCAATGCAATATTTTATATTTGATAAAAATAATATGCGACGCCAATGGTTATATTGTATCTACTTATTTATTTTAATAATTTCATCAATGCGCATGCGTGAAAAACTAGTCATGCGCTTTTAACATAAAACGAACAATTCTGATACGTAAGAAGCATCTATTCATATTATACAAAGTTTGATGAATATGCAAACAAGTGAATGGTTCAAACACAGAAAAGAATTTATATATAAATCATAGTTATATATGATACAAATTGCTGTGGAATGAAAATAGTTATATATACATAGATAGAAATATAGGAATTATATACAGATGGACATAGTTATTACATTATGAAATTTCAATCACCAGATTTATGCGATTACAAGATCGCGTAAGTACATATTTTAATTTATTTAAAATTCGGCCTTTTATTAATTTTAACGATTTATGCAATGAATTCACTATATAAAGTCTGTTTCTTTCTTTTTTAGATCGATCATATGTGCAAAAGTTTATCAATTTATGAAATTAAGTACTTAATTGAGTATTTGAGTTTTTACTCTGATTATTGGCCAATAATGATTTAAAAACACTGACCTATTGCTCTTGAATTGGGATGAAAGTCTCTGGATCCCAGGAACACTCCGCTGAAGCTCCAAAAAACCAAATTTGATGAAAATTTCGTATATTCTTGCCGAAAAACTTGATACAATTGACTGTGAGTATTACTAAGATTATATTTAATAGTACTTTATAGGTTTAAATATGTTAAACCGGGAATTTCTTGAAATTTCAGGAACACCATCACACACACTCCTCGCTTCTTGACACCAGCTTCCCTTCTATTTAAGCGTCCCCTCGATTCTCTACTTTTTTCAACAAACAGTCTTTTGTTCTTTTTCAGGTCACTATTTCAAAGTTTATTTCTTGATTCACAATTTGTTCTGTCATATTTTATAACCAATAAAATATTGTCTTTTGCAATCAGATTAATTGAAACTTCTATCACTTATTAAAAAATTTCATACATACACTCTTTTACATTATTAGTTCATTTATAGAGTTCCTATGAGTTTTTTCATCATACAAATAAATTAAAATTGGTTATACATAGATACATTTACATGGTACAACATTCAATATTGTTATTGATAGTATATTATCCTTGTTACACTCATATTAATTATAAATATAAATTCTCTTATGTTATTTGTCTAAACTCTTTGCATTATATTATTTATAATAAACTTTAACAAATTACTATTTATTGATTCAATGTTTATTTTATTTACCATATATCATTTGTCTATATGTCATTATTTGTTTATCTATGAAAATCTATTGAATTCTATTCTATTCAATATTTGTATTTGTTTTTATTCTTAAATTAATGATTATAATGAATTATCTATAATAATATTTGTATTCTAATGTAACTACTTATATCTAAAATTCTCTTGACTTGACTATATAATTATATCTTTTTAGGTGAACAGCTGGTTATGATATGGAAAATATTCTTCGTCTTAGGCAACTTTATTTACATCATTACATTGGTTAGGCAATCTCTATATTTTGTATTATTATTGAGGTAATTCTTTATTTATTATATTGTTATAGGCTATTATTTAATATATCTTTATTTGATATGTTGTTTAAATTAAGAAAAGTGTTTCCTTTTTACCTGTTTTCTTAAATTATATTATTTTCATATATTTTAATACTAGCAACATATTTTTATAATACTAATTCTCTTATTATCTATGATATCTGGTTCAATATATATATATATATATATATATATATATATATATATATATATATATATAACAAGATGTACGAATAGTGCGTGACATATGAACAATAAGCAACGAATAGATTAGTGGGTATTGCACGCAAATAGAAGAAGGGGCTACTGAAAAGAGTGGTAACCGCAGACATGCATGTTTCTAGCTCATTAGCCGTCATCGGTACGGTACAATATATATATATATATATAAGAACGAACTAGGTTCACGGGTCGAACTGCGTTGGAAATTTGAAATTTCTCAACGTTTCGGCTTCCACTTTGAAGCCATTATCAAGAGGAGGGGTTAGGTTATTTGTTCATTAATCTATTAAGTGATCCGATTCCGTAGTCTCAATCTGCCTACTCTACGCAAAGAATCACCCCCTTCGGCTAATTCCAAGGCATCAATATGCATACTCCTTAGAATTTCACCGAAAAAGGACATAACAATAAAATAAAATATTGCCTACCAGTTAAATCACCGTAAAACACTAACAGTAACTCTCACTACTGGCTTGAAGCCGACTGACCGGTAAGATGTCTGGACCGTGTATTTATGGGAGACCTATTGGCAAGTATGGCCTTTTTGGAGCGCGCGGTAAGTGTCTAATGGCAGGAGTGGTAATAGATATGGGACATTCGCTATCCTGCGATATTTTAGGAGTGTAATTGCCATTCCCGGCGCAGGCCATGGTAGAAGGCGGCGAGGTGGCATCGGAACGGGGCGGGCGGAGAAGACGTTTCCAGGTTGATGGCAATCTCTGGCTGTCGTCCCTAGTATTTAAACAGTTTGGACGTTTTTCTATTTCGATAGCTTCTCGAATTATTCTGGATTTAAAGGAACGAGTTGGGGCGATAGTAATGATTTTATCGAAATTGATTGTGTGCCCTGTTTGGACACGATGTTGGGCCAAGGTGGAAGAAGGATCGGAATTTCTGACAAGACAATGAGTGTTCTTTTGCTCTAACGGAGATACATCGATTTGTCTGACCTATGTAGGTGCGGGGACAATCTAAGCAAGCGATTTCATATACTCCATGCTGTTCATTGGGAATTTTATCCTTGACAGATCTGATTAGGTGGGAGATTTTCTGTTGGGGTTTGAAGATTGTTCGAATACCGTGGGGTTTGAAGATTTTACAGATTCTGTCTGTCACTCCTTTTATGTAAAAAAGGGATATTTTTAAGTGACTGTCTAAGTCGATGGTGGAAAGTGATGGAGTAGGAGTTGAAAATTTCCGAATGCTCCTGTTGATTTGGGATTCTCTCAAAGAAACATTTTAATTCAAAGGCGAGGCTTCCACCTTAGTCTCATCAATTTCTGACGTGAAGAACGATATTTCTGCTAATATGGACGAGAAAACTCAACTATGAAGAACGATATCTCTGCTAATATGGAGGAGAAGATTTCAACTATGAAGGACGATATTTTTGCCTACATGGACAAGCTTTCTGCCAATATCTTATCTATGAAAAATAATTCTTCCACTGACGTCGAAAATAAAATTTCTTCTCTAAAATCGGAATAGTGAAATGCAATATTTATGTTATCATTACAATGGTTAATTAACCATCAACTTCGGCAATAAATATTCTGGAAAATTTAAATATAAAGTTAGAGTGTTTCTTTTAAATAAGAACTACAGTGAACCACGATCAGTCTAAAACATGTATTCTCAATATATTGGAACATTTTTAGGGATCTCAGCCGCCCCTTCCCAGATTGCACAACTTTGTCCAAAGGACATATCCAACGGCTTCGCTTTTTTAGACATTTATTTATCCAACATGTCTGTACGCAAACGTTTGTCGTTGCCTTTTCTATAGTGTGACGTAATTTGCAACTTATTTGTGCACGGATTGTTTCTGATTCCGTGACTAAATGGTTCAATTTAATTATTTTGTTTTATTAAAATTACTATTATTTTAACGAAATTATTTTTAAAAGTGAAGGTTTTTTGTATTTTTTAGTTTTTTAGCATTAATTGAAAATAAATAGATAATTATTATTTAAATAATAGTTAATTATTAATTAATGAAATACCCTGCTAGATGGGAAAATATAGATATCACGCACAATCTGGCACCATCTGTTTAGGGGCCATTTTTTATAGGAAAATGATGTTTAGGGACAAATACATCCAACATTTTCATTCATTCGTGTAACCATAGCATTATTTTGCAGACGCCCCCCACCCCCAGAATTCAAAAGCATTGTTGATGTACTAGCTATTAAAAATTTTGTGCTAGGTTGTGCTAGGTGTATTTTCTTTGTGCTAGCATTTTGGCGAAAAAGTTCCAACCGGAGGGGGCTAGCGTTAACCTGACCCTACCCGAATTCAAAAGCATTTTTATTGTAAGCTGTTGGTGTGCTAGCTATAAAAAATGGTGTGCTAGGTTGTGCTAGGTGTCATTTATCTGTGCTAGCATTTTGGCGAAACAATTCCAACCGGGGGGGCTAGCGTTAACCTGGCCCCACCCGAATTCAAAAGCATTCTTATTGTGAGCTGTTGGTGTGCTAGCTATAAAAAATGTTGTGCTAGGTGCCCTTTATGTGTGCTAGCTTTTTGGTAAAAAAAATCTAACCGGGGGGGGGCAGCTTGACGGACCTTAAATAGGAATATTATTTGGTTTTGTTGGTTGTTAGCACTTTTGTCTGATTGGTTCGAGCATTGAGAAATTGTAACAGTTTTCACATGATTTTTAACTGTCCACAAACTTTACCTGTAAGTGTGAGGCTGTTACTTATATACCGTATTTAGTATGCAATCATTGTTATTTAAGTTGTCTTTTAGCATAAAACACTTTGTCTAATACATTATTTACAATAATTTCCTAGCAACGAATTTTTTAAGTGATGACATAACCATTTTCTGAAGTGCAGGGTAAATGGGAACACTGCTGTTTTTTGTTCCCATTCACCCCACAACACGGACTGCTGAATTGGCACAATTATTGTTTATACTATATTCAAATACATTTATATATTGAAATATTTTATTCCATAATTAATGTATTTGTATTGTTTTAGGTTTGAAAAACGATACAGAATGCCGAAGAAACACATTCCTACAAAAAGTGTAAGCATTATTCTGCCAAAACTATAGAAAAGCCTGTAAAGCTTGTCAAAGAAGGCAAGTCTCTGAGATATGTCGCCAAATCGTTAGAAATAGGTACAACTGTTCTCCACGGACATACAAAATTGGGCGATCGTATTAAAACAAAGGTGGCCAGCCAGTACTCACGGAAGGAGAAGAGAAGACTCTGATTAGTCGGTTACAAATATGTGGAGAGTGGGGTTATCCAGTGGATATAATCACACTAAGGCTTCTTGTCAAAGAGTTTCTGGATCTACAAGGTAAATCGGTAAAAAGATTTAAAAATCTTCCTGGGCAGGATTTTGTATATAGTTTTCTGAACCGCCATCGCAAGGACTTATCTACAAGAATGTGCCAGAACATCAAACGTTCAAGAGCTGCTGTTTCTCGGGAGACCGTCAGTGAATATTTTGATGAACATGAAAAAGAACTGAAATATATTCCCTCATCAAATATAATAAATTTCGATGAGACGAATTTAAGCGATGATCCCGGACGACGCCTCATCATTACTAGACGAGGCTGCAAGTACACAGAACGCATCATGTACTAAAGCAAATCTTCAATATCAGTGATGTTTGCAGCGTCAGGCGATGGTGACATATTGCCACCTTATACCGTATACAAGGCACAACAACTATATGACAGTTGGAGAGTTGGTGGTCCTCCAAACTCCCGATAGAACCGAACAAAATTGGGATGGTTCGATTTATTTTGTTTTGCTGACTGGATTGAGACAATAGTTCTTCCTTACTGCAGCAAAAAATTGGGGGAAAAGTATCTCATTGGAGATAATTTGTCATCTCATTTGTCTGTTGATATGATCAGGTTCTGCAAGGAACAAGAAATTCACTTCGTGTTCTTGTCAGGTAAATCTACACGTCTCACTCAGCCCCTCGACGTTGCCCTTTTTCGTCCGATGAAAATGTCGTGGAGAAATATATTGGAAGAGTAGAAAAAAGTCCCTGGTAAAGGAGAGGCATCAGTGCCAAATGACAGATTCCCCTAACTTCTAAAACGCCTTTGTGACACCTTGAAGAAAGAAAATGTAATTTCAGGATTTGTTGAAAATGTGGGATAGTGCCTCTGAATCGTGAGAAGGTGCTTAAAATGTTACCCAATACTGACAACACTAACTATCAAGACAAGAGCGATCAAATGTCCGCCCAAGCAATTGATGAAAGCTTCAAGGAGCTGCTCCAGACCCTACGCCATGGCGATGAATTGAAGCCTAAAAGGAAAAGGAAAAAAGTAACTGTGAAACCTGGGAAAAGTGTAGGAGTTTCAGACTCTGAAACTGAAAACGAGGACATACACGCACCTTCAACTAGCAAGAAGGCCGTAACAGGGAAGAGAAAGAAATCATCCAGCAGAAAGTTCATCAGAAGTCTAATCAGATGTATATTCTTTACAAGACAGTGATGCTGAGTTGGTGCTGTCACGCACATCTGAACATGAAACTGAACTTGGATCAACGTCCGCAAATTATGACATTTCAGTCGGTGACTTTTTACTTATTAAAGTGTTTGGAAAATTTTCGTCTTTATGTTTGTAAAGTTGTAGAACCTGATAACGAGGGATACATTGGTTTGATTTACAAAAAAATCAAGCAAACTTATAGGTTTTCCCCAATTCAAGAGGATGCTTTTTTTAGCCCTAATGAGGTTGTATTGAAGTTGGAAGAGCGAATTGGAGCATCTAAATCTGCCAGGTTCTTGGGCTCTGTTTCATTTATCAATAACTTACAAGAGAAGCGTGATGTTTTTGAACTTTTTGGAATACAAGTGACCTAATTTATACTTGTAAAAGGTTTTACATGGTCTACTCTAATCCCTGTAACTTAATTATGTATTATAAACCGTTCCTATTAACACCCACATGTTTTAGATAAAAACACAATAACATTTTCAATGTCGTTCTTACTCACCCCTACTGTAGGGTAAATGGGAACAGTAACATTTTTTTTTCAGAATCTACAACTTAAAATCAAACCACCAGTAAATATATAATAGAGGGGATGTAGACCTAAGATTTGTTGTATTTTTCAATCAATTTTGATACAAAATAAATGTGCTATATTTTAGGTAGTCAACGAAGGATCAGATAAGATCACGTGAATGATCTCCATCTAAAGAAGATCCGTCAATGGAAGGAACAAAATCGGCGACCTACCTGACAAGAAGTGTCAAAATTTTCACAAACACTCAGGCATATTGGGCTCATTGGGACTCACTTGTCCTGGAAGAAGGCCTGTTGAAAAGAATCCTTGAAAACGATTATGATTCCGATAAGAGAAAACAGCTAGTTATCCCGAGAACGAGAGTAGCTGAGATTCCGAGGAACTTACACGACAGTCCACCAGGAGGTCATCTGTGAGTGAAGAAAAACCCTCAGCGAGTTCGTAAAAGGTTTTATTGAATGAACAGCTCCGATGATGTGTAGGACTGGTGTAAGAAATGCACGACTGATGTAAGAAATGTACGACTTGTGCTACTAGTAACATGAAACAATACAATGTTGGAAGCACTTTCGAAAGGATTGCATTAGAAATCGTTGGACCATTTCCAACGACAGAAAATGGTGGTAAATAAATTCTGGTTGTAATGGATTATTTCACATAGTGTGTGGAAAATTGCGCGATTCCGAATCAAGAGGCAATGACTGTCGCGGATGTATTGGTGAAATAATTTATCAGCCGATGTGGAGTGCCCTCGTAAGTCCACAGCAACCAGAGTAGAAATTTCGAGGGCCAGTTATTTAAGGAAATTCGTGACAAACTGGGAATAAAGAAGACTAGGACAACAGCATTGCATCCACAGTCAGGTGGAAGGGTCGAGAACATTAACAGGCCCATTGGAAAATATCTGTCCCAAGTAGTTTGCAGCCACCAGAGAAATTGGATCCAGGATCTTTCCCTATTTGCTTTACAATTTAATCTGATAGTGAGCAAAACAGTGAACATAAATAGTGTATTTAATATGAATTAGTTAGTTGACTAATTATTTGAATAGTTAAGTGTATAAATAAAGTAAGTAGACACACCGTGTGTATATTTATCCCACCTATCAGAAGAAAGTATTTTTAAATAAATAAGAAAATCATTACACTATGAAACTATCGTTCTTTTGATGGAACTGCCGGTTTCCTAAATTGATTTATGGCAATAATCACTTATTAGATGTTTCCGTTGTTTGACTTATCAACAAATTATAAAATTCGGGGTACCCATATTAACGAAAAGTTTTGTTTATTATTTGAAGAAAAAAATAGATATTAAAAGTTACTGTTTTCATATAAAATCGGTAGCTATTTAGAGAAAAAACTGCTACACAAACATACGGCATCGATAAACAGAAAACGTGAGCACAGGAAATTGATAGTAACTACGATAAGGAATACCAATGCTAATTTTTTGCAACAATAATTATGTGTGTAAATATAATTATTATTTTAACAACTAAAATCCCGATTTAATAAAAGATATTAAAATATAAATATTCAAATTTTGAATTAAGCAGAAAAAATAACAATTATACATTTGTTAGCATTTTCCGCGCACCAGTGGAAGACTCAGAATACTAGTGAAACATCTGTATCAGTTCTAGTGTTGTCAGACGTCCCATATTTCAGGCATGATTTTAAACGTCCGCCGAGACAGGAACTGTTCCGTATTTTGACCAAAAGCCTGGACATTGCAACATCTTTTGATGACAAAAGTGGGCGTGTAATTGAGAAGTGGAAAAACATCGTTGCTGGTTTTTCCAAAAATGTCCAAGTCATATCTCCCATCATTAGTATTCCTAGTTCCAACTGCTTTGTAAAAAGAGTTTTTCACAAACGGTACTAAAGTGGACATATGTGCGCAATAAATGTACTACGAATTTGATCAAAAGTAAATTAATGACCCTTTTTAACTATGATTATCACTGCATTGATTTTATTAAATATATACAATTGAACAAAAACATATTTCAGCAAAAACTTTTTATTAAGTTTTGGAATCAGACTCAGGTTCGGTCGGAAAATGTATGCAGTTGGCACCTAATCTAATATCGAATTGCGGAATTTTATATCACGTTCATTACGCAGTTACCTAATAAATTTCCTTATTAACTTATTGAGTTCGTATCGATAATCCAAAATTATTATTGAAGGAAGTAACCGTTTATTGAGATAAAACCTACTTACTTAAAATTCTAATATGCTTTAAAGTGAAGCAAATTAAATCAATTAAAATATCTTTATTTATATTTGCTCGCCACAGATAAACAACTTCCACGAAATGAAATAATATTCCTTTCGATTGGGCAGAAATATCCAAGGTTATTTTCAAAGTAATCGTTTTTAAAAAATAAAGTTAGTTCATTGAATATATTGTAATGTTTTTCTTATTTATTTAAACAATAAACGGGTGGGATAAACTTTAAACACTCGGTGGGTTCACTCATTTAATTTATAAACACACACCATTCACTAATTATATACACAGTATATGTACTTAAACTAATTTATATAAACATTTCACTAATTTATATTTACTTGTCACGATGTCAAATTATCAACTAAACTAACTCTTCCTGGTCGGTCCCTTATATATTAATTCCTTTTTCTCTAGATAATTCTAGATTACAAAAACAATTGGCTTTCTGGCTTTTTATAGATAAGACTGGTCACAAAAACAATGTCTAGATAAGATAGTCTTCTAAGAATCCCTGCGTGTCGACCATAATTTTAACTTTCATACCTGGCTTAGACAGAGTCTGATTCAGGGTCTATACCAGTGTGCCGTTTCGTAACATTACCCCCTTCTTAAATGGAAGTTCCTCCTGGAACTTTTGTGTAGCCGAGACTGGATGTTTGAATCGGCAACTGGCCCCATTTCTACTAGCTGTCTCCTAACCTCGGAACCATCATCGTTTTCAAGGACTCTTTTCAACAGCCCTTCTTCCAGGACAAGGGAGTCCCACTGAGTCCAATACGCCTTGAGTGTCGGTGAAAATCTTGACACTTCCTGCCATGTAGGTCGCCGATTTTCTTCCCTCCATTGCCGGATCATCTTTAGGCAAGGATCATTCTCCTGATCTTCTCTGGTCCTGGTGGGTGACCATTCTTCGCTGACTACAGTAGTTCTTGAAACTGCAGCTTCCCTAGATTTCGCCTTGCTGCAGTGGGAGCAGTCTGTTGGGCACGACCGTCTGGACAGGGAGTCGGCATTTCGGTGACTCACAACAGCTTGGTGTTCGCCAGTGTCTGATTTCCCCTGTGACTGGAGTTCTTGAGGCGCTTAGACGGACTGCGTACGTGCTCTAGCTCGCCACACTTCCGGCATTTGATCTTATTCGGCTTCTTGTCTGTTATATCTTTTAACAAGTTAACGATCTGATCAAGTCTGTCATTATCACCTTCTTCCTGCATGGACCTACCTTTGTTGTACCGCGAATACTTCGTGGCTGCTTTGCATTTAAGAGGTTCCTGGTTTGCAGGAGTCGTAGGACGCTTACACGAACTGCGTACATTTTCTAGTTCGCCACAATTACAGCACCTAATCTTCTTTGGGTTCTTGCCGACCATATCTTTCAACAAGTTGATAATTTTAACTTTCATACCTGGCTTAGACAGAGTCGGATTTAGGGACTACACCAGTGTGCTGTTTCGTAACAATATTCCAAAAATATTAGTTCAGTACTTTTTAATGAATAATTAGTAAATAATTACAAAGCGCTGTTCTTAAATTAAATCTAACAAAATAATGTTTACAGTATGAAATGCTAATGCTTTGATACATATATTATCTAATCAAGAAATGTTGGTGTTGAAATATTGCGAAAAGTATTTATTATTCACGAGTTGATTATTTTTGATTCATCAATATAAAAAAACCGTGTATCATCAAATTGGACATAAAATCAGCCATTATCGATCCACTGCAGGATGATTCCAATCTGCCCTATTTTCTGCATTCCGCTTACATAAACTTGATAATTTCATTTCTATAACTATTGGTGCATCCTAAAGGTATAATTCCGAAGACGGCGACAGCGACAGACGTCAACTGAAAGAATACACATACATTAAATTCGTATTTCACCTGACCAGTTCCGATCCGAAGAAGATGTTGAGTTTTTGCTTAGCACTAAAGAAACCAGGAAAGAAAAGAAAATGGAGCAAAAAACGGCTTTAATGAAGAAAATCACTGTCTCATGTAAAGTTAATGAAATATCTTCCTTTTGAACCTTGCGATTGGTGAAACTACTTACGAATGAGCGACGACGCGTATCGACAATTGCTGTACTTAGTGACTACAGCTATAAAAAAGCGAGACACTAACATGAGATAAACTATATCACCACAGGAGAGGAGAGGCAACGCTCAGATTTTCATTTTCATCCAGATGTTTGGAGTTTTTCAATAAAATATTATAAGCAGCTTCTCTTTTATTACTGTTATGGTAATGAGGATCCTTTTTGTTCCATAAGCATGGAAGTTGTCGATAAACGTCAATATATTCTCTCAGAAAGTCGTGTTTAGACATAGCGATATTTACTAGTTCTGTAGACAGTTCTGCGAATAATGAGACGTGAACGCACAAAATTGTTTAAACATCATTTTAACTGACAACCGAACGTAAACTTTTGCCAAAAGCATCTAGCCACAGCTCCGTGTCAGTTTCAGTTTTGTGCCCATTGATGGGTGGTCAAACGTCCACAACGATGTGCAACAATAACAACTGAAGATGGACGAGCGCTTCTTTACGAAACTATTGATACTTCGAGAAAACCTCATACTTCACAATATTTGACTGAAGTAGTTAGTGACCTAATTTCTTCGTGTAAATCACAATATGACTGCGAGGTAAAATATTTTGTGACAAATAATGCAGCCCTCATGAGAAAAAATTGGAAGAAAACACGGACTCAGAAGTTATAACTTTTGGCTGCTCTGCCCATATTTTGAATTTACTGTGCTGACTTACAAATACCTGACGTTAAAGAATATGTGGTCCAAATTGTTAAGTATTTTCGCAATAACCATCTAGCTACAGCCAAATTCAATTAAGCAGGAGGCAACGCTTTAGTGCTTCCAAGTGATGTGCGATGGAATAGCGTTGCTGATTGCTAAAAGATGTACGTCACTCAGTGGAATATATTATTAAAAATCTGTGAAGAAACGAAAACCAAATTGATTCGACCATTTACCAAAAGGTGTCAAATATTGGGCTTAAACATGTAGCACAAGAATATTTGAGCATTTTAAAAGCAATATCAGTTGCTCTTGATGTTCTGCAGAGAAAAATGCTACTACATATCTCAGATGTTGTAGAGCATTGGAAACATTTACAAAATATCTTTAAGGATGTTGTAGAAGTACCATTAGAAAAAAATCAAAAAAATCAGGATCGAAATAAGCAGGCACTCACGCCGTATCATTTCATAGCCTATATCTCAAAAGCAAAAATACGAGTTAACACATGAAGAAAAGAATCTGGCTTTAGAAACAATTATTGATTTATGTGGAAACACTGGACTGTTGCCATTAGTAATGAATTTGAATACTCGCAGGCTCATTTAAAAAGTGTATGTGTTCGTACGAAATAATAAAAAAACGTAAATGAAATACAATTGTGGACTTTACAAAAGGATGAGCCGGAAATTGCAAAACAGCTACCAATAATAAAACAGTTCCTCTGTGCAACTGCTTCCTCAGCGTTAGTAGAACGAATGTTCAGCACTTTTGGTTTTGTACATTCAGATATAAGGAACAGGATGGGGATAGAAAAAGGAGGAAAATTAGTGGTTTTGTTCAAACTTTACAACGAAAATGCAGAAGCATAAAGTGTATATTATTATTATGTTCTTCATCTTATTTTATTAACCAGTGGTTTTCTACTTTTTGTTTTTGTGATAATATTGTTACGTTACGCTTTTTGTGTTGGTCTCAATAAAAAAGATTGAAAAAAAATAGTTTGATTTAAATCATGATTTTAAATTAATAAAATTAAGTGATTTAAATAATGATTTTAATCACTCCTGATTTATATACTATTTTCCCCAACAGATGGATTGGTAGGAGAGGATTTATAGAGTGGCCAGCAAGCTCTTCTGATCTAGCACCCCTTGATTTTTCACTTAAATTTAAAGTAGGACTGATTCGCACAAAAACATTAACTGGAGTGTTGGAAGAATTTAGGAACCGTCTTGGTTATTGCCAGGAAGTCAACGGCATCGACAAGGACTTTGAACATTTAATTTATTTTAGGCTTATTTCAGAATGAAATAGGGCTATTGTATCATGTATCAAAATAATAAAATACCTCGTATAACAATATAACTAAGTACGACCAATGGTTATAATCAAAAAGATAGTAAATAAATATAAAAAGAAATCATAAACAAACATCAGAAAAACAGTTGTAAAAATTAATTCTTCAACTTAATAAAAACAACCTTAGACAGAACCTCACAAGTAAACGCAGATCAAGAAATAATATAACGCTGCATGGAATCTTAAGACACCCAGAGCATCTGTTTATATTTTAAAAATAAATAGAAACTTCTAACAAATGTAACTAAAACTATAATGATTAAACAATAAAAAGACATTTAGAAGTAATAAAATATATAGAATAAGATATTTAGTTAATGATTAATCATAAAAGTAGGTATGGGAAATATTATAATAAGTAGAAATCTGTAATATGGGCAAGGTCAAATTTTATACCAAAATAAAACAGTTGAGACAAATTATACCAACATAAATTATTTTGAATGTGAAAAACAATAATGAAATAAATGATTACCGACATAGTTTATGTATATAGGTGTAATAATATCAAACATAATGAGAAATGAATTGTATATATGTATAATAAGTAAATATGTAGATTGTAGAAAACGTAGAATTAATGAAATTGCATTGACCAATCAAAACAGCGCAAATAAACAGTGATATGGAAAAAGACAATAATAATAAGGTGTGAGTGAATAAGTCAATGACAATAAGTATATTAGGTATAAAAAACTATAGTTTGCAATAAGTTTAAGTCAGAAAAACAATAAAAACAACAATAAACAAAGTGACAGGTGAAATTTTCAATCGAACTTTCGAGAACAAAAACCACTTCCGGTGACAGACGATAAAAAGGGTTATGTTCGATGTAAAATGCGGGAAATTGGTAGTTGAGAGTCAGTGGTCAGATAGGTAACACTAAATAAGTTATCCTAGTTTTATTTAATGTAACAAATTTATAATTAGTCAAAGGAAAAGTATATAAATCAACATAAAATCTAATCAATTTTAAAATAAATCAAGTGTAACAAACGTTTGTGAGACTAAAAGTAGCAGAGGAAGAAAATTATCACCCAGATAATAAAAAGCAAAGGTATTCAACATCAAAGGCGGGAAGATATATGGGAAGCGTCTCCTCCGATGTAGCATCATTTCAAGAAAAAGGAACAAAAGGTCGGTTGTGTGTTTATTAAATGAAACTTTCAAACAAGAACGTATAAATAATAATTTTAAAATAATAATTTCAAGTGATATAAAAATTTTAAGAGCTCATATATCTGGTTTAAAGTTCTGTTATCTTTACATGAATATAATATACCAGAGAAAAGTAATATTAAAACTTACCATTATGAAGTGTAGATAAATGTATAATTTCTTTCATGTCGAACTTCACCAAAAATATATATAAAAATTTCCACTAGTAACGGACCACAACTGATTCCAGTTTATATCAATACACAATTATTACCATACAGTAAAATAATATTTAAAACGTAAATTTTGAATCGATAAAATATCAAATATGTTTCCAAGTTCACGTCCCGAAGAAAACTAAAATTTAACATTTTAAAATCATTTCATAAATCCTCTTAGTTAAAAGAAAAGGAAAGACTTTAAAGGTTTTTTGTTTAACATAGAAGCAAAGTTAGAAAGAGCAGGTGTTTGCAAATTTCTAACAATTTCAACGCTCACAAGATTTCGACCAAGTTATGCAAATGAGCCAGAAAAAAGTCGTGGTTAAAAGAAAGGTATAATTTTTTTGGAATATAAAGAAAGTCATATTCAAAGTGGAAATTTAGATATATATAAAATAACTCATTATTTATGTATAACGTAAGAATTGGTAGCACAAAAAGGTTAATCATTTATTTTATTAATAAATAGTTTCATCAGTCTAACTGTATAATAAGCTGTAACAAATAGTTTGTATATGAATCATTATTTTTATATGTGTTTTCAAAAGTTTTATTTTCACAAAATTTTTTTTATCAGTCACATAAATATATCACATTAATAAGCAAGGTTGATTTTATTATCATAATATGCCCAGAACCCTACTGAGTCGTAAACGAATAAGAGCAGCCGAGGTAAGAAAACATAAGAATTAAATAAACTACATGTTCATAAATAGCATAATAAATAAAAGGAAGCATTGAATAAAAAATATGTAATTTGGCGAACCCAACAATAGTATAAAAGGTTTAAAAATTTGCAATAAATATAATATCATTTCATATTCACATATCCATATATTCAAATCATACATTGATATATATTAATACTTAAAGTCCAATCATATTCAACTTGTATAAAGTATATTAATAAATATAGAGTACTTAAAAAAAAAATCAAATCATTACACACATATTTAACTATACCACAACGTAAAAGACATATATATAGAACGTAAAGGTAAAAGTTAAATCACATATAATTAACTTGCTTACCCCAAAAGTGGGGCATTTATTTAAAATAAAGTATTCAATTCCTAAATAACTTGATTACCCCAAAGGTGGGGCAATTAAAATAAAGCATCAAACATATATTAATATATATATATATATATATATATATATATATATATATATATATATATATATATATATATATATATATATATATATATATTATAATATAATTTTAAGTTACTTTGATAATTTTATCTATGATTTGTCTATATTTTTATACTGTTTATGAATCGTTGAATTGACTAGCTCAGGTTAAATATGATTTGTTTTATTTATTTATTAATTTAACGGAGAACATGTGAAACTTACTCTCGTTGGGTTCAAGATAATTAAAATATATGTAATTTGTATTTACCAAATATTACCTTACCATTGTTTCCTACAAAAATAGTGTGAGTGTTAGCGCAGAACATACCCATTCAACCTCTATGATATCATACCTTTGTCTATCATCAATATATGACATAAATAAAATGCAGAAGAGTCAAAATTTAGTATATATAATTATGAATCATCGAATTGAAAAACATTATCACTATTAAGGAAAAACTTCAGTTAAACAAATTATTATTACAAACTACTATACAAATTGAATATTCTTAGACTTAGAAAATAGTTATACGTGAAATTTGGCCATATTAGTTATATATATGTCTGAATTGTTTTAAATGGTACCATATAAATTATATATACACTGACCTGTTCATAACACTTGGAAGTCTCTTTATGTGCACTCTATTCCTGTTCTCCCCTCCTGGAATGAAGCTGGACTCTCTTCAAATCGTGGAAATAAATTCGCTAGTTTGTATCGTAGGTAAGTCAATATTATTTATTAAATTGTTCTTCTCACTTGACTTAAAATGTTTTGCGATTATCCTAAATGCTTTTAATCAAATACATGAGACTATCATGTAGGAATTTACTTAAAATTTACGCATAGCGTCCCTTCTCAAATTCAATAATCGATAATTTCCACAAATAATTGTTATTTACAAATATTTTCTGCTCTAAATGTTTCTTAGATAATACTTTATCATTTATATTCAGTTTTTACTTAAATTTCAAACAATTTTCACTTATTTTAGTTAAATTTTTAGAAAGATTTTCTTACATGTCCCTTTTCATAAGCATCACACCACACACTCCTTTGTTTTTCAAATCAACAAACTTTTGTTGCTAGTCTTGTTATTTGAAACAAAACACTACTGAGTTGCTAGATATTGCATAGTCTTTTTATTGAATGTTTAATAGTTAATTTAATTGTCTTCTTCTTATTCCTATTGTTATTAATTATTTGTGTAAAATTTCAATATAATTCATTATACCTATTTGCATGTGAACAATTTCCAAAATATATCTTATATTTATTTACATTGATTGTATCTATCCCACTTTAAATTTTAAATATCAATGAATTTACAATCATTACGTCCTTAAAATCTTTCATAATGCCTTTCAATTCATTTCTTATATATACTTTACCAATTATCTCCTATGAACTTGTCCTATCATTTAATACAATTACATATTTCTAAACATTCCATCCGCTTTGCAAATATTCAATATTTCAAAATTCTAACTTACTTCTGTGGTTGAATATATTTCTATGTTTTAGTTCTATGCTACATGACGTGACGTTGTATGTAGTGACAGTTTAATGATTTCATTTCAACAAATGTGATAACTTATCTGTATATGAGTATCAAATATCCTGTAATAATAATAATTTCATGTTCTTTTCAGATTCATTTTGATATTCTAGATAAAATATACAGATGATCAACTGTGCTGCTAATAAAACAATATGAATTTATAATTTACCAGCGATGGATTAAAATTTATGACTCATTGTTTACAACTGAAATCTAAGGTAACGATTTTCAATATTATTGATGTATTTATATAGTTATAAAGGATAATTGATATCATAGGTGTTTGATTTGGTATGAGATATATTTCTTACTTATAATTATACGTATAAATGATAATTCTATCTGTCTGAAGAAATTAATCTCTATTCACCATCTGACAAAGTTCAAATTTCATATATTTGTGTCTCATTCTCTTTAATATTTACCTACTACGATAAGTTCAATATATATATATATATATATATATATATATATATAATCATACATATATATGTAATATGTATATAGACGAAAGTGTTATAACGGAATTTGTAAGCACGATAGAGGGCGTTTTTTTTGACGGATCGAAACCAAACTCGCTTAGGCCAAAATCTTGGACGAGTTCGTTAATGAGCCAAATTGGCCCAGTAAAAACAAAATGGCAGCCTGTCAAAGTTGAAAAATCGTATTTCCTTTGTTTTTCATTTGACGCCAAAAAGTTACTGAGCTTTTTTATAGACCTTAACACGTTCTACAACTTTTGTATGTAACATTTTTCTCTAAATCGTACATTAAAACATTTATTTAAGAAAATTCACAAATTTACCAGAAATTTTTTTTATTTTTTTGTTTTTGGTTTGATGCCAAAATGTTACATTAATTTTTTGTACACCTCAAAACATTCTATTACCTTTGTATCTAATTTTCTAGTTTGGGTTTGATGCCAAAATGTTACATTAATTTTTTGTACATCTCAAAACATTCTATTACCTTTGTATCTAATTTTCTAGTTTGGGTTTTATGCAAAAATGTTACTGAAATAAGCCTGTCCAATTGGTTCTGTGCCATTGGGATTTTTTTAAATGTATAGTGTTTATTATTTCAACTAAAAGAAAAGTCCTTTCACTGAAATTTTAGATTCAAAATTTCTGATATAACATTTATCTCTAACTCACAAACTAATGATTTTGGACTACAAGTATTATACATGTTTTTGAGCGATCGATCTTTTTTGTTTATTTACAGCATCGGTTGTCAAGGCAGTAGGTTGTGTTTACTAGTTTCCAAGTCCAACACGTCGGTAAGTGATTTACTTACCGTTCAGACGTCGGTAAGTAAATTACTTACCGACTTCTTAGCCCTACATACATTTAAGTGGTCCTAAATAATATATTACTTCATTCATTACACAAAAGGAAAAAAAAATAAGAAGACTTATATTTTTTTCATAGCGATTCCTGGATTTTTCTCGGATTATTGGTTCACATCCTATTTGCCACGCTTTTTCTACTTCAGTATCACTCTCACTCATTTTATAAATTAATCGAAAATTCAAGTTCAAGTATAGACTTTAAAATATAATCTTAAGTTTCACAGTAAATGCATTTGTTTGTTGATAAATAATATCTTGGAAACACTTAGCAACTGCCCAACAGGGCCGGGACCAAGGGGGGGGGGCAGGGGGGAGCCACCCCCCCCCCAAACCCAGGCAGATGGTTCCTAATCCAAAGACAGTTGGCTACAAATAATATTTTTTTCGTTAATTTCTTTTAACTTTTTAAGTATCGTAAAATGGGGCTACTTGAAAACACCGGGGTGACTTGAAAATTTTTGCTTTTTCCAGTTAAAACCGATGCTGCGCTCTGGCGGTCGAAATTTTAATCTCAAGTTGAGTCTGAATCTATGCCTACCATGCTTCTTAGTTGAGTTTATGTTGTGGTACTGGTTATTTACTCACTGTTATTGTGTTGTGCATCTACAAAAAAGGTAAGAAGCTTGATTTTTTTTAACCTGCAAACTTCCTATTGTACAGAGAACCCTAAAAAGACTGGAATATCGCCGTATTTTTTTCAAGAGTAGTTATATATCAGGCAATCGTTCTCTAACCTAAAAGCCTTACTTTTCCTTCTTACTTGCCAGTGGCGTATCATTTTATTTTTTTATGTAATTTCAGGGGCGACTTGAAAAATGGTGCGTATATAAAAAAGGAAACCGGGAAGTCGGAAATATCGGGATTATAGCGACACGCTTCAGCGAGTACTACAGCTACACAAACAAGGTAGAAAATTAAAAGATTTGAGTGAAGAATATGAAATTCCTTTTATAACTTTATATAGAAAAGCTACAGTACTACACACAAAATCTGCAATGTCGATCGAAGAGGAAAACTATCTGGTTCGGTCTATATCTATCGCAGCGGACTGGGGTTATCCCTTTGATTCAAACGATATAAAAGAGATAGTAAAATCCTAATTGGACAGAAGTGGAAAAAAATTGCCACAATTCAGAGACAACACACCTGGTGAAACCTGGCTGCAAAAATTTCTAAAGCGACATTAGGAGGAGGTGTCTAAAATATTGTCTCAATCAATAAAAGAAAGTAGAGCCAAAGTTTACCCTGATAGTATTAATACATATTTCGACCACTTATCAGAAAGATGTTCCACCCAACGCAATAATAAATTACGATGAGACTAATTTTACGGACGATTCTGGCTCGTGAAAGTCATCGTTCGTAGGACTTCCAAAAGAGCGGAGAAGGTAATAGATACATCTAAAACAGCTACTTCCGTCATGTTTGCTTGTGCAGCTTCAGGATTTATGCTTCCGGTCTACATAGTCTATAAGGCAGACCACTTATGGAGCACTTGAACAGAATTTGGACCAACCGAAGCAAGATATAATCGCTCTCGTTCTGGATGGTTTGATACAAATATTTTCGAAGATTGGTTTAATAACATAGTATTGCCATATTTTCGATCTTTGCCACCGGGTCCTAAAGTTCTTATTGGAAATAATTTGGCAAGCCACATTTCGGCCAATGTTTTTTCAAAATGTACGGAGAATGACATTCGTTTTGTGCTTTTGCCTCCTAACAGTACGCACATTACGCAGCCTTTAGATGTTAGCGATTTTCGTCCGATTAAGATCGCTTGGAGAAAGATACTTCAAGAATGGAAAAAACATACTAAAGAAACTGTAAGAAAAGAAGTATTCCCGCGCTTATTAACACAGGCATTAAATAGACTTTCAGAGAGTATGAAAAAATATTCAATCAGGCTTTGACGCGACCGGTCTATTACCACTGAATAGAAATAAAATTTTATGCAAGCTACCAAAAACGGACAAGCAAAGAACGCAAGAACAACATGCAATTGTCGATTCACCAAAAGAAGTGTTTGAAAAATCTAAGTTTGGAGCACCAACCTCTGTTGGTAGGAAAAAAATTGTTTGTTGATGCAGGTAAAAGCATTTCACAGGAACCATCAACATCAGCACGAATAAAAATTTACGCCCAAGGTTTATCATCTTCTTCCGAAAGTGACGTGGATGAAGAAGATTTAACCGTCGACAGCGACAAAGATATGGACCCAGAACCGTTTTCCGACACAGACACCAATAAAATTGATGATAACACGCCACCTATGCAAGATTCATCTGTCTCGACAGATTTTAAACAAGGTAATATCATTCACGTTGACATGAAAACTGAAGTTAGTACCAATAAGCAATACGTGGCAAAAATAATAAATTGCGAAAAAAAATGGATCTTATCTATGCTCATTATGCTCTATTCTGACGATGATATTTAGATAACATCGAAACAATTGTCAATTTTTTAGAATTTTTAACCTTTTTCAATATACTGTGGAGTTAACTAGAGACAGTAAGTTTCATTTAAAACTCTAATAAAAAATAATTTGTTTTATGTTGGTCCTACAAAATCAATTATTGCGATTTTCATGTCGCCCCAGCTGCGTTCCTACTAGGTACTACAATGTAAAATAAAGGCAAGTTTCAAGTCGCCCCAAAGACCTTCCATATTTTTTTCCTAGGGAGTGGAGGGAGGTACAACTTTTTTAAGCGTTATCTCCAATAGCCACCACCTCAAAGTAATCTAAAATACTTTTTATTTGAATTGGAACGGTAAATAAACGGCGGTAGGGTATCAAATATTCCAAAAATGGTATCACGGTGGTTTTACGGTATGTATATTTTTGAACTGTTTTCGTTTATATTTCTCAAGTAAAGTATTTTTGTTCCTATTCTTCAAACAGGTATATATTGTAAGTATTATAATGTAATAGTTCAAATTTGGATTTTCAAGATTTTGCTAGTAGGCATTTTTAATATGTTAAAGCCTATACTTGTTTATATTAATACATATACAAAAATTTAGTTGGTTTTTTTATCTTTTCCTTCCCCCCCTCAAAAAGTGTGCCTCGGTACGGCCCTGCTGCCCAACGATATTAAATTATATCATTGGCATGTTGGCAACCGCCTACTTTATACCAAAATGCAAATATATTTTAAACTGATCGAGACGTATAAATGTCACTTTTCTTTCATTTCGAAGAAATTTAAATTATTTTATTTGAAATTTATTTAAATACGATCGCGCAAAAAATGGTATAAGCATCTCGAACGTTAAGGGTTTTACCGGTCTCCAGCAAAATTGGAGGCTTCGCTACGCTCAGCCTCTAAACATTGCTGTCGACCGGTAAACAACCCTTACCGTTCTTAATACTTAATATACTATTCTAATAGTTTATTATTAGGAAATGTAAAAGTGGAGAAAAATGTTGTTCCATTTGAAAAAAATCGATGACGTCATGTACACGATAGTGATGACGTCATTAGTAAATCCAATTGTAGCGTAAGATGCGCAGTTGAAAATAAAAATTGACGTGTGAAATCATTTACTTCAAATACCGTTAGACTGAAAAATATTGAATTTATTACAACTTACAGAATCAAACATTTTTACACAATCTACGAAGGCTATATTTTAGTGGTCAAATTTATGGGTCTAATTGAATGAGAAAGGTGTTTTTTCTTGCAGCAGAAGGAAACATGAGCCATGGGTTACAAATGAAGTGATGCTATCGGTAGTGAAAAATCCAAAATATTCACGTCGAAAAAGACCAAATTTATTGAATATAAGTGAAGATACAGTTTAAATTAAAGAGAAAAAAGGTTCCAACAGATTGGAGCACCATGCCCCTGAAACAAAAATATTCGGGATTTTGTCCTTCACACTTATGGGTAAAGTGATCGGGAGATACATGGAGTTCCTTTGGCATACAAGGTCCTCATACAATACCCCTCTCGACTTTTTATTGTGGGACTATTTAAAAGAAAAAGTGTACCTTCAGATGCCTTTTCAAGATGTTGATCATCTTAGAAGAATTATTAGGGAAGTATGTGGTGCTATAACTCCAGATAAGGTTAGAAATGTTTCGATTGAATCTAATCAAAGAACAACCACTTGTTTAGAAAGGGACGGTGGATACATTGAAGTTTTGTAGTATGTGTGGGTCATTCTTAGAAACAAGGAAAATTGCTGAAATCCAACAATATATTTTGTTTTGAAACATACAAACTATTTTTCTGAAGATACATAGAACCTTCTCAATGGTTTTAAGGTAGTGCTAACATGAAAATGCAATTTGATATTCCATTTGATTTTGTTTTTTGTAATTAAAATCAAAATCGTCATACTCCGAAGCTGTAACCATAGTAATATTTGAACGTATTTTGTCAAATAATAGACGGAGAGCCTAGCTACATACAAACGGCTCGAAACGGTTCCCAAGATCAGAGTCTGAAAGTAAAACCCTAGTACATCATTAAATGGCTACTCTACCGGTGTGAAACGTTTGCGTGTGAAAATGCCAGCCGGTTTTCCACGCTGTAAAACTTGCGAGAAAAATCGAAACGGTTTCCACGTAAAAATTGTTTAGAAATGTTTTTAAGGTCTCAACTAACAGCAGTAAAGCAGTGGCAGAGGTTTAGTCGTACAAAAAACCCTTGGCAATGCGATTGAAAAGTGTTGGAAAACCCCCCCGAAAAATCGATACGGTACCCGCGCCCAACTTTTTTCCCAACATTCTTTAGCCCTTAACTATGAACTGTGCGTAATGGCAGAAATTTTGGATGACAATATTTTCAAATTCTACCCCAATTTAAAAAAAAATTATCACGATACGGTTAAAACTCGCTGAGAAACTCGAATTTTTTTTCGCGCGTTCAATTTGAAGCCACTCTCTCGCTTTTCGTAAGCCAGGATACAGAGAGAGAGAGAGAGAGAGACGCAACAGCGCCTCCCGCAGCGTACGCTGCCGCTCGCTTGTTATTCATTCGTCACTTCCAGGAAAAAAGTGTCGTCTTGCGCAGGTACGATTCACACTGAAAATATAACGAGCAGGTCAAAATTTCCGCAATGGGTCTTAAAATTTAGAGGGGTACTGGACATGCTTCGTTTTATACCTGCGAACGAGCGCGTTCAGCTGCCAGTTTGTGATGAACAGCCGTAGAGAATAGACCGAAAATTAGTAGTGGTAGTATTTTTCTTATCCAACGACGACACTTTTGAGCAGTGCCTGGAAGTGTTGCATATTAGAAAAACATTAAATTTTTTATAGGGTATCATAGTTTGTGTAAAGGTACTTTTACTAGTTTGAAGCAAAAAAGATTACGTAAAAAGTGAATTATTGAAGCCATATCGGCGACGTCGAAGTGATACCTCAAGATCGCGTTCAAATACTCCTACGCCGAGACACTCAGGCGGGTCTACGCCGGCTCTACCAGCTGAAGAAACGAATGATTCAACTGCCTCTAATACGGACAGGTATTTATAAATTTAATATTCATGGAATTTGAAAATGTTCGGCCCGATATACGTCTAGTAAATATTGCTCTGGCGGCGTCACTTCCCCCTAATTTTTTCCGACTAAAGTAATCTCTGCCGAAGGTTTATTGTCATCCAAAACTTCTGCTATTACGCACAGTTCTTAGTTAAGGGCTAAAGAATGTTGGGAAAAAAGTTGGGCGCGGGAACCGTATCGATTCTTCGGGGGGGTTTTCCGACACTTTTCAAACGCCTCTGCCAAGGGTTTTTTGTACGACTAAACCTCTGCCACTGCTTTACCGCTGTTAGTTGAGACCTTAAGAACATTTCTAAACAATGTTTACGTTTCACACCGGCAGAGTATCCATTTAATGATGTACTAGGGTTTTACTTACAACTTTTAGGCTCTGATCTTGGGAACCGTTTCGAGCCGTTTTTATGTAGAGCTCTTGGACTATAAATCGATATTCTGTAAGAATGGTTGGGTGTTTGTTACATATATTATATTGAAAACACTTTAAACTATGTTATTACAACATTAAATATTCACTTACGCACTCTAAATTGGTGTATTAAACGCGTACCCAAGTTGCTAGTCAACTCCGAAGCAGCCAATTTTAACAAGGAAATTCGATACTAGATGGCGACAAAATCAGGGTTTTATGGGTTGCCTAATATCTCATTTCAGTAGTTTCCATGTCCAGACCTTTGAGTATCGAAAACGCAATTATGTGCGAGTTTTTCTAGTGGCATAGTGTGAATCCAGGTGAGTACCTTTATTAAAATCATCTCCGTAGTTGTTCGTGAAATTGTCAAAAAACTGTTCAGAAAAATTTTATTGTAAAAATCACAATCATCGCAGTAATAATAAGAATTTCGCCAAGTAGCATATTTGTGGTTATTTATTTCCAGAAATATTTCAGAGAAACTGTTAAATCATTAAATCCGAAGTCGCCAACACCGAAACTTTTTTGGCTTCGGAGTTGACAATTATTCCTATTTTACGACATATGAATAATAATATATATCTCCTTTCAGTAGACATGGTAAAAGTAAGAAAATCTGCCGATGAACTGAAACGCAGACAAACTGAACTGCAAAGATTAAGACGCGAAAAGTTGAGAAACAATCCCGAATATTATGAGCGAGAAAAACAAATGGAACGTAGAATTCAAAATAAAATAAAATCGATTAAGGAACTGACACGTGTTCAAGATTATAAAATCTTGACTTTGATTGTTTACGATACGTTTAAAATATGTAAAATATTTGTATGCTTCCTTTCTTCATTGTATATATTTAAGGCGTAAATTCATTTTAGTTAATAGCGTTGTAAAAATTTGTTTCAGAATTGATAAGATCTTTTATATTGTTGTAAATTCAAAGGAGTTTCATTTTATTTTCAACTTTTGTTAAATACCTTTAAAATATCACGTTTTGCAACAATAATTGTAAATAGTTTTGTTTGGGCATTGAAATAGCATATTTTTGAAAGTCGACATCTTGTCGCATTGTCCTATAGTTAAGAAGTTAGGAAAAGGTCACGTTTCACCCTATTATATATTGTATTGTAAAAACCCTAAATTTAATGTTACTTCTGCATGAATTTTATGGTCGACGGTCGGAAGATATGAAAGACATTTTTGAATAACCTTTCTGAATAAAAAGGTTACAATTGCTATTGGAGTATTCAATAGAAATTTAACTATTTATTGGTGGCACCCATAGTTGATTCTTGTCTAGGAACCCGACAAGTCAAATGATACTGGCCAATAGGAAATATTTATTTTCGTTTGGCCAACCCAATCCACTTGTAAACACGCCCCTCACAGATTTCTATTTAACACGTCTCACAACGTGAAGAAATCAGTTTCTCAATCATCAGTGCTACACTTATCGACGCGAGTTTTACACTCATCGAAGCGAGTTCAATACTCTCGATAACAAAGTTTTACATTCATCGACGCGAGTTTTGCACACTCATCGAATCGAGCTCAACGCTCAATAACAAAGTTAGTTTAATATTCATCAAATCGAAACATAAAGTGTCTTCCGATCTGAAACCACCGAAGTTCACCATTCACAACTTTGTACCATTTTGTAAATTTGTATATAATAGATTATTAATTTTGTCAAATTAAGATTATTTACCTAGTTGAATGTCCACGTCAGTTGACGAAGTTCAGCTAGAAATATAATCAAAAACACCCCGACAACAACGCAATAAAAAAACATGGAGAGATAGCTCAAGAAGATACAGAGAAAGGGTTAAAGGTAGGCAAATAACTATAAACCAGTATATGAATGAAACCACCCCACCGCCTTCTCCAGAACCCGGCCCTATTCAAATGGAAGCCGGACCGACTCGTCAATCTCTGGCAGGTCGAAAAAAAGTTAAAAAATCTAGGAGTAAGGTATACAGGAACAACAAGAAATTAAAAGCGCAATTGATTAAAGCAGAGGCTAAAGCAAGAAAATAAAAGAGTAGATATTTCAGAATTAAAAAAGAAATGAATAAACGGTTTTAAACATTAAAACTAACTTTTCCGCATCTGTGAGATGCCCTGAACAATATTGTCACTTGTATACACTTCGGGGGATGTATCGTGCTAACAAACCGAAATTTCTTCAAAAATAACCAAAAATGTAGTATAACTGGATTTATAGGACCCGCTGTACTCGCTCTAGTCAGCTAAAAATCAATAGGGTACATCTGTGAGATACCTTGAATTAGACACCTTGAAAAATATGCAATTATAAAATTGGCCACTTGTATACACTCCGGAGGCTGTATCGTACTAAACCCGAAATTTCTCCAATGAGGAGAAAAATGTGGCACTTCAGGTACCATAGCACCCGTTGTACTAGCTCTGATGAGCTAAAAATCAATAAGGTTCATTTATAAGACGCCCTGAACAATATTCAATCAAAAAATGGGTCACTTGTATACAGGCTGGACGCTGTATCGTGCTAAAAAACTGAAAATTCTCCAAAAATGACAAAAATTTGGTACCTTAAGTACCATAGCACTCGTTGTACTGGCTTTAGTGAGCTTAATCTCAATAGAGTTCTTTGAGACGCCCTGAATAATATCCAATCATAAAATTGGTCACTTGTTTATACTCCGGAGGCTGTATCGTGCTAACAAACTGAAATTTCTCAAAAAATGACAAAAATGTCGTACTTCAAGTACCATAGCATCAGTTGTACTGGCTATTGTGAGCTGAAAATCAATAGGGTTCATCTGTGATATGTCCTAAACAATAATCAATCATAAAATTTGTGATTTGTTGCACTCCGGAGACTGTATCGTGCTAACAAAACATGTAACGAAAAGTGGCCGACGACATACACACAGGATTTTTTTTCTGAAAACCATTTTTTCGTGTTGTTCTTGATGAAAAACTTGAAAGTAACTCAATTTTTTTTTCAAAATTTCAACTTTTTTGTGGATAAACCAATACTTTTCTCGCATATTAGATAGGTAGGGCGAAAAAGTAATAATATCTGATAGTTACATTTTGGGTTTTAAGCCATGCATATATTTTTATGAAATATTATCAAATATTTGTTTGATTTATTGAAAATAAAAATGTTTATAAAACAATAACAATTTCGAATATTAGGTTAAACGATAACAGGATGTACAGAACAGTGCGCAAGTCAGTTTATTCAGTTTCAGCTCACGACCATGTACCGAAATGATCATCAAAACCGTTCGCAAACGGTCACAAAATCAGACGGAACGCCATCAAATCCGTCCGATCAACCGTCAGTTTTTAGTTGGAACACTTTTTTAGTAATGTGCAAGAGCGTCACCGTTGCTGAACGGTTTTCAATGAAGTTGGAACAAACCTATAGTGTACGCATAGTAACAGGTCTACCTTCCTCTCCAAACTACTGGTCACCAATTTGACGCGTAGTAGTAAAATAGCAAAACGGTCTCACAGAGCTAGTTGCCTGAAGCGCTTATCTTGACACTCGGTGGTACACCTCGGTTGACCAGTTGGTCTTCGTATTCATCTACTTACTTTTGCTCACACACGCATGACCGTCATTGCAGTACAGTTAAAAAACGGGCAATTTCGCGATAGGATAAACCAACATCTCGATAGGCCCACAATTCTACCCCTGTCAGAATCACTTAAATGCTGATAATTTTGACGTTTTCAAACTTGAGGCATTTGGTTACGGTTAACATAAGTAGACGAATTCGCATAAACTAAACAAAATCTGTACTATTAATATAATAGGCTATTGTAAACAGGTTTCTTTAGAAAAAAATTAAAAGAAAAACTTTGTTTTTGTAAACATGGTCAAAGAGAAAACGTTGATATTGATCCCTAAATATGGTCATGATGTTGCCAAAAAATCAAGGTCAAGAAATTATTCCTTCTGAGTGTAACACTTCTAATGTCACTGAGTAATATATGTATATAGAATGTAACTTTATCAACCTTTACAATCATTATTATTCTCAGAAATAGTGACAATTTTTGAAGATAATTTTATGATCTAAAATTTTTTGTCTGCTTTATTTTTTCGAAAAAATTTACTGTCTACCGAAAATTTTTATCTTTCACCTTGAATAACATTTTTAGCAGACATGGGATCGATGGGACCTTTTGGTATTTCATAATGGCGTATCCAAGGTTTTTGCCAAAATTCAGCTCTGTGGGAATTTTATCAATTTGAAATGTCTATTTTGACCGGACTATTATGTTCATTTTTAAAAGTTGTAAGTTGCCTTCAAACAAATTGTAGACAGCAAAGATTAACAAAAAGTTTCTTGTCATAATGTAATTAATTATATGCTTGTATTTTCATTTAATATTAACAAAATGAAATCCAATAATAAACATACTTTATATCCCTTATTTTATAATCATATTTACACATAAAGATCCAATGCCATTACATTATGTAATTCTAGAAATAAGGTAGCATTGTAAAGAATATAATTACTGAGATTCCATGAAAGATAAGAATCTCCTCTAGCAACTGAATTTCAAGGTTATCAAAATAAAAGGATTTTTTGTCAAAACGGAATTTATTGAAATGCCACAAAATATCTAGGTAAAACGTTTAGACTCAAAGCCAGTATCAACAAGACAGTTAATTCCTTTAAAAGATCAACAATCTCATTCTTTATAAAAAAGTTACCTGGTTTATAATAACCTCATTGTAAAACAGGTCTCTTTTATGTACAATTCTTTCTATAGTCTATTTGAAAATCAAGAGAGAGTAAATTCCCAGAATAAAAACTAATTCGGTATGCAAAACTATAGTACAGTACGTGCGGTAAAACTTCAATATTTGTAATGCATTCTAAATGGTTTTTGTTAATTTCAATACAAAATTTATTACATTTCTTGGACTATCACATTATTTTATGATCTTTCATTGTTACTACAGTAGGCCTAAGAGGATTAACGTGCGTCATAGGCGTAACCAGAATAGAAAGGGATAATTGTTATTTAACGACCTCCGAATGGCAAGAATGGCAACCGCTTCTAATGACAGATATTTTGACTTGGGCGGATGTAATTTCGGCCGGAAAAAGGGCAGGTACTAAAAGCCGGTAGGTAAATTCGGCCGGAGGTTTTAAGATGCTTCCTTATCTCATAGGTATTTTCGGCCGCAAATCAAATAAAATAACAGAATGCTTTATATTAAAATATTTCTTTATTTCAATAAAATTATTACATCAACTTATTTTTATAACTTAGGTAAACTATAAATTTTTAAAAAACGTTTTGATGTGATACAGATTTAACGAAATTAATTCTAGAAATATTGTCAGATCGAAGCATATTTACCATGTTTTCGATAAATTTTAGTTTGTTTTTTACTTGTTTGTCTTTAATTTTTGCTGGAATATTTAAATTTTTTATTTTTAAATATGCATCGATCTGACAATCTTTTAATTTTTCTATAAAAATAAATATAGAAGGGTGACTTGAATAAAATCTAGAATTAAAGTGCGAATGGAATGATTCGCAGGCATTTGTGGTTCTTTTAATTGATGGGTTTTCATATGCCCATATATTTGGTGGAAAATGAGATTCTGGCGCTATGTAGTTTTCTAATAAATAGTCTGCGTATTTATCTATAAGTTTATGGTCCGGTTTGTATGACATGAGATCAAATATGAAACAATCTTCAACTTCAGAGGGGTCTAAATAAGTTAGCCCAAAAGTATGAGTAAGCCATTTGCTTTCCTCGCAGTTTTTATCTTTATACATTTGGGTTAACCCTAATGATTGTATTTTCCTATACCACGCCTGGTGCAAGTGGAATCTAGAACCATTTAGTTTGGTTTTGGGAAAGACAACTTTTAATGCGTTATGAATTGCGATTTCAAAATCCACAAATACCTCCTTCGGTTCAAAAACAATATTATAAAGTTCAAAAATTTTAGATTTTACCAACAGAAAAAGTCTCATATATGTGTCACTGGTCTTATTGGGCAACAGACAATACAAAAGAGGAACATAATGCCCATTTTCCAGTCCATGGATGGTAAATAACTGATAAAAATATTTTGTACCATAAGAAAATGTGCCATCCATGTAAAAATCTTTCATTTTACATAAACTTATTATATTTGTATGGCAAGAAAAAACAATGATATTATCAGCTGTGCTGTTAATAAACAAAAAATTTTCACCTGTTGTGGTTTTCGGTCCATAACTATCGAGTACAGAATGTACATCGTGAATATCCTTAGGCAGGGCTGGTAAGAGCTTACGGCGGCTGTTGTACAAATTTCTTCTTATTAGACTGACATCTATCGATGACAAATTCTCAGGCAAATGATTTGAAAGAACGCTTTTAATAATTTTTGAAGGTTTCTCCGATATGTCTTCCTCAGCTTTGCGCTTGCATGAAGTCGTCACTATTTTTCTCTCCAACGTAGTTTCATCGGACTCGTGGTTGTGGATTAATTCACTTCTAGTAACTGTGTATTCCGCACCAACAGTGTACAGTTTGGCTAAACATCTTAAATTTTTCTTTATACACCTCCAACGTACTTCACCACTTTTTAATACGTCCTGTTTACAAAACTGAAACTTTTCTACAACTAGTAAGTCACAACCGCGTGAACTCTTAATTACTGAAACTGATGCCATCGTATACAAATAATATATTTTATGCTTTCTATCGACTAGTAGCTTAAAGATAAGTTATAATACTGACTAGCTATAATAATTTTATACCTGTTATTTGTGAATTTTATACATTTAAAGGAATAATCTTAAGTAGGTACAACATAGTTATTAGAATAAAGAGATAAGTAAATTAAAGGTATTTCCGACAGGTACACAGGATTAGGTATTAAGCGTAATTACCAATATTTTAATCTCATCGTAAACATCAACCCCTCGGCCGAAATTACCCCTGTCATAAATGGTACCCTTTGATTTATGCAGGTAGGCCAAGGGATTACCGGCCGAAATTACGCCCGCCGACCGCTTCTAACGACAGATATTTTGACTTAAATAGTGCTTAAGTTTCTAGAAATGGAGTTATTTGATTTTCGATAAACGTGACAAATAGTAGTGACTAAAAATGGAAGCAGTTTGTGAGTATACGCCAGTGAAAAAATTAAAACTAGACCATTTATCGAGTGCTGTAGTGAATGTGTACCACTATTTTAAACATCAAAATCCCTCAAACACTATTGACAGTGTAGTTGAAACAACATCTAAGGCAATGGGATATGGAAAATCTACAATATATAGAGTTCTAAAGGAGGAAAAATCAGGTGGAGTAACCTCACCAAAGCCGAAACCAGGTAGACCAAAACTATTAAAAGTCAACGTGGACGAGTTTTTTAAAAATGCTATTCGTAAGCTTGTTCACTCATTTTTTATAAACAAGCAAATACCAACTTTAGATAAAGTTTTGCAAGCCATTACGAATGATGTTGATTTACCCACAATAAGCCGGGATAAACTATGGAAAGTGTTACATGAGTTAAACTTTAAATTTGAAAAAATGGGCAGACACTCAATGATAATTGATTCTGAAGAAATTGTATGTTGGAGAAGACAGTACCTCAGAAGAATACAACAAGTTAAAGCTCAAAATAAAAATATTTATTATTTAGATGAAACATGGGTTAATGAAGGACATTGTGTAGGAAGAGTTTGGAAAGACAAAAATATAAAATCATCCCATCAAGCTTTTCTAGAAGGATATACTACTGGTTTTAAGGAACCTATAGGAAAAGGTAAAAGATTAATTATTTGTCATATAGGCAGTACAAACGGTTTTCTTGAGAATGGTTTACTCTTATTTGAATAAAAAAAAACCGTTGATTATCACGAAGAAATGAATGGAGACGTGTTTGAGGAATATTTTGAACAGATGATTCAATTCATACCAAAAGGATCGGTTATTATAATGGACAATGCAAGTTACCACTCCAGATTACTTGAACCTTTACCAACCACTAAATGGAAAAAGGATGAAATTGCAAAATGGTTATCTTCTAAAAATTTAGCCTTTGACAATACAATGCTGAGGGCAGAATTGTTAACTATTGCTAAAAAACATAAGCAAAATTATAAAAAATATAATATTGAGGAGATAGCCAAAAAACGAGAAATTGAAATCCTTCGTTTACCACCCTACCATTGTGAGATGAATCCGATAGAATTAATATGGGCTCAAGTTAAAGGTTATGTTGCCAGAAATAACACGACTTTTAAATTATCAGATGTTAAAAATCTCTTCAATAAGGCAATATCTGAAGTAACAAGTGAAAATTGGCAAAAATGTATTAGACACGTTACAGAAATAGAAAAAAAAATGTGGGAGCTAGATAACATAATTGATATTACTATAGAGCCCATTGTAATTTCTCTAGAATCAGATGGTGAATCTTCTGACACAGAGTGCGAGGAACCATAACTTTAAAATTATTAATTTATGTACTTTATTTTTAGATTTTAATTTTTTAAGATTTAATATTGTCGTATTTTTTGCATGTTGCTCGTCAAATTTTATCCTTGCGGTTGGTTTTGTTTTTCTCATATACCTACTTAATTGTTTTTTTAGCTCCTCATATTAATTTATAAATAATTGTAATTATCTGTACATATTATATACATATTTTATAAATAAACATATGCCTAAAACAAAATGCCTAAAATAATATTGACTTTTTCTTCATTTTACCCAAATTAAATTACTACTTACGAATTATGTTTATCTATCTAAAATTGGTAATCTAGGTATAAATAACTAAAACAAATTAAATATTTCTATTTCCATATTAATTTAATTTTGAAAACGCACGTCTATGGTTTACTGCCTTTAACACTGATAACTGCAAAACATTTCTGGGAATTTACTCTCTCTTGATTTTCAAATAGACTATAGCATGCTTTTAAAGCATGGGAACTTAACCTAACAATTCCATGCTTGGAAAGTCTACCAGTGAAAATGTGACAAAAGCAGGATTAGGATATTTTTTGTATGATAAAGATCCAGGATCCCTTCTTCCAAATAATTAACAGCAGGTTAAATCTTTGAGCTTTATTTAACCGAGACAACCAATATTTTAGTCTGCAAAAACAGGTAAAGTTCTTCCATTCACAATTGAAGAACAAATTTCGCAGTCTCGAGGCGCCATTCATTGAGCAGCATGGACGCAGATTATTGATTTTATTTAAGTATTTGATATTTTAAAAACTGAAAAAATATACACAATTTTTCCAAATTTCTTAGTTGTATGGGCGTATCCATTTCTTTCTAGCGCTCTCTCACTTGACTTACCCCATAAATCAAGTAGAAAAAGTTCTTTCCAACGCTCTCTCACTTGACTTACCCCATAAATCAAATAAAAAAAGTAATTTCCAACGATCTCTCACTTAAATTACCCCATAAATTAAGTGGAAAAGTTCTTTCCAACGCTCTCTCACTTGACTTACCTCATAAACTTGATATAATGTTAAGAACCTAAAATATGATGCTAGTTTAAAAATTACTAACTATAACTTTCAGTATTATTTCTAGGAATTATGCATATTTCACGTTAGATATTTTATATAGTTGTGGGGACATATGCATAATTCATAAAGAAATACCAATACGCACATTATGCGTAATATTCAAATAAAAACATAATATAATTAATTATAATTATTATCGACTTGAGTATAATCGAAAATTATTATTTGCAGTAATGGACTGTAATTCTAGAGGTTTCAAGATAGTAATGAATATTATAGGAGAAAAAAATAGAACTGAACCAGATCAATTTGGGCCAAAATAAAACTGTGACGACGGCGTTGGAATAAATTTAAAAAGTTTAACACCAACAATGAATCATAATTCGACAGAAATCTTTGAATCAGATTTTAATAACTTGATAGAAGAAGTTCAACTAACAAAAGAGCTCTTTCACCTGGAAGGAAACGACGTAGAAAATTTAATTTTTAATGTAGATAAAGAGAACAACATGTTGAATGAGTGCGAGAAAATAACTGAAATTTATTAAAATGTTCCGAGTAGGGATGAACTGAAGGAAATAGCAGATATTTCGAATAAAGAAACTGTACCTGGTATAAGCACCATTGATGAGGGAGGTCTAAATGAGAAAGCCGACGAAGAATAGGGCTCAGAGAGTAATGAAGAACCAATTGTTGAAGCAGAACAAGGAACGTCTGAGAGATCAGAAAAGGAAGTTTTAAGAAACGAAGGTACTAAAGAAAAATCTTCAAATGAAGACATTCCAAGAAGTAGAAAGAAAAGAAGGTTAATTGAAAATATAATACCATTAAAAAAGTAGGGAAATGGGTTTGGAATACTTAGACAGGAAGAGCAATCAATGTATCATTGAAAAAAATAAGAAATGCTGAAAGCACGATGTAACTGTACAAAAAAAAACTAAAAAGAAAGAGACAAAAATTCAATGTTACAAATTAACAGAAGACAATAGAAAAGATATTTTTAAAAGGTTCCGGCCGTAAAATAATTATGTAATTTTTGCAAAAATTCTCAAGAACTAAGTAAAACGAGCCAGGCATAGGATTAATACAGAAACTAGTAAGCTAACAGCTTCATATCAATATTTCCTTTACTTAAAAAGTGAACAAAAAAGAGTATGCAACATTATGTTCTCTAATACCTTGGGAGTTTCTATCAAAACCATCTCAGAATGGATAAAAAAAGATAAATCTAGCCCTATACGAAAAGACGTCGGCGATATTGTTGAAGAAGAAAATAATATGGCGAGAAGATGTTTCAGGTTTGAGAGTCAAAGAGTAGAGTTGAAAAGTTTCTTTGATACTTTGCCCAAGATTGCATCTCATTATTGTAGAAAATCAACGAAAAATAAACGGTTTTGAAAATTAAAACTAACTTTTCCGCATCTGTGATCTTGAACAATATTCTATCATAAAATTGTTACTTGTATACACTTCGGGGAATGTATCGTGCCAACAAACCGAAATTTCTCCAAAAATAACCAAAAATGTAGTATATCTGGATTTATAGGACCCACTGTACTCGCTCTAGTCAGCTGGAAATCAATAGGGTACATCTGTGACACCTTGAACAATATTCAATCTTAAAATTGGTCACTTGTATACACTCTGTAGGCTGTATCGTGCTAACAAACTGAAAGTTCTCCAAAAATGACAAAAACATCGTACTTAAAGTACTATAGCACCTGTTGTACTGGCTCTGGTCAGCTGAACATCAATAGAGTTCATCTATGAGATGTCCTGAATAATATTCAGTCATAAAATTTGGGACTTGTTGAACTCCGGAGGCTGTATCGTGCTAACAAACTGAAATTTCTCAAAAAATGACGAAAATGTCGAACGTTCAAGTACCATAGCATAAGTTGTACTGGTTTCAGTGAACCGAAAATCAATATGGTTCATCTTTGAGGCGCTCTAAATAATATCCAATCATAAAATTGGTCACTTGTATATACTCCGGAGGCTGTATCGCGCTAACGAACTGAAAATTCTCCAAAAATAACAAAAATTTGGTACTTCAGGTACCACAGCGCCCATTGTACTGGCTTTAGTGAGCTGAATAGCAATATGGTTCATCTTTGAGACGCTCTGAATAATATCCGATCATAAAATCGGTCACTTGTATATACTCCCGAGGCTGTATCGTGCTAACAAACTGAAATTTCTCAAAAAATGACAAAAATGTCGAACGTTCAAGTACCATAGCACCCGTTGTACTGGTTTTAGTGAACTGAATATCAATAGGGTTCATCTTTGAGGCGCTCTAAATAATATCCAATCATAAAATTGGTCACTTGTATATACTCCGGAGGCTGTATCGTGCTAACAAACTGAAAATTCTCCAAAAATAACAAAAATTTGGTACTCCAAGTACCACAGCGCCCATTGTACTGGCTTTAGTGAGCTGAATAGCAATAGGTTTCATCTTTGAGACGCTCTGAATAATATCCGATCATAAAATTGGTCACTTGTATATACTCCCGAGGCTGGTATCGTGCTAACAAACTGAAATTTCTCAAAAAATGACAAAAATGTCGAACGTTCAAGTACCATAGCACCCGTTGTACTGGTTTTAGTGAACTGAATATCAATAGGGTTCATCTTTGAGGCGCTATAAATAATATCCAATCATAAAATTGGTCAGTTGTGTATACTCCGGAGGCTGTATCGTGCTAACGAACTGAAAATTCTCCAAAAATCACAAAAATTTGGTACTGCAAGTACCACAGCGCCCATTGTACTGGCTTTAGTGAGCTGAATAGCAATAGGGTTCATCTTTGAGACGCTCTGAATAATATCCGATCATAAAATTGGTCACTTGTATATACTCCCGAGGCTGTATCGTGCTAACAAACTGAAATTTCTGAAAAAATGACAAAAATGTTGACCGTTCAAGTACCATAGCACCCGTTGTACTGGTTTTAGTGAACTGAATATCAATAGGGTTCATCTTTGAGGCGCTCTAAATAATATCCAATCATAAAATTGGTCACTTGTATACACTCTGGAGGCTGTATCGTGCTAACAAACTGAAAGTTCTCAAAAAATGACAAAAACATCGTACTTAAAGTACTATAGCACCTGTTGTACTGGCTCTGGTGAGCTGAATATCAATAGAATGCATCTATGAGATGTCCCGAATTATATTCAGTCATAAAATTTGGGACTTGTTGAACTCCGGAGGCTGTATCGTGCTAACAAACTGAATTTTTTCAAAAAATGACAAAATGTCGAACGTTCAAGTACCATAGCACCCGTTGTACTGGTTTTAGTGAACTGAATATCAATAGGGTTCATCTTTGAGGCGCTCTAATTAATATCCAATCATAAAATTGGTCACTTGTATATACTCCGGAGGCTGTACTAACAAACTGAAAATTCTCCAAAAATTTGGTACTTCAAGTACTGTACTGGCTTTAGTGAGCTGAATAGTAATAGGGTCACTTGTATACAGGCTGGACGCTGTATCGTGCTAACAAACTGAAAATTCTCCAAAAATGACAAAAATTTGGTACCTCAAGTACCATAGCACTCGTACTGGCTTTAGTGAGCTTAATCTCAATGGAGTTCTTTTAGACACTCTGAATAATATCCAATCATAAAATTGGTCATTTGTATATACTCCGGAGGCATTATCGTGCTAACAAACTGAAATTTCTCCAAAAATACAGTACTCAAAGTACTATAGCACCTGTTGTACTGGCTCTGGTGAGCTGAAAATCAATAGGGTTCATCTGTGACATGTCCTGAATAATCAATCATAAAATTGAAGACTTGTTGCACTACGGAGGCTGGAGGCTGTATCGTGCTAACAAGACATGTAACGAAAAGTGGCCGACGACAACGACGACGACATACACACAGGATTTTTTTCCTAAAAACCGTTTTTTTGTGTTGTTGTTGATGATAAACGTAAAAATAACTAGAAATTTTGTTTTCAAAATTCCAACTTTTTTTGGGATTTACCAATACTTTTCTCGCATATTAGATAGGTTGGGCGGAAAAGTAAAATGTATCTGGAACCGCGATTTAAATCAAAAGCTGAGCTTTTTTCACTTTTCAACGAAGATTTGTTGTAAAAACCATAAAAGTGAGGCACTAAGTATTGCTACTTTTTCAAACATGTTTGAAGATTTAAACCTAGCACTCTTCTCACCCAAAAATATATAAATATCATTTATATACATACCATATTGCAAAGAAAGATGCACGTAATGAAAAGATACAAGACAAAAGTTCGAACAATATAGTGTTCACAATGGATCTTCAATCCGTACTTTTATGTCCAAAATCAAATGTATCAGCTCTGTATTACCAAATTAAGCTGATTGTGCACAATTTTACTATTTTTAATTTACAGACAAAATATGGATATTGTTTTATCTGACATGAGGGTGAAGGGGAGCTTACTGCTAACTGTTTCACATCCATAGTTTGTAAATTTGTTAGCAATGAAGTCATTTGCAATCTGGAGCCTACACAACAAATAATATTATACAGTGAGGGAGGTAGTGCTCAAAATCGTAATTCCTTCTAACGGTTTGTTGAATCTAACAGTTGAGAAAGGAGTTTGTATCTTACAAAAATATTTGGAAAAGGGCCATACTCAGATGGAGTGTGACTGTATGCACGCATCCGTAGAGCGGAGATTGAAAGGAAGAACAATTAATGTACCTGCTGATTACGTAGAGATATGTAAATCAGCACGAAAAACTCCGAAGCCCTATGAAGTACGCTATTTAAATCATGAATATTGTGATCCCAATGTAGCAGATCTGAGAGCCTTAAAATATAATTTTAATGGTACAATTGAATACAAAATGGAACATTCCGAAGAATTCAGAATTCTACCAAACAGAATGAAAACAAACCCTCAGTATATTTTAGACGGATCCTTACCGATTTTATATCGGGATCAATTGAAAATCAAGAAAAAAAGTTTGAAAATCTTATGTTCTTAAAGAAAAGAATTACCACAATTTTTCTGATAATTTGAAACATGAATGATAGTTTTTTCATGTTTGGTAAATATTTCAAAAATAAACCTTTAAATCATTGTAGTAGTATACTTTTTTAAATAGGAATTTTGCATAACTCCATTTTTCACTCTTGCAATCATAACATTAATAAAAAAAACAATATCAAGAAGTTCTCCCATATAATTAAGTGACATCCTTAAAAAATCAACAACTAATCTTATATTTTCATGCAGTAAATCAGTTATACCTCTCTCCTGTAAAATTATAGTTTTTGGACTTATGCACTTTTCACATTAGGCCAATGATATGGAGTATCAAAAATGTGGCAAGACAAAAATATAACCAGTGCTCGCTAAGCTTCCATGGAAGGTGTGTCAACGGGTATTAAGGTACCTTCAGGAAAAGGGAATAGACTAATAATCGTCCATATTGGTAGCTAACCTTTCAGTCGTGCCCAGGGCCCGGAAAAAGGCCTTGGAAAAATTATAAACTATTTAGTTAATTTGAATTTTAACATCAAAAGAAAACCGTATCTGATAAAGAAAATTAGGTTTATATTGGTATATATAAGGATATTCCTGTTACATAATATGCATAATTTTAAATACATTTAAAAACATAAAACGTTGGCAATCAGCACTCTTTTAAAGCGTTTTTGTTTATTCCGCTATAACCAAAAAAGCTTTATGTTTTGCCGAAGAGACGACGAAATTACGTAAAAAACTATCATATTTAGATTTTTGTTCTGTTCTCAGTTTCCAAGTGATATTGGCAAGCTATCAATATCAGTCGAACTCCAAAGTTTCATTTTAAATAAAATTGTAATAATTTCTATTTACCATCGTCTGAACGCGAACCCTGAAATGTAACTTAAATCTTAAGTTATAATTATTAACTAATATATTATGTTTGTATATTTCCTATAGGAATTTTACGGGAAAAAAAATTAGGGCAATATTTTAATACCTTCTTGTTTTGAAAATTCATCATTTTAGTTCTTTCAAAATATCTCAAATACCAACAGTGGTAAAATCGCAAAGTAAACGGCATTCAATGAAAAACTTAATTATTGTACTGTCTTTTACTATCTCAACAGTTTTCGAAGTCGAAATATAAGGTTCGCTACCAATTTCAAACACACTGTATTAATTGACACTATTATTGCATTACCCAAAAATTTAAATTAGTCCAACATTAATAAGTTTTTAATTTTAAAAGGGTAGAAGAAAGAAAAATATGAGTTACAAACATCAAATTGGTAGTGAGAAGCGTAAAAAGGCTAAGGGAAAATAAAAGAGAAAAACAAAAAAACGCAATGTCGGCATTCCTCAGAAAAGAACTAGAAAATCGATAAGATCTTCCTGAACCGCCATTAAAAGATGAGGAAATAAATGCTTCAACCAGCAATATTAATAATACTATCGAGTTACAAGAAAACAAAGTCGCGAACGATGATAATAACGTCTTCGTAAGTGATTTATTGGAAATTGACCAAGAAACTTCTCCACTATTTCCTTGTGATCTAGCAGACTGGCCTCAAAATATAACCTCGAAATTTCAAGAATATTTTCTTAAAAACAGACCTGAACAAAATATTGACAAAATAAGTGGGTGTCTAAAACAATTGGATGGTAAAAAATCTAGAAGTTTACAAAGTTCAATATTCTACAAATTTAAAGAAAATGGCGAAAAAGTCCTTCGTGAGTGATTGGTTTACAGTCCCAAATTGTTTATTGTTATATTTGCAATTTTTTTTTCGAAATAAGATATCAAGCCGATGGCTACACAGACTGGAAAAATGCGACTCAGTACTTAAAAAACCACGAAAGGTCTTCTGAACACGTAACCTCCGTCGGCATAATGATTAATAGAAGTCGAATAGAGGGAAGGATATATACAGAAATCAGAAAAAGTTACTTTCAGGAACAATACTACTGGAAAAATGTTTTATTAAGAGTGCTTGCTACCATTAAGTTTCTATCAAAAAGTGGTTTGCCATTTTATGGTTCCACGACTAAACTTTTTACAAAAGGGAATGGTAACTATTTAGGCTCGTTGGAATTTCTTAGTGAGTTTGACCCGTTTTTAGCCGGACACCTCCAGAAATATAGTGACATTGGTAGTGGGCATGTTAATTATCTTTCTTCGACCATTTGCAACGAATTTATTCACCTTCTTGCAAATGAGGTAAAAAAATGTATTATCACCGTCGATTCAACGCCTGATATTTCACATATCAATCAATTAACTGTGATTATAAGATATATTTTATCAAATGGTCAACTAGTAGAAAGGTTTTTAGGTTTTGTGGAAATATTTCTCATACTGCAAAAAGTCTATCGAATGCATATGCAGTATTACAAACCAAATTAAGTGACCTTAATATCAATTACTGCAGAGGCCAAAGTTATAACAACGCATCCAATATGTCCGGAAAATATAACGCATTGCAGGCAAAAATTGAAGAGAAGACAAATAATGCACATTTTGTACCATGTTTCAGTCATTCTTTAAACTTGGTCGATGCACAGATGGGAAGTACTTCAAAAATGTCATATCTGTTTCAAAAACTAAATTACTATTGGTTAAGAAAATATGTGACACAATATGGTCAGCACGAGCTGATGCTATTAAATATATTGCGCTTGGTTTTAGTGAAATAAAAACAGCGTTAGTAGAGCTAAATGACGATGCAAACCAAAAAAAGTCTACCAGAACAGAAGCTGGAGATTTACTTCACAAAATGAATACATTTTAATTTGCCTTGATGACAGTGATTTGGAAAAGAATCCTAGACAGAATAAACTCCACCAGTAAATCTGTACAAGATAATCAAGCAAATTTAACTGCGGCTTGTACACTATACAGTGGTTTGATCGAATTTGTCAATAGTTTTAGAGGACAGTTAGATGAAGTTGAAGAGGAATCCAAAAAATTCAGCCAAATAATAATGTTTACAAAAATGAGATTTTAAGGGTTCGTAAGAGAAAACACTGCTTTGATGAAGGCCCTGCACAATATATTACTTTAAGAGGTGCTGAGAAATTTAAAATAAATACTTTTTTCCTGCTGTCCCTCGATAATCCGACAGTTAAGGGACCGAGAGAGTGTCGGATTACCGAAAATGTCGGATTACCAAAAATGTCATATTATCAAAGATGTTTTATTCTTAATGCGTTTGAACACAATGAAGTTAAAAAAAAAGGAAGAAACAGTAAAGGTACATGTAATTTACGAGTATTAATACCAGGATACAAAATGACAGTACATGCATGTAAGTTTTTAAAAGAAATACGGAAAGAAATTTAAGTAAAATACATATACAATATGTACATACATATTTACACATTAAAGAAGTCTGATTTTCTTCGTACGCAGGAAGTCCGTCATTGCTTGTTCTTGAATCCCTTTTAACATCAAAATATTTGAAAAGTCTAATTCTCTCTCCTCACACCAACGAAGCAAAGTTTTCGTTGCCGATAACGCTTCATCTCAGCTGACGGTGAAGTTTTTCTCTGGCACTGCCTCCTCGTTCACTTCGTCATCTACTGTCATGACTTCCTGGATTATTTCTGCGTCTGATACATCAGTAGCAAGGTTGTCCTCAATAATCCATGTTCTGAATTCCTCACTTGATGCTGGCGGAAGTCCCACTTCGTTACAAATTTCAAGTGCAGCCTCCAAAATAGATTCAGAATCGTTGGAAGAAGAGTTGCATGTTGTAAGATGTGGGTTGTTAGGCCAAATATTCTTCCAAGATTTTATCAAGGTTCTGCTTTTTAGTTGCTGCCAAGCAAATGCTGAATTCAAAATCGCATCCTTAATGTTAAAGGATTTCAAAATGGCTGCAATGTCATCATTAGGTTGACTGACAACATCCATTAAAAGGCGCTTTTTGTAATGTGCCTTGAGAGTCTTTATGACGTTTTGGTCCATTGGCTGGATCAAATCGGTCGTGTTTTTGGGCAAGTACATTACCTCAATGTAACCATCGGCAGGGTGTCCGGGTGCGTTGTCAAGCAATAGAAGGGCTTTCACTGGTAACTTCTCCTTTTTTAGTTCTTGCTTAACTCGAGGGACAAAGCTTTTAAAGTACCAATCATGTGACCCATGCACGGCTTTGACACATGTAGGTTACTGGTAAAGATTCGACCTTTACATTTTTTAACGCACGTGGGTTTTTTTATTTACCAACAACTAACAGTTTTAACTTGTGAGTTCCTGACGCATTCGCACATACCATCAGAGTGATTCTTTCTTTTCGTAATTTTCTTCCAGAAACTTTCTTTTCATCTTCAGTTACAAATGACTTTGTTGGTAGCTGACGCCAATTCAAGCCGGTTTCATCGGCGTTATAAATTTGTTCAGGAACTAGGCCAAGTTCATTGATTTTTGCGTCCAATTTTCCAATGAATTCCTGGATTTGAGACTCGTTAGCAGACGCTTTTTCGCCACTCATCTGCATAAATCGTATACCATGGCGTTTTTTGAAGTTTTCAAACCACCCGTGACTAGCGCGGAAGTCAGTTTTCTTTCTTATTTCTTGGTAAAAAAACTGGGCTTTTTGTTTCAAAATGTCTCCTGAAATAGGTGCATTCCGGTTTCGCTGCTGTTTGAACCAAATGAAAAGAGCGTCTTCGACCTCGGGCAACTCGCAGTCTTAAGAGTTTTTCTGTTCCTGGGCTCATCATCAACAGACTTTATGAATTTTTCAATTTTTTCCCTATTTTTCACAATATCGTAGACAGTAGGTCGTCCAATGTCATACTCTTTAGATATTGCACTCGGAGTTTCACCACGGTCTATTCGTTTAATAATTTCCCATTTTTCAGATAAACTTAATGTTTTATGTTTACGTTTCACACTTGTGCTTGCTATTTTTACACTGTCACAGAGCGGAGGGAGGAGGATTCATGTCACTACAGGTTTGTTTTGCTTCCTGCCGGAGCGGAGGGAGGGAGATGCATGTTGCTGCCGGTAGCGCGTCGGACTACCGAGTACGTCGGATTAAAAAGTGTCGGATTATCGAGGGACAGCTGTATGTGACAAATTGATTTTTGAATTAAGAATGAGAATGCAAGCATATGATTGTGTAAACGAAATTTTCGGATATTTTTTAATGAACATCAAATGAAAAATTTAATGTAAGTATAAAAAATATTACAATATGGATGTGGATACTACGGAAGATTTAGTAGATGAAATTGTACAGTTTAAACCACTTTATAAATCAAATGATATTTCCTCTAATGACCCCTATGAAATGTTAAAATTTTTATTTGATTACAATATTTTGTCAACCTTCTCTAACATTGAAGTATTGTTGAGTATATATTTAACTATTCCGGCGAGAAAACATTTTCTACATTAAAACGGGTAAAATCATATCTGAGAAACTCATTAAATGAAGAAAATGTTTCATTGTTGGCTATTCTAAACGTAGAAAGCGATATTCTCGATAAATTGAAAATAAATGATATAATAGATAAGTTTTCAGAAATGAAAATACGTAAGAAAAAATTTAATTAGTTTTTTCTTTTTATTAATTATTATTTATTTTGTTCGTTGTTCCTTAGAAGGGGAGTTTTTTTTTATTTTTGTTGTGTTGTTAATTTTTAGTTAGAAATTTTGTTAAAGTAGTTTTTTGTTGTGTTGTTAATTTTTAGTTAGAAATTTTGTTAAAGTAGTTTTTTGTACTAAATAATATGTTTTTGCCAAATAAATCGTTTTAATTATTTATTTGGAAATATTATTATTTATTCAACATTTTTAGCTTGGCTAATTTAGAAATAGGCACTGGTCGTGCCATACGAGATATTACCACGAGGACATGAATTCGTATGTTTTTGAAGACTATTCTGGAGAACTGATAGAGTATCTTCCGGCTGATTCAATAGTAGTTATGGATAACGCAAGCTATCATTATCGACGCATATAAAAGACTCCAACTTCATCTTGGAGAAAATAAGAAATTATTAACTGGTTAACCATCAAAAGCATTAATTTGAGCATAAAAAAGGAACTATTAACTATAGCAAATTTACACAAACATGGTTTTATGAAATATGCCGTAGAAGATATATCAGAACAACATAGTGTAACTGTTGTGCATACACCGCCATATCGTTGCGAACGAAATCCTATAGCTATAGAACTTATATGGGCGCGAGTGAAAGGTTTTGGACATTCAAAATGAAAGACGTTAAGCTACTGTTTGATCAAGCATTAAGGAAATGGCGCCGGAGAAGTGGCGAAAAGCGGTCCAGCATGTCATTAAAGTGGAGGAGAAAATGTGGGATCTTGAGTACTTGATCGATCGGACCGTCGACCCATTAATTACAACATCGGGAGGAGATGACAGTTCCTCAAATGACGAAGAATATGATGATGTTTTTATCATTTAATTGCTGTATAATGTTTAATAACAAATAAGTGTACTTAATAGTACATATAGTAATAGTAAATTATTTCCTTTTTACGAGTATCCTACCTATTCAGTGTTTGAGAATAGATAACAATAGGCAAAACCCATAAATTGACCCAAACCCGGGTGATACTACCTGCACTTAAGAAAAAGAAATAATTTTACAATGAAATCATTTCCAAACTATGAAAGTGGCTTAAATATTCGTTGGGTCACTAGGTAGTGCCTTTGCATACCTAATGAGGTTTTATCACTATATATCTTTCTGAAATTTTTGGGCTTTAGTTGTTTGAATTATCAAATATTTTTGATTAATCTATTGTTATAAATGAAGCTAACACATAAACGTTGATAAACGTAAAACTGTAAACAATCAACTATGTTAGGTTACAGGACATTATGATATATCCCTACTGCGCATGCACTTGGCCTAGAAATTGTGTAGAAATAGAACATGTTCTATTTTCAGACACACTCTTATTATGAAAAAAAGTAAATACTCACCCTAGATAATATTTTAATGGAGCTCGGCCAGGATGACACTATTCCGTTGATAAGTAGAAAACTTTTATGGACTACTTTAAAAAATATGGATTTTGCTTGGGAAAAGCATAACCGTAAAGCACTTTTACTGGAAAGCGATAACATTGTTTGCTGGCGACGAAAATACTTAAAGTATGAAGCAGTACAGAACAGAGCAGAAGAAAATATTTTATCTTGATGAGACTACCTGCACTTGAGAACAAGAAATAATTTTACAATGAAATCATTTCCAAACTATGAAAGTGGCTTAAATATTCGTTGGGTCACTAGGTAGTGCCTTTGCATACCTAATGAGGTTTTATCACTATATATCTTTCTGAAATAGACTATAGTTGTTTTGGCAGAATTGCATACACTTAAATATGAATATTAGCAACCAGTTTGTTCTTAGAACAATTTTTAGTAATAATGTATGCAAAATTGTCGTCAAATAGTTTTAAAGTACTGGGCAGAAATAGTTTTTAAATAAAACAACCTGTAAGGAGCCACATTTTATCTAAGTGATTCAGGTTAAATCTTAATAGTTTGACAAGAGATTCAATAGTTAAAATATTTCCATGTATTTATGAAACACCCTGTACATAAAAACATGCTCGGCATCTTTTGTATTACAATTATATAAAGATCCCCAATAAACGAATACAATCAACAAAACTAACAACAAAATATTTCTATTGTTCTCCCAAAGGGTTTTCACTTTGAAAAAGATGATATTAAATACATTATAGTACCTAAAGGTTTGATTTATTGGAGTCCCTGTAATTTATTTCGTCGATATCTTGACAACAAGCTGATAAGTCGGTTGTATTATGGTTATCAATGGACGTTGAAAAACTGGATACGACAGGTCACTATGGAAAGGCTTAATCCTGTTAACAAAACGAAACCAGGTAGAAAAGGTTACAGACGCGATGAGTATAAATAATAACTATCAAGTGTCCCAAAATGTTTACCTCAATGAATTTTTATTCTCTATTTAGTATATTCACTAACGCATGTATTGAACGAAAATGCAGAGTTGACGAACTTAAAAATACTACAATGCTTTTCCAAATTGGTAAAATTTCCTGCAACGAAACAATATCGATAATACAAAATGGACACTTGACGTTTCGACAAATAGTATATTACGGACCCAAGGCCAGAAAGTTTAATTTCCAGGTGCGTATGATACAAGTCCGAGGCGAAGCCGAGGTTTTGTATCAAGCACGCCAGGGTATCCGATTTTCTGGCCTCGTGTCGTATACCATTTTTTTTCATCCCCTATCCTAAATTACGGTCTTCCCAGTCGCATTTCACTCCGGGAATAGCGGTTTTTGCTACCTACGAACCAAGACCAAAAAATTGAATGCCCTTGCATGCGTGATATAAAAGCCAAGGTGAAGCTCATTCTAGATAATCTTTATTGGTGAAGCCGAGGCTTTATATCCCGCACGACAGGACATCCAATTTTCTGGCCACGTGTTGTATGTTGATCTGAAAAACAATTGTTCCTGGAGTGAAATGCGACCGGGAAGACCGTACGTTCGAAAAGGGGATCAATTTAATTTTTATTTTTCTATAGGACGGCTGTTCACTTTAGGGTGAATTCAAGATTGGTTGGAAATTTCCCATATGGAATTTCGTATAATTGGAATTATACAGTTTTAATCTTATTGTTCATTCATCCAAATCAACGGATTAAGTGAAGATTAGTTTTTGAATGAAGAACAATTTTTGAATGAAGATTAGTTTTTGAATGACGACTAGTTTGTACTAAAATTAGTGAAGGTCTTTCAATCCGTACCCTTTTGAGAGACTTCATTACAGTATTCCAGTAGCTAGAAATGTAGGTAGGTGTTTTGAAAATCGGGTAAAACAATGTTTAAATGCAATGGGAGGTAACTTAGAGCAACTATTTTGATTAAAAAATATGTAGTTTTATTAAAATTTTATTTTATACTTTGAACGTTTTCAAGATGCCAATTGAAATCGCTCAGCAGACATAGCTAACTATAACAAACTTGCAGTATTTTCCAATAATGTCAATTTTATTCTTAAAAATCTAAATAACTCTATAACCGTCACATTTAGGTATAGAGAATAGGCCCGTGAAGATAGTGAAGTTTTCACGATTTAACTAAATTTAGTGTCATCGGTTAGAGCCTCTTAGTGCTTCTATACATTTCGTTAGTTCTTCCGTGGTTTGGTAGATATTGAATATCCAATTATTTCAAGGACAGCCCCAAAGTGTTTAGGATTAATTCCAAATTGGTGTAATTCGTTAGTGTTTATATTGTTTTCGTTAGTACTTTATTGGTTTTCCAGATATTTGACTTTATATTTTCAAGGTCAGCCCCCAAAGTGTTTACGATTAATTCCAAATTAGTGTCATTTGTTAGTGCACATTAGTACTTCAATAATTTTCGCTAGTGCTTTATTGGTTTTCGAGATATTTCATGTTATTTTTTGAGGTCAGGCCCCAAAGTATTCCCGATTCGATTAAATTTAGTGTCATTCGTTACTGCTTTCTTGATTTTCGAGATATTTGATAATAATTTATTGGCATTTCGGTGAAGTTAGCCCCTAAAATGTTCACGATTTAGTTAATTAGAGCTTTCTTGGTTTTCTAGTTATTTGATATTATTCATATTAATATCAGCTTCTAAAATTGTTTATGTTTGATTCCAATGATCTAATAACCCATAGATATAACATACATAAATAAACTTGTGGCCAACATCCAACTGTTTATTTTCGTGGGCCCCTCTATACTGATTGCCAAACTTACCCTATTACAAATATTGTTATGTACTGATAAACTTAAAACATTGTTTATAATTACTTTTGATATAGTTTTCCGAATAAATTTAATAAAAAATAAAAAAAATATATCTTTAAGGTTTGTATTGAAATTCAGAGTTTGAAAAAATATTCTTGCTACGACCACATAGGAAAGTGACATATATCGCACTGTCTAGTTCTATGGAAAGTGGCCTTTATTCATACGCGTACGAAAAAAAAAACTTATCCGTACGTGAACAGATAAAAAAGCTGTCAAATTGAATGTTGAAATGCTAGTCTATTTACCCCGCAATCAAGGTTATTTTGATGACCATGACACGTCTACGCTCTACCGGTATACAACCTGATGCAGGATCCGGTAAACTGAGACGTAACTTGTGGCTTGAGGCCCTCAGGGAGGTCCCACTGCTGCAGGCCAATACTGACTCTATTCCACCGTGATATGCCTTCCACAGGCCCTACAAGGTAATCTTTAAAAACAACGTACAAGATCCAACAGAAGAAGACGCAATCCGCATCTTCACAGATGGGTCTAAATCAAATGTGGGCTCAGGATGTGGAATTATCTCCAGACCCCTGAATCTAAACATAAAATGGGCAATGGGCTGCAATGCAAGTGTTGCTCAAACAGAGCTCCCTGCTATCTGCATCGCTGCAAAAGAGACTACCAAAAGGAAAGCCACTGAAAATAACATATACATCCTTACGGACAGTAGACAAACACTACTAGCCCTGAACAGACCACGTATTACATCAGGCCTAGTACTAGAATGTCACATGGCCTTAATCGAAGCCTGTAACAACAACACGGTCACTTTAGGCTGGATTAAGAGCCTTGAGAAATCGAAAGGAAACCGTATTGCAGACTCGCTAGCCAGGAAGGCAGCCTCCCAAAAACTTATGGGACCTGGCACTTTCATCGGCCTATCGGCGTCCGACCTATTAAAGGAACACCCCCTTAATAAGTTTAAGGGTAGATGTGACGACGCAGAAGGCTGCAGGCTTGCCAAGGACAGCAAAGTAGCCAAAAAATACGTGACTATGAACAGGCGGAACCTACGAACAGCCACGGGTATTCTGACTGGTCAGTGCCACCTACGAAAACACCTCCACAGACTGGGTCTCTCTGATACCCCACTTTGTAGAGGATGTGAGCAAGAAGATGAGACTGTCGAGCACATTCTTTGCGAATGTCAGACACTCTCTCATCTTAGGTTCCATGTATTCGGCGAGCAGATTAACACACGCCAGTATGAGGGAACTTAATTCAGGCGACGTTATCGCCTACTTCGAAGAAGTAGGCTAGATGACGAGCTAGAAGGAAGTTTTGAACCTCAGAAGGATGCACAATGGGCCAATTGTGGCCTAAGTTCGTCAAAAAAGAGTTCTATCCTCGGCCAGCAATACGGAAACTCCTCCTCAACTTTCCCCCTCTTCAACCCCCACAGAAAACCAAATGCCTCCCCCATCATTTACATTATCCCAAAATATACCTAAGCCTACTTTAAAAAACCTAAAACATCTCACAAAGAAGATTCCAAACTATCAACCAGTATCAATACTGGATTACACAATCTCTTTAAAAATAAACCGAATGATCTCATTCTCACTCAAACCCAACTGACTGCCTTCCTAGAAAATTCATTTGGCAGCTCAGACCCATTCAACAAAGCTCTTTCCTTTACTCCAAATATTCAAGGACTTCTAAACAATTCATCTCTCCTACGCTCCAAGACCAAAGAACGATCCTTTAAAAATCGAATCTCGAGAATTCAAAACAAAATAAAACATCAACTTAATGCTGAAGATACATCCGATGATAAAAGCAGCTGTACATCTGAAAATCTAACTGATGATGAGCTAAATAAACATCAGTACCAACACGACCAACAATCCACATAAGTACACACAATTACTCACAAAGCATTTTTTTTTCTATTTTTAAATATCATTAACCTTCAAGATAATACAATGGAATTGTGACGGTTTTTTTCCACGTCTGGAAAGAATCCAACAACTTATATCCGAGAAAAACATCCAAATACTATGCCTCCAAGAAACAAACTCAAAAGTCTCTAAACTCCCCCAATTAAAAAATTTTGGAGGCTATCACTACATATGTGAAAACTGCAATAGAGCTAGTAGTGGTACATCTATATTCACCTCTAACGAAGTATTCTCATCACTATTGCCTCTTACCACCGATCTTGATCAATGGATATCTTAAAAAGCAACATTTGCCATCTATAGTTATCTTGACACACTGCCAACGATTATATAAATAAGGAACTAGTAATTTCAATACATATTTCACACATTTCCACAAATTTCAAGATTTTTCAATCAAATAATATCGATTAAAACCGAAAAATTCTTTAAGAAGCATTCTGCATTCAGATAAAATTCCTCAAAAAATTTCACAATGTTATATAGCTGTTTGTGTTGATTGACCCCGTAATTATATTAAGAGGAGTTCCGCGGAAATCCTAGGAGATCCAAGGAAATCCTAAGGAGATCCACGGAAATCCGAGGAGATCCTGAGGGGAGGCAATCTTTTACCACAAAAAATGTCCAGTGGTTATTCCCTCGCCTCAAAGTTCCTAGTAATTTTTTTGTAATTTGATATTTTTTTAATAAATTAAAATAATCATTCAAAGGTATTTTTTGTTTGTATACCTATACCATACCTATTAAAACTCACTAATGAAGTTTCATACTATGTATTGTATAATGTGGTGCTCCAACCACATTTTTTTTTCAAAACAGTTCCTTGGCTCAGTTGCAGTTGGAACAATCCTGGTGAGATGAACTAGATTAGTGGAGTGGACTTTTATGTTTGTCGTTCACTTCTACACAAAAGGGTTGTTGTTTTGTTTTACTTCGATTAGGTTTTTGGAAAGAAGGACCAATTGTAATTTTACGTACACTTAAGTATGACAATATTAACAAATGTAAATCAAATTTTCTGGATGAGAAGAGACCTGCTCTCGGAGAAAGGTCACCTGTTTGACCTTTTTCCCTTCATGGATTACCTCTGCAAATATTTAATCAAAGAAGTGACCAAGGAAAGGGAATATCAAACCATTCAACATAAACATTAGAGGACCAAAATACCTACTGTCTATTTTTTCGTAGTTTAAAAGCAGGTTAATTATAGTCTCCAGTAAATAACAAATTTTGTTAAATTAAAGCTTGGCCATTTTACCAAGTTTAAAATAAAATGTGAATATTAATTTACATTTTTTACAGAATCTAGCAAATAGAAACTATTTAATGTAAAAAATTGTGATCCTTATAAAGCAATAAAACATACAAATTGGGTACATTTTTTCATATTGTCAGGTACCAGGTACCCTATTACATGCTATGTAAATTCTTATAGATCCACTGAATAGGTATGCAAAAATGGCTGAACACGAACTAATTAGTTACCTAGTTAATTTAAAGTATTACTTAATAATTTTGATGTTAATGTGAACATTTTAAATACCGTTTCTGATAAATCATTTATTAGCTGGAATTTCCATTGACATTAATTATATTTAATTTCTATTTCGTTGTGTTTTACTAATAATCGTCTGCTGTACCTTTAAAATTTATTGTGAATAGGTTATTTATCTTGCCATATATGGTCAATCATTGTATACATTAGTTCGTTTAACTTTGATTTACAGGAATACCAAACTTTATAACATCGACCTTTTCACTTTTCATAATATGTTTATTTATTTGTGATTTATTTATATTTCTATAAGAAATACAGTGATAAACTTCTAATCTATTCTTTACCAGTTTCACCCATTTCCTATCAATTTTGGATACGAATAGAATGACTGATAACGATATTACTTAGTCGTGATGAACTGTTTCTTGGGGCGAAGTCGAACAGATCGTCTAATATCTAGGAGCATTTGATTATAATTTACATGTACGCCAGAGGCCAGTCCTATCCACAAAATTTACAACAAACCTCTCCAAATCATTAATATCTAGTAAAATAATTATGTCGGTAGTGTGTCGTCTACGATAAGAATAATAGTTTGAATAGAAAATGTTGCAACCACTGTTTGTTGTCCCCAACATCCCTCAAGAATGTGCACTCCGTAAATAACTATTATTATCTCGGCTTAGTTCTAAATAAAATGAAAATTATAAACTTACCAACAATAAGGTTAAGATTTTCACTGTTTTTTAACAATTCGGCCGACAAAGTTTAACAATAAATGTTGGTTTACTAAGTGTTGGTGGTAAACAACTGTTAAGTTTAAAGCGTTTTCATCTGTCGTTAAAATCTAGACAGACGAGCTCTAGACTGAAGGTAGGCAATTGTGAAATGTGCCGGAGGCTTCAGTTTCGCTGGCTACTACGTTTACACATTTGTATAAAAAATATTACTGTTGGGCATTGTGTTAAATAAGTTGTGAAAATGTATTTAAAATGTTTAACATAATGAGGTGATAATGAATATAAGTAAATTGAAACTATATGTTCAGAATCACAAATATATCAGTAAAATCTGGACCATCAACATTTTTAGGATATAGGTACCTCTATTTATGTCGTAAACTGTTTTTTATAAAGTTTTTGAATTTACAATTAACATTCAATATTATAAAATTGTTTTATCGTTCATGTATAAATGATAAAAATACATAATCCAAAGAGAAAAATGTTGTTTTTCATTTTTGTATCGGTTTATTCCGCACTTGATCCTACTTTGCATTTGCTTAGGTATGAACTCATTAATAAGGAGCCATGCATGTGTCATGTATAGAGGGTTTTACGTTATTGCCTATTGAAATTGCCACAAATGCCTGCATATACAATTTCTGATATATTTTTTGTTGTCTCCATTTGAAAATCATTTGAAAAATGCAGCAGAGTTTTCAGCGTTTATAAAAAGCATCAACTTACAACAACAAAATAGGTATATTCATTGGTAAAGAAAGAAGAAAGGGTATAAAAAGATAATAAAAAATTCTCTTAACCCTTTCGAGACGGCTGACGGCAAATGCCGACGGTACGAAATTGGTCCACCGGCCCAGTGTCGGCTATATACGACAGGGGTGGAACATACTCCTCGGACCAATGTCGATCATTTACGACACCTTTAAAAATTAAACTTGTCAGAGAGACCAGTGTCGGCTATATCTGTTCAATATTGCATGTCCCCAGTCCCCACAGACCAGTGCCTTCAGAATCCGACACCGTCGAGTATAGACGACAGCGGGCGCTCGGTATTTTTCGGTGCAAAACAACGTGTGTTGGAAGACCAAATAGTTTCGTCTTGTTATTTGATGTGCGTAGTAGTCAAGCTTAGTTTTTTGCGGTTTGTTATTGTTATTCAAAACATTGTGCGATATGGATAACGCTGAAGCCGGTTCCTCTAAGGAAAGAAAAGCGCGAAAGAAACTTAAAGTAGATGAAGGAGGTGCGAATTATTGTGGTCTGACTGCGGAGGAAGTCCGAAATATTTCAAATGTTCTGAGTTCTGATGAAGACGAGTCCGAGGAACCCTTTGCTGATAGTGTAAGTGAATTTGTTCCCAGTTCGGACAGCGATTTATCAGAGTCTGAACAAATGTCTGATGTTGATTCAGATCAAGAGGAGGACTTGGGGCATGTGATAGAAATGGACGAGCAAATGGATTCTACAGCAAATAAGACACTTGAAATACAGTGGACGGACAAAGAGTTCATTCCGCAAGTATTTGTATTTGATGATAGTAATAGCGGGTTAAAAAACGATAATTTGAATAGTCAGAGTAGCGAAGTAGATTTTTTTATGAGTCTTTTATCTGAAGATGTCATGAACATCATTGCCGTCGAGACGAATAGGTATGCCCTTCAGAAAGCTGCACCTAAGTGGAAAAACGTTGACGTTCCGGAACTTTACGTATTTTTCGCTGTGACTCTGCTTATGACACGAGCGAAGAAACTAAATATCAAGGAGTATTAGTCACAAGATATTCTACTTAGCACACCTATTTTTGGAAAGACTATGTCAAGAAACAGATATTGCGAGATACATCGCTACCTTCATTTTGCTAATAATGATGAGGAACAGCCTCATGATCGATTAGGAAAATTTGGAACTGTTTTGAACACACTAAAAGAGAATTTCAAGTCACAGTTTTATCCTTTCGCAAATTTGGTTATAGATGAAAGTATGGTCCTTTTCAAAGGTCGCCTCTGTTTTAGGCAATATATAAAAACAAAACGCCATCGATTTGGAGTCAAACTATATGTATTATGTGACTGTGAGACTGGCATGGTGTTGGACTTTATAGTGTATGTTGGCAAAGGAACAAATGTACAAGGAGACCCTCGAGGATTAGGTGCTACAGGTGAAATAGTCAATGATTTATTGAAACCATACCTGAATAAGGGCCATACCCTTTTCACTGACAATTTTTATACCAGCCCAACATTGTCTACATTTCTTTTCGAAAACAAAACAAATTGATGTGGGACTGTAAGACAAAATAGAAAACAAATGCCAATTCTAGAAAAAAAACTAAAGAGGGGTGAATGTGAGTGGAGAAGCTGTGAACATATTTTGGTGGTTAAATGGAGAGATCGTCGAGATGTAGTTAAGCTGACTACACTACATGAAAATAAGATGGTGACTCTTCCAAAAAAAGATAGGGTCACGAACGAAAACCGTCAGAAGCCATTATGTATTCTGGAATATAATAAGGAAATGGGTGGTGTCGAGCGATCTGATATGTTGATCAGCAGCATTGACTCCACACGCAAGACCATCAAATGGTACAAAAAATTGTTTTTTCACACCATTGATATAGCTTTGCTGAATGCTCATGCCATGTATTTGACACAAAATACTTCAAACGTTCCATTGGCAACATTTCAACTTGCGGTAATTAGACAGTTGTTGGAAAGGTACAAATGTTTTTTTTTGCAATATTTCTATACTTATTTATATATTGTTTTCAGGTTTGAAAAAGCACCATCGAGTTCTGTTCATGTGGATCTTGGAAATAGAAGACTTACCCAAAGACACTTTCCCGATCTATTACCAGTCAAGGAAGGCGGTAAATTGAGCTATAGGCGATGCTTTGTATGTTCCCACAGCAAAATAAATCCCAAGAAAACAAAAGAAACTAGATATATTTGTAAGGAATGTGATGTCGGATTGTGTGCAGCTCCCTGCTTCAAAATATATCACAAAGAAGCTAATTTTTGAAGCCAAGCTTTTTTTGAATTTTTTTATACGATACCTACATTCTATTTTGGTTTTGATCGTTATTTCTCATTTTCTAGTAAGGTTTGTCTGTGTTTTCTTTATTTTGATGTAATAAAACTAGAATTAAATTGTTTTATTATTCCGTCGGATATAGCCGACACCGGGCCATCTGACCATGCAAAAAGGCTGGTACACGAGGCAAATTTCGCAGGGGACAAGTCGGTCCCGAAATGGTTAAAAGTTCAGTAAGAACAACTTAAGGTCATTAAATCCTAGCAGTCATAGATTGTACTTAGTTCAAAACATCACACTTTTACAGCTCAAAGGGACTTAAATCTTCACCGAATTGGTAAATATCTCTGAGAATCCGATGACGTTTTATATGAACCAGTGGACATAATAGAATTTTAAGATATTTCCATGGTAACTACGCGATTATTCCAGTAATTTTTCCTCCAAACCCAATCTAACTGAAATTAATAAGTGGTAATTTTTACAATTAAAATGTATTTTTGAACGGGAGTTTATTTAATTTTAAAAAACCTTCAATCTACAATAAGTAGCAAATTATTTATTAATATGAAGCACATTTGTTATATGTAATATTATATCTACTTGATAACGGTGAATCCTGTGAACTTCAAATACCATGTATTACTTCTTCTTAAACCATCGGAAGCGTCATGGGGTTCTCTACCCGCGAATACCATTCGTGCATACATGATTTCCCTAATGTTTTCTCGTGCATTTCAAAAACGGCTAAATTAGTCTTCGGGCTTTTGAAATGTACTCGAAAACATTACCGGAAATAATATATGCACTTATGATATATTATAATATGTGACAATTTCAGATTTGTCAAGTATAGTTTCAATATCTTGTTCCAATGCAATTGTTATGTCATCGACATAAGGAAGGAGAAACATATTTTTTCTCTTTTTTCCTCATATATTTTACTTCATATGCGACTTTCCCATGAAATGACAAAACAAGTGAAATAAAATGTTTGAACTTTTTTAGTAGTTACGACTATAAAGTCTCCAGGTTCTGAATTCTTTTTGCACCGTACCATCCCAAAGCCATCTATCCATGTCCATACTTTTGCCTGCTTCTACAAAATTAGCAATATCTTCATTCGGAACATCTTCTAGAATGTCAGAATTATGTATGTCTTTGGAAGAGGTTGGTGGTCCATTCTCAAGATCGTTTTCCTCTCTAAAACGTATATCTAGGTAGGAAATGGACTTTCCTGGTGGAACATTTTCTTTTTCTGCTTTCCTTGCCCAGATGCAGCAGGACCTCTGCTTACTTTAAGAAAATCTATAATACCTCTTCATTGATCAGTTTATTCTCTTTCAATTCTTGAACTTTGGTCTTCAGCATTCTTTTTGACCTGAGATTTGTGCAAAGGATATATTACCGAGGGTCTAAATGCATTTTGTATGATACCTTCTTCTTTAGTGCACATTTTATTAAACAGCTGAGACAATAAAATTGGAAAATACTACTAATATCGTCGACTTCGGATTTTGTAATTTGTATTTCGTTAGAATTTATCTCCAAGCTGCCTTTAAAAAATCACACGTCCAATGGTGTGTAAGATGGGTGGTGTTAGCAGGCAAAAATACTAAACAGAATTCGAGTTTTTGTCAAGAGCGTAATATTTCAATATTTAGATGGGTTGAAAGATTGTCTCGAATAATTACCTTGTATCATTGAGCTATTTTAGCCCATGTGACCACAATACGGTGAAACCATTCTATAAATGTGGGTCCACCGATCCATCCGGGCTTTGTTCCATTGTAGCGAACCCCGGGAGGGCCACTATGCACCATTTATTGTACAATCTTTCCGCCTTATAGACAACATAGGGTGGCGTAAGTTCCCCTGCTGCGGTGGCTGCGAACATTAGAGAAACTGCAGATTTCGTCAAGTTTAAAATACGGCTAGGATATTTTGTCCCACGTTTGAAGATGCATTTTCTTCTTCCAGTGTCATCCGACAAATTGGTCAAATCGTCGTTAAGCAAATTTTCAGGATGAATGTGCGAGTCTCTCAAAATAATATTATATTGCTTCTTTCTGTTGTCTGAGCTCGAATTCCTTCAATCTTTTGACAGGTTAGCTGAGTTAGAGCTTCTTAATAATCTATAGCACCAAACTACTCCAGGCATATTATTGGGAGATGTTTTAACTGTTTTTTCCAAACTTTTCAATAATATTCAGCAATGATAAGAATGTCTAACATTGTTAGGGCCGAACTCAGCACTTGCTATTAGATGATCTACTAATTGTCTTTCTTCAGGAACATCAAGTGCAGTTGGTGCACCAACAAATTTTTTGTAAAGGTTCTTCACTTTATTGTATATAGTACACTTGGGGATATTTAATATTTCAGCACTTCTTGTAAAAGACAAGCCCCTCTCTTGAACATCAAGTTGTAATTTTTCGTCAGTATAATCTCTGTACCGGCGAGAGCCCAATTGTATTTTCTAACCATGCAAAAATGCACCTCAATTACCTATACATAAATTACAGTGGGCAAAGTTTCCCTTAACAGTTATAAAATATGCTCGCGGCCATATTTTTGTTTTTATTTGTTAGGACTATAAAAGTAATTTGCTCCTTTGCTCAAATTACTATAGAAATAATGTAGTTTATGAAAAATAGGCTCTTAAAGCATCTGATTTAATTTTATCTGTTTCAGATTTTAGCAGATGCTTATTACCTATACATATCCAATAATGCACGTGTCTATTTACTCGAGAAATTCCACACACGACAATACCCCATTGAAGTCTAAGTTGCAACTAGGAACCACCTAAACTATTTAGAACTGAACTCGTTCATTTCCCTCACCAGGGTAGGAACCAGGCGCATTTTTCAAGTTTATTTAAAATAGGACAAAGTTACCCGTGCGGGTAAAGTAAGCTCACCTTACGGTAATATATTTTCATTCTCAATATTCTTCTTTTCCACCATTGGCTAGGAACGACTGAATTTCAGGATTTGTTACAAAAACTGCTGAGCGCCGAAGAAAGAGAAAAACAAACCTATATGTTGTAGAAGTGACGTACCCACGACTTTGATGACAATAACGTTGTCAGTGACTAAAAACACAGTATGTTTCAGCGATTTATATTTTCTCAAAGAAGTTTTTGTACGTCAAGAAGTATCAGTAAGTGCAATTATTATGTTACTTTTTAATATAAATTCGATCAAATTCGTGTAATCAAAAATATATTGAGTTGGAAGACTCCACTATTCAATCTTGTTTTAAATTAATGAGCTAAACTCGAATTAATGGCAATCAGACAATATGATAAATTTGTCGGTTTCGTAAGTGATTGACCATGCAGTAACGCACAGAAGTATGCACTAAAACATGTGTAAACAAAAATATTACATGCAGTTAGAAGTTGAGAGATTATTAATTTTGTTTTGACACGTGTTTCCAAAAATACTATGGTTTTTAATAAATATTATGATAACTGACTATCTTTAGAAACTTATAATGAAAATAGTAAACTTTGCTAGAACTAGTTAGACAATGTAACCAAAAATGATTGAGACAATAAGCCACAATTTCACATTCATCTTTATCTTTAGAAAACTCGGCACAGACCTGGTCCAATATTTCTCTTTCAGCATTTTAAAAGCCTATTTATATTATACCGTGTACAAAAAGTATGCCATCAATCTAAAAAATTGTTCAGGTTCAACTGCCTCGCACTTTTAAGCAGAGCTAAGGCATATTAAAATCTGACCATTTTTGGATTTATATAGGTAGTTACTAAAAATGTTGAAGAGAAAAAGCCCTTGTGGATCTCTAGAAGTAACTAATATTTCATAAAATTTAAAATTCTTGACTCTCTTATAAATTGTTTGCTGACTTAGGTGGTTACAATAATATTAGATACTTTTCATTCAGCCTTGTATATGTGAAAAATTATTATTGTTTGAGTAAAACGATTTGATTCAACATTTTTTATATATGATTTGTATTTTGAACCGACCTCTTAACATTGCAAGAAATTGTAAAGTCCGAGGTCACTATCACTAGTATTTAGAGGAAACTAAAACACCGAATGCAACAAACGCTTCTGTGTAAACGTAGTTCGAGCGTATAGAACCTGTTACATAGAAATATTTCCCCCATTTTCTCACTTGCCGCATCTCGTTCACTGTCTCGCGTCTGGCCTTAGCTCTTAGCTCTTTACCAAAAAAGTAGTAAGTCTGAGAGGTGTTGGAAGCTGTAAGCACAAAAGTGAGGTTAGGATGGCCGGTTCATTAACAAAAATCTGTAGGAGTTTGAAAGAAGTGTCTGCTGTGAAAAATGGAGCTCTGGCACCTGCAGTCCATGTTCAGAATCGTAACTGTAAGTTTATTATTTATAATATAATTTCTATAATTGCACTTCTACTTTAGAATGATTGATTATGACTCTGTTTATAAATATCCCCGTAAATATCAATTTCAATTTATATAATGTATTGTTAAAAAATATCGTGTTTGTATGTTGTGTAAACAGTATTAAAAGTGTTTCCCGATGGTCACAGTATGTCTATTAAAAGTGTTTCCCGATGGTCACAGTATGTCAAAAGGTTTGGGTATATTTATCTGCCTACAATTAGTTTATTAAAAACTTTATTTTGAGTCTTTTCGGATAATAGTCTGCTCCCTTACTGCTGAGTGACACAATTAAGTACTTAGTTAGCTTTTTACTGGCAATCAAGAAAAGTTTAAAACTAGTAGAATATTATTTAACATAATACAGGTGCATGATGAATATTCATTCCTTACTTGATTATATTTTTAATGTCTCTTCGGAAGTAACACACCTTTAGATGGATAAACGCGAACATTGAAAAATGGATAGAAAATGTATGATGTATTTCAATTTTTAAGTTGTTATAATGTAGAAGTTTTAACGTCTTCCCTTCTTTTACCTTTTTTCTGTTATCTTACTTGCGTCCTCGTTTATATATCTTGTCTCTTCAATATGTCGGAACCATTGCATTCTTTTTAATTACATTAGTTATTGTTAAGCCATTGTACAGTTCATAGTATCCTATTGTTAGTACACTGCTTCCTTCTTCTGTTCTATTTTTGCCATACAATCTTCATAATATTTTCCTATCTCAGGTCTCAAGTTTTGTCTATTGTTTCTTATTCACAACCCAGGCTTCACTTTCATACAATACCGTGAGTCTTACACCCGATTTCACCAACTAATTCCTAAAGTTAGGCAATACCTAAACCAGATTTAAGAATTCCTAAATGACATATGCGTTCCACCTTTACACAAGTGATATAAGAGTTGTAGGAAATACCTAACATTAGGACAGCTGACAACCCTCGCCTAAATCCCTTAAGTTTTTAGGTAATACTTAACCTTAAAAGTTCGTTTGTAGTCGTTGTTGAAAGGATAAATGTCTTTCGTTTTATTTATATTAACGCACGGTGAAACGCATATTTCATTTAGGAATTCCTAAATCCGGTTTAGGTATTACATAACATTAGGAACAGGTTGGTGAAATCGGACATTAGTGTTGTTTTGTAAACTATATTCTTTGTGTTTCTAAGTTCTGACACATGCCTTTAGTCAGTCTAGAACCCATTTCTGATTCTTAATTAAGTTTGTCATTAAGTAATAAGTCACCTATGTATATATAATTGACTGTTTCTTTTATATATATGCTGTTATCTCTTCATAATTCAAGCAGCAATATTTCCCTTTCTTTTATTACAGCTTTATTTCTTATACTGTTTTTTTTTTCATTTATTTGCATTAGTTACCCCATTTGTTTTTTTCTACCATAATCATATCATCTGTATATGCCAGACGCTGATGGTTTTCATTTAGTAAATTTTGAAAATAACTTATAAGTATACTTTCTTTTGTAGTTGTGTTAAAATGTGACATAGAAACCCAAACACCCAGTAAAAATTATTATATTTCGGTAATATTTAGCATACATATCAGGGGGTTTGCAATATGTAAATGATTAAAATTTCACCCCAATTGGGTGAGGGTAATCTGAGTTTCTGCTCACCAACTTTAATAATGGGTTGAAGCTCCACGATTTTTTACCCATTCTATCATATGCCGGAACAAATCTGGGGATCTTGGGGGGCCAAGGTAGGAGATGAATTTCAGTCTGGTGGAAGTAGTCCAAGGTATGTTACATTTTGAAGTGTCTTGAAGTAAACAATTATATGAGGTTACAATATTTCCTGAGTGTATCAATGTGCATTCATATTACCCCTGATGAAAACTAAAGGTGACCTTGAGCCATAAGCAATGGCGCCCCACATCAGAGAACTCCCAACAGTACGATGTACTTGCCACTCAACAAGAAATTGAGGGTTACAACATTTTCCTTCTCACCCTCGCTCAATCATTATGCATGTATAAGCATTCCTGATTTCACACTAGTCATTCATGGCACCACTGAAGTTAAAGGTAACACCATCTGAGATTGGTATAAAAAAAGTCCAAACCTTTTTATCCATCTATAAACACTTCAAATTCTATGTACCATTCTATGTTCTGCAAATCATTGAGTTGTTATTGCCCTTGTTGATGAGAAATGCTCTCTTAGAGCTAATAACCTTAGGCTACGATCTTGACCCTCTGTTGTCCTGCTCACTCATCCTGTGCCTCTGGCTCTTTGTGTGTTCAGCCTTCTTGGTGCCATGCTTGATAGCATCTGACAACAGTCTCTACACTCCTGTTTATTCTACCAGCAATTTCTCGGAACGACAGCCCAGCTTCCCTAAGACCAACAGTTCAATCTCTCTCACACAGCCGCCAATAATTTGCATTTCTTCACACTCTAGGCATAATAAACACTTGTGAATTCTTGTAAGGCAACATTTAAAACCACTGTACAGTAGGATCTCGCTAATCCGGCCCTATATTGAGACCGGTAGTGCCGGATTGCCGAAATTGCCGGATTAGTGGAGATATGGTAAAAAAAAGCTAAATAGACCATAAAAACATCGTATAATTACTACAAAACAAGTTAAAATATAGGTACAGTATGTATTGTAAAAAATAATATGATTTTATTATCAATGGTTATTAGAATGGCTATTAATTAACCAGTTATTTGTTAAATACAGTATAAAAATCATTACATAATATTATGTATAAATCGATAAAAATATTATAAGCAAAACACAGTTAAGGACAATGTAAAAAAACGGTTTGTTTAAAACTAGATTTAACACAATTACGAAGAGCTTGAATATGTAAGTGGGAAAAAGTGTTTAATAGTTTTTTGTTTTTTGGCATTTAAAGAAATCCTCAAAGCATTTTCCTGTAGTCGCTTTAACATTAGAATGTCAGATGCTTCCGCGCCATTTTCCTCAGCCCATGTGATAGCAGTAGCAACAGCATTCACAGCCTTCTCGTTGTTCACTGTGTGTGGATGGGTAAGAATTTCTATAGAACCCCCCTCCGTCTCGTCCTCGTCACTGTTGTCCAGTACGTCTGCGATGATCTCGTCATCTGTCATGATCTGATGTTGTACTTCATTGTCTCCAGCTAACCAGCTGTTCACATCAGCTGTTGTCAGGTCGTCTGCATCATCCAAAAGCTGCTCAGAAATTGCCTCTCTTAAGTTATTTAGCTCAATATCGGTTTCTTTGTTTAGCTGAGTATCAGAGTCATTTTTCCTCTTAATTTTGTATGCATCTAATAAAGTAAGAGAAGGCCACAGCTTCACCCATGAACAAACAAGTGTTTTTGTTGAAAGGTTTTTCCAAACACCTGCTAGGTTAAAAACAACATCTTTGAGATTAGTGCTTTTCAAGGATTGAACAACACTTTCCTCTTTTGACAAAACACTGTACAACAGGCTTTTTTTGTAACTTGTTTTTACAGTCTGAATTACGTTCTGGTCCATTGGTTGAAGTAACGGAGTTACATTTGGGGGAAAAAATAACGTGCATATTAGACCATCTTCAGATTTTAAGTCCTCTGCATCAGGATGTCCAGGACAGTTGTCAAGAACCAATATGGCTTTCTGGGGCAAGTTCTGTTTTTTCAAAAACTTTCTTACTGAAGGAACAAAGTTTATATGGAACCATTCGCTGAAAAGTGTTTTGGTCATCCATCCCTTAGTTTGGTTTTTGTATAAAACAGGCAAATTTACATTTTTAAAAACCCTGGGATTTTTTGATTTCCCAATGACATGCATATCTAGCTTATGAGTGCCGCTAGCATTAGCGCACGGCATAAAAGTAATTCTGTCTTTAGCCAATTTGCGGCCAGGAGCACTAGCTTCAGCCCTATGAACGAATGTTTTTTTTGGCAAAAGGCGCCAAAACAAACCACTCTCGTCTGCGTTATAGACTTGATCTGGGCCTAGGTCCATTTGGTCAACGATTTTTTTAAATTTTTCAACAAAGGGCCCAACAGATTCTACATCACATGAAAGCTTCTCACCGGTTAAAGTTAACAATCGAATTCCAAAACGCCTTTTGAATTTGTCAAGCCAACCCACACTTGCACAAAAGTCATCCTTTTTCATAATTTTATGATAAAAAAACTTAGCCTTTTCCATAAGAATTTCACCTGAAATAGGCGTGTGCCTGTTTCTTTCTTGCATGAACCAAGCATAAAGTGCATCTTCTACTTGTGAAAACTCGCCTGTTTTCAAAGTTTTTCTTACACTGGAAGATGATTCTTTACTCTGGAAAAACGACTCAATTCGGTCCTTCTTCTGTTTTATGTCGTGTATTGTCGCACGGCCAATGTTGTACTCCTTAGACAAATGAGCTAACTTTTCACCTTTTTCAAATTTCGTACTTTTTATCTAAAGTTAAGGTGACATGTTTCCGTTTGTCCGACATGGCGTATTTTCAAAATACCAAATCCGTAGGCACTACAGGAAAAAGGCACAGACACTAATAGTCATTCACGGCAGGTGTAATGCGACTGACTTGTTTACTTCGAGGCGCTCTACCCTAGACATGCAGAAACATGAAAACAGCTGACCCCTCCTCCGACGCCGAGTGCCGGATTACTGGACGTGCCGGAGTGGCGCACGGCCGGATTATAGAGACTGTACTGTACTAGAATAAATTCTGTATTCTGATATCTGATTCGTCCAGTACTTACAGCAAAAAAATAATTTAATGATAACTGGAATGTTCAACTGATAGCTCCCAAATTCTAATCTTGTATTAAAGATTTTTATGATGAACCTGTATATGAAATATTTTTGAAATAAAATGATATTTACAGGTTTGGGTTTCTATATCACTGAGTATATTTTTCTTCAGTGACTATAAAATTATGTAGATTAAATATTTCCACATGCAATGATAATATTAGAATGAATGAACTGTCTCCCACCACATCCTGCACTATCTTTTACAGCAATTACTTGAACAGCATGATGCAATAATGGCCCAGTAAGTAATTATGGGAAAAATGAAACATGTTTGCACTTAGTGAAAGTGTGTATTCCAAATTTAATGTTACAAAATAAATGAATGATGGTAGTATGAATATATAAATATATACCTTGATTACTCATAACAAAGTAGTAGGGAAACAACGAGGAAAGAAGAGTATTAATACATATTCCTTTTTAATTACAGTTTTTGGTGTTACTAAATTTGGTACAAAGGATTAATATGTGAATGAAATATACAGTATTGGGAACGTTACGAGGGAACATACGTTTTACCGTCAATGTGTTAGACACAGACAAAATACATATAAATTCAGTGTATTACTCCTCTTCGCTAATAGGGTATCATAAAGTGAGAAACGAAATAACTGTGTAATGGGATTTCTGGCAGGCACCGCCTTCGAGAAGCGTACAGTAGCTCTTATGTCTGGCTTTTACTTACAGTTTTAAATAAACAAATTAGAAATGCATTCAGGCTATTACTAGTCACTTTACCACAGCAAAATGTTATATAAACAACTCATTATGTTAAAGATTGCAATGAAGGAAGTTAATGTTACAAATACAGGTGTGTAACGTGAATCAACATTACTTTCGTTTATCCCTTCATGATTAATTTACAAAGAAATAATTCAGTAGTAATAAACTAATTCACTATATCAGTTCGGGTAGTACACTCTAATATGATTTGAACAATAAAATAAAACCTACCTAGTAGGTATTTGAAATAAGTACCACTAAAAAATCATTGGAAGATAGCTACAAAAATTACATTCGTCAATATTGAGGGTACAATTAATGAATATAAGCATAATCATTTTCATTAACATCATAAGGATTAATCTATGGCAACAATACAGAGTATAAAAGCGACAATATGTTGTAATAAAACACGTGTATTCAGTGTATCACCATTTTCTTTAACAGGATATCATAAAATGAGAAATGAATCGTATGCTAATATTTGTTCAACTGTATTCTGGTTTTAAAAATATCTCAATGTAAACCGCCTGTTTCCTACGCTCCTGATAAAATGATTTCGTTGGCATCTCTTCATTTTCTATACACACGTTAGATTGTAGTACCCTTAAAAATTTCCTTCTTATTTGTGAGAGAAATCAGTCACATTTCATTTCAACGTAAAACGATAACCTCTCTCGACCAAAGGGAAATTTTAATGGTCACATGGCGTTACCAGTGTGTTAGAGAAGGACAATCATGAGACAGAGAATTAAAAGCCAGCGTAGATTATTATACCAGAAGAATACGAATCGCGCGTGCGCCTCTTGAAGATGTTTAACTGTACAATCTGGGTACTTCACTAAACATTTGTTTGCGAATGAGTAACGATCTTTAGAGCAAATCTTATTAAAATGAGTATGCAAGTACACCATAAAGTGCAAATTGTAAAATGGTACTACCAGGGTCATTCATATCGAGAAATAGCAGAAAATTTGTTTATTGTGGCATTCGAAAATGCCCAACCAATTAGCAAAAAACAAGTGAGAACGGTTATAAAAATTTTGAAGAGCATGGATGTGTCAATCCTACTAAACATGGACCGCGTACATAAAATCGTCAAACCCAACCCGAAAAAGAAGAAAGAGAAATTTTAATTTGTGCCAGTGTGGAAAATAATCCCCTATAATCGTCCACTCATTTAGCAAAGGATTTTAATGTTGATCTGAAAACGATTCGGACTGTATTAAAAAAAATGGGGTTATCGTAGTTTCAAACTGAAAAAGAGCCATGAAATTTTTCCAGACGATCAATTTCGTAGAATGGAATTTTGTGAAATAGTTATGGATAGAATACAAATGGATGCAAACTTTTCGAAAAATATTTTGTTCACAGATGAATCGACTTTTCCCATACACGGTGCACATAATTCATCCGTTATTCGATATTGGTCAAGGACAAACTTACACAAACATTACAATAATAGAACTCAATATCCCCAAAACTTAAATGTGTGGGCTGGAATATTAGGTGAACATTTAATTGGACCATAGTTTTATTTTTTAATTTATTACATATAATATTACTTTTATTTAAAAATTCTAGGCATTTTCATTAGAATACGATTTTATTTTTATTTTCGTTTTTTATTAATTTGTACTGTGTGTGTGTGTGTTTACACAGAGATTTCGTTCTCATTTGCATACAAACGATAAAGATACCAAAATTTTTTTACCAACACATTCGAAACACACCAGATGTTTCGATACCAATTTCACGTTGCCAAATCTGAAAAAAAGCAAAGGTTTTAACCGCTTTCAAACTGAAAACTAGAACAATTTCCATTATTACAATAAAATATTCAACGAATAGATGGAATTAGTTATATCTTGATCTGTTACAACCTCTTGAATTATAATTAAAATCTTCTTATAACTCGTTCTCGTGTTAGAACAATGCATTTTACAATTAATATAAATATACAATGAAAATTGGCAATACTGTTAGTAGCTACAAAGAATTTGTAAGAGGCTGGCGTTGTGGGTTTTCCACTTTGAGATCCTGTTAGCGAAAAATGAGAATTGAGATATTTGGAAACACATATTATTATTAATACAAATTTTATTTCGCATGTTATGTTATTTATTCCAATACTAACCGAACTAATATAGTGAATTATATTATTACTGCTGAATTATTTCTTTGTAAATTAATCATGAAGGGATAAACGAAAGTAATGTTGATTTTTTTTTATTGTTCATTGCATTAAGCTATCAGTTTAGTACAATCTTATTATTTCTCAATTAATAAACTAAACTGTCCACATTACACGTCTGTATTTGCACGTTTCTCGAAAGAGGTACCTACCAGACATACATTTACGCGTGATGGGAGTATACTTCCACCACGCCTTTACAGATATACAGTAATGGCACGTTTTCCTCTTTATGATATCCTGTTAGCGAAAAGAATGATACACTGAATTTATATGTATTTTGTCTCTTTCTAACACATTGATGATAAAACATATGTGCCCTCATAATTTTCCTAACACTGTATATTATACGAAATATACTGATAAACCTTTTTTATTTTAAAATACAGTCAGTCAAGGAAAATATAGAAAAAGCAGTAACTGGTAGATATATCTTGTCACTAGGTATTATTATGTGATAGGAAAATCTCTAACAGATAGTTTAAAGGCAATACCAAGTGCAAATACTAACTAAACAATCAAATAGTATATAATGTTGGTATCAAAATGTATGACTTTAAACACTTTCCAAAATTTTGGAAGCAGTAAGATACAATCAAATAAAACAAGTATCGATCATCATACCATAATTAGCACTGCGAGACTATGGCTTTGTTTCATTTCTTTCTTTGTTCCTTCCCATCTCTGGCTTTGCTTCTCTAGTTCTTAATTTTTAGTTCATTTATATCTTTCATTATATCATCTATTCATATCTTCTGCAATTCCCCTACTGTACATATTATGTCTAGGTTTTTTAATTCTTTATTGTTTCTTCTTTGCCTAATTTCACCTACTTTATATTATACATTGTAGGTAAACTCTTTCTTTATCATTGCATTTTTAGTTGCCGTTTATCCATCATCCACATATCGTTTTTTTTTTTTTTTTTTTTTTTTTTTTTTTTTTTTTTTTTTTTTTTTTTTTTTTTTTTTTTTTTTTTTTTTAGAAATGCTTTTATTTCAACAAGTGTACAAAGTCACAGTACAATGTATGAAAAACTAATCTCTTAGCCTATCACATGTTCAGACTATAAAGGATTCTTAAAACTAATTACACCTAATAATTACAATGTTCAGGACGAGCTCAATTAATAGTCTCGAAAAAATTTCATACATACATACGCATACATATACATACATACACATATGCACGCACACACATATACATACAACAACAACAAGAATATATGTATATAATCATAATTTTTGTGAAGCGTTGTTCCTAATCAGCAATAAATGCTGGCACCGGAACCTATATATTTTAAGTTTCATGGCCATTTACAAATTGCATCATTTCTGCTTTGAACGAGGAATAACTATCTTTATTTTTTATATAGTTTGGCAAAAGATTGAATGACTGAAGACATTTAGAAAAGGGATTATTTAGAGCAATTTTCGTTCTCACCTGGGGTAGATAAATTTGGTCTTGACTTCTAGTTTCATAGGAATGTATTTCATTAATTATATTCAATTTTGTGTTGCATTTCTGTTGATTTTTTGTTATTTTGTAGATAAATTTACATTGTTCTATCTGTAGAATTTTTTCCAGCGGTAATATTTTAGTTTGATCGTAGATCATTTCTGTATTAGCCCTGTAACCATAGCCAAATAAAGTTTTTACCACCTTATTTTGCAGAGTTTTGATTTTTTTAAATAATGTCTGAGAACATACCCCCCAGTTTGTTATCAGATATCGGAATATAGAAAGAAAATAAGCATTATATATCATAATTTTATTCTGTAGACTCAGGTAACTCTGACATCTATAAAGTGCTCCAATCATTGGTACAATTTTTTTATCATGTGCTCTGCATGTTTGTGCCAATTTAGTTTGTCATCGATTACCAATCCTAGATATTTGGTATAATCGACCTTTTGAATGGCCTGATCCCCAATTTTGATATCTGGGTCCCAGCTTTCTTTATTTTTATTTTTGAAGAGCATATACACTGTTTTACTCACATTTATTTGCAGCTTGTTAGCTAGGAGCCATTTACCATATTGTTGTAGATCACTATTTACCAAGGCTTCCAGTTCTCCCAAGTTAGATCCCTCATATACTAGGATGGTATCATCTGCGAATATGTAATAGCGAGCTTTAAGATTTGCCTTTTTCAGATTTAGGGTGTGTAGTGAATATAATAGTGGCCCAAGGACTGAGCCTTGTGGGACTCCGCAGTTTATGTTTGCGATTTCACTATTTACTTTATGCAGAGACACATACTGTTGACGATCCTTTAGATATGATTTTAATATACTTGCACTTTTTCCTCTTATACCTAATAGGTACAATTTCTCGAGTAGTATTTCATGATCCACTACATCGAATGCTTTTTGTAAGTCAATAAATATTGTTAGGACAAGTTTTTTGTCATCCAAGTTGGATACAACATGGTTCAGGAAGTCTGTTGTATCGCTTTGGGTGTTCGAGTGTTTCTGAAAACCATATTGATACTTGTCCAATTCAACATACCTAGTAAGAAAGTTCATGATACGTTTTTTGAAAAGAATTTCCACAAATTTTGACAATGCACAAACTACAGTAATTGGGCGATAGTTTTCTAAATTGATTTTTGGTCCTGTTTTATGGATAGGGGTAACCTTACCCACTTTCAGCTCCTTCGGAAATTCCCCTGTTTAAAACATTTTATTAACCAAGTTGACTAAAATTGGTATTATTACCTCCTGTACTCTTAACAAATCTTTTGCAGAAATTTTTTCATTACCCGGAGCAGAGTTTTCATTCATTTCATTCAAAATTTCTCTTACTTCTTTGATATTAGTATCATATAGGTACAAGGAGTTTTTTTATATTGATTTCCTCGAAACAGTGTGAAAGTGGGTTACTTAAAAGTTTTGCATTGATTTTATCGACGATTGATTGACCTATATCACAGAAATATTCGTTAAATTTGTTTCCAATTTCTAATTTATCAGTTAATAATGTTTTATCTACCTCTATTGTATCTACACTAGTTTGTTTCTTTTCATGTTTTATTAGGTTATTTACGAAATTCCATTGTTTCTTTGGATTTCCATCAGCGTCATTCCATTTTTTTCTGAAAAAGTTAGTTTTTAGATTTTTTTTTTCGTTTTCAACTTTCTTCTTTTCATTTCTGAAGTCCCCTAAGATTCGTTGATCTTGAGGGAACTTTTTTGTTAGTTTGTATAATTCATCTCTTCCTTTCAATAATTCTAAAAACTGCGGGGTTATCCAATCATTATTTTCCCTAATTTTCATTTTAATTGTTTTTGTAGCCTTATTTTTAGCTTCTTGTATTAGTTTGATCAAGGTTTCGAATGTATCAACCGGTATAGAGGTTTGCAATAGATCTTTCAAATTGTCTTCATATTTTGAGTTATCTAGTTTCTCAAATGTTTTCTGAACTTTACAATTATAATTTTTATTTTTCGTATATAATTCTATTTCTAATATATTGTGATCCGAAACTGTGCTATATTCAATGTTTACCTTACAGTCTATGTTACTTGTTGCTAAAACATGATCGATAATAGTATGAGAGTGTTGTGTAATTCTGGTTGCATATTCTATGCCTATATTGTTTCGGATTTCAAAACCATTCAATATAACACAATTCCTATAGTCACTGGTGGTCTCATTATTATCTAATAAATTTATGTTAAAATCACCAATTATTAGTGTTTTTTTCTCAGGCTGTAGTATTTCTTCCAATATTTCCAGGAATTCCTTCACATTGAATGATGGTGGTCTGTATAAGGCTATAATTTTTACACCATTTACCTGTAGATTCATCCCAATCATGTTGAATTGGCTGCCACCACCAACATTGTTCATCTCAATGAACTTGATGTGTTCTTTAATATATATTGCGACTCCTCCGGCTCTAGTATCTCTACATGCATGCACTGCTGTATACCCATTAATTCCGAATTGGTGTACTTCATTTTTATATAACCAGGTTTCCACAATTACTAATATATCATAATATTTCATTTTCACGAGACACTGTAGTTCCTCCAACTTGTTTCTGAGACTTTGTGCATTTATATATAAAATTCTTAGTTGTGCTTCTGCTTTTGGTTTACTAAATTTATTGGATTTTTCTAGTTTTTTAGATTACTGGTGTCTTCGATTGGCTGAACTGGGCTATGTTCATCTTTGCGCATATAAATTTTCCCACGACTTATTCATGCAAATCTATAGTTATTTTCTCTCTTGTACTTCAGCACTTCTTTGAATAGGTATTGATTTGCTTTTGTTAAATCATGATTTAGGTAGATAATGTTTTCTTCATCGTATCCCAGGTCTTTCGCATTTATCATTTTCTTCTTTCTAGCCTCCAAGAATTCTTCCTTCTCGTTTTCACTGGTAAAGCATACTTTTATAGGCATCTGTCCATTGTGGTTTCGCCCTTTTCCAATTCTGAAGCATTTCAGTTTATTTACTGTTTGAACTTGCAGTGCTTCTCCCATTTTTTTGATGATATCTTCGATGTTTTCTCGCTTGTCATATGGTACTCCATTGACAATTATGTTGTTTCTCAGCTCATTTTGTTCATTCTTGTTTTGTTCCTTTCCTAGTTGCGACTTTATTGTCAGGATTTCTGCTTTCAGAATTTCGTTGACTTTAATTTGTTCTTCATATTTGTTCAGTAGATCGGTATATTTGTTATCCATATCCATTAATTTTTCCATTATATCATTCAGGGTATATTCCTGTTTGCTATTAGTATCATTTGAGTTTATTTTTGGAGGTTTTGAAGGGATTTTGTTTACATTTTGTACTGTGGTCATAACCTCATTCTTTTTACAAGATTCACAATTGTATCTTTCACCTTTCGGATTTTTCATTTCACTTGCAAAATGGTTGAATAATGCGGTTGGTACCTTTTCGCACTTTGTATGATACCATTTCTGGCATTTTATGCAATTAATAGCATACGAATTTTTGCAGGAGCTTGCACAGCTACCACACAAGTCGGCCATCTTAACTTTATCTTTTAAAACTATATTGAATTTGATGTACTGCTGGATTTGACAATCACATTTTTTAATTTGAATGTATATTTATTTCCTTTCAGTAATAGATTTTGTATTTCTTATTTAATTTTAGCTTCTTAGGTAATTCCACGTTTCCTTAATCAGTCAATATTTCGATCTTACCCCCTCTAGTTCCTTTAACTACTAGCCCAGTCTATATGCTTTGTCTTTTTTTATTTGAATCCCCATTGATACATTATTAATTGTAAATATTCATAAACTAGGTTAAATTCAGTTTTATTTAAATGTACACAAATAACTGTAATATAACTGATTTTTTATATAAACAAATTGGATTGGTATTTGTTAAAACTGATTTTATTTTCTGTCTTTAAAATGTAGATGCAGTATTCTACAATTCAGATGTAAATAAATAAATAAAATTCAATGCCAAGTTCACTCATTTATATTAGCAACTCTCTTATGCTGTGAGTAGAATAATATAATAGCATTTGCTAAAGTAGGATGTAGAAGTCATTAACTTTAATATGAGTCATGAATCAATAATTGTTATGGGATAATTCAAAACATATACATATAAAAGCGTAGTGATTCGTCAACACATATTTTTCCAGAATCATCCTTTGCTATTCATTCAGAGACCCATGTTTTATTTCAAACATTTTCCAGTAATAATTTAGCTGATACACCACAAATTTACATTTTCAAATAAACTGTCTCAAATAGTATTTTGTTATAGTCTGTCTATGCCAAATCAGTCATTATTATCTTACATTATGCAACAAGTACATGGTTATATTGCACAGGTACGAAAATTCATAAGCGTTCATTATATACATTATGTACAAGTTGCATACAATACTTTTTCAACAAGGTAAAACTTAATGAATCATAAATAATACCCTTATAAAGATTAAGAAGATAATTCTATTAAAAAAGTTTGAAATATAATCAAAAAACATATACCTACACCATATCTATTTGTTATGTTGAGAGTTATTCCAGGACAGTTATGGAAGTTCATTTGGGGTATCGATCCTTGATAACTTGTTGAAGCCATTGAATTGATATTCATTGGTGTCTTGACACCTACTCCTTTCTCCATATGCTCTGCATTCTTGCATTAGACTGAGTGGAGTAGTTTATTTACAACATCAATATTGTTTTTAATTGAATCTTCCACATAATGTCCTGCAACAGTTGTAGATTTACATCCACCATGGTACTTCAATTGCATTATATCCCCACCAAGATCAATGAGTGAGGTTCCAGAAGTTCTAAGAAAGCAATGTCCCATATAAAGATTACTGTCTTTACATTTTAAAAAAGTACCAATTTGTTTTGCCATGGTTCCAAACTTGTGGCTGACATGTTGAATTGTGCATTTGCCACGTTGAAAATTCAGACAAAAATTATCTGTCATTCTCAGTCACAGCGCAGCCTCCTGTGGAATGTAGGTTCATGTATTTTTTGCAGATATCATAGTAATGCCCTGAAATTGTGAAGTTGTGTTCACTTTTTATCTTAGCTTATTTTATCTTCACCAATAGTAGAGGTTCTGTAGCATCTACTACATTGTGTATTTTTAATTTGTATAGATAGTACTTGTCTTCGACAAGCTCCCACTATGCCAAATACTAACATTACCTAAAAGAAATAGTTAGAACTTATATTATCTATATATCTATAAAATAACCACTTAAACATATATAGACATACATTAAAAAGAAGGAAAGTTTTTGAGTCTTACTTCTAAACCCCTCAGATTTGCAGAAATGCTTGTATATATATCTAAGTCAATTGTATGCTTTAAATTTTATTGGAACATAGAGTAATATGTCCATAAACATGAAGTTTTCCTTTTATTTGAAAGTTCTTTGAAATATAACAGTAAAACATTTTCCGAAAAAGATATAGTCTTTTTACCAAGTTGCCGTTCCATAAACGGTAACAAATTACTCGATCTCTCATTTGATTTTTCTATAATATCTGGTGGTGTTAACTGCATTTCCATATCACTTTCATTGTCCCTAGTACTCGCCATTTTATTAATTTAAAAATTAAAATTTGACATTTAAATGAAATACTAAAAGTAAGTCTAAAAGTATTGAATTTAGAATTAGTTCGTTTCACTTAGTGTGCAATTCACATGATCTTGTTGGTCAATTACAATTCATGTTATTGGTTTTGTTCAGGAGCGACAATAATATTGCAACTACGTCCCTTTTGTGAAATTTACTTGATTTTGATTCAATGACAGGTTGTATCATTATGAAAATCACCCATTGCATTATGAAAATAGTTGATTTTGATTGGTTGAGAACATGTATCATTGTGAAATCTATTGTATTATTAATATCATAATTAAATGGGATGTAGATGTTTAATAACTAAATAATGATCTACTTCCAGAAAAATTATATTTTTATAGTACTTTGACAAATTTTCGATGTATTCCATTGTGGAAAATGACTTCAAATATTTATAAACTTATGATGAATAGATTTCTATTTATTGTACTCTTCAAACTGAAAAATACTATCTTTTGATCCAATTGTGTTTGGTGTCATTATTTCCTATTATATCCCTATATGGTACACATTTGGGGCTGGGGTACAAAACAGTACCTTTTCTGTCCTAAAAGGACAGAAAACAGACACATGTGGTCCCAATCTGTGTCACTTTCATTGAAACCTTTTCTTTTGTTAACTATTTGTTACACTAAAGTTGGGCATGTACAGCAAATAAAGTAAAATAGAAAGGAATAATGCAGTGTCCTACATGAGCAGCAATAGGTGGTTGACTCTGTGATATCAAATCTTGCAGCTATGAGCTGTGTACCAGCTACCGCGCGAGTCAAGTTTGTTTGACGCGGCACATCTGGTCAAAATATTTTATATTTCCGCGTCTGCCGCTTCAGTCTATGCGGGTCAGTCGAGGGGCTAGTCACCTTTGTACATAATATCTGACGCATTTTATGTTTTATTAATTAGTAATGTCAACATGCCCGTGTTTTTTGGGACTTATTCTACTTTAGGGGTGATTGCTTTTACAACATAGTCAAATTAATGTTTCGGGTAACACCCTGCTATAGCCGCGAAATAATTCTGGACCTCTTGGACAAGACCTCAGTTTTTTATGCTGTAATGTTTTTCTTATTTATTTAAATAATTTTTAACACAGCGGAGCGGGTAGGATAAATTTATTAACACGGTATATCTACTTTAATTTACTTATACACTATTCACTTATGCTTAATTTATGTAGGAGAGAACCGGCAACAGTGGCCATCTTTTGACATAAATAACTCTAAGTTAGTGGTTAATTGATATTTATCCTTCCAACTTTGTATAATTAAACAAAGGCTTGAGAGCGACAATATAGCCTATCAAAATTTTGGAAACATAAAAAGAATGTTCCTCCTCATTGATTTTTATTTTTAACAAAAAAGTGACCCTTGTACTGTCTATATAGGATATAGTGGCCACCAATGGGGTATACAACAGACACCACCTTTTTATTGCAAAAACTACACTTTTTATGCAGTTTTAGTTGATTTCTACTAACAAATCATAATAAACAATAAATCTGAACATAACTAAATCTTAATTTTAATCAAAAATTATAAATAAAAAACTAACGAAGGTTATATAAAGATAAATCAACAGAGAATTGATATGGATGATACATTCTTATTATTCCACCCAGGTTATATAAAGATAAATCAACAGAGAATTGATATGGATGACACATTCTTATTATTCCACCCAGGTTATATAAAGATAAATCAACAGAGAATTGATATGGATGACACATTCTTATTATTCCACCCCTATTTGTTGGCTTAGGTAGTTTCATGACAATGTCACTTTTTATGCAGGTTACATCAGGTACAAGGGAAAACTGAATCTAGAATTATTGTTCCTTAAAAAAGAAACACTGAATTCTTCATCTGGGTGAATTTCCCTTATTTGTTCAATATAATATTTATACATTTTTTTGGTAGCAAATTTTACTAAAATAAAACTATTAATCTCAATGTCTTTGGTCTCAAAGTTAACATCGTTTTCATCAAAGTCCTCTGTCAACGTAGAGGAAACATATGTAACCTTGCAATCTTCGTCCGACGATTCTTCTTGATTTTTTTCTATTTTTTTGTTCTTGAGAATTTTTGCATTAATGTCCTTATCCTGTAATACTTGTCTTTTCACAGTATATAATTTTTTAGCCAGCTTTAATGTCATTTCTTCTTGAAGCCTCTGGAACACTGGCGTATTTGTTAGAACCTCTGTGCTCTTTTTATTTCTGGCCTTTCTCCGAGTGGTGTGCGTAGTTGATTTAGGATAAGGAATAACAGCTTCTGGTGAAAAATATAGTGTGGCTGGACTAGGGCTTCTTATTTCGGAAGGACCTGCTATCTGTGCTTCAAATTGATTCTGATGTATCTGCTCTCCATAGGGTTGATTGATCTTGAGTAGAAGTCTCCGGTCTTGTCATATCTGGAACATCTGTTACACTTGCTGGTAGAAATATAGAGTCGTCAAATATTTCATCATTGAATGGATATATGCCTGTACTTTTGAAAGCTGAGATGCAGTTTTTTGGAGAAAACGATTCTGGATATGCTTTGAACAGGATCTCAAATATGTCGTAAATTGTAATTTGACGTCCGGGATGATTTAGAAGCCATTGTTATTGTAATGCCTCTTCAGTGGACCATACACACATTTATCGAGTGGCTGCAACCGATGACTGGTGTGTGGGTTAATAATATAACATTATTGTCTTTTGCACATCTAATAACATCAAGGCTAAAATGGGACTCGTGGTTGTCCATTACCAACAAGACTGGTGTATCACTTATTGGTTTGGCATGAAATATGAAATGCTCCATTCAATCCTTAAATAGCTCACTTGTTATCCAACCTGTTTGTGAGGCGACGCCTTTGGTGCTCGAAGGAGCATTATTGGTCATGTGATGTTTAAAGTTTTTTCGAGGGAAAATTAGCATGGGGGGAACACTATTTCCAAGAGCGTTGACAGCTCCCACCATGGTCACTAGTGTTCCTCTTTCAGAAGATGTTACCTGTCCCACCTGTTTCTGCCCTTTCGTGGTTATAATTTTATTAGAACCTTGGACTGTTGTCAGGGCCGTTTCATCTACATTATAGACTTGACTTGGGTTAAAATTATGTTTTTCATATACAATTTTTAAATTGGAAAAGAATCTTTGAACAACGGGTTTGTTGAAACCCATAGCGCGACCAAGAGACGTAGCCTCGGCGATGATGGTACAGGTTTGTTACGTCTCATAAATCCTGTAAACCAATCTTTTCCAGCGCACCTATTCTTCGACCAAGACTAAGGTATTTTCTTTTTGTGTAAAATCGCTAATTCATAAGCCATGGTTCTGACATGTTTGGATGTAAGACCATGGTGAAACTTTGCCATCGTTTGCAGATAGCTAGTTAAACTAGTTAAAGAATCGGTCGCTGAAGTCGATTTGTTCGAGATTGTGTTTGCATTTATCTCTGTAGCGCCTCAATGTTGTGCGTGGAATTTTATATTTCTCTGAAACACTTTTGAGGGACAAACCTATCTCTATTACCTCATAAAGTGCGTTCTTCATGTCAATTTCTGGTGTATTGGCACACGAACGGGCTTTCGCCATTTTTATGCCTGAAAAAAATTAAAAAACGATTGTAGGGAACAGTGGCCACTCTTAGTTTGTTAAAACAAGTGGTGGCCGGTGTTTCCACACAAACAGGTGGCCATTGTCGCCGAAAGCACATGATTCCATATTTATTTAAAAATCCTTTTCTTAAATTATTGTTATAAACTTTAATAGTGAAAAACTATTCCTTGAATATACATGGCTTACTTCACAAAAAAAGTTTTTCAGAATTTTAAATCGTTAAATCTTAATATTTAAAACTAAAGCTACTTACCAAAGTTATTGCAACGTGTTGTCATACATGCACCTTCACTTACGAACGTTAACGAGGAACTACCGAGAATCAAACTGTATCTATAATAATTGCTTTTTCTCTTCTTTTTTTCTTTTCTTTTTTTTCTTTTTCTTTTTTTCCCTTTTCTTTTTTTTTCTTTTTCTTTTTTTATTCATTTTTTTCTTTTTCTTCTTTTTTTTTCTTGGCTTCAAGGCATAGCCCATGCAGCCAGAAACTAAGTAGGTAAAATGTTTGAATGATCATGTAAAATTGATCTAAATATGTAAACCTGGAGACAAATTTTAAAATTAAATGTGACAATGAGCCTATTATACCTATCTAACAAGAATATCCCAATAAAAATATTTTTTCCCTAACACAAAGGATCAAGTTACAAAGGTCACTCTCTTCTCGCCCAGGGGTCTGTCAGGGCATTTTTTAAAACAAGAAATACAAGGTAGACCACGGTAAGTAAGGTAAATAATACAGTAGGGTAGACATTTAGGAATGCAAGATAATCTAATGACTACAATTTGATATTTGTCTCAGTAACAAAACTAATAAGGCAGTTGTATATATTTTTTTAATTTGTAGATAATACATATAAAATATTGTATGGAGTTTCAACTTTTAAATTTAGAAGTTTTGTATCAATTTTTTAGTTTAGTTTTTGTATCTATTGCAATTGAAGAATATGTGGTCTAAGTCGGACGTGACATTGCAAGTAGTACATAGGTTACTATCCCAGATATTGATTTTATGTAAATGTGCAGGATAGCTGGCATGTCCAAACTTCTTACGACTGATGGGGGTTATGTATTTCCTTGGGCGTTGATAATTTTCGAACCAGCATCGTTTTTCGATTTTTGGTACTAGCTGTGTGTAGCGAGTAGGTTTAGTGTTACAATATTCCCTGTATCGTTTATTCCAGTTTATGTACATTTTAGTTCTGGTTAGGTTAATGCCTTCGTCCAACGTTAGCCAGCAGGTCGTTTCTTTGCCTGTTATTATGCTCTGTTTTGCAGGTTCGTCCACTTTTTCATTATATTCAATTCCGGTGTGGGCTTTGACCCATACAAAAATTATTCGTTGATTTTCATTGAGTCCTGCCAGATTTATTTTAATTTTTGTTATATATGGGTTATTATACTTTGACTTTATTTCTAAGTGCGATTTTTAACTATTTAGGATAGCAAGTGAATCAGTAAAAATTAAAGATTTATCAATATTGTTTTGAATTGTATATTCTATTGCTTTTAATATAGCTATATATTCTGCACTGAAAATGGATGTGTTTTTCTAGTTGGTAACAGTGTTGTATCTATTGGGTTATTACGATTGCAGCACCGGTCCCTTGATTATTTTTTGAAGCATCAGTGTATATTCGTGTGTAGTTTTGATATGTACTTGTGATTTGTTTGACTATTGCATTGTTTAGAGCTGTAAATTCTGAATATTACCGGATTATTATTGTCACATCTAGTAGAAGTTTCATGAGATCTACAGAAATGCTGGTAGGATTGAAATCACTTGTGTTTATATAAGCTTCACATAGAAGGGGTGAGCTTTTATGTTTCCAATATTTAGATGTCAGGTCATGAATGTTTAAAGCTGTTACCATAGTCATTAATGGGGAATTTTTAGTTTTACATTTTAAGATGTTTTTCTCTGCTAACATTTGTTTCTGTAGTTCTAGGGGTGGTTCTGACGTTTCTGCTCGAAGTGGTTCGAGGGGGGTTGATTTCATCGCTCCAATGCACAACCTCAAATCTTTATTTTGTAAGACATCCAGCTTCTGTAGCTCCTTCTTGCTTACGCAGCCACATAATGTGCACCCATAGTCTATAATTGACCTTATGTATGCCTTAGTTTGAGGGTTTGCACCCCACCATGTTGTCATTATAGATTTGAGAAAGTTTAGTCCTTTTACTAGAATTTCCTCTATGTGTGTCTTAAATGTCAACTTTCTGTCAAGTGTAATACCAAGATATTTAAATTCGTTAACTAGAGGGAACTGAATATTTCCCAATGTTATTGTGGGGGTATTTAAGATGTTATGTCGAGTAAAGATTACACACTGTGATTTGTTTGGAGAAATATCCAATCCAAGTTTCTCTAAACAATTGAAGAGTTGTGTTATAGCTGCATTAAATAAAGTTAAGCACTGTTCAAATCTTTTCGAATGTATGTAGATGGCAAAGTCGTCTGCATACTGGATAATATTAGCGTTGGGTGTAGTCGTGTGAATGTTTATAGTGTAAATATTAAATAGTAATGGTGCTAATACAGAGCTTTGTGGTAGACCTCTGTTGGCTACTCGACTTTTTAACAGGGTTCCATTCTGTTGTCGAACTGTTAAGGATCTATTTACATACAGTTTGCAAATAATATTTGCTATTTCTACAGGTACCTGCAGATCGATTAATTTTCCGCGTTGCCATTCTACACAGTCATAAGCGGATTTTATATCGAGGAATAGTGTGATAAGATATTCGTCTTTTGCGAAACATGCTTGTACTTCAGTAACAATATGTGCCGCTGCGGCATAAGTTCCGTAGTTTTTTTTTTATATCCATATTGAGTGGAAGGGAGGACATTTATATGATTTAATCACCATTCTAGACGATTTTTTACTATTCTTTAAAAAAATTTTAAAACACAAGGTAGTAACGATATGGGCCGATAAGAGTCAACATCCTCTGGATTTTTGCCATGTTTTAAAATAGGTATGACTATAATATTCTTCCATTCAGTGATACTTTCGCCAGACAGCCAAATGTCGTTAAATATTTGTTTTAAAATTTGCTTGGCATTTAGAGGTAGATGGTGAATCATGGGATATCCAATTTCGTCGTAACCTGTAGATGTGTTTTTCCTATTTTGAAGTGCATAATCTATTTCCTTCAGGTTAATAGGCGTTGAAAAAATGGAATGATTATTTTTGGACTGTTTGAGTGTCTCTAGATTGTGGTTGATGTCATCAAGTGGCATAGGTGGTGCAATTTTATCAAGGAAGTCTTCCTGCCATGCAGTACTGTCATTTTTTTCACACTACTTACTTTTCTTTGCATTCTTTTTGCTTGGTTCCAAAGCTCCGTCACATATGTGTTTTTATTAAGTATTCAGCACCATCTCCTCCAACTATCCTTGGCTTTGTCTTTTGATAGTTTATTTACTCGTGCTATTTCTTGTTTGCATAGTGTGTAGTTTTCTCCATGGTACTTTGATTTTTGTAATTCATTAATTTTTGTTTACGTTGAGTGATTGCGGCGTCGCATTCAGGGTCCCACCAAGGATGTAAAATTCTTTTATTTTTGTGTTTGAAGGGTTTGTTAACCGGGATTGCCACGTCGGCAGCCATATTAATTCCTTGGATAAGATCATATTTTTCTTCAGTAGTATGCATTATTCGGCAGTTTTGGGTAAAAAAGTATCAGCTGCGTCCTGGTATAATTTCCAGTTGGCTTTACGCAAGTTCCATTTAGTTTTTGGGAGATAATCTTCATAAAAGTGAATGATTTTGTTTACTTCTATTATAATAGGGAAACGATCTGATCCCATAGTGTGTACCATCAGCAGTTAAGCGCCAGATCAGACGTGGAGAGCGTGAGATCTATTGCAGATTGATTGTTATTATTAGTAAATCGCGTGGGTTGCCCAGTACTTGAAATTACAATATCACTATCGTCCAAAGCTTCTTTGATTTGTTTACCTTTGGGGTTATTTTTGTAAGAGCCCCAAAACTCGTGCGTTGAAATCTCCACCTATTATACTGTATGAATCCAGTAAGCCAATCACATTCTGCCAGTCAGTGTAATTTGTGTTTATATCCGGTGGGCAATAAAGTGAGAAACAGTTGAAATTTACGTCGTTCAATACCTTGATTTCCTTACAAGAGTAAATATTTTTAATTAAAATTGCAACACCTGCATATCCATCAACCCTGCCCCTCCGGATTATATCATAACCTCTAAACGAAATTTGTCTGCTGGGTTTAAACCATGTCTCAGATATAAGTGCTATGTCTATATAATTTTCATCCAAACATTTCACCAAACTTAATTTATTTGAAACTGCAGATTTAGCATTCCATTGCAAAATTTTAAAGTTACTTTTGTCCTTATTAGCCATTATAATAAATGTTGCTAATTTTGCTTTTTACAATTGTTGGATTTATTGTTTTTAATTCATCGAATGAACTTACATCATCTACTACACTTTGAAAGACATTAAAAAATAATTTTACAATTTCATTGGCATTCTGTTCATATGTTGATTTATCAAAAGGAGGTAGGGGACGTTCGGGCCCGAATGTGAAAGAAAACATGGGTTCTTCTGGTATAGGGGAGGAAACTTTTTTCTTTTGTTGGATGGTGTTGGTTCGGGGTGTTGTTGAGAATGAGATGGCATTGCTCTGGTTTGGTTGGAAGTGGATGGTTGTATTAGTATATTCGTTCTGTATGTATTACCAGGATTTCTGTTTGTTTTTTGTGTTAGTGGTGGAAAGGATTCGATGTTTTCCGTGTCTAATATCAGATACTTGTTATTTGTAATTATATTTGCGTAGGAATTTTTTAGACCAGTTTTTGCTTCTAAAAAAGTTCAATTTTGTTCTGCCATGTATTTTTTTATTTTATGTTGCTCAACAAATTTAGGATTTAGGGCATACTTTGTAAATTGATTTATGTTTATCGCTTTTGCAGTGTAGACAAAAACTGTCTTGTGGATCCCTACAACTGTGCTCGTTTTCTTTTTCTTTAGAGCAATTAATGCAGAGTGTTTTCGTACTTCGAAAATTTTTTGCAACATGACCATGTTCTAAACATTTAAAGCATTGTATGACTTTGTGTACATATGGTTCCACTGCACATGCTACGCTATTGATGAAAACATGACTGGGTAGCATGTTCCCTTCAAATGTTAATAGGACCATTTGCTGAGGTACAAAAACAGTTTCGCTATCTATGTCTATTTTTGTTTTGAATCTATTGACTTCGGTTATTGTTACAGGGGAAATTATGTTTTCAAAAAGATAATCGCGTACAATCACTGCAACATGTGAAGGAGCACCGTCATACATGAATCACATGCACCTCCTAATAATAAGAGGTACATCTTCCAAAAGAACTGGAAGTTCATTTTCTAGGAAATGAAGATATGTCTCACCGGTCAACCGTGCAGGAAGGAAAAATTGTCCTATTAAATAATCTTCGATGATGCCAAGCCAAACATTGACGGAAAAGGAGTGTTGGAACCATGCTACAACTGTTGCATGTGGATTGACATCTGCCCATATGTGGTCATTATGAAAATTCATAATACCATGTCTTGAAAAGTTTGCTTTATCCGTAAACAGAATATTGGCAGCAAAATTGGGATTATTTGCGATTTTATTTAAAATCCATTGGCAATATTGTATACGGAGCGGATAGGTAGCAAATGAAATTGACTGTCTCGACCCTTACTTCGTGGAATATGCTCATATTAGTGTTTTTAAATGAAACTCAAGGTCTCTAGTTAATTCCACAATATAATACAAGTTATTGAAAATTCTAAAAAATTGACAATTGTTTCGATAAATCAATATCATCGTCAGAATGACAGAAGTTACATGTAACTTCTGTCATTCTGACGATGATATTGATTTATCGAAACAATTGTCAATTTTTTAGAATTTTCAATAACTTGTATTATATTGTGGAATTAACTAGAGACCTTGAGTTTCATTTAAAAACACTAATAGGTAGCAAATGTTGAACACGTTGAACGCGATATGGGTACAATAAATTTTATTTTAGAATATTCCAAACAGTTCTGTTACTAACATTTACTCCATCAGCAATTTTTATGGTAATCGCTAATCCATACAAAAAGTGCATATTTCAGTTTTAGTAAACGCAGGCATCATTGTTAAATAAACATAAAAAATCTGTATGATAAATTAACTCCAATGTTAAAATGTCATATACCTGGAAATGTTATTGTCACTTTGCCATCGATAAAAAAGGTGCATCCTTTTTTATCGCGATAAAAACTTCTCTTCCTCAATATCTAGTAAGCGGACGTCACTTTTACACAATGACAATGAGTCGCAATTATTGTTGTTGTTCATCCATATATTCTGTCGTTAATTTATCTTGCCAAAAAACACTCGAGCTTTTCTTTTATTAGATAAATTCCTCTTTGACTCAAAGTTTTGCCAATCACTAAATTTGCTCGAAAAACTGACATTAGATAAAATCGCTCCACCTTCGGTGTCGCGATTTTATCATGTCAGTTTTTCTCGTAAAATTAGTGATTGGCAAAACTGTTTCGTTGCAAAGAGAAATTTATCCGATAAAAAAAAAGCTCTTGTGTTTTTACTGTTGATAAAAATTTCTTATTCGTTTTTTGCGTTGGTTTTTAGGTTGACACATTATTTGACAATATTATTTCAAAGCCCGCTTAGAATAAGCATGTTCTTTCGTATTACTTCTATAGACCAGTAGCGTCACCAGTAAAAATAAATTTCACTTACAGTCAGAGCTCATTTATTACAAACAATTCAACATCCTGTATCTCATTAGCGACAAGACTTATCACACATGTTTATAAGAACTTTTCGTCTCAAAATGGAGTGACGAAGCGCCCACTACAATATTTTAGATTACTTAGGAAACACCCTGTATATGAGCTCTCCTAGTTATTTATCCAAAACCACCCAAATTCATGTATAAGCAAACTTTTGCTTATGGTTTAATTGATGCAGCATTAGTCCTGATTTAGCCTTAAACAATTTGTAGTCATAAACATCCTGTTAATGCATTCTGAATGTCTGTTTTATCAAAGTGAAAATACTTGATTGAAAATATTGTTTTCTATAAAAACATGTTTTTCTTTAAAATTTTCGAAATACATATACAATTAGATTATATATAAAAACTGTTTTCAATTATTTATGTTTCTCAATTAGGATTACCAAAGCTAAACATGTCGTGACGTACATTTTGCATCTATTGGATTAAATAAACAATTTATATAGTAAATTACTCCAAGGTTACTAGGACAATTGTCAACAAAATATAATCCGACATTTTAATCAGTTTGAATTTTCCTAAATTGTTTAATGTTTGCGAAAGGTTGATTCTCATTTAAATCCTTTAAACAAAAGGGTTCAAATTATGTATAGATTTTTTCTTCACTATTGAGCTTGTTTGTCACATGAAAGATAAAATTATTCATTTTAACATTTGATAAGAGTTAAGAATTTTCTAAAATATCTGTTTTAATTTTATCTCTAAGAGCATTATTGTACCTAATATAAATGAACACACATAAATTGTAGGCATAAAATTGATATATTTTAAAAGAGAAAAAACAAAATAGTATAGGAGTAAACTGTACACTTCTTGTCCATTCGACAATGATTGACCACATTAAGAAAAGTATATTATTAAAAAACAAAGCTTAACTGACATACACAGGGTGTCTACCAACCTGGAAAAGTTAGGGAATTTCACTCAACCTGGAAAAGTCAGGGAATTTTATGAAAAATTGATGAAAGTCAGGGAATTTTATAAAAACCAAAAAAATTCCTTGAAATGTTTAATTTTACCGATAGTGAATTTTTTTCATTCATGGTCTATTTCAATGTTTAATAGCCAACTGATTTTTGTATAGGCCTAGTAAATTTCATCAAGTAGGTGAATATAATGAAATTGGTTGTGATATAAAAGTTGAGAGGGTGGAAATAGAGAGCCAAGATTTATGGAAAAGAGTTAGTTAAATTCTACTATGCTCATTGTTCTACTGTACATGAAGAATTATTCTGTAGTTTAAAAAAGGTAAGCTTAAAACAGTCATTGTAATTCCTCTTTAGTTTTGTAACTAATACATTTTAAATGTATCTTGTCATATTAATAATTTATTAAATTTTATTTATAATAATTGTATCCGTAGGGATGTCGCGACCCCATCGCCCAACACATTGCACATGGTGTTGCAGTCAGCCACTAACATGCCCATATATCCTTAACATTAAACCCCCTTTTTCATCCTTTTATCTTAGTTGGGTGTTGTGTCTTTAACTTTTCAAATCCAAGAGGCAAAGATAAAGAAATCTCCTCGATTATTTAAATAGTTCTATGTTCAGATTATTCACACAGGGTACTTTAATACTTCACAATTCATTAGGTGGTAATATAACTACATAATTTAAATTTGTAGGTATTTTTAATACTTCAGTTTATTGAATAAATTTTTTCAAATAGCTTTCTTGTATCTTATGCCTTTTTGTTGATAGTGTGTACCACTATGCTTTACTATGAGTGAATTAATTTTAAATATTTGTTGCAGGTATTGTGAGGTGCAAGATATAAGTTACAAATCATATTTTACTACAAAAACATTTTATGCCGGCATTTTTTAAACAATGTCGAATAAAAAGGCCAAGTTTCGTTTGGACTGGATGGATCATAGTTTAAAACCATCGTTTTCAGAGTGGTTGGAAGAGTATACAAAGAACTCCAACAATGCAAAGTATAAAGTTTGCAAAACAGTTTTTAGCTTAAGTAATATGGATGTACAGGCACTGAAAAGCCACCAAAACAGTGCCAAACACAGGCAAACTCTAATGATCAGAACGAAAACCGTGGATATTAGAACATTTGGTTCCAAAAAGAATTTGACTGTTGGTGAGAAATCAACAGATACAACTAAAAAAAATCAACCCACCACAAATAATCAAGTACCACCAAGTGAAGAGCACCATGATCAAAATGCTGCATCATCTGGTTCCAATACCTTACCTACTTCCAGTACATCTGCTATCCCTTCACGGGTGAATTTAAACACATTTTTGAAGAGTGACCAAGTTAAAAAAGGGGAAATTATGTGGTGCATTTTTACTGTACTGTAATGTTTTTCTTATTTATTAAAAGTTTTTATTATGGGTGGGATAAATTTCAAACACTCGGTATGGCTACTTACTAATTTCTTTAAACACTAAACTAATCACTAATAATTAATTTATGTATACATTATATTCACTTAAACTAATTTATATGAACAGTTCACTAATTCACTTATTTATTTGTTTATCTCACGATGTCAAATTATCAACTAAACTAACTCTTCCTGATCAGTCCCCTTATATACTAGTGCCTTTTGTACTAGAGAATTCCGGGCTGCGGCTTATACACACAAATCATTTTTCTGGCCTTTTCTAGATAACTCTGGTCACAAAAACCAGTTCTAGATAAAATAGTCTCAATCGTAAACAGTTTTTTATAACTGCGTATCCGCCATAATTTTAACTATTATACCTGGCTTAGACAGGGTCGGTTTTAGGAACTATACCAGTGTGCTGTTTTGTAACAGTACTAATGCACATATCTCTTCGAACAGCTGCTAATGCAGTCAGATTATTCCCTAAGATATTTAGCGACTCCAATATAGCCAACAAATTTCAACTACAAAAGGACAAAATTGCCTACATGATATCTTTCGGGCTTGCACCATTTTTCAAGAACCAGCTTTTAGATTGCATAAGAAAATTGCCTTTTTACAATATTAGTTTTGATGAGTCCCTCAACAAAGTGGCACAGATGAATCAGATGGACATAATCATAAGGTACTGGTGTCTTGTTGAAAACAAGGTATCAACTCGATACCTTACATCAGTATTTTTAGGACACAGCAAGGCATCAGATTTACTGGAGGCAGTTGAAAAAGAACTATCTACTGAGATAAATCTTCAAAACATCTTCCAAATTTCAATGGATGGCCCTTCAGTCAATTGGAAATTTCTTAAAGAACTGGAAGAAACAATTCAAACAACTCCAGAAAGCAAAAAGTTTATTCATTTAGGAAGCTGTAGGCCTCCATGTCATTCACAATGCTTTTAAAACTGGTATTAACTCAACCGGGTGGAATACTGTTTCTTTTCTTAGAGGCATTTACAATATTTTTAAAAATGTTCCCGCAAGACGTGTTGACTTTATAAAATTTTCGGGGTCCACAGTATTTCCAAAAAAGGTTTGCGCTGTGAGGTGGTTGAGCAACGCATCAGTGGCTGAAAGAGCTATTACAATGGTACCATATTTTAGCAAATATATTCAAAAAGCCAAGCGAGAAAAGTGTCTCCCAAACACTTTCAGTATGAATAATGTTGAGAAAGCTATAGAGAGCACAATGCTTCCAGCCCAGTTGGCTTTTTTTCAATCCTTGGCAAGTGAACTGGAACCTTTTCTAACAAAGATATGATCTCTGAGTAGAATATTTTTTAATACTTTAAATTTAAACTTGACTTTCTAATGGCCAATATTTTTTTGAAAAACTTACATATTTATAATCATTATTTTATTTGATTAATTTAACCCTATATATTGAGAAAATTGAGTAGGCCTTTACACAATAACACAAAACAATATTACTGGCTTCATTTTGTCTTTTCTGTCCTAAAAGTAAAAGCAACAACAATATACAATTTTTGACATTCAAACTTATAAGTAATCACAGAAATCAATTGTAATCTGAGATTCTAAGTGATGCTAAATAACTTCAAATAATTACATCAGAACCAATGCAATAGCAAATTTAACACAATATGTGTTATATTTTAACATTCATTGCTATTATGCAGTTTTCTTGTCTCAATAACTTACTGTTACAGTAAATAATCTTACAACTATACCAATGTGAATAAGTATACTTTAGAAAGTCAAGACCATTAGTTTATTTGCGCAAATATTTGGTAGGGTGGTGGTGGGGTTTGCAAAAAAAAATAATGAAATTTATTAATTTTTTTATTATTATTTTGAGTTATCTAATATTTTTAAAATACTTTTAAGCTGTTAACTACACAGAACAATTACTCCAGTAAACCTGCAACTAGTTTTTTTGATAATTTGGTATATTGTAGGTGTTAAGTTAAGATATATATTTTATCTCAACAGATCATTAAAACTCCATTTTTGAAAATATAAACGTTATATTGCGTTATTTCGAGAACCCGGAATTTTCTTAAAACTGGGTATGGAAAACCTGGAAAAGTCGGGGAATTTGGATTTTGAATTTTGGTATTTTTGGAATTACACATTCATTAATGCAAAAAAATTCTGTATTCTTTTCTGGACTAGTAATTTTCTCACAATTGAGTCTCGTACAGTGATTGCCCCTTTTAGAAACTGAGAATTAAAATAATAGAGGACACAAAATGTATAAGTGGTTATGATGTTAACATTGCTAACGACTGTATAAAGCTTAACATTTTTATTGAAATAACTGGTCGAATAATTAAGTTAAATTAGTCAAATCTTTTTTTTTTCGGTATTTTTGGTTGTAAAATTTTTTTGGCACATTTTTTAGGATTTTTTCCCGTTGTTTTAGTGATTTTAAAAAATTCTTATAGTTTTTCTGCCAATTTCTTCTTTTCTAAAGCTTTCTGTGTTTTAGCATAATTTAGTTTAAATGGATAATTTTTGTTTCGAAGAAACTACATATTATAATTTTCGATCAGTAAACTTTTTATTAGTGTTTTAAATGAAACTCAATGTTTCTATCTAATTCCACAATATAATGAAAAATGTTGAAAATTCTAAAAAATTGACAATTGTTTCGATAACTGAATATTATCGTCAGATTGACAGAAGTTACATTTCATTTGATGCCTACCTGATGTTTAGTAATTATTTTTGGCTAGACCAAGAAGTGACCTACCTTGTGATTGACTTAATATATGTTAATAAAAAAAAGAAGAAGATGTGATATTACAAATATTGAAGCTTAGATATTATTAGCCCTATGGTGATATCCTGGATATTATTTTTCCAATTAAGATCAGTATAAATGTGCAATTATATAGAAAGTTTAGAAAGAAAAATCTTTGAAAGAGATATTTCAAAAAATGTTTTATTTTGGTGTAGATATGTAGATGACATATTAGCTTGTTTTATAGGCAGTGAACTACAATTAGATATATTTTTCAACCACATTAATAATTTACACCCAAAAATTAAATTTACATTAGAAGTTGAAAATAACTCAATCAATTTTCTTGATTTGAAAATTAAAAGAGTTAATAATGTATTTGATTATTCAATTTACCGAAAACCAACACACACTGATGTGACAATTCCATATAGTTCCAATCACACCATGTCACATAAACTAGCGGCATATAATTCAATGATACATAGAGCCTTTTCAGTTCCTATGAACAACTGTAATTTTGACAGAGAGATTAATACAATTAGACAAATAGCAACATCCAACGGTTATCCATTACATATGATAAATAAACTAATTAATAAAAAAGAGGAAAAAGTGGCATTGCAACTAATATTTCCTAAAAAACTGAAGAAATAAAAACTTATAAAACCATCACATATGCAGGAAATATTTCTAATAATATTTCAAAGATAATATCTTTAGCAACGAATACAACAATTTCTTTTAAAACAGAAAGTAACGTAAGTACAAAATTGTTAAATGTTAAAACAAAAATACCAACTTTGAAGAAATCAGGTATATATAAACCCAAATGTCCAGAATCTAATGCTGTCTACTTATACTTATAAAACCATCACATATGCAGGAAATATTTCTAATAATATTTCAAAGATAATATCTTTAGCTACGAATACAACAATTTCTTTTAAAACAGAAAGTAACGTAAGTACAAAATTGTTAAATGTTGAAACAAAAATACCAACTTTAAAGAAATCGTTCTGTAATGTTAAATTGACAAAACAAGTATCAGTAGGGCACAGAACCAAAACTAACTCTTTTGAGCATTTTGTAAAACATAGAGTTATTTTCATTTCTATGAAACAAATTAGTCTTTTTTTTAAGTTTTTATTGAACATTCTTTTTTCTTTACACTTAGACAGAACAATAATTTAGAAACATTTTTGGTACAAATTAAAGTGTAGTTTCCTACAAATTAAAAAGAAAGTATATTGATTAAAAAACATCGAGGGGCAAACAACTCTCATAAAAGTGTACACCATATTTAAAATATTTGATACATGCAAGCAAACAAAATATTTGAAAGTATTTAAGGTAATTAAACAGTAATGAAGAGTAATTAAACCATTTAAAAAGTAATCGGAATGCTTAAGAATAACTAAAATATATTTAAGATACTTGGAAGGAATTGGGAAATATTTAAATATATTTAAAGTAATTAAGAGGTAGTTAAATATTTGTAAAGTAATTAAAATTTATCTAGAGATAATTAAAGTAATGAAAATATTTGAAATATGAATATATGCGTAGATAAAAATATTTTTCCACCAATAATAATAACCTAGTGAAATCACCATGATTCCAGTGATGCCTCTAATGAGAGGCAACATGTTTTTATGAGAATGAGAATATTTTACATAGGTAAATAACTCAGTTAATAATGAAAAATGTTCAAACATTCAATGAAACCAGTAGAAACATTTGCCACCGATAAAGTAAAGTCATACACTAAATAAAATGCCTTTACATTCACTTCAGGTGATTGAAAATATTGGAGTTATACAAGAATACTTAATGTAATGTTTTTCTAATTTATTTAAACAATAAACGGGTGGGATAAATTTTAAACACTCGGTATGGCTACTTACTAATTTATTGAAACACTAACTCACTAACACTTAATTTATATATACTTAACTAATCACTTAATTATTAATTTATATTAACTGTATATTCACTCAAACTAATTTATATAAACACTTTATATTCACTTATTTACTGTTTAACTCACGATGTCAAATAATAAACTTACTCGTCCGCTGATCGGTCCTTTTTATATACTAGTGCCTTTTGTACTAGAGCATTCCGGGCTGCGGCTTATACACACAAAAAATGTTTCTGGCATTTTCTAGATAACTCTGGTCACAAAAACAATGTTTACATAAGATAGTCGTAAACTCGTAAACAGTTTTTTATAACTGCGTATCTGCCATAATTTTAACTTTTATACCTGGCTTAGACAGGGTCGGTTTTAGGGACTATACCAGTGTGCAGTTTCGTAACATTAATAATTCGAATTGAAACTAATAATTACTTATAAAATTGTGTTGTATCATTCGCGAACTATCAAAGATCGTCAAAATGGCTAGCACTTTTCTGATTAATAATTTAAGGCATATGTACTCATGGGTAACGAACGTTCAATATTCTGCAGTCAAATGCATCAAGCATTTGGAAAAATATAACATGAAACAGAAGGTATGGTATATTCAAAAAATAATAACAGAAAAATACAAATAGGAACTCAAACAAAACAGTCTTCTCTGATAAAATATGATAAGTAATAAAAATAGGAACAAAAATAATATACTTACATAGAAATTCTCATGATTTTCTTAATATTGTATATTTGAGATCTATCAGTCTTTTCGTTTCCACAGTAAAGGTGAAAGGATGTGTATCTGACAGCTTTATAGATCCATAAAAAATGAAAGTGTTTTTTACTGTCTATCTTCCCGTTGCGCCCAGATATACCTGTCTAGATCAAAAATGAAAAATTTCAGTTTTGATTCAATTTCATTTATTTCTAATATGCGGCCAATGTACCCATTATCATAATATGCTACAGCATAGTAATGTTCAACATGAAAATGGGCTTCGGTAGAAATATTTCCCGATGCGTCTTCCAAACCTGAAAATGTTTCAGTATTCTCGCTATCATCATATTTTGAGGGTTTTTTTAGTCTGTTTCAATTTTTCACTTTGTTGTTCACAAACGATTTTGGGCTTCTCACTCTTTGGAGCCTATCAGAACTAATACGCGATTCTTTTGCTTCCAATAGCCAACATAGGTACTCTTTTTATTTTAATGCTTTTACACTTATTATCTTGACATAGCACTCTGTTTTTTTTGACACACTCTTTTGACAGTTTTCCCATCATAATCCATCTATTCAGTACATCAAAATATTTAAAATTATTGGCTGTTTCAAATGAACACGAAGTAAATAGGTAGTTAATAACTTGTTATCGTAGTTGCATCTTCACTTATCCAAACTTTCAATGGGTAGTTTTGTTTTACAGGATATATCTTCGAACCTCATTTATGTTGAAGTCATTATTAGGTCATTCCTTACTGTTGAAAGGGAAGGTAAGCTTTCTTTCATATTGCTATAGAGAGTTTTATATAGTAAGCAACCACCAGTTAAATACAGATATTTTCAAAATAGTTTAATTTTTTCATTGTATCTCTTTTCTTGATTTTTATTTTTGTCGGCGACTTTTATGATGATTTTGAGTACCTTGGAATTACTCATGTTGAGATTAGTATTGAAGGTTCTGAACTCTCTAGTCACATGTTCTAGTTGATCGCAGATGATTCTATCAATACGGTTTAAAAGATGCTCTGTTGATTTTCAGAATTTATCAAAGAAGACTCCCTCCTTCTTCCTTTACTTGTTCTTTGTTCAAAATTCTGTAAAACTGGAGACAAACATTCCGTCTTCTTCCCAACTTCACTGTTTAACAAACATTTAAATTGGACTCGTTTGTCTCTATGTTGGTGTTGGACAGTGTAGATTCGATCATTTAAAGTTAATGTTTGCTTTCCATTTTCAGAAGAAATATTCTGTACTTTCATGAAATTATCTAATGTGTTATGTTGACGCTTCCTAGTTTTTACCGATCTCTGAGCACTTGGTGCATCGGTGTAAGTCTCATCCAACAAATGATTTTTTAAATGTTAATAAAAATTGGACACTGTCCAATATGAACCGCCTGCATTACAGATATTCGATATCTTCAGTTCTTTTTTAAAAAGAAAACAAGTGATTATACTTGTTGCAATTGTAGATCAATCATTTGAATCATGATCTGTCAGTACTTTTATGTTTATTTCCATATTTTTATCCTCACAATTAAATTTTGATCTTTCTAATTGAGTTAAATTCTTTATATATTTCCTCAAAATATAATCAAGATTCTTTCGACCTGTATTTATATCAATTTTTTTTCTGATTTCATCCATTTTTTCAGACATATTCATTAACATTATTTTTTTTGTATTGCACGAGATGGTATTGGTGCAGTCATTGATTTCTCTGTAAAAGTCTGTGCAAATAGGGAAGTGCCATCATTTTGTTCATTATATTTCTCAAGTTTCCCAATCTCTTGTCCAATTTTCAACAGAGTTATTTAACTCCTGCGGGCAAACAAAAGCTCTTATAGCTTTTGTAATAGAACCCATAATATTTTTTTAGTTCATTTTCATAAGTTATATCAAGGAGATTTGGCAATATATTTTTGACAAAAGACCTTAATATGATTTGAATTATTGATAACACTTACCTTTGTTTCCTGATCCTGCCATATACACTTTAAACTTCAAAATTGTGAATCTATCATCAAAGCCATGAACTCATGCTAACGAGACTGGTCAACAACCTAGTCTCTCCTATAAATACGAACTCAACAGTTTTATCTGGTACTTGGAAAGTATTTGAAGTAACGAAGAAATAGTTAATGTCATGAAAAAGTAATTAATATAATTTGAACATAATTAAAATACTTGAAAAAGAATTAAAACACTTAAAAAATATTTAAAATACTTAAAAAATAATTAAAATACATAAAAAGTATTTAAAACATTGGAAAAATCGTTAAAATACTTAAAAAATAATCGGAGGTACTGAAAAGACTGGAAAAGTAATTAACAGGGAATTAAAATATTTAAAGGACTTACAAATGTAATTAAGTATTTAAAAATTCGTAGTGTACACCATATTTATAGTTGTTTGTCCCTCGAAAAATATCGACAACAAAATAAGCCATTTCTTCTCAAATTATATTGAATAAAGTGGAGAAAATTACAAAAAATTTGAGGGGAAATGGGGTGGGGGGTAATGGAAAAAAAATTAAAAATCGAGAAGTATTATTAGGCAAAAAAGGGTAATTGAATGGAATTAAAAATAAAACCTAATTAAAATTGTTTACAATAATTATTAATTGCTTGCTAATTGTAAAATATTAAAAAAATTAATTTACTAACACAGGTGATAAACCAAACTTTACAAATTCAGTGAAACCTTTTGGTCAAATTTGTATAAGTTCTTCCTTCACTTGTAGATTGTTCATTTTCGTCGGAAAGCTCTTCAATGCCCGATAAATCAGAATTTTCATTATTTTCGCTGCTATCGGTGTCTGAATTTGTATCAAAATCACAATTTAAATTTATAATCAACTCTTCAACAATTATGTCAATCATTGGTTCGCTTTCCATAAATTTTTACTCAAAACATTTCGCGCGGTTACACCGCTTTTCCACTCTGAACAGTGAATTACTTAAAAAATTCATCAGAGTAAGCTATGGACATTTTGGAAAGAAAACCTAACATTTTTCTTAGCAACATATTCTTTAATTGCTGCCCATACCAATTCAATTGTATTCAAATCGGGATGGTAAGGATCTTAATACGCTGCGGCCCTTAGAGGTAAAAAGATCATCAATTTCATAAGTCTTGTACCTAAGTTTATGTACTTTTATGAGGGCGTATAATTCTGATTTGTACATTTTTTCGCCAAATGGAATGTTTCGGGACCTTAACCATTCATGCATAATGATTTTTCTTATTGCAGAGGTTGGTAATGTCTCTTTTAATTTGTTGTGAAGGGTTGCATTATCAATAGCAACTACAATTCCGGTTGGTAAAATAGGTATTAATTTGTCAGTTACCCATTTTTTGTAATTGTCAAAATTCATACCATTGTGATAATATCTAGTGCTACAGCTAGACTTCCACCGAACATATAATTTGGGTACGCAACCTGTTTCACCTCCTGCATTAACTAATATAAGATGAGCGCCTTTGGAAATAGGTTTTCTTTGCCTATCATTGGTTGAATCATTCCATCCTTTCAAATGTGTATGAGAAGAATCATTGTAAGTTTCATACATTTAATAATAATGTTTATTTGTATAACTACAAAATTTTACAGATAAATATAGTACAAATGGTTAACTACGAAATAAGACTAAGGTTACTTGTATGTGGTAGAAAATAATAACCAATTTAAATAGTGCATAGGAGTTTCTTCTGTATATAACTGCATTCGTCTTTGAAATTGTATTATTAAATGTCGAATGGATTGCCGTTCCATTAAGGTTGGACAATTATTTTTAATTTTACGCCAACGAAACCCTGTCATGTATATTTTTCCTGAACGTCTCCTTACTTTCCTGATAGTCCATTTTTTGGCAATATATTTTATAGATTGCCTTTAAAGTTGGTACGCACTTTTCTGTAAGCACGATCATGTTCATCAAGCGCAACTGGAAATTTTCTCGAGTTCCTCTTTTTATTGGGTGTTGAAAACATCGGTATTTCACCACTATCAACTTAGTTGCCTTCAAGTTTAATTTGCTTAATCGTTTTAAGACCACACCAGTGGCTGCAGCAAGACGTTATTGAACCTTAAAAATATTTAAATTTTGCGTTTCAAGAAGAATAAAGAAATTGTGTTATTTTGAAGTTGTTACAGATTAAAAATATTGTGTTCAAAATAAGGTAACCTAACCTAATCCAATAGTTAAAAGTTAAATAAATTGTTCACTAGAAATTTTGAGTTACTACCTTTTTGCACCAAAGGATTCAATTATTTATTATATTTAGAAGAAGTGAAACCTTAAGATTAGTAAAAGGTTTAGAACTATATTAAAAAATTGAACATTTTTATTATGGGCGTTCCAGCTCCTGCTTATTGCTTAAAAACGTTAATACATTGTTTATAATTTCACGATTTTGACCTGTTTATTTTTCACCTCACTTTTAAATGGCATTTTGTTTGGCAAAATCGATTATGAATAATATGCGAACTAAAATATTTTCAATTTTTGTCCGAGACTATACCAACAATACGAAGTGTACGAATACAATTTAAAAATGAGCTCTCTGCATTTACTAGATAGTGGGGCTGGCCTGTCTATAGCGCATCAAAATCTCAGGGGTCTTCCTACGTTTGCTAAGCTGTACAACTTATATAAAGTGTAGAAAAGAACATAAAAATTTTATGCATTCATGAATTGTCAGTGAAATATTGTTTTTTAATAATATATTTTATCTAAATATGACCAATCATTGTGAAATAGCCAATAAGTGTCCTATTTACTCTTATTAAACAGGCGTTTTTTAACGTTTTTTTTAATTCGCACTTTGAACAATTCGTTTAATTAAATAATGAAAGGAAATGTATAATGAAAAAATATATTTTAAAGTTGGTAAACTATAACACCTACGAAAATATACCTATATGCAAATTAGTTGCTGTTGAGATATTATTGAACCAAACAAATTTAAAATCCAAAAATAAAGCTAGATACACAAATCAATCTTCCACTAACAAGTGGGTTTTTCAAATATCATAACTGAGTTATAACTATAAGTGATAAAAATAGCTAAACGTAAGTGATGTAACTAGATACTGTATGTTCATTAAAGTTGAATGAAAATATAACACTATGAAGAATAGATATACATACATGCAGGCATATATAAAAATGAAATGTTATAAGAAACAAGGAAACAAAAGGCCAAGAAATAGTCATAAATAATACTGTTGCTTTTGACTCCTTGGTAATGTTAACGATTTTTAGGGTCATCGCCTTTTTTAAGTGTATTTCAAAAATTTACAATTCAAATGAATATAACAGTTTTTATATAATTAGTACTCAAGCACTTGTACAACTTGAAAGCAATCAATTAATATGCTAAATTTAAAAAAAAATTATCTCTTCATGTCTACCATTTATCACCCACAAAATTCACTAAAGACTATTTTTTTTAAACAGATAAAGACATCTTCATTGCTATACTAAAAATATTTTTCGAATTTACGTCTATTTTGAATAATATCCTAAACAAAAGTTTCACATTAATATGTTAATTAGTAAAAAATGTTCCAGTTCCACCGCTCAGTGGATAGACCCTGGACTGGGTGGAGAGGTCCCAGGTTGGAACTATTTTCTAACTACAAATTATTTTCAAAATATTTGAGTGTGTGAATACCATTCACTGATAGGCCCTAACCTTAATAGATGATGGATGACACAATCAATCCCTTGCAATTTAATTTACAGTGCCTCCCATTTCTTTCTTGGACCGAAAAGGGCCTTCTATTACTCTTAATTACAACTTTAGTTAGTTAATGTAAATGCAAATACATATGATATAAACATATTACATGACATTTTATTTTTTTACAGATGCCAGTAAACGAGTGGAAGTCGCAAAGCCTGTTGTTGAACTTGATGGAGATGAGATGACTAGAATAATTTGGGAAAAAATCAAGGAATCACTTATTTTTCCTTATCTTAAAGTTGAATGTCTTTATTTCGATTTGGGACTTCCTAACAGGTATTAAATTATATACTTATATATAAACAAATTTAAAACTTAGTCATGATCTTATCATTTATCATGTTGTAATAAATTTATTGAACCTTACCTAACCACATTTGAACTGAGAATAATTTATTTTTGATAATCAATGAAAACGTGATATAAGAATTTGCACACAACTCTATAAAAATGTTCTGCCAAAATTCCATTCTCTCAATCTTTGTTAATGCAATTTATATTTGTAAAAATGAAATTGAAAAGTCTATTTCAAAGCGGTAAATACTTATAAGTTTGTTCTTTAATTCAATTGTACATATTGAACATATTTTTCCTTTCTTCAATTAAAATATATGGGTTGAATAATTATATTTACCTATTTGTAGTTTTCTAAGGGATATTAAAGATATAGTGACAGAGGTAACCCAACCTGTAATAATATCTACATCTAAAATTCTTGTCCTTCTGGATCATGCACATATTGAAATTCCGAAATACAACAAATTGTTAGCACAACAAACACTTGATCTACATTGATTCCAATATCCGTTAAGTATTCATATCCTGACAAAAAGATGAATTAAATATGGCAAAGCAATTTAAATTAACCATCTGGATATCCTACAGCAGCAATTTCTTCCACTTGAAATCGAGCATTAAACAATACAACTTGGGCAAAAAGTAAAAATGTTAATCTACAATAGTTTTAATTTAATAGACTTAAGTCCAAGTGCCAAAAATAAAAAATAATATTGTAAATAGTACAATAAGGCGGAAATATGTAAAGATAAATTTAATTTGCCAACTTTATATCGATAATTATTGTTTTTTTAGGGATCAAACTGATGATCAAGTTACCATTGATGCAGCTCATGCGATACTAAAACACAATGTTGGAATCAAATGTGCTACTATTACTCCCGACGAACAGCGTGTGGAAGGTATGAAAAATGAAAATTATTATATTTACACACCTAAATATATAACTTAGACCAGTGTTGGTAAATACTATCCGTTACTAAAGAACGGCTTAGAATGTAATTATTGTGAACAGTTTTCCTTAATAGATTTTGTGAACTAAAGGCTAAAGATTTTTCTCATTTTCCTATCATCCTTTATAATGTGTTAGTTACTGTTTTCATACTTTTGTCCATTCGTCATATCCTTTTGCTATCATTCCAGGGGTTGGTAACTAAGTGAAATTTCCCCGCTACTCATATCTCATCCATGTAGTAAATTTAAACCCTCGTAGTTCGTCAATTTTTCTGAGATAATTTCTTTTTCGCACTATTTATTAGAATGCTTTCTCATCGATTACCATATGTAAACTTCATCTTATAAAATTTTGCCAAAAGCTTTTTTACTCATATCTGGAAAGAATGCATGATTCCTAACAAATTCCATAACTTTTAAAACAAAAAACTGAATACTTCTGGGGTTTTTGGCATCTTAATTTTATCACAAGAGTTTGAAAGTAATTTGACATATTGACAAAAACTTTTTGCAGTAATAGGCTAAAATATAACAATTTTTTGTAGAATTTAAATTGAAGAAAATGTGGGCATCACCTAATGGAACCATAAGAAACATCCTTGGTGGAACAGTATTTAGAGAACCAATTTTGTGCAAAAACATTCCAAGATTAGTACCTGGATGGACCAAACCTATGATAATTGGTCGACATGCCCATGGTGATCAATATAAGGCAGTTGATTTTATTGTTGATAAACCCGGCAAGGTAATTTTTTGTTTTATCTATTTTTTAAACTTTACCTCAACCTGACAATTTTAAAACTCCATCCTGTTTCTTTTATATAATTTATAATATCTTACAATATATTATAAATATTTTTGTAGGTGGAATTAGTTTACACTACCGACGATGGTCAGGAAAAGAGATTCACTGTTTTCAATTACACAACTCCAGGTATTGCATTAGGCATGTATAACACAGATCAAAGTATTCGGGATTTCGCCCATTCATCATTCCAAGTGGCATTACAAAAAGGGTACCCAATGTATTTATCAACGAAAAATACAATTTTGAAAATATATGATGGTAGATTCAAGGATATCTTCCAGGAAATTTATGAAAAGTAAGAAACAACTTAATATTCAATGATTATACCCAAGAAATCCATTTGAATATGCAAATTGAACCGTCAATGTTTTTTAGACATTACAAAGCTGATTTTGAAGCTAAGAAAATATGGTATGAACATCGTTTGATCGACGACATGGTAGCACAAGCTGTTAAATCTGCAGGAGGTTTTGTTTGGGCTTGTAAAAACTATGACGGGGACGTACAATCTGACATTGTCGCTCAAGGTTATGGATCCCTAGGTATGATGACATCAGTATTGATGTGTCCGGATGGCAAAACTATTGAATCAGAAGCGGCTCATGGAACTGTTACGAGACATTACAGGTAAGAAGACACATTCTTTTTCGTTTACTGTGGAGTCACACACAGTTTAATTAAATCTGTTGGTTACCTCTCATCTTTTTCTTTTGTATGTTCTCATTTTTTGTCCGATTTTATGCTTCTCTTTTTTACTGTCACATAGTTTTCTTGGTTTTGCCTCTAATTAACTTTTTGGCCTTCTTTAGGTTTTCAGATACACTAGAATGATTTTCAGACTTTCCTATTATTTAATTTTTCTGGGGGACAATCTGACAACGTCGCGATAAAAATAAAATTCGTTGGATTTATTGGTTTACCAACATAACCACTTTATTGTTTTAAACACTGAGCTTTTTTTGTTTCTGCTCTTTTTATCACATACTATTTGTTCACTTTTCTCAAGACAGTTTTTCTTCTCACTTATATTGATATTACTGTTTATCAATTTACAGTTGAAACTTGAAAATAATTGGGGTTACGAGGGGTTTCTTTAAATTTTTGACCTGAACATGAAGAGGGCAGAACTTTTCAACTAAAGTTGGAAAATGTGTTGGCGCTAGAGTTGCCATATTTTTTAACTGTAAGGAACAATTACTGAATTAGGCAACAAAGAGATGTCATTTTTTTTATCCGGGTCAAATGAAAAACGATAAGTTTACTTACCTTAAGTGACTGTTTCCGATTGCTTGTCGCAGCAATCATTGTTGTTTCCGACCGCTTGTTGTAGCAATCATTGTGTGAGGCCTACATTATTATGTCCAGCAAGGGACCTCTGTCGGATGAAATATTGATAAAATATAAAACAATACATGTATTATTGGCTGGCCACCCTATTTACAGATAACAATTGAGTATATTAAAATTTTAATTTATAATAATTAATCAAAATACGGGACAGAGCCTGCGGCAGGATGTTAAGAATTATGACTGAAATAGGGGCAACACTAGGTGGTGCACATGTTGAAAAATACTCATTCAAGTTTCAGCCATTTGGCATGGCCAGTTGTTGTTTGACAATCACTTGAGTAAAATGTGAGGATTTTCACAAAAATTGAAAGAATTGAGTACCAAGCTGTCATTAAATATTTGTTTTTGAAAGACAACATGTCATTAAATATTTGTTTTTGAAAGACAACAGACAATACGCTCACATAAATCAGATATAGAGAGTACCATCATTTACGACCCTGAAATGTAGTCGGTAGTTGCGTTTAAAATTTAAACGTGGTTGTACCGATGATGAGCATTCAGGAAGGCAAAAACTGAGACAACCAGCGAAAACGTCGAAAAAGTTCGTCAAATGGTACTGAATGGCCATCGAATTAAGATTAGAGAGATAGCAGAGACTGTGGGCAAATCAAAAGAATGCATTTGCCATATAATGACTAAAGAATTAGGTATGCGTAAGCTATCCTTGCATTGGGAGCTGCGTTTGCTCCCTTTGGATCAAAAATACATTCGAATGAAAATTTCCAAAGAACTTTTGGAGCCTTTTAAGCGGAAAGAGTAGTTTTTGTAAATTGATTTATAACTGTAGATGAAACATGGATCCACCACTACACTCCTAAGATGAGAGAACAGTCAAAGGAGTGGGTTGCAAAGGGTGAACCTACCCTGAAAAAGGTGAGGATAGTTTCTTTGGTGAGAGCTAAAGGCGGCTATTTTTTGGGATGGCTGCGAAATTTTGCACATCAATTGTCATCAAGAAGGTAAAACAATAAGGGGAGACTGTTATGCATCATTAATTGATAAGCTAAGGACATACATTGCAAAAAATACCGCTTTTGATGAAGAAAAAAGTGCTTTTCTGTCAGGACAACTTGCCTACTCACACGTCAGCTATTGTCATCGCTAAAATTCAAATTGCACATTGAATTCATTGACCATACACTGGTATTCTCCAGATCTAGCCCGCAGTGACTTCCTGTTTCTCAATCTAAACATTTGGCTTGAAGGACAGTTGAAAAATAAAACTTAATTTTAAGAAAAAATGCCTTGTTTGCTTTTTAAGGTCTTAAACTTTTCAGACAACCCTCGTGTAGAAGGAAAATGAATTATTGTATTTTCTGAGCGATCTTTCCATACCCCAAATTAGTATCACCTTTTATTTGAAAAAAGTTTTCGGACTGTTCGTATGAATAATTCTAATTTCGTATTTTCTGAAATAAAAAATTCAAAGAGTATGTGATTCATAACAAACGCCCACCCAATAGATGGAAATTACATTAAAAACTAAAAGTAATTGGTGCCGAAGTGTACTTTTGCAAATAGTTCTCTATCGTGAGTGTCTTAATTTAATTTCAGACAACACCAAAAGGGCCAACAAACTTCTACAAATCCTATCGCTTCCATATTCGCTTGGACGCGTGGATTAACCCACCGAGGAAAGTTAGATGACAACAAAGACCTTAGGAATTTCGCAAATCAACTGGAAAAAGCGTGCATTGATACCGTGGAAAGTGGAAAATTGACTAAAGATCTGGCAGCTTCCATTCACGGATTGCCGAACGTTAAAGAAGGAATGTACTTAAGCACCCAAGACTTCTTGGATGCAATTGCTGAGCAATTGAAGAAAACAGTGTGATGTTTTTAAAGTAATTTCAAATACAGGGTATCCCAGAGAGATAACAATATTTATCGCTGTTAGATTATCTTTTTAGTCATAATTAAATCATCACAAGTATTGTGTACATGACTGAAAGTAAGTATTATTTTGTAAATTTGCATTTTTATAAAAATTTGCAATGTGAAAAGTATTATTTTCTGGGATATCCATTGTAAGGGGCACTATTTTATCAAATTACTCTATTTTTTACTTTGAGCCCCTTGCTTTTAGGCAATTTTATCTTCACTTTTTTCATTTGTCACACATATTGGTAATTTAATTTAACTTTATGCATACTGTAAGAATCAACTGTATCATCTAAGTTTTAAAAGTGAAATATACACAGATATTTTTCTAATAAATGTGTCTTATTTTTATACAGAGTGGGCCACGGAAAACAGTCCGCCTCGATATTTGACAGTATTCATTGCTGAAACAGGTCGATTTTTGTTCTAAGGGTTATCATATACTAAAATAAAATCTATATATAAATATATAAGAGATCCTACAACTTCCTAATCACAAGACGAATGAATTTCGCGTTAATTTAACAAATACCAAAACCATAAATTTTAATGCAACTATTTTAGCCTCTAGAATATAACTGTCAGTTGAAGGTATCCCGTGCCAGCAGACTAGTACTCCAGTGGAGACGGGGGGATTCGAGAATAAATTAAACTATTAAAAGTAGCAGTTACAAAAAAAGATGTTAGTGCGGGCGCCAAGTAAATACTTCTGTCCAAAGAATTCAGTTTCAGTTCCTGAAGATTTACTAAGAAAGGACTGAAAAACAAAGACAGGTTGACTCCATTACTAAAATTTATTGTTAACTATCGGAAATTTACGTAATTTACAAATTGATAACCTAACAATAATTTTTATAAAAAAGAATATAAAAAGAACACAATCAGGATCCTGTGCATAAAAAAATCACTTCAATGCCTAAAACATATAGGTCAGGTGACTCCTTCGATTAATAATATGAAATGTTCACAAAAATTTAACTTAACTTAATTTGTTACAAGAAATATAAAAGAATAGCAAAGTTCCGCATACTCATATTACCTCAATCGTACAAAGAGAAACCAGATAAAAACATAATATATATTACCTAGATTTAAAATAAGAAGACCAGAAGGTATAAGAGAATTCGTATTAACTCAGAATTATCATGAGTACAGTGATGATTATTACACAAGGTTCAAATGAGAAGTGTAACTCTTAGGATCCTAAGCGCTATGCTTTAGTCAGTGTTTTCAATAAAAAGTTAGAACATAACAATATTTAACCATCACTCAATTAAGTATTGATAAACCAAAGTTGGAAAATATGTTACGGTTACAACAAAATGAATATGTAAATATGTAGTTAATTAAAAAGAAACAAATTAATTTGTAGCAATAATAATAATGTAACCCTTTTTCCTATGTCCTTCCATACCATCCCTTCAGTAGTCTTCTAGTGATCCCAGCGTCCCATTTCCATATATCCCAGGTTTAACGCCACAGTAGGTGTAAGCCTCCTATAGGCCTAAAGCAAGTGGTACTCAAGACCAAAATTAAAACCCTAAAAAAAGGTATAAGTACCCAGACCATACTTCTATTAAGCACCACCCCAGAAAACTAACTCACTAATACAACTATCAATGTACATCAAACCTGAACTAACCAAATTGACTATCTATACGAAAAGTATAAATGTAGAATTATATTTACTATTGAAAAACCCTATATGTTTGTAGCTATACAATTATAAACAATTGAGAGAAAACAAGCATGACCAATTATCCGATCAGTATGTTACTTTTACCCATTTCAAAATAGATATGACATCAATATATTAACTAACACAACAAAAAGAAAAAAAAATAGCACGGTGTGAATACATTATTAATTTATAAGATGTTCTAAAGACAATTTCAATCGTTTAACCCATCAAGGACGGATTTAATTAAGTTTAGAATTTTGCAATAGTATATTTTCAAACTGTATTTTCAGAACGAAACAAATAGATTTGCTTAAAGAAATATAGTGAAATTTTTCTTACTTTCTTCAAAAATTAGTGTTGCCATATGGCAACGCGAGTAACTTACACTGCCCATGTTTCATTGAAAAAAAAATTTTATTGATTGAAAAAAAACTATATTCGTGTATGGTATTCAACATTGCACGACAAACAAACTCCTACATTACATTTGATGCATTTTGTGCGCATAATAGATTTGCAATTGTCGCCATTGCATCTTATTTTTTTTCTACTGGTGTGAGGAGGTGCCCTATATTATCATATCGCACATCATCGCCAACACGGCTGAAAGATCTGCTCGATTTACTAGCAGATGGTCTACCTTTTCCTTTCGGTGGATTCTTGTACTTGTTGAGGTACGTTTTGACAATTTCTCGACGAAAGTCTAGTTGAGTTATTTTGTTGCCAGACTGTTTGTACAGGACCCAGGCATTTTGAATTGCGGCATCAAGTAGCCATGTGAAAAGACACCACCACCATTTTTTTCCACATAGACTAATCCTATAGCGTGCAATATTTTCATCCATCAGATCCGTGCCACCCATAGATGCATTATATTTGGAAATCAAGTTCGGTCTTTTTACTTGAACAATTTTTTTCTCCTTCGCTGAATATCGTTGGACACTAGCAAGTGGGGCTACCCCATATTTGGTCGAAGCTGCTGAAACTACATTATTGTCAGTCCAACGCGTTAGTAAAATTCCGTTGGTTCTATCCAAACAAGAATCGAAGTCACCACGTTGTTTCTTACTCATCCTTTTTGGATAGTAACGGGCAATTTTTAGGGATTCGGTTATCGCGAATGGTTCCTGTGGATGAGAAACCTCTTGATTTCAGATGACTAAGAAGGTGAAGGCTTGTAAATAAATTGTCTATGAATAGGTTGTATCGATGTTTTTTCTTTTCTTCTGGTAACTCATCCAAAAGCATCAGCAATGGAGCAGTAGATTTTCCAAACACAGTTTGGTATTCTGTGTTCACGCGCCTATCTTTGCCTTGATAGAAGGAAAAATTCACAAGATATCCGTATTTGTTGTTCAGCGACCATATCTTGTATCCAAATCTGATTGGTTTGCCTCGGATGAATTGCTTGCATGAGTGCTTTCCAAAGTATTTGACCATACACTCATCGTAATTCAAATCTTCTTCTGGAACAAAATAATTCAGAAATTTTTGCCGTAGTAGATCACTTAGAGGTCGCAGTTTATAGAATTTGTCATTTGGATCTAGTGCATTATTATCTGCGCAGTGTAGATACCGCCAAATTGTTAAAAATCGGTCTCTCCTCATTGAATCCTTCACTAGTTGGTTACCAAGATCTGCATCAGTACTCCAGTAATGTTTTTTTCCAGGTAATTGACAATATCCCGATAAAATCAGAATAGCAATAAAACATTTCATTTCATTCAAAGTAATTTGAGGACATGGCAAGTTTTTAAATTGTGCGTACTTGTTTGATTCTTCTACCAGTAAAGAAAGTACGTCTTGGTCTATGAATAACTCGAACATTTCTGTTGGGGTTAAAGTTTTAAAACTTTCATAATCCGAACGAAAATAATTTTCTGAACTTTCTACCAGATCGCCTTTGATCCATTCAATGTCCTCATAAGTAACTTTTTCTACATGTTCCGTATCTGGTTCAACTAATGCATCATCTTCACCATGTAAAACAAGTTGAGCTGGAGCATTCAATTGATTCCGGGATAAATTATCAACGAGTCCGCCTTCATCTTCCTCACCGGAATCCTCATCTGTCATCGCACCCTCATTCGGAGGCTCAATATAAATTTGGTCGACATCTAAATCATCATTATACGCAATCTGAAGAGCTTCTTCGAAAGTCAGCCCACCGCTAGAAAAAAAAAGCAAAATGTAAAAAGGTAGTCCACAGAAAGGACTCGTGTTGCCACATGGCAACATCGAGTTCCAAAGCTTCACGATCTCAAAGGTTTTTGCAAACTCCCGTTATTCTGCCGCCTCTACGTTGATAATATATTCCCAAAGCTGTTGTAACGAATTTATTTTCGAAAGCTGTAACAATTAATTTTTATTTATACTTACGTAAACTTGATATCCATTTTTGAGAAGTCTTCTTGATATTCCCTAACAAAATCGTGTTTTTATATCACTGGGGTGAACAGGCAAACACTACACACGGTTCTGTCAACTGACACTGCAACAAACTATTGCCGTGTATACCGCCATCTATGTTTTAAATGAAAAATCTGATGAATTTTAAGCAACAGAAAACTGTTAATTTCTGTTGCCGTGTGGTAACACCAGTCCTTGATGGGTTAACGTGAAATACTAATACTTAATTACAAATACAAAGATAGCAAAGCCTCAAATCTAAATTGAAACGTACGCCTATTCCCAGAATAAATGATTATTAATGATACAAATTTATCCTAACATTGAAAATATAATTAAAAACCTGCTTTCTTTAGCAAGGTGGTACCAAAAAACAATTAACAATAAAAACTTGCCGTAAGGCGTAGGTGAAAGAAATTTACTTTGGAACAAAATAATTATGTATTTAAATAATAATTATTATAATTCACATACTGGCGACAAAGGAAAAGATTATAATAATTTAATTACCTCCTAATTAACGGCGAGGGTTTCTTTTATTTCAGATCCTAATATATACTATCTCCTAATTATCGGGAATAAATGCAACGGTTCGGTTTCTGAATTGACTTCAGTTCCTCGGGAATATCCAATGCAGACAGGAATATAAAATTTCAAAAGAAAACGCTAAACTTCTCAAATAAACTGCAATAATGGCGGTTCACTCGACCTCAAAATTTCCTATCCTCGCTTAACGAGACACGAAAGGCACACACCCAAAATATCAACGTCATAGGCCTTATTTCGTGATTTAAAATGTATGGAGCTGAATACGAACCCTAGGCTAGGCAGCACTAAAGACTTTTTCCACAATTTCAAACTCCACACAGCTTGCACAATCTAGGTCGAAAACTTTGCCAGTGGCAGATCCGCTTGCTGGTAACAAAAATTATAATATAAAAATTATATGAAATTTCAATAAAAAATATAACGTTACAGGGTGACACATTTTTACGATAGGGACATTTGTCAACCCCCTCCCTTCCAGTTCCCCAACCCCTTGTTTTTAGCACATCATTAGAAAGGTATTTATATGGAGTATTGACATAATGATAGTCAACGATTTTATTCCACATTTACACCATTATTGCAAAAAAGTCTCAATTAATTTAAAAAGCAGCACCTCTTAAAAATGAAATGCAACGCCTGTGTTGTAACGCGAAAAATCGCCCGCCGGTCGATAATATAATTTTGGCATGTCTGCCGACAGGGATTTATGACAGACCATTTCGACGAGGAGCGAGTATGTTCTCCATGATCGTCGAAGCGAACGCTGGCTAGTGACATTTAAAATTTTTGTGTGCTCTGGTAGCCATTACGCCCGACCTCGTAAAGATATTTAAAATTTCACCAACGACGTGGGTATTTCGAGTGACGGCCATGCCAGAAGAACTCGTTATCTAGGTAAATACCTGAACACTTTCTCGGTGTTAACAATTTTGTTGGCAGTTAAAGTAGTAATTTAACGATTTGAAGTAATTTTCGTAGTTTATTGAAGTATGTAACCTATCGTAGGAAATAGTTCTGATACAGTTCATAAAGTTTATCAAGTCATTTCCGTTATTGTTTCGTACATTTTTGAAATTAGAATTTATCACGGGGGCTGAGTAATCGTCAGGGATGTGTAAAGTAACGTGGTTTATTTTAGTTTTTTTAGATATAATTTTTTTTGCTAATCAAAAAAAACCAGTCATGCAGTTTTTTTTGTTATTAGTGTAGATGGCCTTTATACTGTTAAAAGTCAGGTTGTATGATTATTTGCGGGTTTCGGATGATTATAATGTAATCGATATAATGGAATGGTACGGGGGGACGTCGGATCTTCCTTAGATTTCTAAGAATTGTCTCTTGGTCAGATCTTTCTATCACCAGATGTAGAGGTGTGAGATCTGTAATGATCTCAAGTGCCCTAGTTGGACAAGTTCTCATACCTCCAGTGATGCACACACAGGCAAGCCTTTGAAATTGGTCGAGGGTCTTCCTCGTGCTGTACTGACTTGATTTTGTGTGCTAAACTATTACCCCATACGTAATTGTTGGTCTCACAATCATGGCGTACATCCATCGCTGTATTTTTGGGTTACAGCCCCACCTCTTACCAGCTAGATTTCTCCACGCCATCAAAGCTCTTATTGCTTTACTAGCAGTTATTTCAACATGCTTATTCCACAGAAGCTTACTGTCCAGGGTTATCCCTAGATATTTAACCTCTGATTTCCATTCTATGATTTCCCCGTTTAAGGACATGGGTTTCATGGCTGGAAGTGTTCTTTTCCGTATAAATGGAATTACTATGGTCTTGCTTGGGTTAACGTTTAGCCCCACTGACAAGCACCATTGCTCAATGATTCTGAGGCCCTTTTGTAATAAATCACACAAGGTGCTCTCGAACTGGCCTCTGACTATTAAAACTATGTCATCGGCGTAGCTCATACATTCGAAGCCAAGCTCCGTTAGCCTGTAGAGCAACTCATCTACTACGAGGCTCCATAGAAGGGGAGATATCACTCACCCTTGAGGTGTCCCCCGAGTGGCTTTAACTGAGGTGGTTTCATTCCCCACCTGTGTCTCACCTATCCTCGTTATCAACAACTCATACATCCATTTTACAATGGTTTCATTCACTCCTCGCCTTTTTAGTGCTTCTTTGACAGACACATGAGTTGTGTTGTCAAAGGCCCCTGATATATCCAGAAATCCAAACATTGCGATTTCTTTGTTGTTCAGAGTTCTCTGGATGACTTAGGTCAGCTGATACAGAGTTGTCTCAGTTGATCGAACCGCTCTGTAGGCATGCTGACATTCACGAAGTGGTATATTCTCCAGATTCTTTGTTCTTATGTAGTTATCCACTACTTTCTCCATCGATTTGAGTAGAAACTATGTTAGACAGATGGGTCTAAAACAGCGGTTCCCAAACTTTTTTGATGGCGTACCACCTAATATGAAGTCTTCCTTTCATGTACCACCAGTATAAAAATGATTAATCATCATTCCATTGCCAAAATAGTAAAGTTTGTAAATAACAATTAAAAAATAACATTTAGCCTTTTAAGTACTTTACTTTAAAACAATGTTTATTTAGTTCTTTGCAGTTAGTTGTAAATAAATTAGTTAAAATTAAACTTTTCATAGTTATAACCAATGCTTATTTTGAAATAAAAATTAGGATGAAAGAATATAAATAAACTTTAAGGTGTAGAACAAAACTGTATTTGGAAAACAATACAACAAATTCAAACATAAGTACACACAAGTTAATGAGAAGGATGAGCTTGTAGCGATTTGCTTAAAGTTGCAATGTCTGGTTTTATTGGGCTTAGCTTCAAACGCAAGTCATTTTCAACACAAGCCAGCCTATTTCTGTATTTGTTTTTAAGGTAACAAAGAGAAGAAAACGCAGCTTCACATAAGTAGGATGTTGAAAATGGGAGTAAAAACTTGACTGCTCGGTTGGCGATTTCACCGTAGTCTTGGCGTCGTTGAATCCAAAAGTCAATCAGGGTAGCTTTATCAAAAACTTCCTTCAAATCTGAGTCACAATTTAAGTCGAACAGTTGATCTTTTTCGGCTAATGAGAGATTCTCTGGGATTGTCATTTTCTTAATGTCACTAAACGGGGTTTTCATCCACAAATGTTCTTTATAGTTTTCTGGGAAGTAAATGCTCAAGTTTTCCTTCAAAATGTTACAATGGTCACTGATATCACTAAGAACTGTCTTACTAAGTGAAAGCTCATTTTCTTCAACAAAAGTGCTGAGAGAAGGAAAAAACGAAACCTTGCTTTTCTTGGCTTCATCATCTGCAAAGGTGATTTTTTGTTTCAAGGCATTAATTTTGTCACACACTCGAAACGGGGTATTAGAAGTACCTTGAAAACTCATGTTCACATCATTGAGTTTTGAAAAAATGTCAGCTAAGTAAGCCAGTCGACACAGCCATAGTTCATCAGTAAAACGACTTCGTAGCTCAAAATCAGAATCTGTTAAAAAAATCAATATCTCGTGACGTAACTCAAAAACGCGAGTCAGCATCTTTCCTCTTGAAAGCCACCTAACTTCTGTGTGGAGCAGTAGTTGTTTATGAATACTGTCCATTTCTTGACATAAGTTGTGAAAAAGGCGTGAATTCAAGGCTCTGCTCTTAATAAAATTCACTGTCTTTACAGCCTCGTTCAAAACAGTTTTTAGTTGTGCTGGACAGCGTTTTGTTACAAGCGCTTCTCTGTGAAGGTTGCAGTGAATATGTTGTGCCTCCGGAGCTTCTTTTTTTATTTTAGTTACCAATCCACTATGAGCTCCTGTCATGGCTCTCGCACCATCCGTGCATATACCAACACATTTCTTCCAATCCATTCCATTCCTGAGCACAAATTCATTTACTTTATAAAATATGTCTTCTCCAGTAGTATGAGCTGAAATAGTTTCACAAAATAACATATCTTCACCAACTGAGTATTTTTCTTCATAGCGAACATAACATAACAGTTGAGCCAAATTTGCGACATCTGTTGTTTCGTCCACTTGTATCGCAAAGTATTTACTACTGTTCACTTTCTTGAGTAAAATGTCTTTTACATTTAAAGCCATATTAGATATTCTTCTTGAAACAGTATTATCAGACAAGGAAACCACATCGAGCTGTTTCCCTCTTTATCACCTATAATTGTGGAAACAAGGTCTTTAGCTGCTGGCAAAATTAGAGTCTCTCCAATAGTATGAGGTTTTAGTTCTTGTGCTATTCTCAGACTAACCTTGTATGAAGCTTCAACAGCCCTAGTGTTTAACCCCGTAAATGAAGTGATTGCTCTTTTATTCACTTTTAACTCAGACTCCTTCCGTTTAAAAAACTCTAATGGCTTGTTTATGAGATTGATATGCTTTGTATTAAAATGACGCAATAAAAGTGATGGTTTCATCGAATGATTTGACAAAGTTTCTAAACAAATGACACATTGTGGAACAGGTTCACTGAAATTTCCAATATAAGTAAAACCAAACGATAAATACTTCTCATCATATTTACGTTTACCTGATTTCTTTTTGTTTTCACAAGTTCGTAACAAAGGCGTAGAAGTAGAGGAACAGCTTGGTTGCTCAGCATCTGTTCCTGCTGCAATAGGCTTTTCTTGTTCCGGTGACAAAGTTCTTTGCTTTTTAGAACTACTACACGTAGATCTTACCAAAAACTTATCCATTTCAATTCGACAGCTAACACTTACCAACAATGTTATTCTCACTGACTGATAGACACAAACTCTATATAAACAACAACACGTCAAACTGCAGGTTAGGTTTTCTACGGAGCTACGTAGTAGATAGTGCTCGCTGAGATGACAGACAGGCGACTGGGACTGGCTGACTGGCATCTGGCACAACACAATAACAAAGCGCGCGGCCTTGAACGGCGCTACTCCCCTCCACGCCCTCACAATCTTTCCCACTCCGACTGTCACCCCTCCATCCGCTGCTCGCTCACCCTCACGCTACTAGTAGAGTATACCAATTTTCGAACTTCACTCGCGTACCACCAGCAACGTTCCCGCGTACCACCAGTGGTACGCGTACCACAGTTTGGGAACCGTTGGTCTAAAAGATCGGGGATCAGTCCCATATTTTTTCCCTATTTTTGGTATGAAGGTTACCCTTGCCCTTCTCCATTTTCTAGGTATTAGACCCATTGCTAGACTGCTTCTTGCAATCTTCAGCAGGTGAGGAAGAATCTCCTCTATCCCTTGCTGTAGGAGTGCTGTAAATATTCCATCCACTCCTGGTGATTTATATGGTTGCAAGGTACTTATTGCCCATTCCAACCGTTGTCTGGTAAATATTTTCATTGCCCCAATCTTCCTTGCGGGATTTTTTGGTGTAGTTCATTGCTATTTCGGTGCTTGTTGCTGGTTCACTACCTGGGAAGGGGGTTCTAAGAAGAAGAATCGATCGTTTCTCTTCACCTTCCGTGTATGATCCGTTTGGCTTGGAGTTAGTTCCCCCATTTGCCATGACCTTTTGTAGTCTGGCCGCTGTGTGAGTGGAAGCGATCTTTTAGCAAAAGGCTTGAAAATTAAGCCTTTTGGCCTTCTTAATCTGAGTACTGAGTAAGCTTCTCAGTGTACTCCTGCCAATTACCGTCACGTTTGGCTCTATTAAATAGCCGACGGACCTCTTTTCTGAGGTTTGACAGGTTCTCATTCCACCAAGGAGCATCCTTTTCTGAACGAGCTTTTGAGAGTGGGCAACTGGAATGAAAAGCTTCCATTATTGCCTGACTGATCTGTTCGACTCTTTGTTCCAGGTCGTAGTGCGGGTGATTTACCCCATTCACTTCGTCGTATTCCTAATTGTCCTTTAGATTGGTCTTGTAAAGAGACCAATCAGTATTTCTAGGATTTCGAATTGTAGGAATCGAGGTGGTATTTCCCTCTATCCTAAATTCGATGATCCTATGGTCGGAAAGTGATGGCTCGCTCATCACCCTTCAATCTTTTACATTTTTCCTAGCAGCAACATTAACGATTGTTACGTCCATGTCCTCTTCTCTTGCTCTCCTGACAAAAGAGGGGGTTGTCCCCACGTTTAATGTCTCAAGGTTATTTGCTAATAGAAATTCTAATAAACACTCACATTTTGCGTTGTTATTGGTGCTTTCCCACACGGTATTGTGTGCGTTGGCTTCACAACCAATTATAATTGGCAGCCGTCTGCTATTGCAGTGTCTCACTAGTTCTTGTACCTCTTCTGGCGGTGTCATCGGCCCGTCTCCAGCGAAGTAGGCAGAGGCAATGACGATGTCTCGGTCGATACCCCCAATCTTGAGGTGAACCATGATTGGAACAAGGTCCCGTCACACGCATTCTGAAACACAAATATATTCTATGTTATTTCTTATGATTACACAGGCACGCGGAGATACTTGCCTTTGATCATAAACCAATTTCAAATCCTTACATGCCAAACCTTTGATTTGACCTTCTTTGTTGATCCATGGTTCTTGGATCAGTACAATATCCAGTTGTAGTCTAGCGAACAACCTTGCAATCACAGCTGAAGCTCCCTTCGCGCGATGCAGGTTAATCTGAGCTACATTCGTGAATGTGAATTATTATGGATGAGAGAGGCCGAGTTACTCAGCCTCTATTCATCCCCCTCCTTTCTCTCCCTGACCCTCCTCGACCACAAGGGAAATGGATACCTGAGAAGTGGATCCCCTTCTCTTTGCTCTGGCACAGCTCTTCCACCAGAGTGTCTTCTAGTGTGGAGAGCTGCTCTGCTTTCAGGATGACCCCGGGATAATACTTGGGCATTATTCCTACCCTAAAAGCCTTGTCTGTTTTGACAGCTGCTGCGTAACCAGTGGCTTGCCCGGTTACCGTTGCTGCCGGTTTTGATTTCTTGTTTAGAGACCGTAGCGGAGGAGTAATATGCCCCGGGCCTCTTTTAAGCTTTGTCTTCCCCGTTGGTGGTTCCTTCTGGGAGACTGTGCGCTGAATTACCTGGTTCCTGGCCTCTTCCGGGGATATTCCCTGATTGAGGAGTCGCAGGTATTTCCGCACCCCTGCTCCACTGAGGCCTTTTCTCAGTGGGTCGTCTATGCCGCCCGGTTTTGGGAGGTCGAACGGCATACGCCCTTTGTGCCGTTTGGCCTTTTTCCCCTCTGTGAGGTGCCCGGATGAAGATGTGGATGTTTTCTCCACTACTTTTCCGGTGAAAGTCTTGCTTTTTCTCTCTCTTTCCATAAGTGGTCCCACGAGAAGCTAGGGTCATTACGGTCCACCGCTGCAGAGCCCCGCATGTAGAAGTGCGGGGCTCAATACAATGGAGTTCCCCCGGTGCTCCAAGGTCGAAACCAGTAAGGACTATTCTATATAGCCACGCATTATTCGGCCTGGTTTCCCACCTTGACTTTAGGTTTTTAATGAGGTTGTCTCCTCTTGGTCCAGGCAGTAAAGCCAAGACCTCCCCATCCCACTGGCCTGCGAGACTTGACCACAGACAGCCAGGAGACATTGGTATAACAGGTGATTTTGAGGTAATCTCGAAATTTCACCCGGCATCGTAACCCTGTGTGCAATCCCTTAGCCACGATACTGTGTAGATTGGGGCCCTCAGCTTTTCTGCACCCTGAGTTAGTAGCCTTCAGCTCTACTCAGGTATTATAGAACCTGCTTGTCAATTATTCAAATAGTAACTTAGAGTTTCGCTTGTAACTGATAAATTAGTTTGCGATTTAAGTTTTTATGTAGATTTCGGCCTTCAGCCTAACTGCATACTGAATCTGCTGAGTTCAGGTATTAATAAGTGTTTTCTGTTGTAAACTTTGTAATAATCACATTTTGAAAAGAGACATATGGTCTAAAGAGATTAAAATTCAATGAGGGAATATTTGCAGACTTTTATTTAATGATAACTTTCCTATCAACTTAACCTTTCAGAGTGTGTAATTAGTCCTCTTAACCCACTGAGAAGTTGTGGGCTAACTTAAGAAGTCTTGGGTGCTTGCCAAAACTCCCCTGGCGCCCTTTTTAGTAAACTGTTAATTTTTGAAGAATCCACCCCTTCTTCGACTCGAAGCTAGTCGACTGGCGAGCACGGGTTGTACTACGGGAGACGACCCGCACATCTATAACGGGCACTGAAGGTTAGCGTTTTCTCGTTATAATGTGTCATTTTTTCTGTCACATCAAAAGTGAATTTAAACAAATTTTGCAAAAAATTTGTAATTTTATAGAAAGTTTGTTTAACATTGTTAGTTAATAAATTTAGGTATTTTTTGTATACTTCCAAAATGGTATATTCTATATATCAAAAAAATCGTTGACGATAATTGTATCTGCATACTCCATCTAAATGCCGTTCTAATGATGTGCTACACATTGACAAATGACAGATGTCTGTATCGTAAAAATATTTCCCCTTTATAACAAAAATCGACCTGTTTCAGCATTTCCTTAAAATCTAATGAATACTGTCAAATATCGGGGGGGACTGTTTTCTGTGGCCCAATGAAACTAGAAGAACAATCCCAAAAACACTGAAATTATCAATTAAGTACCTACTTCAGCTACGACAGAGGATATATGTTTTGCTAAATTTCGTTTTGTTAAGAAATTAGCACTTTTGAAATGGAAATTTTGACAGGATGCACAAACCATCATAATCAAAAGATTGCATTACCGGTACGCATGTTTCAGCTGTGAGGTACATTCTTTCAATTTCCAAAATATAGTGAAGGTGGTAGGGTTGTAGTGTAAATAAGACTATGCAATGTAAAAATTATTTGTATGGTAATTATCACACTATTTTTATATAGCTTAAAATAAATATTTCTATAAAACAAATATTATTTGACATTGACAACCCAGTTACTTAAATATATTACATGAATATCTGCAATCACTTATATAAAGACTTTGTTTTTAATAATTAAAATTCAAAGTTTTAACCCATTAACATCCATTCTACTCGTTTGAGTAGGGAGAACACATAATTGAATTTTGTATCAGTGGCGACATATGTGTGACATAGCCACATTTGACACCCATTTGCATTTCCTGTTTTAGCATGCAGAACTTCATGCGATGGTTTGATCACAATAATATTTTTTCCTATTCTTATAGTTTGATATTAGCCAATAGTCTCCTTTGGTACGATTACAAACGCATTTTTTCTTGGCTATGCTCGCTCAAAAATCCCTACTAGTTCTTGTGATATCAAATGATTATAGTATGCTGAACAGGTAAGCAAAGGCAAGTTTTATATTGTGATATATTTCAATTTTATTATCTGAGAATTTCTGTGTCATTGTGTTTGTCAAAAATTACTGTACTCTGATGAATAAAATGGGCTTATGTGTGCCATATAAACCCGATTATAAAACATCCGCTCATACATTTACATTCTGGCATTTTTTGCAGTGCGATGATAGACGTCACCGATTCTCCTATAACAGCAAGTTTTTTTTGTGGGACGAGATATTCACACTTATCTGCAGCCGTCGCAGATATACATTATTCTGAACGCAGTGATGATGTTGATGTAATTCTTCCTCCTGCAGTCGATTATTAAACCGACGAGGAATATATAGACGAAGACGACCTCCAAGGCCAAGAGTCATTTCCCAGTGATATTCCTGGCGAAGTTGAAGTCCGATGGTATGAATGTGACAATGTTTTCGACAACAGTGAAGGTGACATCCCTATTTCATTACGATTATCTTGCAACAGAAGCCGAAAAAAATCAGAGTCAAAATGGACGGATCAAAACGTAAATATGAATATGAATGCTACCATGGGCAGTTTTGAACGTCGCTCTTCCGATATCTCCGACTTCTGAGATATACCCGCGTCTTCTCAGGTTTATGTACAACATATAGGGTCTAGGTGCCTCCCATCGCGATCAATACTCAGCGGGGTTCAGTAGGGTGGGAGCTCGTCGCTATCTCCGAGTCTATACTTGACGAAGATTTCGTAGCAGCGAGGAATGCTTCTGTCCCGGGATCAATTCTCACCGGGAGTTTAGCGACAGATAGGGTTGGTTTGTGTTCTACCCTCCGGATCAATACTCGGCGGAGGGGTAGGACACGTACCTAGGGACAACCGTTATCTCCAGATCAATACTCAACAGAGATTTGACGGCTAACGCTGACGGCGTCTCCTCTCGTCTTACAACGCGAGGCGTTGACTTTTATTACGAAACTTCCTTGCAACGGTGGTGCCAGGATTAAGTTTCCGGTATCTGGTTTCCTTTTCGCTTTTACGCGTAAATGCTTAACCTTTAATGTCAAGCTATCTATTACTCCTGGTGTCAGGTTCGAGCTTGTCTATACTCGATAGTCGAAATTGTGTAAAGTGAGTCAGAGCTATCTAATCAACACTTTGGTTAAAGCGCAGTTGCCATATGTATTCTAGAGAGAAATGCTGTATTTTATAAATACACTTCAAATCCATTGTGTCAATATTTCAGGTACAAAAGATGAAATGTAATTAAGTCAATACCAATTTAATATATTTATTTCAAATTTCAAGCAGACTAATAATAATTAGTTTACTTGAAATGTGAAATAAAGTGTTTATGTATATTTCTTGAACGCAAAGTTTGTTGTGAAAAACTCGCCGATTTGACAATGTTGGAGAGTCGCTTCAATGTTCCGGCTTTGAGAACGAGATAGATAGATCGAGCTACGCGAATGAGACAGTGATAGTAAACAGTTATGTGAGGTGTTTATTCTCTTCATGAGCGTAACATCAGTATTTGTGTTGTGGTTTTGTGTGAAAAATCGGTTATTATTGGTATTTATTGTAATATTTATATCGGTATATTTAGTGACAATAATGGCGGAGTGTAGCGGTGTTGGCGATAAAAAACGGCGTCGTAACAATTTAATTCGGGAAGAAAAAGTCCTCATATTAAATGTGTACGAAGGACTGCGTGCCATGGACAAACAGTTGGGTGTTAGTGACGCTGTGATTAAGTGCAGTTATTTAACTAAAGTTTCTGAGAGTACTATATACAATATTCTAAAGAAATCGCGTGACGGATCTTTGACAAGAGAACGAGGTGAAAACTGTAAACCGTAAAGTAGGGGAAGAAAGAAAATTGTTTTGGACGACCAAACACGGAATGCTATACGTAGGGAAATACATTCTTTTTATTTTAGGAATGAAATCCCCTCGGTAGCTAAATTGAGCAAGGTAATAGAAGCTGATGATACTTTACCAAACATCAGTGATAAAGTTTTGAGACGAACTTTAAAATTAATGAATTTTCGTTACCAAACAAGAAGTAGAAACAGTGCCTTAATTGAACGAAATGACATTGTGGAATGGAGGAGAAATTATTTAAAACAGATACGACAGTTTCGTAACGAAGGACGGCACATATATTATCCTGACGAAACATGGTTAAATGAAGGCCACACTGTGTCAAAAGTGTGGCAAGACATGAATATACGAAGCAATCGACAAGCCTTTATGGAGGGTTTCTCTTCCGGTTTAAAAGCTCCCTCTGGGAAAGGACGTCGACTGATTATCACTCACATTGGCAGCGAGGAAGGATTTGTAGAAGGTGGATTACTAAGTTTTCAGTCCAAAAAAACTGTCGATTACCATGAAGAGATGGATGGTAACCGGTTTGAAACATGGTTTAGATCAATTTTAACAAAGGTAACTCCTGGTTCAGTGATAGTTATGGATAATGCTTCATACCACTCTCGTCGACTGGAGCAAATACCTACTTCAGCTAGCCGCAAGAGGGTTATAATTGATTGGTTAGAGAGTAAAAGCATTCCGCACAACGAGGCAATGCTAAAAGTTGAATTATTATCTCTCGTACGGAAACATAAAAGCAGTTATATTAAGTACGTTGTCGATGAAATGGCGAAAGATTCCAACGTCTCAGTTGTTAGACTTCCTCCCTACCACTGTGAGTTAAACCCCATCGAGCTGGTTTGGGCCCAAGTGAAAAATTATGTTGCGAGAAAAAACAGTACATTCAAAATGGCTGACGTTGAGAAACTGTTTGACGAGGCGCTGCATACCGTTACTGCTGAGAGTTGGCGTAAATGTATTCAACACGTATTAAAAGAAGAAATAAAGTTTTGGGATTTAGACATACGTGTAGAAGTAATGACGGAACCACTCATTATCGATATAGGAGGAGAAAGCGATGATTCTGAGGAGTCGTCAGGGAGTGATACCGCTTCCAGTTAGTCAGACATTTTACAAGTGACCTCGCAACATACCTATACTTATTGGTAATTTATTTTGGTCTTGACAAACAACTTTTTTTTAGTTTTAGTAGTAGTAAGTTGGAATTGACTTTTAAACATTTTTTTATTTTGTTTTAACTTACTTATGAACAACTTGTGATAAGTTATTATTTCAAATGTTAAAAATTGAAATTCCAGATATTTCAGTATTCGCACCCTTAAACTATGATACGCTCATGGAGTTCACTTTAAATCGGTAGATAACCGATGACGTCACTTTACAGAATTTCGACTATCGACTTTTTTATATACATCTTATTATAGCTCATCCTTAAAAATGTGTATTATTCTTGGTAACACCCTGTATATACATAATGATACCTACCATAATAATTTCGTATTTCTGTTCTCTCAAATTTAAACGCCAGAGCGTACAAGAACATTTTCTATTTATTTTTTATTTAGGACTATTAAGAACCCTTCAAAAATGATGCGCTCATGAAGTTCGCGCTTCTGCAACTGATTTTATGGACAGTAAGAGCGATGAGTCATTTTACAGAATTTCGACTATCGAGTATAGTGTTCGAATTACCTCGAAGGTATGTCCGTGATTCATTTCTATCGTTTTACGGCGAAAGTACTGCCATATCGGTGTGGGATGTTCAAACTTATTATGGTATCGCTCTGGTCTGGTATTGTGACGTCGGTAACTGTTGTAGGATCTACTCGCCGTGGTGTTGGAGTACTGGTTTGACGCCAGTGTCGTTACAAGTTTGTTGTTTAGTAATATTATCATTGCTTTTGAGAATGTTTACATTCTATGCTGTTTTTATATAGTACTAATTAAGGAATTCGGCATGCACGCATATAATAGGGAAACTAATTTTCCGTCCCCTTATCTTGATGTAACTTTCACAACCACCGATGTTTTTTTGTTTATAGAGAAATTCATTAACGTAGTATTATCATACATAGTTTTTATGATACATATTTTTTTATAAACAAAAACGGAAAATAATTTCAGTGGTATTGAAACTATTTTTTTTGATTTATTCGCAAACTCAGCGTCATTTACTGTATGTATATCTATGTATAATTTTAATTTTTATGTTTGTGACTAAACTACGTTATATTAGTTTGTTCATTGGGGACTATCCCTCGAACATTTTCCGAATGACTCGCTTTCTCCGCGTTTGTAGTTTCGAGTGATACTTTGTTTTTTTATTTTATATGTACATATTGATAACATCGCCGAGGTGTGTACGTATTTATAATATACAGGGCATACATACACCCCAAGACACCCAATTTTAGTTTTTTGTACAAGATTGTATGCAAGATTTTGGACCTTATTTTCATTTCTGTTGCTGGTACCCTGTTATTCGTGTATCCATAGTATAAGCTTTCTTTTTGTTTTGATCGCTAGTCAAAAGATGTTAATAAACTAGTTACCATATGTTTTTGATTATATTTCTAGCTGAACTTTGTCGACTGGCGTAGACATTCAACTAGATAAATAATCTTAATTTGACAAAATTAATGTCGAAATTAATAATTTATTATGTACAAATTTACAAAATGGTACAAAATTATGAATGTTGAACTTCGGTGGTTTCAGATCGGAAAACACTTTATGTTTCGATTTGATGAATATTCACTTGTCTCGTATAGAAACTAAGTAACGATGTGTTAGACTTAGTATCTCTGATTGTTTGACTTGGAGTGAAGTTACTTCGATATGTAACGACGACTCGATGAACTCGATTGAGTGTTGAACTGATTTCGTTTTCGAGTTGTAAGCTCGCTTCGATGAGTATTAAAAAAACTTTGTTATTGAGTGTTGAACTCGTTTCGATGAGTATAAGAACTGATTTCTCCACGTTGTAAGACGTGTTAAATAGAAATCTGCAAGGGGCGTGTTTACACGTGGCTTGGGTTGACCAAACGGAAATAAACATTTCCTATTGGCCAGTATCATTTGACTCGTCGGGTTTATCGACAAGAATCAACAATGGATGCCTCTAATATATATTTCAATTTCTATTGAATACTCCAATTGCAATTGTAACCTTTTCACTCAGAAAGGTTATTCAAACGTTTCTTACAAATCTTCCGATCGTCGACCATGAAAATTCACGCACAAGTGACAATAAATTTAGGGTTTTTACAATACAATAGATAATAGGGCGAAACGTGACATTTTCCTAAATTTTTAAGTATAGGATTTCAAACACAATGCGACAATATGTCGACTTTCAAAATGCGTTCTTTCAATGCTCAAACAAAACTATTTACAATTATTATTGCAAAACGTGATATTTTAAAGGTATTTGACAGAAGCTGCGAATAAAGTGTAAACACCCTTTGTATTCATAAGAATACAAAAGGTCTATCAATTCTTTAACACCTTTTTACAGTGGTATCAACTGAAATGAATTCACGCTTTAAATATATAAAAGGACGATAAGAAGTAACATACAAATATCTTACATATTTTTAAAGCATCGTAAACAATATAAATCAAGATTTTCTAATCTTGAACACCATAATAAACGCGCTTCAGTGAGTAAATCCCTACTCTCCACAGACACCTCGCTACTCAAGATACCTCATACATAATTTCTCGCTGTAAGTTACCTAATTTACTGTGTGATCATTCCGCTTTTTCTCTCGTATCGCAAATTTTGAATTTTTTTCTGTAAATTAAAATTTCTGGCGCTCTATAATTAATTTCTCATTTGATTAACTTCCATCTTATATACCTACGACCCTTAAGCTCTCCAACCAAACCTAGGAATGCCGTTTGCATACGTTTTAACTGTTTATCGCCCACAACCGTTCCAAATAATAGTATTTCGCTGGGCCATCTTTGTTTCATTCATGAAAACTTTGTACCGAACAGTTGAGACGGTTACAAAGTATGACGATGAATGCGAACTACTCTTCGTTTGCTGGAAAGATAATAATGTGGTTACATTGAATTTATAAAATAGAATTATATATTTTCCTTAGGTCTCATATCATTAATATCTTTCTTATTTTTATTTATTTAGAAATATTCGTCGAAACATTATTAACGGTTTTAAAAAGGATCATTTTAAACAAATTTACAATAAATAATATATTGTAACTACAAAGTAATTTTAAATAAAATAATGACAAACTAATAAACGGTTTAAACTGAATTACAAGGAATAAATGATGTTGCAATTTAATTAAATCCACCTATATTTATTTGGTCCGTGTTTGGAATCTGCTGACTATGTGATAGTGTCGGGGACCTTTCACATTTCTACATAGACCATTTCTAAAAATAATTTTTTTTTATTCGATTCTGTTTCAAGAATTTTAGTATTTTTATAATTAAATGCATGTTTTTTATTACATCGTTGTTTTTTTGCCGTATTGATAATTTTTTCCGAGCATTTCAATTTATATCCTATGTAAACAACATCACAATTATTAGGTATTAGGAACTTCATATATAGTCACTTTTTTTGGTTTCCGGTGTTTTTGCTTTTAGACTACTGAAATATTTTGATCTTGCATTACAAGTGCCTTGTAATAATTGTGATGTGTTGTTTACATAGGACAAACATCGCAATATTTGGAAAATAGAATAAAATTTCATTAGTACAATAAACAAATAATAAAACGGCAATAAATATGCATGAAATATGAACAATACATGATTTTAATTATAAAAATACAAACATTCTTGCTTCGAATATTTGATCGAATATAAAAAAGAGTATTTTTAGAAATGGTTTATATACATAAAAATAAGAAAGCTGTTAATGATAAAAGAGACTGTTTTATAAAATCAATGTATATATCTATGATTAATTTAAATTAATTGTTTTTTCTCGTATATGAAAACTTAAATTTAACTATTATAAACAAAAAGAATTTATATATATATATATATATATATATATATATATATATATATATATCTATATATCTATGAATAATTTGAATCAATTGTTTTTTTGTCGTATATGAAAACTTAAATTTAACTATTATAAACAAAAATAATTTATATAAGTGATTGTAGATTATAATTCGATCAGGGCCCTCTTTTCCACTGGGCACGTGCACATGGCCCCTCGATCGAATGCGTCCTGTAATTCTTGTCAGATCAATGAATGATAATCGATATTTATCACCCAAAACAGCACAACCATATTTATCAAGAGCATAGGGGGCCCATCATTCTAATGTGCCTAGGCCCTCAGTAGGTTAAAAACGACCGTGGTTTTGATATCCATGTAATAAGTAATTTATTTACACATCAAGTACTTTGAGAAAGCCCAAAATTGTACCAGAACATCAAAAATATCTTCCTATAAGTAACATCTTATCCTTCTACTTAAGATCGAGGATAATATATTATATCTTTGATTTCTTGAATCTCGAATGGACTGTATCTTGTATTGCCTAACTGAAGATATACACTATAGTAGCATTCTTACATTTGTTTGAAGGTTGTTTTTGATCTGTATGTACTTTCCTTTCACCAACTTTTTTATTATCTTCAATATCAGTGTCTCGGATGAAACAGTTTTGATTTCACCCTTTTTTTACTAAGATCCTTTAGGAGTACTGGTTAAATTAAATCCTCTAATATTAAAATGTTTTTAAAATGTTGTTTTAGATTACATCAACAAGGAAAAAAAACTTCAACAAATCCCACGGCATCAATATTTGCTTGGGCTAGTGGTTTACATCACCGTGGTAAATTGGATGACAACAAAGAATTGATGAAGTTCTCCAAAACACTGGAAAAAGCGTGTATAGATACAATTGAAGGTGGTAAAATGACGAAAGACTTAGCCATTTGTGTTCATAAAACTAAAGACGTTAAAGAGGATACTTATTTAACTACACAAGATTTTCTGAATGCAATCGCTGATCGATTAAAACAATCTTCGTAAAGTTTTCATATGAATACAAAAATCACTCATAATGCGTTACTATTCAACTAGTTGAATGTTTTGTTATATATTATAGTGCATTTCTTTACAGCCTTATGGAGTTTACATTTTATATGAAGCCTCATCATACTGATAAACGGAGACAGAAGATGTGATTGACAGTACACATTTAATTAATATTTCTCTTATTGTTTACGATATAATGATTATTTATTTATTTATTTGACAATTATTGAATAGGTATTTGTAGTAATATAAAATGTAGGTACATTCACAGCAATTTTATTATTTTTTCACTTCTTGAATCTGCTCGCATTCATGTCCTTCCAATGTCTTCAGAGTTTCGAATAATAACTTTCGTGGACCACCAAATTGCGATCTATTTCGTTCACATTAGAAAAACCTAAAAATTGAGTAGAAAAGGAAACTGTTATCAATACAAACTTCACATTAATACACTTAACTTGAAAAGTGATCTTAAGTAAACAATAATTTTAGGCATGCAGTATGTTCAATATTATTATTTTAATTACATAATTTTGAACATTCTTTAGGAGTATTTACCACGTTTATTATGTTATGGGAAAACTCAAATTGCAATTTATAATTCTGACGATGATCTTAGAAAAGATTAACAAAAGGGAAACTAACTTATAAGCTATGCTTTTAGTTTACAGAAAGTACCCAATACCCCCAAGGAACATATAGCTAAACAACAGGGTCATAGAAAAACAGAAGACTTTCGATACATCGGAAGTATTATTAATAAAGACTGAAGTGACGACAAAGATATAACAAGTAGCAAAGCGTCACAATGTAGTGTATACACTTCTAAACAGTAATTTCAGTTTAATGAATGACCTTGTATAAAAAACTGTAGACTTTTCTCCCTTGGAGAGGTTTCGTCTATCACTTACCGTTCGTCCACTGAAGCTAAAAAGGACGGACGCCAGAATACAGGGTGTTTCATTAATAATTGGAAGTATTTTAACTGTTGAATCTTGAACTCAAAATAATAAGTTTTAACCTAAATCACTTGAATAAAATGTGGTTCATTACTCAGTTACAGGGTGTTTTATTTAAAAACTATTTGTGTCCAGTACTTTAAAAATATTTGACGCATCGTGGCCATACTTGGAGGGAAGTGTAGATACTGTAGACCCTACTAAATTATGTTTTTGTTTACAAAGAGAAGCGTACAACAGGGGCCAGTGACTGCTTCCCATATTCTATGCAACTGTCACTTGCCCCTATTGTATGTCTCTGGTTGTATACAAAAACGTTTATTCAATATTTATATATATTTTAGATCTACAAAGAGCATAGTAACAGTAGATACTTATAGGCTAATAAGGAAAATTAAAAGCGTAGGTGTTCGAATTTGATTTAATTACAAAATTCTCCTGCGACTTTTAATTTTCAACTTCTCCTGTATAACACCATTCTAACTTCATTTCATATAAAAAACCACAGATAATTGTATAACAATTTTTTTTCTCCACAAAACTACATGCGTCGGCTGAGTATCAGCTGTCATATGACAGTTTCATTTAAATCTCTATTTTTCCCATTGGTTACATTCTCACATAACGTTCCTTATTATCACCCTCTTAAAACCACACATAAAAATATCCATAACAACATATATTCAATTTTTCATCATCATAAAAGAAACACATATTGTCATAAATTTGATAAAAACGTACAAAAAAATATGATTGCATCTTTTAATAAGCATTTGTAAATTCTTCATTGTGACGCAGATATATAACGAAGAAAATGTAAATAATAAAAATATAAAGAAAAGTGTATGAAACCATCGAATTTTATTTTCACATAATAACCAATTCATACATGGAATAACATTCATTATCGTCACATTACGACGATTGGTCCTTCAGAGCATTTACCATAAAGGAGAATACGGCATCCCGCAATTTTGCTTTTCCAACATTAGAAAAGAGGGAAAACGCAAAAACATGGACCTTCGAGCAGGATCAAACAAGAAATAAGATAAACAAGAATTTAATCCTGAATTGAAAACAGATTTGGCGGTACAAATCCACAAGGAAAGTGAAATTCTTCGAGACAGTACGCAAGTTCGCAGTGGAAAGAACAAGACAAACAAGGTATATATGACAAACAAATTTTTTATTACATTGTTAATTTCAAATTTAGTTTGGACATTTAATGACATTCTTTCATCACAACTTTGGAAAATAAACATTTAGATCATAAAATATTACTGAAATACCTAACATGACGCATTGATTTGAATTTTATGTCAAATAATTCTGTCAAATAATTGAGATCATTGATAAAATGGATTCATTAAAAACACAACGTGCTAGTTGTAAGGCAGCAATTACACGTATTCATAACTGGTTTCATAATAATTTGGAAGAGTCAGACAAGTATGCTTTCAAATCACGCATAGATAATTTAGATAAATACTACTCTAAATATTCTGAAATTCAAGATCAAATAGAAATCATAGCCTTAGATCCTGAATTAGAATTTGATGATAGAAGCCAAATTGATGAAAAATATTATGTATCACACTCTAGACTACAAAATGCATACGATAAATTAAATTTAAAATTTAATCAAATTACTCAATCAACCTTACATTCTCATAATGAAGCACATATTAGATTGCCGTCAATAGAAATACCGATTTTTTTCTGGAGACAGCACAAAATATAATGCCTTTATAGAACTGTTCAATGCATTAATAGTAAACAATTCCCGGTTGACATCCAAAATTGAAAAATTTTACTATTTGAAATCATACTTGAAGGGTGACCCGCTAAATTTAATTTCTCAATTACCAGTAAATGAAACTAATTTTGATGTAGCTTTAGACTTACTAAATTCCAAATACAATAATATAAGGCAAATTGTTGCTGACCATTTTAACCGTTTAACGGCCTGTAATAATATATTAAAATGTAACGCACAGCAATTAAGAATATTCACATCTGAAACTAGATCTATAGTAAAATCATTATTAAACTTGAAGATCAGTAAGGAAGATTCATTCGATGCTTTAATTGTTCACATATTGAAAACAAAATTAGATTATAGTACTAAAAGACCTCTTGAAGAAAAAGAGATTGATCATCATTTAATTACTAGTGATAATTTTTTTGATTTTCTGGAGAAAAAATGTACTCTGTTTTGGAAAACTTGTTGACCCAAGATCATAAACCTGATACATATCATCATCGTAATCAGTCTTCTAATGTGACCACTCCATCCAACAGGGTAACTTTACTTTTAAATCAACACTCACTTCCCGAACAAAACTCACCTCATTACAATGATCAACGCAATCAACTCTCGTCTAGTGCATATCATAGTTCCCCTTACCCATCTCCAACATGCTCATTTTGCAAGTAAACATGCCATAAAATTTATGGATGTTCCCAATTCGGACGGCTCTCTATCCCTGATAGAAGTAAATACATTAGAGACAATAAAATTGTGTTTTAGGTGCCTAGGTTATAAACACTTAATATCCAATTGTATTTCGGTAAAAACCTGTTCAATCTGTCAAAAACGACATCATACTTTGCTTCATTCAGACAATCCATCCATATAAATTTCGGATACAAGAACTTTTAACAGAAATAATAACCATTCACATCCTACATCTTCAGGACAAAGTATCTACCCTCACTCTCATCCAGAAAATCCAACTGAAACAATAAATGATGTCCCTTTAACTTCCAGGAATCGTCATGTCGTTCCATCAGAAGAGAATAACATTCAACCCCTCCCTAATTTGACAATGCTCAATTTAAATGGAAACCATGTGCTTCTCGCCACAGCTAACATCCTTATTTACCCTCAATCAGGCACCGCAATTACAGCTAGAGCCCTCCTTGACCCAGGAAGTCAAAATTCGTTCATTTGCTCCCATTTAGTTGAGCTGAACGGAAAGACGTTTAAACAACCCCTCTGGCATCTGTAATAACAACCAGAATATTGACTCAATGTTTAACCTAACATTTTACCCGATCACCAATGAATCATTCTCGTTTGAAACCACTTATGCCGTTGTTAAGCAAATAACACGGTCCCTTCCTCAAGTCATAATCGATATAGAGTCCTTACCAATACCAACTCATCTCTTATCTTCATTAGCAGACCACTCTTTTGGTTCCCCCTCTCAAATAGACGTTCTCCTGGGAGCCTGACATTTATTATACATTACTAAAACCCGGCATTCACAAATTAGGCAAAAACCTACCTACCCTTATATCTACCTATCTTGGATGGGTGATATCAGGTACGGTCCCCTCAGTTTGTATAAAAGATGACATCCCCATAATCACCATGACCCATTCCTTCCATTCCATAGTAAATGAATCGCTACCCACTGTCGACACTTTATTAGAAAAATTCTGGAACCAAGAAGAGATCACTATACCCAATCAATTGTCTGAGGAAGACATGAAAGCTGAAACCATATTCACATCATCTTTACAGACCCTTCCCAACGGACGTTTTAAAGTAGACTTGCCCCTTATACATGAGTCGGCCTACAAAAATTTGGGAGATTCCTTTCTTGTCGCTAAACGCAGATTTCTGTCATTAGAAACTAGACTTTCAAAAAAACCCCAACTTAAAGAACAATATAAAAATATATTGTTTGAATATATCAATCTACAACATGGAGAAATTGTCCCTCTTACTTTGCAAACACCATTACTAGATCACAAATATTTTGTCCCCCATCTTTGTGTTTTAAAAGAAAGCAGTTCAACAACCAAAGTCAGGATAGTTTTTGATTATTCAGCCAAAACATCTTCTCAGATATCACTCAATGACATCTCACTCAAAGGACCCAGAGTCCAACCAGAACTACTCGACATTCTAATAAGATTCAGAAATTTTAAATATGCCCTTACAGCTGATATTTCTAAAATGTATCGACAAATAGAGTTGAATGAACGTTTCCGATTCTTACAAAATGCATTATGGAGAGACTCTCCATCGGACCGTTTCATTTGCATCCAACTTAACGCAGTATCATTCGGACAAACCAATGCACAATTTCTAGCATGTCGTGCATTGAAAGAAATAGCTTTACGAAATCCACAACATCCTGACGTCCAATTGGCACTATTGTCACAAACATATGTAGACGACATATTGACAGGAGCAAATTCAGTCGATGACTTAATTCAACTTCATCAAAATCTCAAAAGCACTCTATCCCAATCAGGGTTTGAAATTCATAAAGTATGTTCCAACTCTTTTAAATTCACTACCAAAAATTTAACGGACAGTCCTTCTTAGAAGAATCTCAATTTAGACGATAACCCTAGTAAGATTTTAGGAATCACCTGGAACCCAAAAACTGACGTTTTACAGATATCATCCCCTGCCACTTTTGATCAACAACTAACTAAACGACTGATGTTATCCATTATATCCCAATACTTCGACCCTTTAGGCCTGGTCAACCCTGTGATCGTTCAAGGAAAATTAATCATGCAACATCTTTGGTTACTCAAGATATCATGGGACGATCCCATTAACGACTTGGCACTCATAGAGAAATGGCATGAACTTGTAGAAAGCTTGACCCAGTTCATCATTACAACATATCTCTAGACATATATTTGAAAACAAACAAATATCACACATCGAACTCCACGGTTTCTGTGATGCCAGCTCATTGGCTTATGGATGCTGTTTCTATCTGAGAACCATTTACACGGATTCTTTTACACAACTTATCATTTCCAAATCCCGTGTCGCCCCTCTCAACAAACCGATTACAGTTCCCAAATTAGAATTATGCGCCATGGCCCTTGTATCAACACTTTATGCACGACTCCGCAACATCCTTGATCAACAATTAAAAATCTCATCTTTCATTTTATGGTCCGATTCTCAAACAGCCCTGTCTTGGATAAAAAGTGTACCCACTAGATGGACAATTTTTGTCTGCAACAGAGTCACTCAAATTCAACAAACAACCCATTCCGCTACGTGGAGACATATTCGATCTCACCTCAATCCTGCTGACATCCTATCAAGGGGCCAGCCCTTAGAATTTCCCAGTACCAAGTGGTTCTGCGGACCTCCTTTTCTATGGGAATCCTCCGACAGTACGTCTTGTCACGATACCTTTTCCCGCCTACCAGACCCCCCTGAAAGCAAATAAAAAGTCACTCGTCACGACAACGAAACCAGCAAACCCTTTCATAGTCCTAATAAGTCGTTCATCATCTCTAACTAAACTAGTCAGAGCAATGGCATACGTATACAAATTTATAGAAATCATCCGTCATCCTGCTACTACCCAAAAAATCTTCTCTAGACAAAATCTAGACACTGCTCTACTTTTCCTTGTACGCCAGGTGCAAACAAACAGCTTCCCAAACCTTTATCGCACACTACAAAAGAATCAACTACCTTCAGATAAACGTCTTATATCATTAAATCTTTTTATAGACAAGGATAATCTTATTAGAGTCGGAGGGAGACTCTCCCATTCCTCCGTTTTCTACGAACAAAAATACCCAATTCTACTGCCTGATCATTGTCATGTCACTACCCTGGTCTTACAAAAAGAACACATACGTTTAGGACACAGTGGTCCTCAAAATGTTCTCGCCAATATCCGTCTAAAATTCTGGCCTATTGGCCTGCGTGAGATCAAGCGCATCATAAACAAATGTCTATTGTGCCACAGGTTCAAGGCCATAACAGCACAGCAAATCATGTCTGATCTACCTGCACGTCGTGTAACACCTTCCCGTCCCTTCCAGACGACTGGAGTCGACTTCGCGGGACAATTCTCAATAAAATATTTCGAAAGACGGTTGCCAACCCTCGTGCGCTCTTGATACGGGCGGGGATGTATGCCAGTGAATAATCTTCCGGGAGAGTGAACAAATCTTGTTGTTGTTCCGAAGTGACTCCATATCTAGCTTTCCCGGTACCTCCATACGCGCCCATAAATTCATCGAAGGTAGGGTCAGAAACATCTCGAATAAGGTTTACTTCTTCCTCTCCTGGTCTCCTTCGAATGGCGCTTGTCGGTTTTGGTGAACTACTTTTGGTTTTTCGTTGGGGATCTTGCGTATGCGATCATTGATCCTTTTCTTGATTAAGTATGGACCTTCCCAGGATTTGTAATTATGGAGAAAATCCTTTTCTCCTCGTCGGGTTGTGTAACCATACTTTGTCCCCTCCTTTAAAACCGCCTTCTGTGGCCTGCGTGTCGTACCGACTTTTCATTCTGTCGCTGGCAACTTGAATATTTGTTCGAACTAATTCATGAATATCGTCCAGCCTTCTTCTCAATTGGATCACGTAGTCTTCGCCTGTTAGATCTTCTCCAGGCCGACAGCCAAATTCCAGATCACAAGGAAGCCTCATTTCTCGTCCAAACATGATTTTCGCCGGTTTTTCACCCGTGGATTCATTGACGGCAAATCGATAAGCCAATGCGAATAGGGAAAGATACTGGTCCCAATCTCTCTGATGGCTGGATACTACTTTGGACAGGTATTTTCCAATAGTCCTGTTCATTCTCTCGACCATTCCATCTGACTGTGGATGTAATACTGTTGTCCTGGTCTTCTTCATTCCCAGCTTCTCGCAAATCTCCTGGAATAGATGAATTTCGAAATTTCTTCCCTCGTCACTGTGGACTTCCAATGGCACTACATATCGGCTGATAAACTCTTTCACCAATACATCCGCGACAGTTGTGGCCTCTTGGTTGGGGATAGCGTAAATTTCCACCCACTTTTGTGAAATAATCCATTACAACCAGTATGTGTTTGCCACCATTTTCGGTCGTCGGAAATGGTCCAGCGATATCTGAAGAAATCATTTCGAAAGGGCTTCCAACATTGTACTGTTTCATGGGTGCCTTTCTCTTGCGATGTGGTCCATTACTCGTAGCACAAGTCGCACATTTCTTACACTAGTCCTTCACATTATCGGAGCTGTTCATCCAATAAAACCTCTTACGGATTCGCTGGAGGGTTTTTTTCACTCCCAGATGACTTCACGATGGACTGTCGTGTAACTTCTTCAGTACCACAGCTACCCTCGTTATAGGGATAACCAGCTGTCTCCTCATCTCGGAACCATCATTGTTTTCAAGGACTCTTTTCAACAGCCCTTCTTCCAGAACAAGGGAGTCCCACTGAGCACAATATGCCTTGAGTTTCGGTGAAAATCTTGACACTTCTTGCCAGGTAGGTCGCCGATATTCTTCCTTCCATTGCCGGATCATCTTCAGGTGAGGATCATTCTCCTGATCTTCTCTGATCCTGGTGGGTGACCATTCTTCATTGACTACTGTAGTTCTTGAAACTGCAGCTTTCCTAGATTTCGCCTTGTTGCAGTGGGAGCAGTCTGTTGGGCACGGCCGTCTGAACAGGGAGTCGGCATTTAGGTGACTCACACCAGCTCGATGTTCGATGTTGAAATCGTTCAATCCATCTAGCGACATGGCCCTCGGAATTCTTGAACTGTATCAACCACTTGAGAGCTGCATGATCAGTCCGAATTAAAAACTTCCTACCATAGAGATACTGGTAAAAGTGTTCCACGGACTTCGCTACCGCCAAAAGTTCTCTTCTTGTGACGCAGTAGCTTCGTTCTGGTTTGGAGAGGACTTTACTGAAATATCCCAGCACTCTTTATTGCCCTCCTTGGATCTGTGAGAGCACTCCACCAATTCCTACGTTACTTGCGTCAGTGTCAAGAATAAAGTCTCCCTCTGGTAATGGATATCCTAATATCGGCGCCGAGGTTAAATGCCTCTTCAGGGTTTCAAAAGCCGTTTGACAGTCTTCGTCTCATTGGAAAGCTCTTGCTTCTTCTGTAAGTCGAGTTAGAGGCTTGGCAATATCTCCAAACTTCCTGATAAATCTTCTATAATACGTGCAAAGTCCAAAGAAACTCCTAATTTGATGTTTGTCGGTTGGTTACGGCCATTGCTGAATGGAAGCAATTTTCTCTGGATTCACCGCCACGCCTTCATTGCTCACTATATGACCTAGATAGTTGACTCGGTTTTGGAACAGCTAACATTTCTTCGGGTTTAACATGAGCTGGGCAGCTTGTAGTCGTTTGAATACGTCTTCCAAATTCTTCAAGTGTTCGTCAAATATCTTCCCCAGTATTACGATGTCGTCCAAATAGACCAGGCATGTCTTCCAAGACAACCCTCTCAAGACATTTTCCATGAGTCTTTGAAATGTCGCAGGCACATTACAAAGCCCGAATGGCATGACGTTGAATTGCCATAATCCAGATCTGGTGGTAAAAGCAGTCTTCTCTTTGTCTTCTGGGTCCATTTCCAATTGCCAATAACCAGACTTCAGGTCCAAGGTGGAAAACAGTTTGCTGCCGGCCAAAGTATCTAGCGTATCCTCAATTCGCGGCAGAGGATAGCTGTTGTCCTTCGTCACGTTGTTTAGCTGGCGATAATCCACGCAGAATCTCGTAGTTCCATCCTTTTTCTTGACGAGCACTACTGGAGACATCCATGGACTAGTAGATGGTTCTATTACTTTTTCTTCAGCCATCTCTCGAATTATTCTTTCAGCATCCTCTCTCTTCGCTCGTGGTAGTCGTCGAGCGGATTGCCTAATTGACTTGGCATTACCAGTATCGATTTTGTGTTTGACGGCTGATGATCTCTTCCTTTTGGTACGAATAGGTCTTGATACTGCAAGAGAAATTCAATCATTTTCTTTTTTTCAGCTCGATCCAAAGATTGACCAGCTACTGATCTGGCATTAGAATTGTCAGTGGTCGTGTTTTGGCGAATTATAGACGTCATTGGTACGCAGGATCCAATCTTGGTTTCCTTCTTGATGGTAATTGGGTAATCGTTCACGTTTATCAATCGTACAGGGATCTCCTTCGCCGACGTAACCAATCCTTTTCCAATTAGTACTCCTTTGCCAACTCCTTCGTCGTGGTTCTTTGGTTCCATCATAACCGGTGTACCTTCCTCCATGATTCCCTGTAGCCGTGCTACTATCATGGTTTCGCTTCGTGCAGGTAGAACGGTATCTTCCTGTACAGCTGCCAACACCGCGCTGCCTTCATGTGGATGAAGGAATACCTCCTCGGAGGCCACTTTAATGGTTCTGTTTCTAAAGTATAAATGGAAACCATGTACATTCATTACGTCCATTCCCTGAATCACGTCTTCTTCAATGTCAGCTACGATTACCGTATGCGTGAACTTTTCTGCGCCAATTCCCAATTGGATTTGTGTTTCCCCGTGAACGTTGGCACTCTCGCCTGTGGCGGTCCGTAGTCGCAGTCTCGTTGGTAGAAGCTTCTTCTTGGGGTTTATTATCTCTGGTCGTATAATGGTTCTAGTTGCTCCAGTGTCTACTAGCAGAGTATATCTCTTGCCATTCACTTCGCCATCTATACATATACACTGTCGTTGCGACATCTGAGCGAAGCTATCAGTATGAGAGGGTCTTTGGAACGATCATGGGTCGGTGCTGCCCCATCGTAGCCGACCCGTTCTAGTTATCCTGTGACTGGGGTTCTTGGTTTGCAGGAGTTTTGGGGCGCTTACATGAACTACGTACATGCCCTAGCTGGCCACAATTCCAGCATCTGATGAACTGGTCAAATCTGTCTTCGTCACCTTCTTCTTGGATGGTCCTAATTTTGTTATATCCTGAAGCCATCGTTGCTGCTTCATATTCAAAGGCAGCTGTCAATGCGTCGACTAATGTTTTCGGATGGGCTAAACGAAGCGTCCTCTGCATATCGGGGTCACGTAAGCCATCAATAAACGCCTGTATGCCCAGACATTCCATCATATTCTCTGCTGCTGATGGATAAGCAAATCGAACGAGTCGGGCAATATCCACTTCATATTCTTGAAGTGCTTCGTCACGTTTCTGCCTTCGGTTCTTCAGCTGGGATTGGTACAAATGTTCTAGATGTTCGTGACCATATCGCATGTCCAACCTCTTCTTCAGCTACTCGAAGTCATCAGTTTCTTCCAGAGGTATCGTCTGAAGTACATCTAAGGCATATCCCCGAAGCGCGATAGTTGAGTTCACTGTCTTGTCTCTATCGTACCAATTATTCACTCTAGCGGCTGCTTCAAATTGTTTCACATAATTGGTCCACGACATTTTTCCATCGAACGTTGGGGCCTTGATTCGGGTAAAACTGCCAATGTCTTCAAACTTAGGTAGTGTTTCTGGCTCGCAAGGTTTCGTTTGCTCGGTCTTCTTTTCTTCCTCTGGCGTGCCTCGCGTTCTTGAATCGGCGATCTTTTCCTCTAAGTCCTTGATTCTCTCGTCTATCGTTGTAATCTTATTGTCGATTTCAGATTTTAGAGACGTTATTTCATTTTCAACGTCAGCGGCAATGTCGTTTTTAATTAATAAGATATCGGCAGATATATCGTTCTTCAAAGTAGAAATCTTCTCGTCCATATTAACAGAAATGTCGTTCTTCATAGCAGAAATCTTCTCGTCCATGTTAGCGGAAATATTAGCAGAAATGTCGTTCTTCATAGCAGAAATGTCGTTCTTCATAGCAGAAATGTCGTTCTTCATAGCAGAAATGTCGTTCTTTATAGCAGAAATCGTCTCGTCCATGTTAGCAGAAATTGACGAGATTAAGGTGGAAGCCTCATCATTAAATAAAACTGTTTCTGGATCAAAGCCGTCATTTTCCAGTGCCACTTTAAGTCTTTCTACTAATTCACTTTTCTTACCGGACGTTTCCAACTCACGATCCTCCAATTCTGCTCTTAATTCCGCCACTTTCAGATCCCTTAATCTCTTGGCCATTTTTACGTAGATATTAATTTATATTACCCCACACGTGACACCAATGTAATGTTTTCCTTATTTATTTAAACGCTTTTATTACGAGTGGGATAAATTTTAAACACACGGTATGGCTACTTACTAATTTATTTAAACACTATACTATTCACTAATTATATACACAGTATATTCACTTAAACTAATTTATATAAACACTTAACTAATTTATATTTACTGTTTGCTATATCGGTGTATTTATTTCACGAGATCACTTTATCAACTGCACTCCACTCTTCTTGATCGGTCCCTTATATATTAATGCCTTTTTCACTAGATAATTCTAGATAACAAAAACAATTGGCTTTCTGGCATTTCCTAGATAAGACTGGTCACAAAAACAGTGTAGATAAGATAGTCACTATTCGTAAACCATTCTAGGAAACCCTGCCCGTCCGCCATAATTTTAACTTTCATACCTGGCTTAGACAGAGTCGGATTTAGGGACTATACCAGTATGCTGTTTCGTAACAATAATGTTGGCAGTGTGTTGGGGCACTTGCTATCTTTGGTTTATTTAAATGATATTGTGGGCTTTGTAAGGGAGTGTATTTCTGCTGTAGTGATCTTGAGCACTGTATCTTCTTCTTTTCTAAATCCTTTTGCCCTTTCAGGCGTCGGATGTGGATTCCGTGACCTATACCCATTTCTTCCATGCCTTTCTGTCTCTTGCTAGATTTTTCATTTCTGCTATGGTCTTTCTAAACCTATCTCTTGTATTTGGTCTAACCATTTTCTTCTAGGCCTACCCCTTTGTTTTTTGATCGGTTTTCCAATCTCCATTATTTTCTTAGTTAATCTATTTGGTTCCATTCTTACCATATGACCATACCAGCTAATTTGTCTCTTTTATTTTACCAGTTATCGGTTCCTGTTTAGTTGTCTCTCTAATGACGTCGTTTGTTGTACCCGTTTTCCTCTAATTGGTTACGCCTCTGGCCGTCACGTATCAGAACAAGTGTACCGGGCCGAAACGGTAGAAGCGCGCGCCGCATGTGGAAGTGACATGCGCGATAAGACAGACTTTCCATTTTTATTCGTAGACAATTAGACATTCATTCGTAGATAAACAGACAACATAACATGTTTATTGTATTTTTGTAACTCAACATACAGTCCATTTATACATTGTTTTTATTTTAATTAAAAGTTCAAAAAAGGTAGTGTGACAGTTTATTTGTAATAACACCATAAAGTACCAGCTACAACGAGTTGAATACTCAACATTGGTCCTTCTCACTGGATTGACAAGAAAAGTGGTATTTTTGAAGAAACAACAACTACAAACTACGTAAGTCACCATCCTTTTTAACATATCCTACATTGTTTTTTGTACCTACATGCAAATTTAACACAATACAGTGGAATATACTTGATTAGATAACATACATTTGTTTTAACTTTAACATAAAAATGCCGGGAAACAATGATGGCGGTAATGCTAATGTACAATAAAATACGAATCAAAATGTCGCTCAGGCTCAGATCACAATTGCGGATCAGTACACAAATTTGAAAAAAAGACGTGCAGTAGTTAAGGCACAAGCCACAAGATTTATAACCTTTTTAGATGATTTTAATATAGACGTAAATTCAATAGATGAAATAAAAGTTAGGTTAGATCGTTTAAACGAGCTTCTTAATGATTTTGAAAGAATTCAAATTGAAATTGACTTATTAGGGGTAGATGCAGCGCTACAAACAAATGAAAGAAGCGCCTTTGAGACAGCCTATTTTAAATTATTAGCCGATGCCAAATCGTTAATAAGAATCGCGGATGATAGGTCGAATGACATTGCAAGGTCAACGCCACCGCCAAGTCCCTCACAACAGTCTCAACAATCAAATAATTCTAGTATAATAGGACAGGTAAAACTACCAAATATTAGCTTGCCAGAATTTTGGGGAAGTTATGAACACTGGATAGCCTTTCACGACACATTTGTGTCTTTAATTGACGATAATAACCAGCTGTCCGATGTTCAAAAATTCCACTATTTAAAAACTTGTTTAAAAGGCGAAGCGTTACAAGTCATCCAGTCAATAGATATTACGTCTGACAATTATGCCATTGCGTGGACATTATTAAAAGAAAGGTTTGATAACAAAAAACTAATTATTAATACTCATATGAAATCAATATTTGAATTAAACGTTGTTAAAACAGAATCACACGTACTTTTACGAAAATTGCTAGACGGATTTAATAGACACATAAGGGCATTAAAAGCTTTGGGTGAACCTACCGAAAGTTGGAACACCCCTATAATTTATGTCTTAGCCACTAAATTAGATGTCGAAACAAAACGGGAGTGGGAAAAACATATTAGTGACGAACCGATAGGGAACATAACAATACAAAAATTAACAAACTTTCTCTCGCAGAGATGTATTTGGTTAGAAACCGTCGAAAATAAAAGTAAAAATGAATCGAAAATATTAAAAAATAATCCTACTCGCGACGCTAAAATATTTAGTAATGTGGCATTAGAACGGCCACCGATCTCTTGTTCGTTTTGTAAGAAACCACATTTTAATTACAATTGTGAAAGATTTGCGAGAATGACTGTTCACGAACGATTTTCGGAGGTCAAAAAACATAGACTATGCATTAATTGTTTACGACCGGGGCATATGACAAATATGTGTCGTTCAAAAGCATGTGAATTTTGCAAGGCCAAGCATCATCACCTGTTGCACTCGCCGAAACCTCAACAACAAGGAAACATAGCCAACGAACAGACTACGCTCGATCTAGGTACTGGAAATTCTCACAACAACGCGGCGATGAACGAATCTGCAGGTGGCAACAGCGATAACACAGCGGCCGTATTTATCTCAAACGTCGTGGAAAGCGAAGTCGAGGAGCGAAGCGCCCCAGGTCACCGTGTGTTGCTTGCTACAGCGCAAGTTCATGCTTTGGATAGTAGGGGAAACAGAATACGATGTCGCGCGCTTCTTGACAGTGGTTCACAGATTAATTTTATTACGGAGAACTTAGCCGAAAAATTAGGAGCGAAAATGGAACTCAATGACGTACCGGTTTTCGGAATAAGCGGTTCAGTAAACGAGTTATTTAATAGAACAAAAATAAGTTTCACATCTAACGACGACACCTACCAAATTAAGGATACATTTTTAGTGATAAATAAAATAACAGACAAATTACCGCAACTTTCACTTGATATTTCTAAATTTAAAATGCCGCGTAACATTAAATTAGCAGACAACACCTTTTATAAAAGTGGTAACGTAGATATATTGCTAGGAGCCAATGTATTTTTTGACATTTTATTATCGGGAAAGATTAAAAACGACAATTCAGCTCTTATTTTACAAAACACGAAACTCGGATGGATTATCGCAGGTAATACGCACGGGATTAAGGATACTCAGCCAGTTCTATGTAAACTCGCGATGATTGATAATGATTTACACGAGCAAGTAAAACGATTTTGGACTTTAGAAGAGGTTAACACAAAACAATCATTTACACGGGAAGAAATTAAGTGCGAAAATTATTTTATCGAGTCGGTAGAACGTGACAAATCGGGTAGGTTTCAAGTAGGCTTGCCTATTAAAGGTAATCTTACCGATCTAGGCGATTCTTTAGAAATGGCCACTAAACGATTATCCTCTGTCGAAAAACGGTTCGAAAGAGATTCGAATTTCAAAAAATTATACGTAGATTTTATAAACGAGTATATCGACTTAGGGCACATGTCGGAAGTAAAACCCCCACAGCCCGGAGAAACGGTTGTTTACTTACCACATCACGGAGTAAAAAAGGAAGACAGTACTACAACAAAATTAAGGGTCGTGTTCGACGCTTCCGCAAAAACAACTTCGGGAATTTCTTTGAACGATTTACTGATGGTAGGTCCGGTAGTACAAAACGATTTATTTTCTATTTCACTAAAGTTTAGATTACATAATGTCGCGTTTACCGGAGACATAGAAAAAATGTATAGGCAGTGCTGGATTAGACCGGAAGACAGGAATTTACAAAGGATAGTTTGGAGAGAGAATTCGAAACAGGAAATAAAACATTTTACTCTGAATACGATTTCGTACGGAACGGCTCCAGCGTCATATTTAGCGTGTCGTGCATTAATTCAATTGTCCAATGAACACGAAAAGGATTTTCCTGCGGCAAGTGAGTCCATAGAAAATGATTTTTATATGGACGATTTAATAACCGGTGCGGAGACTGTCGAACAAGCTATACAACTAAAGTCTGATATTTCTAACATTTTAAAGTCGGCCGGTTTCATTCTCCGAAAATGGGCATCAAATCGTATTGAATTATTAGATAAGGCAAACACGGACTTGAATTTAGAGACTCGGCACTTTATTGTCGAGGATGAAATTATTAAGGTTCTAGGTTTGATCTGGAATACAAACAGTGACTGTTTTTCGTATAAGGTTAACTTACCAGAACAGAGTGTCGTTACCAAACGTTTTGTATTGTCTATCGTGGCTAGAATATTCGATCCGCTGTCTTTAATCGGTCCAATAATTGTACAAGCGAAATTAATTTTACAACGATTATGGGAACTTAACATAAATTGGGATGACGAAATCCCACATGATTTGTATAAAATTTGGTGCGAGTTTTATAGATCGTTACCGGAAATAAGTAATTTTCAGATACCCCGACAAGTAACAACTTGTCAATATAGTGAAGTTCAGATGCACGGCTTCAGTGATGCATCGGAAAGAGCTTTCGGAGCGTGTATCTACATTAGAGTTAAAACATTTGACGGTAAATATAGTTGTAAATTACTATGCGCAAAATCAAAAATCGCGCCCATGAAAAAGATAACTCTACCTAGGCTTGAACTAAACGCGGCTTTACTCTTAGCTAAATTATATGAAAAGGCGGTTAAAACTTTACCAATGACATTTGATAAGCAAATATTATGGTCCGATTCTACTATTGTACTGAATTGGTTAGCATCAGAGTCGAGTTTGTGGAATACTTACGTTGCTAATCGAGTTAACACTATACAAGAACTTACCTGTAACACGGATTGGCGGCATATTCTTACTCACCTTAATCCAGCTGATATTATTTCTAGGGGTAGTAACGTGACTACCTTATTAGATAATAATTTATGGTGGCACGGACCTGAATTTTTATGTAAGGCAGAAAACACTTGGCCGGTATTTAGTCAGGTTAAATCGACAAATGTACCAGAAAAACGTAAATCTTCTAAATTCACGTTAACTGCTTATGAAGGGGATTTTCTAATTAACAGATTTTCTAATTTTACAGTTCTACATCGGGTATTTACTTACATGTTAAGATTCATAAACAATTGTAAAAAATCCAAAGACAAAATTAAGGGTAAATTAACTGTAAATGAATTAAATGTTGCTTTAAACTCGTTACTTGAGATGGTTCAAGTTCAAGTATTTGCAAAAGAATTAGAACAACTTAAGAAACGTAAACCGCTAAGTAATAATAGTAAACTTTTATCTTTAAACGTTTTTCTAGATAACAATAATTTAATTAGAGTAGGAGGAAGAATTAGAAATTCTACGGAAGGCTTTGATAAAAAACATCCTATTGTTCTGCCATCGACTCACCCTGTAACTAAATTAATTGTAGAATATTTTCATAAGAGATATTTACACGCTGGTCAACAGGCAACACTTTGTGCCATTCGTCAATTTTATTGGCCTATTCATGGTCGAGCAACTGTACGAAAGTATTTAAGGAAATGCATAGTTTGTTTTAGGGCCAACCCTGTAAGTACTAATCCTTTGATGGGGGATTTGCCGATGGCGCGTATTACTAAAGCTAGGGCATTTTCCGCAGTGGGAATTGATTTTGCAGGTCCTATTTTAATAAAAAACAGTTTCTTAAGAAACACTAAGTTTATAAAATCCTACATCTGTATTTTTGTTTGTATGTGCTCCAAGGCGGTTCACATTGAATTGGCGACTGATCTATCAACTGAGAGTTTTTTAAATTGTTTAAGAAGATTTACTTCGCGACGAGGCTTGTGTACTGACATTTTTTGTGACAACGGTAGTAATTTTCTAGGGGCTGAACGCGAACTAAAAATTATCATTAATTCTTTTAACAGAGATGCTAGTATTAAAAATTATTTCTTGGAAAATTCCATTAAATGGCATTTCAACCCACCATATTCACCGAATCAAGGGGGTTTATGGGAATCATGTGTAAAATCGACCAAAACTCACTTAAAGCGTATCATTGGTAGATCTACTCTAAATTATGAAGATTTAAACACGGTATTGTGTCAAATTGAAGCGTGTCTTAACTCCAGACCCTTGCTTCCTTTATCTCCCGATCCTGAAGACTATACAGCCCTAACTCCAGCCCACCTAGTAATGGGTGACACTTTGATGGCTCCACCCATGAGAGATTTGTCCAACACACCTGTAAACCGTTTGAAATCCTTTGAGCATATGCAGCAGATCTTACAACATTTTTGGAAGAGATGGTCTTCCGAGTATCTCACCACTCTACAACAGAGATCCAAGTGGCAGAAAATCAATCCAGGTATAGCTCTAGGTGATTTAGTGCTTCTGAAGGAGGAGAACCTACCTCCGCTTCGATGGAGACTTGGCAGAGTGAGCGGCATACATCCAGGCAAGGACGGTATAACCAGGGTGGTTACCATAACCACTCCCAGTGGGACTTACAAACGCAGTGTCTCGCAGTTGTGCAAATTACCGTTAGAGGACTAAGACTTAATTGGCTGTTGAAGATTAGTGACTTCAAGGCGGGCGGGATATGTTGTACCCGTTTTCCTCTAATTGGTTACGCCTCTGGCCGTCACGTATCAGAACAAGTGTACCGGGCCGAAACGGTAGAAGCGCGCGCCGCATGTGGAAGTGACATGCGCGATAAGACAGACTTTCCATTTTTATTCGTAGACAATTAGACATTCATTCGTAGATAAACAGACAACATAACATGTTTATTGTATTTTTGTAACTCAACATACAGTCCATTTATACATTGTTTTTATTTTAATTAAAAGTTCAAAAAAGGTAGTGTGACAGTTTATTTGTAATAACACCATAAAGTACCAGCTACAACGAGTTGAATACTCAACATCGTTTCTAATCCTATCCCATTCAGTTTTCCCTGCAATTCTTCTTAGATGCTTGATTTCTATGGCGTTTAGTTTCGTCCCTTTTTTGCACAGTCCAATTTTCACTTGCATATATTATTGTAGGAACTGTTATCATATTATGAATTTTCATTTTTATTTCTAAGTCTACATCTTTATGTTCAAGAATTGTTTTATTTAGAGAGTAGTATATTTTTGTTGATTTATTCGCACTGTTTGTTATTTCTGCATCTATTTTTCCATCTTCTGTTACTAAATATTCAAATGGTGTTACTCTTTCTAGCGTCTGGTTTTTGCATTTAATCTCTTTATTATTTTGATTACCTGGTTGTTTTTCATTTAATATCACTTTTGTTTTATTTATGTTCACCTCCATATTCACGTTCTCTACTTCTTTAGTCCAAATATTCACTAGTTTTTGCATTTTGTTCTTTGTATTCGCCACTAAAACCACGTCATCTGCATATAGTAGACTATTCATTTTTATCGGTTCTAAATTTCTGTATCCAATTATAGTATTCAGCTGCTCATATTTTTCTTTAGTTCGTTTCACAATCTTATCCTTTATTATTATAAACAGTAATGGGCTTAACTGTTTCCTTGTTTTATTCCCTTATACATTTTGAATTCTTCAGACCTTTGGCCTGCAATTTGTACCTTGGCTCGAACTGTCTCTTATACTTGGTGGTACTTCCATTTCCTCCAGGGTTCTCCATACTTCTCTTCTATCAACTGTATCAAAGGCTGCTTTTAGATCTATAAATGTAAGGTACATTTCTTCTCCCTCTTCTATTTTTCTTTCGATTATATTCCTTAGTATATAGATATTATCATTTTGTTTGTCTTTCAGGTCTAAAAGCTCCCTGTTCTTCTGCTAATTTTGGTTCTACATATTCTCTTAATCTTTTTTCTATTATTTTTGTGTACATTTTACAGCTAGTTTAGGCCAAACATATTGCTATGTAATTCTCACATTGTGCCTGTTCTCCCTTTTTAGAGATGGGTACTATTAAGTTATTTTCCCATTCCCTTGGAATTTTTTGTTGTACCCATGTTTCTTTGCATACATTCCATAACCATTCTTTTCCTCTTTCTCCTAACGATTTAATCATCTCTGGTCCTATCTCATCTTCACCGTTAGCCCTACCTATTTTGATTTTTTGTATTACTTGATATATCTCTTCTTTTTGGATTCCTTGTAGTTGGTCGATTTCCTCTTCTGCTGTTGTTATATTCTCTTCCGGTGTCAATATATGGAATTGCTCTGTATAGTATTCTTTCCAAGTTTTCAATACTTCTTCCATTTCCGTTTGTACTTGGCGATTTTTTATTGCTCATATCTTTATATTTATTTCCTCTCAATGTTTTTATTCTTGTCCAAAATTTCCTGTTATCCATCTTATGTAGATCTGTTATTTCTTCTCCGAATTTCTTCCATGAGTCACGTATTGATTTTTTGATAGCTCTTTTTACAGTAGGTTTCTTCCTGTCATATTCTTCTTTGCCCAGATGTGATTTTGATATGATATATTTTTTCCATGCCGTTTTCTTTTCTTTAACCGCTGTTTTAATTTCGTTATTCCACCAGTTAGTCCTTTTTATATTCTCATTATATTTAATTATTCCACATGTCTTCTCTGTTGCTGTCAATAGCGTTTCTTTAAAGGCGACCCATCGTTCTTCAAGTGTCCAATCTGTTTTTTCTTTTTCTAGTTAATCTAATTCTTTGTTCGTCTCATTTTGGTATTTTTTCTCGGTATTTTTATTTTTAAGTTTATGTGTTGCTAGTTTACTGTAGTCTGTAGTAGCTTTTTTCTTGATTAATTTTACTAGACAAATTGTCACTACTAATCTGTGGTTAGATCCAATTTCTGTTTCTTCCTTTGTTTCAATTTTTTGCATTACTTCTGTTAGTTTTTGTGTATATATTATGTAGTCTATCAGGCTTTTAGCGTTTCTTTCTTCTGTCGGAAACGTATATTTATCGTTTAGTTGTTCCCACATCTAATTTTATATTAATAACTATTATTCTCGAGCCGACTGCCTTAAATTGTATTGTCTTTTGTTTTATTTCTTCTGTACACATTCCTTTGCCCTTTGTTCTGGTTTTACTCCTGAATAATATAATGTATGCTTTGTTGTTAGTTGCGAATATCCTTTGCATTTTTTCTTCGTTTCACTTAGTCTTAGAATCTAAATATTATTGTTTTCCATTTCTTCAGTTAATTCTAATTCTTTTCCTGTTCATGTGTTTATATTCCATAATACCTATGCCCATCTGTAATTTTTCCGTGTTTTGAGGTCTGTGTTTTTTACTGTTACTGTGATGATGATAATCATCCTTTAATTTTTTATGCTTGTTACTTGTTATTCTTCCGTTTTGTGTTCTGTTATCCAATTTACCGTTATCATATCCCTTGTTCTCAGATTGAGTCGTTACCTGTGTACTATCTTTAAGTGTATTGTTTATTAGTGTTTTTGGCTCTGCTCTCTAGTCAGCAATTGTAATTCCTATGAATCATCATTCCAATTCCAAACTATTCCATTTACTATCAATTTCTTGTATCCTACTTTTGTAAAAAGATTTTGTTCCGGCTGGAGATCGAACCCGCGACTCTCTCATTCCTAGCAGTCGCCCCAAGCATTAGACCATCAAGACTCTTGAGCACTGTATAAGAGTCATAAACTCCGCCCTAAAAAGGGTGCATATAAATTGTTGTGCAAATTTATTAAAAATTAATATACAGAAAACAAAATGTATGGTATTGGGCGTAAAATATAGGTAGGGAAGCTAGTTTAAATATATGATTGGGTGATGAAACGGTAGAGACAGTAAAAAAATTGTCTATTTAGGAATAACTATTGACAATACATAATTTGAAATTTAAAGAGCATGCAAATCCAGTTATTAAACTGTGGCCTACAAAATTAACTATTTAAGATGATGCTCTCCACATCTCAGCGAATGGTACAAATTAACAGTCTTTAACACTGTAATATTACCACATTTTAGTTATTACGCTACTATTTTGTGTACTCAACCAAAATGAAATCAATCATCTCCAAAGGCTGCAAAACCGTACCATGCGAATAATATTAAAGTGTTCTAAGTACACTCCTATAAACACCATGCTAAAGACACTTAACTGGATGCCAATAACTGAATTAATGCTATACTTCATATTAATTTTTATTTTCAAATTTAAAATTGGACATGCACCAGTGTATCTGCAGGAAAAGCTCTCTAATAATCTTGATGTATATAGCTATAATACAAGAAATAAGGAAAATTTAAGAATTGAAATGAGTAGGAGAAGCAGTACATACAACTATGTATTTCACAAAGGTGTTAATTCATTCTAAAGTTTACCAGAATTCATTGAAAAATGTTCATCTGTAAATTCTTTTAAAAGAGCATTAAAGGATTATTTATTGTCAGAGTGAGCAGTCACAGTGTAATATTATATGTTTGTTTAAATTTGTTTTATTCTAATTTTAATTTCTCTATGACGTATGTACTTTTTATACTATAGCCACTATATGTTGTACTATTCTTTCAATTTATATTTTTTATATAATGTAAATAGAATTATTTATTTTTGACTTAATAAAGATATATATAAGTCTATGAGCAAGGCTGGTTCTGGTTTCTTGACCGGCTGCGCGCGTACCGGAAGTGACGGTGGCGCTGGTGTGCCGTGACGTCATAAGGGGGGGGGGGTCGAAGTCGGCCATTTTTTATCTGTCGGCCATTTTTTATCGTGTAATTGTAGATTTCTATCGCTAGATGGCGTATGTCATTTTTGTAGATTTCTATAGTGGTGCCGTCCATTTTTTATCCCGTAGATTTTATTGTCGCTCTCGGATAATGTGACGTAATTTTTTGTGATGTAAGCACCGAATATATTTTTTTAATTAAATAAAAAATGTTCCGTCTCGACTGGGATTCGAACTCACCGTATCCACAGCGTCGAATTTATTATGTCTGCGAGTATTCCTACTACACCATTTGATAATGTTGTAATCTATTGCGACATGTAGGTATAAGAATTATAAAAACATGTGCGCGGAAAAGACATAGTATATTTTTTATAACGTCATAAGGGCATTAGATATTCATCTCTGTTATTATTGGTCAACATAGATCAATCGTTGTGGTGATAGAGCTTTTTTATATACGTAATGTACCAAAAAGATGCAATAAGGGTGTTATAAATTTGTGAAAAAGGTATATATGTCTTATATACAGGGTGTAGTCATAAAATATGTTTAATGCATAGTCGTTATGGTATTATTTTGGGCCAGCGACGCATCAGTTGGATGAGTAGAGAGAAAAATAGCATTATTTTGGACATGCGCAATGGTTACAGAAGTGCTTATGATTTTTGTTTTTTATTACCAGAAGAGTATAGACGCAAATTGAAGGAATTTACTAAAAAAGTAAAGATTGGTATAACTGTGCAATGATATATAAAACCAAGGAAACTATATCTGCTGATCAATATAATTACTACTTAAGAAGACAGTTTGAAAGTGGAGAACTTCCTAGATTTATCTGTTCTTTGAAGACTTCATATTGTGGGTCTCCTAAGTGGCTTCAAATTTCTAACTCTAAATCCAATTCTTGTTTCTTATCACAAATATGTAGTACTTCTAGTTTTGTATTAGGTGTCAATGAAATTCCATACATTGTTAAAATCTCGGATTGAGGAATGAAATCAATAACGTTACTTTTTATAAAGAGAGAGAATAGTTATGAAATTTAAATAATATTCTTAGAAATTCACGACGAACGAAATCAAGGTGTATATTAACATAAGATTCCAAATTATGTTAGCCGATAAACACCCAAGCTTATCAACGAGTTTTTCCGTTTTCGTCATTCAAGCGATACCATAGGAACTAAATTAACGATATACGAGTGAAATAAAAAAGTGTCTATTAATAAAAATATTATTGCAATAGATCTCTCTCATTGTAATAATTTTTATGGCGTTGAATCTAGAATTCGATATACAGGGTGTTGACATAAAGATGCCATAAGACGCTATGATGTATCTCAGTAGTTATTGGCCAGCTTTTCACGGGAACAAACAACGTTATAGATTATTTTTTATATACAGGATGTCAAAAAGGCACTCTGCTGTTATTTCATCGAACAAACGGCGTTATAGATTATTTCGATATACAGTGTGTACAAAAAGATGTATCTCCGGTGTTATTGGCTAGATTTTAATGGGACAAACGACGTTATAGATTATTTGTTTATATACAGGATGTCGAAAAGACACTCTGCTGTTATTGGTCGGATTGAAGTCGAATAAACGGTGTTAGGTACGTTACTACAATCAATATACAGGGTGTCGACATAAAGATGCCATAAGGGCACTCTGTTGTTATTGGTCGTAACAGTTGCCTCCGAGGAAAATTTGGTGACCTTGTTTCTGCGTGACATGGAGTTAAAGCCAAGCTACCCTTCTTCTTGCACAGCGATAATCAGATGACCAATGGTATTCGAGAAGTTCTTGTGGGAAAGTATGGAAAGAATTACGAAAAAATATGATATAGCTGTATGTATACCATTTAAAGTGGAACTAGCAGATGTAAATGTGGAAACACTGTTAAAAGAATTACTCGAATTATTAAAACAATTACAAAAAGAAGACTATTATCTACTAGACCTCAATATTACTCAAGACTTCTGTGGGGTGTTCCAAAAAGAAGAAGAAATGACAAACTACTTAACAAGTAACTTTAACATTCGTAAACATGGGATGTATAGGGAGAATTGTAACGTAATTGTAAATAATAATAATAATACTGTCGGAATTGATTGATAACGCGAGGGTTAAAATATACAACAAATTTATTTATCAAATAACCAGTCCTGGTGTTAACAAGAGCATTGGAAACCATATTATAGACATCGTCAACTGTCAAGATAAGAGATTAAAACACACATTTTCCAACACTTTAGACAGAGAACATGGAATTACAAGATTTGGAGCAACCATATATAATTAAACATTTGCCGACATATAGATAGATTCAACATAGTATTATATATGTAGCTGTCCACGATATCTGCCAATTTTAATAACTATAAAGGCCAATATTTGAACAAAACTTTGACCAGTTTTTACAATAAACCATCTTTATATGACGTATAACTAGCTATAGCTAGCTATATATAGATTCAACCTAGCATTATATATGTAGATGTTCACGAGATCTACCAATAATAGCAAATAAAAATGACTAATATTGGAAGTTTCTAGTACGATTCAGACAAATGCATCGATTTTGAGCAAAACTAAGTCTAGCTTTTGATATTCCATCCCAACTATTCTCGTTATATACCATATAACTAGCTATGTTTAACGATTTTGTCATTTCTCACGATATTTAGCACTATTTATCAAGAACTAGTAACATCAACCAACATTTAGATAGATATAACCCAACATTATATATCTAGATGTCCACAATATCTACCAATAATAAGAAATATATGGCCAATATTACAAGTTTCTAGAACGATACAGACAAATGCATCGATTTTATGCATAACAAAGTCCAGTTTTCTTTTGTCGATATATGCCATATAAGTTATGATGATCGATTTTATCATTTCTCTTGATATTTAGCACTGCTTACCGAGAACTAGTAACATTAAGCGACGATAGATTCAACCTAATGTAGCTTATTTATGTAAATTTCTACGATATTTGCCTATTATAACAGATATATGGCTAATATTGGAAGATTCTAGAACGATTTAGACGAATGCATTGATTTTGACCAAAACTAAGTCCACCTTTGGTTATCCCATATTTTGTCTTTATATGGCATATAACTAGGTCTACTGAGCGATTTTTCATTTCTCACGATATTTAGCACTATTTATCAAGAACTAGTAACATCAACCAACATTTAGATAGATTTAACCCAGCATTAAATATATAGATGTCTACCATATCTACAATAATAAGAAATATATGACCAATATTGCAAGTTTCTAGAACGATTCAGACAAATGCATCGATTTTGGGCATAACAAAGTCCAGTTTTCTTTTGTATATGCCATATAAGCTATGTTAAGCGATTTTGTCACTTATCTTGATATTTAGCACTGTTTACCGAGAACAAGTAACAATAAGCGACAATAGATGCAAACTAATGTAGCTTATTTACGTAAAATTCTGCGATATATGCCTATTATAACAGATATATGGCTAATATTGGAAGTTTCTAGGACGATTCATACAAATTCATCGATTTTGAGTAAAACTAAGTCCACCTTTGATTATCCCATCTTTTGCCTTTATAGGACATATAACTAGGTCTACTGAGCGATTTTGCCATTTCTTCCGATATTTAGCACTATTCACCGAGAACTAGTAACAATAACCAACATTTAGATATATTCAATCTAGCATTATATATGTAGATGTCCAAGATATCTGCCAATAATAACAAATATATGGCCAATATTGCAAGTTTTTTGACAATTTATCGATTTTGAGCAAAACTAAGTCCATCTTTTACAATAATCATCTTTTGTCTTCATATGACATATAACTAGCTATGTTAAGCGATTTTGTCATTGCGCCCGATATATAGCACTATTTTCCGAGAAATAGTAACATTTACCGACATTTAGATATATTCAATCTAGCATTATATATGTAGATGTCCACGATATCTGCCAATAATAACAACTATAAGGCCAATATTTGAACAAAACTTTGTCCAGCTTTTACAATAAACCATCTTTATATGACGTATAACTAGCTAGGTTGAGCGATTTAGTCATTTCTTTCCATATTTAGCACTATTCACCGAGAATCAGTAACAACCATTATTTATATAGATTCAACCTAGCATTATATATGTAGATGTTCACATGATCTACCAATAATAACAAATAAATGGCTAATATTGGAAGTTTCTAGTACGATTCAGACAAATGCATCGGTTTTGAGCAAAACTAAGTCTAACTTTCGATATCCCATCCCAACTATTCTCGTTATACACCATATAACTAGCTATGTTTAGCGATTGCGTAATTCCCCCGATATTAAGCACTATTTACGGAGAACTAGTAACATAAACCGACGTTTGTATAGATTAAACCCAGCATTAAATATGTAGATGTCCACGATATCTACAAATAATAAGAAATATATGGCCAATATTGCAAGTTTCTAGAATGATTCAGACAAATGCATCGATTTTGGGCATAACAAAGTCGAATTTTCTTTGGTCGGTATATGCCATATGAGCTATGTTGAGCGAGTTTGTCATTTCTCTTGATATTTAGCACTGTTTACCGAGAACTAGTAACATTAAGCGACGATCAGGGATTACATGTAATTCTATTCTATTTAATAAAAAATGAAATAAATGTGAATTATAAAAAATATTGTGTAAAACTTGTGCCACAATGACTTTTGGTAGTACTCGTGATTTGCGCAACTCACCGCTTCGAGGTTCGTTGCGTAAACTTCATTAGTACCACAAAACGAGTCATTGTGACAAAAGTTTTACACAATATTTTTTATAATTCGCATTTGTTTCATTTAGTAAATAGAATAGAATTACAAATAATCCCTGATCGTCGCTTAATGTTACTAGTTCTCGGTAAACAGTGCTAAATATCAAGAGAAATGACAAAATCGCTCAACATAGCTTATATGGCATATACCGACCAAAGAAAATTCGACTTTGTTATGCCCAAAAACGATGCATTTGTCTGAATCATTCTAGAAACTTGCAATATTGGCCATATATTTCTTATTATTTGTAGATATCGTGGACATCTACATATTTAATGCTGGGTTAAATATATACAAACGTCGGTTTATGTTACTAGTTCTCCGTAAATAGTGCTTAATATCGGGGGAATTACGCAATCGCTAAACATAGCTAGTTATATGGTGTATAACGATAATAGTTGGGGTGGGATATCGAAAGCTAGACTTAGTTTTCTAAATGTCGGCAAATGTTTTGTTATATATGGTTGCTTCTAATCTTGTAATTCCATGTTCTCTGTCTAAAGTGTTGGAAAATGTGTGTTTTAATCTCTTATCTGGACAGTTGACGATATCTATAATATGGTTTCCAATGCTCTTGTTAACACCAGGACTGGTTATTTGATAAATAAATTTGTTGTATATTTTAAACCTCTCGTTATCAATCAATTCCGACAGTATTATTATTATTATTATTTACAATTACGTTACAATTCTCCCTATAGATTCCATGTTTACGAAAGTTAAAGTTACTTGTTAAGTAGTTTGTAATTACTTCTTCTTTCTGGAACACCCCACAGAAGTCTTGAGTAATATTGAGGTCTAGTAGATAATAGTCTTCTTTTTGTAATTGTTTTAATAATTCGAGTAATTCTTTTAACAGTGTTTCCACATTTACATCTGCTAGTTCCACATTAAATGGTATACATACAGGTTTATCATATTTTTTCGTAATTATTTCCATACTTTCCCCCAAGAACTTCTCGAATATCTTTGGCCATCTGATTATCGCTGTGCAAGAAGAAGGGCAGCTTGGCTTTAACTGCATGTCTCGCAGAAACAAGGTCACCAAATTTTCCTCGAAGGCAACTGTTACCGACCAATAATAACAGAGTGCCCGTATGGCATCTTTATGTCGACACCGTGTATATTGATTGTAGTAACGTACCTAACACCGTTTATTCGACTTCAATCCGACCAATAACAGCAGAGTTGTAACGCGAAAATTTGCCGAGCCGTCGGAGACTTAATATTGGCTAACCTGTCGACTGAGAGAAGTCACAGCGCTGTCGGTACGAAGTTAAAAATTCAGTCCTCCATTTGCCGTCAAGGTGTAAACACACATCGTCCAATTTAAAATGTTCGCATGTGCTCTGGGAGCCATAAACGTTTTATTGGAAAACCCGACAATTCCGACATAGGGGAAGAGAAATACGGCTGAAACCAACAACTGGCGGCTCCGACCCGATAGGTTTCTGGTCCAAAATCGGTCGATGACTGTGAGTACCATAAGAATTTAGAGGAATTGCGTTTGTGAGGTAAATTTCCGTAGACGGCATTAGTTAGAAGGATTCGTTAACAAGGTAAATGGTTGAAAATACTTTCTCGGAATTAACAGTTTTATAGGTATTTTAACGTAGAAATTTAGTTCATATTCTTCATTGCTTTATATTTTGTTGAAATAAGAATATATCATGGGGGTTGTATAAATATTCAGGGATGTGCCCAACGACATAGTTTTTTTTATTATGAGTTTTTTGGTATCGTAGTTTTTTTGCTAAGCGGAAAAAAACCAGTCATATAGTTTTTATCCTCAGTGTAGGTGGCTTTTATACAGTTAAAAGTCATGATGTATGATTATTTGCGAATTTCGGGTGTTTTTAATATAGTCAGTATGATGGGATATTACGGGGGTACGTCGAAAATTTGACCGGGGTAAAATGTGAACCCTATGTAGAGGCTAATTCGTTTCTCTATTTTAGGGATGTTTTTGTACGTGGACATTAAAAAATATCACTGATTGGAATTTAATGGGTCAGTGAGACCAGTTCCAGGAGAGCTGGAATATTCTGGAGCAACTTCAGTTCCTGTTCTGGTTCCGGAAAAGGATAAGTGAACAGTTTTCCTTTTCTTTATTCTTCAACTTCATTAGTAAACTCACATTTATGCTTCACATATTACCGTTTTTCATATAAAGTTTCATTTCTTTTTTTTGCGGCAATTACTATAATCTCGCTTACACTTGTACTTTGTATTTAAAAATTTGAAATATTTGCTCATAGTTTAAGATACGCTAAGACACTGCGGTACGTACCTGATATTGCGTTATTTAGTGGTTTTTTTGCCTATTTCTGACGATTTATGTATATAACTTGCACCGTACATAATTTTGAATTGTATTTTCTCTAGCAACGCTAAACTCGTTGCTATTTAAATTTTAGGCTTATGCAATTATTTATATTTATATTGATATTGGTATAAATTGCGGAAGTGTGAACCCTTGTAACTGTACATTGTTGATTTTGATATATATATTATCGTTGTATTTTTGAGGTATTGTACATGAAGAATTTGGTCGATTCTCTAGAATTTTAGAATTGAGACATCGGTGTAGTTTGGGGCCCTCAGCTCTTCTGCACCCTGAGTTTGAAGCCTTCAGCTCTGCTCAGAGTTTATAGAATCTGCTTGACAGTTATTTACTTGAGTTGTAACTGATAAATTAGTTAAAAATTTTTGGATTTATGTAGTTTTCGGCCTTCAGCCCATCTACGTTCTGATATTACAGCCTTCAGCTGAGCTCAGACGTTATTTGTAACATTTTTGGTAGTGACATTGTAATAAATATTTTGAAAAGAGACCTTTGGTCCACAAAGACTAATTAAATCTTCAATCAGGGGATACTTGCTGACTTTTATTTACTTATGATAATTTACCTATCAGTTTAACCTTGGAGTGTGTAGTCAGTGTTGTTAACCCACTGAGGAGTTGTGTGCTAGTTTAGGAAGTCTTGGGTGCTTGCCAAAACTTCTCTGGCGCCCTTTTGTAAACTTAATAATTTTTTTTCAAGAATCCACCCCTTCTTCGACTCGAAGCTAGTCGACTGGCGAGCACGGGTTATACCACGTGAGACAACCCGCATACCTATAACGAGCACTGAGAGGGTTAGTAGGTTTTTCTCGTAATAGAGTGTCTTTTTGACATCCTGTATATAAACAAATAATGTATAACGTCGTTTGTCCCATTAAAATCTAGCCAATAACACCGGAGATACATCTTTTTGTACACACTGTATATCGAAATAATCTATAACGCCGTTTGTTCGATGAAATAACAGCAGAGTGCCTTTTTGACATCCTGTATATAAGAAATAATCTATTACGTTGTTTGTTCCCGTGAAAATCTGGCCAATAACAACTGAGATACATCATAGCGTCTTATGGCATCTTTATGTCAACACCCTGTATATCGAATTCTAGATTACATCATTCAACGCCTTAAAAATTATTACAATGAGAGAGATCTATTTCAATAATATTTTTATTAATAGACACTTTTTTATTTCACTCGTATATCGTTAATTTAGTTCCTATGGTATCGCTTGAATGACGAAAACGGAAAAACTCGTTGATGAGCTTGGGTGTTTATCGGCTAACATAATTTGGAATCTTATGTTAATATACACCTTGATTTCGTTCGTCGTGAATTTCTAAGAATATTATTTAAATTTCATAACTATTCTCTCTCTTTATAAAAAGTAACGTTATTGATTCCATTCCTCAATTCGAGATTTTAACAATGTATGGAATTTCATTGACACCTAATACAAAACTAGAAGTACTACATATTTGTGATAAGAAACAAGAATTGGATTTAGAGTTAGAAATTTGAAGCCACTTAGGAGACCCACAATATGAAGTCTTCAAAGAACAGATAAATCTAGGAAGTTCTCCACTTTCAAACTGCCTTCTTAAGTAGTAATTATATTGATCAGCAGATATAGTTTCCTTGGTTTTATATATCATTGCACAGTTATACCGATCTTTACTTTTTTAGTAAATTCCTTCAATTTGCGTCTATACTCTTCTGATAATAAAAAACAAAAATCATAAGCACTTCTGTAACCATTGCGCATGTCCAAAATAATGCTATTTTTCTCCCTACCCATACAACTGATGCGTCGCTTGCCCAAAATAATACCATAACGACTATGCATTTTTATGACTACACCCTGTATATAAGACATATATACCTTTTTCACAAATTTATAACACCCTTATTGCATCTTTTTGGTACATTCCGTATATAAAAAAGCTCTATCACCACAACGATTGATCTATGTTGACCAATAATAACAGAGATAAATATGTAATGCCCTTATGACGTTATAAAAAATATACTATGTCTTTTCCATAATTATTAAAATGTAACGAACGCGCGCGCACATGTTTTTATAATTCTTATACCTACATGTCGCAATAGATTACAACATTATCAAATGGTGTAGTAGGAATACTCGCAGAAATAATAAATTCGACGCTGTGGATACGGTGGGTTCGAATCCCAGTCGAGACGAAACATTTTTTATTTAATTAAAAAAATATATTCGGTGCTTACATCACAAAAAATTACGTCACATTATCCGAGAGCGAAAATAAAATCTACGGGATAAAAAATGGACGGCACCACTATAGAAATCTACAAAAAATGACATACGCCATCTAGCGATAGAAATCTACAATTACACGATAAAAAATGGCCGACTTCGACCCCCCCCCCTTATGACGTCACGGCACACCAGCGCCACTGTCACTTCCGATGCGCGCGCAGCCGGTCTAGAAATCCAACATGGCCGACTTCCGCCCGGAACCAGCCTTGATCATCTACATATATATATATATATATATATATATATATATATATATATATATATATATATATATATAGTTTATTTTGTATTCTTGGGATTGAAGACCATTTTTAAAGACATATAACTAGTAGTTAATACATTTTTATTTAACGTTTCGGTCTTTCCATGACCTTCATCAGAAATAAAATTTTTGTTAAAACTAAAAGAAATGGTACAAGTTACAAAAAGAATCTTAATAGCAAAACAAATAAATCTTACCTTCGACAGAACGTTCATTTAATTATTCAATATATTTTATAGCTGTTTAGGACGTATCACATAACAGAATATAACTCACACACAAACAAAACGAACATTTTAAAAATATGACAGTCATTGATGAAAATTTGTATTGGAATACGAGTATTTGTTCTATACAATAAAAGCAGGCGTAACGAGGTTTTAATTTGTTTGTCGTTTTTGTGTTGACTGGTATTGCAAAGGATTTTACACAAATATGACAAACGAAACAAAACGGCACTCACTATCCATGTTTCAGAGAACCAACACGAATTTGATTTCGAAAATACAAAAATTCTTCGAAGTGAAAACCACACAAAAAAACGCGAAGTTCTAGAAATGATAGAAATACAAAGAAAAACCAGTTTCGTAAATTTAAAGACTGACACAAAAAACCTTAGTAAAATTTATAATAACATTATAAAATCTTAGAAATATTGAGAAACACGTGGCACATTCCAAAATATAATAAATTTATTACCACACCCTATATAAATATAAAATCCTTTGCAATACCAGTCAACACAAAAACGACAAACAAATTAAAACCTCGTTACGCCTGCTTTTATTGTATAGAACAAATACTTGTATTCCAATACAAATTTTCATCAATGACTGTCATATTTTTAAAATGTTCGTTTTGTTTGTGTGTGAGTTATATTCTGTTATGTGATACGTCCTAAACAGCTATAAAATATATTGAATAATTAAATGAACGTTCTGTCGAAGGTAAGATTTATTTGTTTTGCTATTAAGATTCTTTTTGTAACTTGTACCATTTCTTTTAGTTTTAACAAAAATTTTATTTCTGATGAAGCTCATGGAAAGACCGAAACGTTAAATAAAAATGTATTAACTACTAGTTATATGTCTTTAAAAATGGTCTTCAATCCCAAGAATACAAAATAAACAATATATAATTAAATAAAAAAGACCAAGAACCAAAAAAAAAGAAACTATATATATATATATATATATATATATGTACAGGGTGAGGCAATCTTCTGACATCGGAGGATTACATCGTTGTGGTAAGAGATAAAACTTTAAAGTTTCGTGTGAGTTATTACAGTTATTGAGGGCACATTTTGAAAATACTTTCGATTCTACAGGGTATTCCAAAACCACGTAGCAGCACAAACATACATTTTTTTAAATGAAACGTACTATATTTTGTTCAAGAAAGGAAATGATGTCACCGAGAGCGTTACAAAAATATATCATTCTAATATTTATATGGGTGTTTCAAAAAGATATGGCCAATTATTGGCAAAAAGGCCTCATCTTTAACACTCTGCAAAACAGTAAATCAAAATAAATTAACAGGTCTTTGTATTCAATTATCATTCACATATCATTGGCTGTGCTCAGTATTAATTACTTTTTTATCTGTGGCTTCTCTAATACAGGGTGACACAAAACGCAAATCAAGCCATATCTCAAAATTTTTAAATAAATCACCCTATAAGTCTTTTTACAATTTGTTAGTACAATTATTATTCTTTCAAACGATGTAGTACATTTAGGGTATAAGTTGATGGAAAACCGTAAATATTTTATGATATTGGTCAAAAACAAGTATTTTACGTACACAAATTGAATTGTATTAAATTTTTACATGCAACGTCTTGTAAATTTTAACATTTCATAAATTTTAGTCGAAATTTTGGATGCATCTAAAATATCTTTTACTTTTACTCTTACCATTAGAGGAAGGAAAGACTTAATCAGAATTATGCTGGAAGCAATATTTTTATTTACTGTAAGTAGGCTAATGTCATTATAATACTAATAAATATAAAAGCAGTTTGCAGTCTTTACGAAATAATTAAGTCATCACAAACAGTATACTTTGTTATGTAAAATGCAAGCTTGTACTTTATTTTCCAACTTTTTCTATTTTTAAAAAACTAACAATTATGGAAACCAATATTATAAAAACACTTACATTTACATAAATAAACATTGACATTTTATAAAAAGTATAGTTTATGCTAAGTGTTCGAAATGGCGATCATTTACTTCCATACACTTCTTAATTCTATTAAAAAACGAGGATCTTACTCTTTCTAACATAGCTGGAGTTATTGTAGAAAATGCGTTACGAATCCTTTCTTTCAAGTCTTCTATGGTAGTAGGTTCTGTTTGATACACAAGTTGCTTGATGTATCCCCATAAATGAAATCCATCGGTGTGAGATCTGGAGATCGAGGAGGCTACGAAATTGGTCCACCACGTCCTATCCACCTGTCGGTAAAATGTCTGTTTATGTTTAACCACCGACGTACACAACGAACGTAATGTACAGATGTTCCATCTTGTCCGAAGCACAAGTTAACTCTAGTGTTTAAATCAACTTCCTCCAATAATTTTCCCAAATGATTTTTTAGAAAATTGTAATACCTTCTTCCAGTGAGGCTACCTTCAAAAAAGTATGGTCCTATAACTGTATCTCCTACGATTCCTCCCCAAGCATTTATGGACCATTTAGTTTGGGTCGTTGTACTAAACAAATGTGGATTGCTATCCGAATAAAAATGAAAATTACGGCGGTTGACGAGACCATTTCTGTGAAACGTGGCCTCGTCACTAAATAAAACATTAAAAAAAAATCAGGATACCCATTAATTAATCCACTGAACCACTCGCAAATATTTATTCTTATTGGAAACTCTCTCTCTTAAAGCTCTTGGTGCATCTGTATCTTGTACGGGTGAAATTTATTCTTTTTTATTATTCTTCCTATTGTTCGTCTACTAATGTCTAATTCAGTACTAAGTTTTCTAGTACTTGTATTAGGATGCTCAACCAAATTTGTCATCACTAAAAATTCATTGTCCTCATTGAAAACACGTTTTGGAAGAGCATGAGGTTGATAGGAAACATTACCTGATGTGTCGAATCATTCCTTAAGTTTTAAGAAAGCTCTTTCGTTTGGATGTCTTCGATTGGGATATCTTTCACGATATACTCTTGAAGCGAGTAAACAATTTTTTGAACATTCTCCTAACACGTAAATCATATTGATCATGTCTTCCTGCGGAAAATTCATTATAGTTATTAATTATTTAAACCTAACAACACAAACGAAGAATACAGCAATACTTCTTTGACATTTATTAGTAGATACTATTTTGACAGTAGTCCACTTGATATAATCAAAAATATGGCTTGATTATGTTTCGCCCTTTCTCAAACAAGCATATAATAACAATTCTTGAGAGTGAAACATGCATAAATATAAAAATTTTGGTAATTCCAGGTACCTACGGTATTAACAAACATTTTATATAATTGATCCGATATTGTAGATATATCCAAAATTACGATTAGAACTTATGCCTTAGAAATGTTAAAATTTACTATACGTTGCATGTAAAAATTTAATACCATTTAATTTGTGTACGTAAAATACTTGTTTTTGACCATTATCATAAAATATTTACGGTTTTCCATTAACATATACCATCGTTTGAAAGATTATTAATTGTACTAACAAATTGTAAAAAGACTTATAGGGTGATTCATTTAAAAATTTTGAGATATGGCTTGATTTGCGTTTTGTGTCACCCTGTATTAGAGAAGCCACAGATAAAAAAGTAATTAATACTGAGCACAGCCAATGATATGTGAATGGTAGTTGAATACAAAGACCTGTTAAAACGCCCATATAAATATTAGAATGCTATATTTTTGTAACGCTCTCGGTGAGATCATTTCGATTCTTGAACAAAATATAGTACGTTTCATTTAAAAAAATGTAAGTTTGTGCTGCTACGTGGTTTTGGAATACCCTGTAGAATCGAAAGTATTTTCAAAATGTGCCCTCAGTGCCCCGCATTAGCTCATACAAAACTTTAAAGTTTTATCTCTTACCACAACGATGTAATACTCCGATGTCAGAAGATTGCCCCACCCTGTATATATACATATATATATATATAAATATATATATATATATATATATATATATATATATATATATATATATATATATATATATATATATATATATATATTATTAACATACACTGTTATAATACTTACTTTTATAGTAGATTTAAATGTATATGTTTATTTATTTAGAATTTTTTTGTTTTAAGTTTGGCTAGCTCAGTTTGTTTTTAATATTTGTTTAATAATTTATTTTAATTAGATTATTCGGGAGCATGAAATCCTTTTTCCCTTTGAGTCCTGGCAATTTATACTGATGTAATAGTTGAAATAAAAAGAAAACACATTATTTGAAATCAATTTAATTATCAATGCAATATTTATTTGATAAAATAATATGCGACGCCAATGGTTATATGTACCTATTTATTGATTTTAATAATATCATAAATGCGCATGCGTGAAAAAATTAGTCATGCGCTTTAGCATGAAACAAATAATTATGATACGTAAGAAGCATCTATATTATACAACACAATTTGTTGACGATGAAAACAATTGAATGGTTAAAACACATAAGAGAATTTATCTATAAATCATAGTTATATATGATACAAGTAGCTGTGGGAAGAAATTAGTTATATACATGGATAGAAAAATAGAAATTATATACAAATGGACATGGTTACAACATTATAAAATTTCAATCACCAGATTTCTGCGCTTACAAGATGGCGTGATTAGCGTAAGTACATATTTTAATTTATATAAAGTTCGGCCTTTTATTAAATTTAATGATTTATGCAATGAATATGCTATATAAAGTCTGTTTCTTTCTTTTTTAGATCGATCATGTTTGAAAAAGTTTATCAATTTATGAAATTAAGTACTTAATTGGGATTTTGAGTTTTTACACTATTTATTGGCCAATAAATGATTTAAATACACTGACCTGTTGATCTTGAATTTGGAAGAAAGTCTCTGGATCCCAGGAACACTCACTGAATCCCCAAAAAAACCAAAGTTGTTGAAAATTTCACAGATTCTTGTCGGAAAACTTGTTACAATTAACTGTAAGTATTTCTAATATTATATTTAACAGTACTTTAGGAGTTTAAATGTCTTATACCGGGAATATCTTTAAATTTTTAGGAACACTATCCCACACACTGCTCGCTTCTTAACACTAGCTTCTGTTCTCCCTAAGCGTCCCCTCGATTTTCAATTTTTTTAAACAACACAGTCTTTTGTTCTTTTCCAGATCACTATTCAAAAGTTTATTTATTGATTCACAGTTTGTTATGTCATCTTTTACAACCAATAAGATATTGTCTTTTGTAATCAGATCAGATAATTGAAACTTCAATCACTTATCAAAACAATTTCATACATACAAATACATTAAAATTGGTTATACTTAGATACACTTACATAGTACAACATTCAATATTATTATTGATAGTATATTCTTGTTACATTCATATCAATTATAAATATAAATTCTCTTATGTTATTTGTCTATATGCCATTATTTGTTTATCTATGAAATCTATTGGATTATATTCTATTCAATATTTATATTTGTTCTTATTCTTAAATTAATGATTATAATGAATTAACTATAGTAATATTTGTTTTCATTTCAGATGAACAGCTATTATGATATGGAAATTATTCTTCGTCTTAGGCAACTTTATTTACATCATTACATTGGTTAGGCAATATCTATATTTTATGTTATCATTGAGGTAATTCCTTTTTTATTATATTGTTATAGGCTGTTATTTAATATATCTTTATTTGATATGTTGTTTAAATTAAGAAAAGTGTTTCCTTTTTACTTGTTTTCTTAAATTATGTTATTTTCATATATATTTCATACTAGCAAACTTAATTTTATAATACTACTTCTCTTATTATCTAAGATATCTGGTTCAATTCCCCTCAAATTTAAATTTAAATGATATCCATACCCTGGATATTTATTTAAATTTCAATTTTCTTATTATAAATGATTGATTTTATTTTATTCAAAAAAATTTAACAATTTTATGGCATAATCTTACTTTCTTTAACTATGTTTCTCAAATATTTGTTCACATTTTTCCTACTACAAAATCTATTTCTTTCAATAACTATCTCCTAATTCTTTCCTTAAAATACACTTGATTAAGATCAATGTCAATTTATATTTTTAATATTACTTCATATAATACTTCATTATTATCATTTCTTCCTAACATTCACTTATATATCAAACTTATTTCTTTGTAATTACATTATACTTCTATATACTCCTCATATCATATTTCTTTTCAATATTCATTATTCAATATAATTAATTATTTCTTAAATTTATATATATATATATATATATCAATATCAACTTCCTTATTCCTTCCTGTATTTTCAAGTAATCTATAAGATTCTAATTGACATTAAACATTACCTCCTATATTTTTAATCAATATCATTCATTATTATCCTTTCCTATCCTTTATTACTTACATCTTATTTCCCTATTTAAAAATGTGAACTTCTATTTGATACTTGAGTTATTCTTATTTTATCCCCTCTATCCTATATTCTTTAATAGTTTCATTCTATGTAAAACCAGTATCTCTTATAAATTGTTTCCTTTATTTGCTATATATATAGATTTGCCATACTCAAATTTTTTTTGTTTTAATTATAAGTTTTACCTAATAAAATTTTCTTTATATAATATTATATTTATTTTTTTAGGTTCTGAAGAAACAAACGTGATGCATTTAATTGGATCACCAGCTGCCAAATGGAAAACAAAACTCTGTCTAATATCTACTTTATCTTTGTACACTACTTAATATTAAATTTTAAATCTATTCTTATGACTATCATTTCCTCTTTTCAAATATTATTCGTAACATAACATCTATACATTCTTTAGAATTGGGTTACTCATTAATAATAAATTCTATGTACATTATTTATACTTGTGTAACTCATTAATAATAAATTTTAATTTCAACTTCATTTCTGTATCCTTTCCCTTTTTCATTGAATTGCATTTTCGTCTCCATATTTCATTCCTATTCTCTCTTGTTCTATTATTTAATTTGCTTTTCTTTTTCTAACCTTTTTCTTGCTTTCTTCTCTTGTTGTTTGATGCTCGATAAATTTCTGAAGCGTCTGTATATTCTCTACCATATTCTTTTTAACTCTGTTGTCCCATATCTCATAAATTTCTTCCCATGAATCCATTAAAATTTGCGTTTCCAATTCTTCCATATTATTCATTTCACTTATTATTATTTTAGAGAAAGCTTTTGTATGAATCATAGTCATCATGTTGTCCCATTTTATTCCTGTTACTACATTATTATAAAAAATTCCTGAACATCCTATACCTCCTTTATTTCTTCTTATACTATCTTCTATTTCTTCCACTGTGTCCTTTAATCTCCGGTTCATTTCTTCTATTTCTTTATTAAATTGTTTATCCATGATTTGACTCCTTCTAGTACATATGCCTGTTGATTTTTCTATTCTACCATACAAATCTGTGATTTCTTCATTCACTTTTCCTTGAGAATGTTGATTTACCTGTTTACTTACTTGTCCTTGTAATTTACTGTATCCTACTTCTCCAGTTTCCTTCTTAATTTCTTCTGTCCCCTCTGTGATATTTGTTAATTCCTGATTATTCTTCTCAATATTCTTGATTTCCATGAAACTTCCCATTTTTACTTCATCTATGTTCTTTGTTAACTTATTTGCTTGTTTTGAAACTTCTGTTTGGATAGTTTTTGGTGAATTTTCTTCCATTTTGATTCCGCTTTCTTTTGGCTCTATCTTCAAGTTTTTATTTTGATCCTCCATATCTAAGTTAACTTTATCTATTTGCCTTCTGGATTGTTAATTCTTCTCCATACAATTCCTAATTCCCTTAATTTGCTGAATACTTTCTGGTTTCATATTTTCAATTTTCTTTCTCAAATTATTATTTGTTTTCTGTTCCATAGTATCAATATTTTTATTTAAAGTCGCATTCAAATCTTCCTTAATATTGTTCATATTTTCATTAATCTTGTCCTCCTTACCAATCGTTTCCACATTTATGTTATCCTTGTTACTATCCATCTTACCATCAATCTTCCCCTCTACTCGGTTAAAATCTTTTACCATAGTTTTCCTATCTTTTCTGCTTTTGTCATCCCACTTACTACTATTTTCCAAAATTCTATTCATAATCTCATTTTGTTCGTCCAATTCTTTATTTAAATCTACATTCATACTATTCCTACCTTCCCGTATATTTTTACTTATCTCATTCTCAATCTCCAATGTTCTATTCATACTGATCAAAAATTGCATGAACCGATCATCTTCCTCTTTTGTTCTTTTTTCTTTAAATCTAATCCAAGCTTGCATAAATTGTTCAACATTAACTATTCTTCCTTGCGTTTCCTGACTCCTAAACTCCTGTTTTCCATCTCTCAGTGTGCTTTTTCTTTCCATTTTAATTAAAGTTTTAAATGTTTACAAATGTATCCTATATTTTTACAACGCTCCACGTTTTGGGTGACAATTATTAACATACACTGTTATAATACTTACTTTTATAGTAGATTTAAATGTATATGTTTATTTATTTAGAATTTTTTTGTTTTAAGTTTGGCTAGCTCAGTTTGTTTTTAATATTTGTTTAATAATTTATTTTAATTAGATTATTCGGGAGCATGAAATCCTTTTTCCCTTTGAGTCCTGGTAATTTATACTGATGTAATAGTTGAAATAAAAAGAAAACACATTATTTGAAATCAATTTAATTATCAATGCAATATTTATTTGATAAAATAATATGCGACGCCAATGGTTATATGTACCTATTTATTGATTTTAATAATATCATAAATGCGCATGCGTGAAAAAATTAGTCATGCGCTTTAGCATGAAACAAATAATTATGATACGTAAGAAGCATCTATATTATACAACACAATTTGTTGACGATGAAAACAATTGAATGGTTAAAACACATAAGAGAATTTATCTATAAATCATAGTTATATATGATACAAGTAGCTGTGGGAAGAAATTAGTTATATACATGGATAGAAAAATAGAAATTATATACAAATGGACATGGTTACAACATTATAAAATTTCAATCACCAGATTTCTGCGCTTACAAGATGGCGTGATTAGCGTAAGTACATATTTTAATTTATATAAAGTTCGGCCTTTTATTAAATTTAATGATTTATGCAATGAATATGCTATATAAAGTCTGTTTCTTTCTTTTTTAGATCGATCATGTTTGAAAAAGTTTATCAATTTATGAAATTAAGTACTTAATTGGGATTTTGAGTTTTTACACTATTTATTGGCCAATAAATGATTTAAGTACACTGACCTGTTGATCTTGAATTTGGAAGAAAGTCTCTGGATCCCAGGAACACTCACTGAATCTCCAAAAAAACCAAAGTTGTTGAAAATTTCACAGATTCTTGTCGGAAAACTTGTTACAATTAACTGTAAGTATTTCTAATATTATATTTAACAGTACTTTAGGAGTTTAAATGTCTTATACCGGGAATATCTTTAAATTTTTAGGAACACTATCCCACACACTGCTCGCTTCTTAACACTAGCTTCTGTTCTCCCTAAGCGTCCCCTCGATTTTCAATTTTTTTAAACAACACAGTCTTTTGTTCTTTTCCAGATCACTATTCAAAAGTTTATTTATTGATTCACAGTTTGTTATGTCATCTTTTACAACCAATAAGATATTGTCTTTTGTAATCAGATCAGATAATTGAAACTTCAATCACTTATCAAAACAATTTCATACATACAAATACATTAAAATTGGTTATACTTAGATACACTTACATAGTACAACATTCAATATTATTATTGATAGTATATTCTTGTTACATTCATATCAATTATAAATATAAATTCTCTTATGTTATTTGTCTATATGCCATTATTTGTTTATCTATGAAATCTATTGGATTATATTCTATTCAATATTTATATTTGTTCTTATTCTTAAATTAATGATTATAATGAATTAACTATAGTAATATTTGTTTTCATTTCAGATGAACAGCTATTATGATATGGAAATTATTCTTCGTCTTAGGCAACTTTATTTACATCATTACATTGGTTAGGCAATATCTATATTTTATGTTATCATTGAGGTAATTCCTTTTTTATTATATTGTTATAGGCTGTTATTTAATATATCTTTATTTGATATGTTGTTTAAATTAAGAAAAGTGTTTCCTTTTTACTTGTTTTCTTAAATTATGTTATTTTCATATATATTTCATACTAGCAAACTTAATTTTATAATACTACTTCTCTTATTATCTAAGATATCTGGTTCAATATATATATATATATATATATATATATATATATATATATATATAATTTAATAGGATATACAGTACCTACACTTCTCGCCAAGTATGAAAAGGATACGTGGTGCTTCAGACGAATGCTTAATATAAGCTCAACAGAACATAACATATATGAGGAAGTATTATTTAGAATTAAGAAAGGACTGAAATGAGAGATATACAGAAAAGAACGGATATGTTGAAAGGGAAATGAGACATGATTCCTCAGTTAAACTATTTCTATATGAGATTCTATTAGGAAGATCTAGAAGGCAGTTTATGAAACAAATAGTGAAAGATGTTAAATAGCAATGGCACCCATACGAAGGGAAAAATATTCAGAGACAAGCCGCAAATCAGATGGAAAGATAATATAGTCAGGCCCATAGTCCCAATGTGGCATAGTGTAGCTCAGTATAGGGAGATGACGTTGTAGATAGAGCTGCATCACTAAAATTGAAGTGGGTAGGTCATAACTAACAACAGATATCGCCGGAATTCAGAAATTCAACAATGGCACCCATAAGAAGGGAAAATATTCTGAGACAAGCCGCAAATCAGATGGAAGGATAATATACTCAGGCACATAGTCCCAATGTGGCATTGTGTAGCTCAGTATAGGGAGATGACGTTGTAGATAGAGCTGCATCACTAAAATTGAAATGAGTAGGTCATTACTAACACAACAGATATCGCTAGAAAATATTGCTTTTCAGAAGGTAAAGAGTCTTGGACCATACATGATTTTTTCAAGGAAGATTTAAAACAAAACATGAAAGAACGCAAATGACTAGAAGAAACAACAAACAAAATTGAGCAATCACAGCGATAAGGAAGCAAAAGTAGGTTGAAAACTGACCAGTAGTGTCGCAAAAGGAATAAAGGAAAAAGTAGACCAAGAAAAATTGAACAAATTGATATGAAAACGAAATAATATAAACGAAATAAACAGATTTACGATGATATAAACGAAAGGAAAAAAACTGTATAAATATTTCATAGACATGAACTCCAAATTTTTACGCTGAAACGACAAAGAAGAAGATATAGACAAAAACAACGATGCACAAATCTATCGATATAGCCTATAACATTAGATTACCTGAAATAGCCATGCAGACAGTTAGTTCCTTTTTAAGAATTTCAAGGATTTTTTCAACACCCGCTTGTCCACTGTGTGTTAAGCCCCAGAGAGCAGGTCGACCTATAAAAACCATTCTGGCACCAAGAGTTATAGCCTTCAAAATATCTACCCCGTCAGTAACACCACCATCCATGTACACTTCTACTTTATCTCCAACAGCTTTAACAATTTCTGGCAAAGCATCAATCTAGAATTAAATAAATTAATAATATTATATTTTCCTTGAATTAGCTGTTTTTATAATTATTAGAATATTGGAAATATTTACAGCTGCAACTGTTCCATCTATTTGTCTTGCGCCATGGTTTGACACTTGAATGGCTGCTACTCCCGCTTCGACTCCCAGAAGTGCATCCTCTGCGGTTAATATTCCTTTAAGTACAATAGGTAGCTTAGTAATACCTTTTAACCATTTGATATCTTCCCAATTGATGGAAGAATCAAAAAGACTATTAACATAGTTATTTAGTCCAGATTCATGATCTTGTCCTGTATTCATACCAGATTTAATACCTTGGAAATTTGCCAATCTAAAAAATTAAATTTTAAAAATAAAATTCCTGGGAATCGGCCATTAATTATTCATTATTATTTTGGAGATGTCATACAAAAAATAAAATACTACGACGTTTCGGCATGAAGCCATTATCAAGTAGATACTAAATTATGAATAAAAACCTAAAAGAAATATCTTCCGGTAGTCAACAAATACAGTATAAGAATTAATAAGATTTGAAAAGAGAACAGAAAAACAAACAAAGTTATTTGCAAAAAATCCAACGTTCAACATTTCAGGCTGAAGGCCTGTAGGTATAAATGTAATACAAATAAAATTCACAATTCACATAATTTTTTTCATTTCATTCAACAAAAGCCATGGTACACACCTTTCGTTTGAAAGAAAATAGTATACTGTCTACTTGGTATCTATTAAAATATATTTAAGGTGGAAAACAAAAACTATAAAGCTGTATACAAGGTGATAAAATTGTGTGTCTTCAGAATAATTTAAATGTAGAAGGTAATAATATTTATTTTATTTAGTTATTATTATTAATAAGGTTTTAGTAGCAATTGGATAAGTTAGTTTCATCATTTCTAAATGTATACTATTTTTATTTTTTTTAATGTAGATCATTTCATAAGATTCTCGTTTTTTAGTATTAGATTCGGATTGTAATGTTGTAAAAATTTTAAAATTAAAACTGTGGTTATTTTCTATGGCGTATTTTGATAGTCCGGTGGTATTAGTTTTTTATTTTTAATGTCATAAGAGTGAGTAGAAACGCTTATATGTATGAATTGTTTAGTTTGTCCTATATATTGTTTGTGACCGTCATTACATTCAACTTGATATACTACATTTGATCTATAATTATAATCAATTTTTGGTTTTAATATTGAAAAAAATTGCTTAGTTGTATTGTAAGGTTTGTGAACAAAATTGATATTGTAAGTTTTGAACAGTTTCTTAATGTTTTCGGATACCTACACATTTTATGTATGGAAAGGGTATGTATTGATTACATTTATTAGTGTGTGAGCTGATTATGCGTTGTTGGTTGTAAAACGTATGCACTCGTTTGTTAATGATACAATCAATGAAAGTTTTTGGACAGTTATTTTGTTAAAGAACTTCTTTCATTTTATTCATACATTTTGGTCCATATTGAGGGCTCGATGCAAAAATTTAAGCTTAACCCCCACCTTCATTAGAATTTAAAAACAACAACATATTTTTAAGGGTGATAACATAAAAAGTAAGTTTGCAAATTTATTATCAAATTTTTACTTACAACTAATTAATCTTTGCATTGGCGACTCTTATCATCAAATTTCAATACTCTCTAAAGGAATTAATAACGCAAAACACGTGATACAAAATATGTCTAGAAATAACAATGGAGAAGAATTTTTTAACAATGAAAATATAGTATCAGAAAAATCTTTAACGAAATAAAAGTTAATAATAAAAAGAAAATTCGAAATTTATTAAATAAGCAAAACCATTTAAACAATGAACAATATAAATCGAAATATGATTGGATTTGCAATCTTACCAATGTTATTATACCAGACTCTGTCAGATACATTTTAAGTTTAGGTTCTAGATTTTCTTTTCCAACTTCCAACATACCTATAAATGAATATATTGCTACAATTAAAAGTAGTCTTATTAGTATTAACGACATTAATAGGGTGGAAATGAGAAATAAAGTTTGTATAATATTCTAACAAGCCAACAAAAAACTTGCACATACACGCAAGGTTACAAAAAATATATATAATCATTACATAAAAGAAACAAAACAATTTATAAAAAGAAATTCTGAAATTCTTATTTTGAATGCAGATAAATGTAACAAAACTGTTATCATATTGGAGACAGAATACAATAAAAAAACTACATCATTACTGAATAATAATAGTACATTGGACAGGCTTATTTCAGTAACATAAAACCCAAAATAAAAAATTAGATACAAAAGTAATAGAATGTTTTGAGATGTACAAAAAACCAAAGTAACATTCTGGCATCAAATCAAAAACAAAAAATAAAAAAATTTCTGGTAAATTTGTGAATTTTCTTAAATAAATATTTTAATGTACGATTTATAGAAAAATGTTAAATACAAAAGTTATAGAACGTGTTAAGGTCTATGAAAAAGCTCAGTAACTTTTTGCGTCAAATGAAAAACAAAGGATATACGATTTTTTTTCAACTTTGACAGGCCGCCATTTTGTTTTTACTGGGCCGATTTGGCTCATTAACAAACTCGTCCAAGATTTTGGCCTAAACGATTTTTATAACGAGTTTGGTTTCGATCCGTCGAAAAATACGCCCTCTATCGTGCTTACAAATTCCGTTATAACACACATATATATATATATATATATATATATATATATATATATATATATATATATATAATTTGAAAAAAGATATTTGCCAACCTATTTGTAATGGATATTTTTGTGGGGATGTGGCAATAAGACTCCAGAGTAAATTCTTTTAGATATTTATTCCCGAGCTTTCGAATGATTTTCATTCATTATCAAGGGCTATAAATAATTGGTCAATGTTATCATTAATAATAATTAAATGAAATAATGAATACTTACATAAAATCTATAGCGAATTTTGGAATAGTTGTAAATTTTTATAATAAACTCTTTTAAACATAATTCAATGAAAAACTCAAAAAACAATATGACAATAAACAAAATATTTGATCTTGAACTACTACAATTTTTATTTTTTAATCATAAAAGTGACAGTAGATTATATCCTGATAGATGTGCTTTAGCGGAACACGTGTTTTATGAAGGCCATTCTATGGATTATCAATCTGCCAAAGTCTTAGCAATAGAAAGTAATTATAGAAAACGCCTTTTTTTGGAAACAACATATATTGCAGAACAAAATTATGTAATAAATAAAAAAACAGATTTAAATAACCTTAGTGTTAGCTATGCATATCTTTTAGATTATGAAAAAAGAACAGAAGATTCATAACAATCTTTAATTTTATGATTAAAAAATAAAAATTGTAGTAGTTCAAGATCAAATATTTTGTTTATTGTCATATTGTTTTTTGAGTTTTTCATTGAATTATGTTTAAAAGAGTTTATTATAAAAATTTACAACTATTCCAAAATTCGCTATAGATTTTATGTAAGTATTCATTATTTCATTTAATTATTATTAATGATAACATTGACCAATTATTTATAGCCCTTGATAATGAATGAAAATCATTCGAAAGCTCGGGAATAAATATCTAAAAGAATTTACTCTGGAGTCTTATTGCCACATCCCCACAAAAATATCCATTATATATATATATATATATATATATATATATATATATATATATATATATATAACCGTGGACATGCATGTTTCTGGCTCATTTTGCCTCTTCAGCACGGCATAACCAAATAAGGATGTGAAATTTGGGAGCAAAGATGTTAATCGAAACATGGGAAAACACAAAATAACGGATATCAGCAGGGAAACCAAACGCTCATTTGTGTCTTCAATTGGAAGATTCCGAGTTTTCAGGACAACAACCAACATCGACACGGAGGCGCATATAGCCCCCCCGCCATGAACCTTCCGACCCATAGTAAATAACAAAGAAGATGTAGGAATATCGCGTGCTATGTTAACAACAACAACAAAGAGATTCATGGGTAATTCACGCAAAATAAAGGCTACTGAAATAGAGTGGTAACCGTGGACATGCATGTTTCTGGCTCATTTTGCCTCTTCAGCACGGCATAACCAAATAAGGATGTGAAATTTGGGAGCAAAGATGTTAATCGAAACAAGGGAAAACACAAAATAACGGATTTCAGCAGGGAAACCAAACGCTCATTTGTGTCTTCAATTGGAAGATCCCGAGTTTTCAGGACAACAACCAACATCGACACGGAGGCGCATATAGCCCCCCCGCCATGAACCTTCCGACCCATAGTAAATAACAAAGAAGATTTACTATGGGTCGGAAGGTTCATGGCGGGGGGGCTATATGCGCCTCCGTGTCGATGTTGGTTGTTGTCCTGAAAACTCGGGATCTTCCAATTGAAGACACAAATGAGCGTTTGGTTTCCCTGCTGAAATCCGTTATTTTGTGTTTTCCCATGTTTCGATTAACATCTTTGCTCCCAAATTTCACATCCTTATTTGGTTATGCCGTGCTGAAGAGGCAAAATGAGCCAGAAACATGCATGTCCACGGTTACCACTCTATTTCAGTAGCCCTTATTTTGCGTGAATTACCCATGAATCTCTTTGTTGTTGTTGTTAACATATCACGCGATATTCCTACATCTTCTTTATATATTATCATGCATTTAAAATATTAGAGTAATAACATTTATTTATTTATTAATGATCCTATATTGGGATGCTACTTTATTATGGATCTTATATTTATGAGTATGTATTTATAATTGATTTGACTTTAAATATTTTTTTTTTAATGATTGTGGGCGCCAGAATTGGTTTAGCTAACCACTAATTTCCAATTCAAAATTTTATTTAGTAACAAAATTATGAGTTATGTAACTTTATGATACTATACCTCAGGGATGAGATTCGGCACTTGGCGATCGGTAGTAACAAGAAACTGAAAGGTAAGATATCAAAGAAAAGAAAGGAAAAACATAGATAAATAGATTTTAATTGTGAATAGTTGTTTGAATAATGAACATTTTCTGAATCATAATTGTATAATCATATTAATTAAACCTTTGCGTAAGTACGTTTTTTTTATTTTTATGAATACTATTAAATATGAAACATATCAAATAAATTTCGCTTCCTATACTTATCTCTATATGTTTTTGAAAGCTTCCACAAACTATTCAATCTCTACTCTAATAATTTGTTAATGTTGACGTGACGTTGAGTTATTCTATGGTAATGATAATTCAGTTATTAAATAAAGAATGAAAACCAAGTGTGTTTGTGAGGCAAACTGATGATTTATCGCAATGATTTGGTGAGTATTATTTCCTTTATTATTTCCTTTAATGTAATTTCAATGTTCTATCCCGATCTAGTGGAGATTGAATATCTATATCTAATAATTTTACCAACGAATAAATTTTTACACAATATAACCTAACAAATGAAAATTATGAACGATGTTTTATAGGACAAATATGTTACACACGAAAGGAAAAGTCTATGCTTGGCATCTTCTTGTCTCTGGGATGAAACATTTGGAAGAAATACGATCACCTATGATCATAAAAGCGAAATCTTGATATTAAAATGATGTGACGTGATTTATTTCGCCAGGAGCAACAATTTATTCACGGAAGATACGTGAATGAGCAAACGAAAAGCAGATTAATAAAGGTAAATTGTTCACCTTACCAATTCTCGGCGTTTCACTAACTTTTCACTTTTTATTATGTATTCGATAGAAAGTTTCTGTTATTTTATAGCATCATTGTTTCTAAATACTATGATTAATTCTTTAAACTTAAAATATATCAAATGTTTGAGATTTTCAAAAATTTAGAGGAGAGAAATTTTAATGCGTCCTCACATTATTGAATTTACACCGCGTCTCTCCCAGCTCTCAATCAACAACTTTTAGTTGTTTTTAATTTTTGTTTCATTTTTCAATTGTTTATAAATAAACATCATTGTTTTCAAATCCAAATATCTGTTTTCTATGTTATTGTAGATAAGTTCACTTTGTTCTTATGCATTCCTAATGTCACTCCGAAATTACACCGTTCGAACTATTAACCGAACGTCATTTTACGATGACATTTTGACCTTGAAGTTTATACCAAAATAATCAATAATTTACATAACATACAGGGTTTCTGAAAAGTGTCTATAATATATAAACTACAATTATGGAATTTTATTTTGAAATTCATGCAATATTATACCGTGATAATCATTGTTATGTACCAAATTAATGTTTACGTAATTTATTTGTTACGTCTGTGTTTTTTGTCATGAAATATAATTTGAAGAAAAATAACTGCAAACTTAAATAACAATTTTTATATGCAATATTAGTTGTATCTTGTTTGTAAGTGTTTCTTCACATATTTATACTCATATTTAAATTGTTATCTTATGGACTATTATGCAATTTATTGGGTTTATCGTCATCTATTACTAAGATTCACATTAACTTAGTGATATCTCTGTTTTAATTTATCTTGATAGATAATTTTCAGTTTAACATTCCCTAAAATTCTATAGAATTATTCTTGGTTTGACAAGAATATTCTATAGAAGTTTACCTTGATTTTTTTATATATGATTTCATAATCATGTACTACTTATTTAATTAATTCCCCATTTAAATCTCTCTCAATACTAAAGAAATCTTCTAGATTCTCATAATTAACTTATACTTAACCTACTAATGAATCTTAATTCCACTAATATTAATTCTCAATTAAGATTGACTAAATAAACTATTTTATACTTGATTAACTAAATAATATCTCTAATTCTAATGTTTCTCAATTTTTATAGTTACAACTGATGGTGTCAAATTGATGATTGGTTGGTGTTAAATTGATGCAGCTGGTTGATATGGAAAATTCCACGTTCTCGATGAGTGTCAGGATGTATCAATTTATAGCTATTTATTCCATGACTGGTTTCGACTAAATAAGGACCTTCGTAAGGTAACTGTAGCTTAGAACATATTCCTTTTTTATGATTAGGTACTCTTAATGCTTTTATTATTACCAAGTCACCTTTTTTAAATGTTTTCCTATTTCTAAGTTTAGCTAGTTTTCTTTTAATATATTTGTCAGCTTGTCTTGCTTGTCTTTCTCTTGCTATTCTAATGAGTTTACTATAGTTGACTTCACTAAACCATGGTCTATCTGGTTCTGTTCCTGTAAATAAAGTAATGGGTGCTATTTCCGTAACGATATTAGGTATGTTGTTTATAAAGTCTGTGGTCTCCTTTAGACGTTCTTCCCACATACGGTTTTCGTAATATGTAAGTATCCTCAGATGCTTTATCACCTCCTTAATTCCTCGCTCTGCAGGGTTGCTATTGGGATGTCTGATACTTGTGAAGACCTGTTGGATTTCCAGATCTCTCAACCATTTTACTATCCTTTTGTTCCGGAAGTATGTAGCATTGTCCATTATGCACTTCTTTGGCTTTCCATATTTCTTGAAATAGTTTCCTAGCGATGCTTTAATGGAGTTTTCATTTGTTTTACTACAAGGATAGGTACTAATAAACTTAGAAAAAATGTCTACGATTACCAAAATGTGTTTGTTACCATTATAACTTGGTATAAGGTTTGAGATGAAGTCTATTGCTACTATATCTAATGGATTTTCTGCTATGATGGATTTCGGTACGTTTTCATGATGTATGTTCTTTTCCTTTGATAGTTGACATAGTTCACACTGTTTAATGAAATCCTTTATGATCGTGATATCGTTTTTTGATATATAATTTTCTCGAAATATCATATGAGTCTTCCTAATTCCTAAATGATTAAAATCTAAATGTATTCTTCTTACAATTAATTTTGTTAAATTTTCAGATATTACATATAATTCCTTGTCATTCATCAATTTATACAATATTCCATCCTTTTCAGAGCATCTTCTTTTGTATTTCTCTTCTAGTAATAGTTGTTCCTGTTTTATTTGTTCCAAAGAAAACATGCCACTGTTCCGCTTCATGATGTTAATTCCCACTCTAGCTTCGTTCGTATCTTTTCTTTTCTCTCCGTCCATTCTACTGATCGAGTCTGGTACTACATTTTGAATTCCTGGAATATATTTTATCTCGAAGTCATATTCCTGTAGAAGTAATGCCCATCGATGGATTCTGGCATTATTCATCTTGTTGGTCAATATTGTCAACAAAGCCTGATTATCGGTTTCAATTATAAATTTTCCTCCCAGTAAGAAGTATCTGAGTTTATTCACACAGAATATGATGCTAGCAAGCTCCAATTCGCTTACTCCATAATTCTTCTCTGCTCTTTTCGTTATTCTAGAGACAAATGATACGGGTACATACATGTCATCATATTCCTGCATTAAAACTCCAGCTAGTCTGTTTCTGGATGCATCCGTCCTTAAAATGAAAATCTTCTCATAGTTCGGATGGTATAATTTTATGTTTCTAATGAACTGTTCCTTGATCTTATTGAAGGCGTCTTCTTGTTTACTGGTCCAATTCCATTTTACTCCCTTTCTCAGTAGCTCCATTAAAGGTAATTCCAGATCAGTTAAATTTTCCAACATTCGTTTAAAATAGTTAAGCATACCAAGAAACCCCCGAAGTGTCTTCAGATTTTTCGGTCTTTTATACTTTCTAATGGTTCTTACTCTCTCTGGATCCATCTCGATTCCTGTCTCTGTGATCTTGTAGCCTAAATATATCACTTCTCTCTTCAAAAATTGGCATTTCTGTATGTTCAATTTCAGTCCGTTTTCGTCAAGTTCTGTTATAATTGTCCGTAGGTGTTGTAAATGTTCTTCTACAGTATTTGAAAAAACAAGTATATCATCCACATAGTGTATCGTAAATTGGTCATATTTATTTAAAATTTTGTTTAGTGCTTTTAATAGTGCTGCTGTAGCGCTCTGTATACCAAATGGCGTTACTCGGAATTGATATACTTCCCCATTAATTTTGAAACCTACAAACTTCCTGCTTTCCGGATGTAGTGGTATCAGCCAGAAGCTGTGTTTCAAGTCTAGCTTGGAAAAAACTTTTACTTTACTTATTTTTCCTAGTATCGATTCGATAGTTAAAGGTGATTCATACTCGGGCATTGTACATTTATTTAAATTTCGTGCATCAAGGCATATTCTTATATCTCCGTCTTTCTTCTTCACTATTACTACTGGATTGATATACGGGGTGGTACTATGTTCTATTATTTTATCTTCTAATAATTTATTTATAGATTTCTTCACATCTTCTTGATATTTGTAGGGTATCGGATAGCTTCTTTGTTGAAATTGTTGATCCTTTTTCATTTCAATCTTGTGTACATAATTTCTTGCAATTCGAGATTCTTCATTAATCAAACTTCCATGTTCTCTCAACATCTCCATTACTTCATTTTTCCACTCTATTTTTCCATCTATATCCAAATTCCATTCCGGCATATTATTATTATTCAAATTTATTTCTCCATTGCCATCCAACATCATATCTCCATTCATTTTTCCTTCCTGCCTATAATCATATCTCTGTTCCATATCATCTTCGATTTTCTTATTATGATTAATACATTTATCTACTTCTTCTATTAACTCTTCATCCCTTTTTGAATTATTATTTTTCTCTTCATAACTAAAATCCACTTTTTCTTTATTAAAGATTATGTACATTCCTTCATAATTGATAATTGCTTTGTTTTCATACAAAATATCCGATCCTAGCAATAGTTCACATTCCATATCTTCCACTACTAGCAGTTGTACCATAGATTCCCATTCCTTGAATTTTAATGCGACGGTTATCGAAGTACTTGAAATAGTTAATTTCTTTTGATTTATTCCTATTAAGCTTACTTTTGGTACCTTGACGAAATTTTTCTTTGATGTATTTAATTGATTTACGGATTTGTTATTTATTAATGATATCTCTGACCCGGTATCGATCAATATTTTTATACTAATGCCTTCTATCGTTCCATATATATAAATTAAAGTTTCATTGTTTTGTTCTAGCTGGTCCTGTACCTTTAGAAATTCGCGTGGGTGAACATAGCTGCACCAACTCAACCTACCATATTCACCCTCTAGTGGAAAAACTGTTGTTCCGTACCAGAGGATGACACGGGAACTACAACATTATTATTACTATGATTATTGTTACTTAAATTAGTTTGATTAAAGTTTGTGTCACGATTAGTTGTATTCCTTTCTAAACTGTTCGTTCTGTCAGTTCTTGTGTCACGTCTTATGTTGTTCGTCCTTCTCATATCTCCATCAGAGTTTCTTCTCTCTCTCCTATTATAATTGTTTTGTTGTTGTCTCCTATCTGGATAATTGGTGTACCTGTTATTGTTGTTATTTGTCCTATCATTATTTCTGTCAAATCTCCCGTTGTTGTTAGTATTGTTTGTGTCATGATATTGATTGTTATAATTATTATGTCTGTAATTGTTATTATTTCTGTTAAAATAGTCTCGTCTGTCATTGTTATTTCTATAATAGTCGTCGTTGTCACGTCTATTATTGTTATGATGAACTGTTCTCTGTACTCTATTTAGGTAATCTAATAATGATTGGAAATTTGTTACGTTTTGTATGGCTATGCCTTGCGTTACGTTATCGTTAAAGTGTCGAGACAAGAATATTATTATTTCTTGCTCGGAAATAGTTGGCTCTAAATACTGTGCCTGTGAATATAATGATAGAGCATAACTACTCATATTGCTGTTCCTTCTGGTATCGAACTTACCAAAGTACAACTTTTCCCTAACACAATTTTGTTCAGTTTCCCCCCAATATTGTTTTAGGAAATTATTTTCAAAATCAGTGAAGTTATTAATGTTCACATCATTACATGTGAACCAAAGTAATGTCTGACCATGTAGATGAGATCTTATTATTTCCTTAAGATCCTCTATCTCTCTGATACCTTTTAATTTATTTTTAAGATATCTTAGGAAAATTTTCGGATGCATTTTCCTGGTATCCCCGTCAAATCTGAGGTTACTTTCCCCATGATTGTAGATATAATTTACCCCTTGAGTGCTACTGTTTGTATTCGTTTTGTTTTTTATATTTCCAAATTCTTTTTCTAACTCCATCATCTTCTTCTTGAAATCTTCTTTGATTTCCTTTTCCAATTTTGTAAAGTCTCGTAAGTTTCCATCTTCCTTGATTTGTTTTAGTTTTGAATCCATTTCCCATATAAGTTCTTTTCGCGTTTTTAGGTTCATCTCCTCCGCAATCGACAAATTTAATTGAATGCCTTGTTCAACATCGTTCATTCTGGCGTGGGTTTTCATTATATTTTTCTCCACTCTGCCTATCTGTTCCTTTCCTTCTTCTCGCAGTTTATTTCCCATCTCTTCAATTTCTTGTTTCCTAATATTGCCTTCTTGTATTAGATGTCCATATAACTTATCCATTTTCTCTTCTTGTTCCTTCTTATGATCTTCAAACTGTTTTTTCATTTCCACCATATGTCCTGCAAATTTTTCTTCTTGTTGATCCAGTTTTTTATTGATTTCTTCCTTTGTACTTTTAATGTCCTCTTTTATTTCTTCTTTGGTCCTTTTGATGTCTGCCATCATTATTTTCATCATGTCTAGTAGTTGTTGGTTTTCATTTGGTGTCGGTTTTACGTAGTGGTGAACTTCTTTCACTATGCCATCTCCTTCTTCCAATCCTGCTGCTTCTTCAGCTTGAAGGGTCGCTGTCAAACGTTCTTTCAGTGTCTGCTTATTTCCTTTCACGTCCATGTTCCTAGTTTTTAAAAGTTCTTTTAAGTCTTCTACCGTCAGTTCGTCAACGTTTATTGTTTTGTCTGTCATTGTTTTAAAAAAAAATTCCCTCAGATATCTCAAAAATAATAACCTGTTCCTGTTACTAGCGTTATTTCAATTGTTCAACAATCGCCATGCGTTGGGCTTGCCATTTTATCATGTATTTAAAATATTAGAGTAATAACATTTATTTATTTATTAATGATCCTATATTGGGATGCTACTTTATTATGGATCTTATATTTATGAGTATGTATTTATAATTGATTTGACTTTAAATATTTTTTTTTTAATGATTGTGGGCGCCAGAATTGGTTTAGCTAACCACTAATTTCCAATTCAAAATTTTATTTAGTAACAAAATTATGAGTTATGTAACTTTATGACACTATACCTCAGGGATGAGATTCGGCACTTGGCGATCGGTAGTAACAAGAAACTGAAAGGTAAGATATCAAAGAAAAGAAAGGAAAAACATAGATAAATAGATTTTAATTGTGAATAGTTGTTTGAATAATGAACATTTTCTGAATCATAATTGTATAATCATATTAATTAAACCTTTGCGTAAGTACGTTTTTTTTTATTTTTATGAATACTATTAAATATGAAACATATCAAATAAATTTCGCTTCCTATACTTATCTCTATATGTTTTTGAAAGCTTCCACAAACCATTCAATCTCTACTCTAATAATTTGTTAATGTTGACGTGACGTTGAGTTATTCTATGGTAATGATAATTCAGTTATTAAATAAAGAATGAAAACCAAGTGTGTTTGTGAGGCAAACTGATGATTTATCGCAATGATTTGGTGAGTATTATTTCCTTTATTATTTCCTTTAATGTAATTTCAATGTTCTATCCCGATCTAGTGGAGATTGAATATCTATATCTAATAATTTTACCAACGAATAAATTTTTACACAATATAACCTAACAAATGAAAATTATGAACGATGTTTTATAGGACAAATATGTTACACACGAAAGGAAAAGTCTATGCTTGGCATCTTCTTGTCTCTGGGATGAAACATTTGGAAGAAATACGATCACCTATGATCATAAAAGCGAAATCTTGATATTAAAATGATGTGACGTGATTTATTTCGCCAGGAGCAACAATTTATTCACGGAAGATACGTGAATGAGCAAACGAAAAGCAGATTAATAAAGGTAAATTGTTCACCTTACCAATTCTCGGCGTTTCACTAACTTTTCACTTTTTATTATGTATTCGATAGAAAGTTTCTGTTATTTTATAGCATCATTGTTTCTAAATACTATGATTAATTCTTTAAACTTAAAATATATCAAATGTTTGAGAATTACAAAAATTTAGAGGAGAGAAATTTTAATGCGTCCTCACATTATTGAATTTACACCGCGTCTCTCCCAGCTCTCAATCAACAACTTTTAGTTGTTTTTAATTTTTGTTTCATTTTTCAATTGTTTATAAATAAACATCATTGTTTTCAAATCCAAATATCTGTTTTCTATGTTATTGTAGATAAGTTCACTTTGTTCTTATGCATTCCTAATGTCACTCCGAAATTACACCGTTCGAACTATTAACCGAACGTCATTTTACGATGACATTTTGACCTTGAAGTTTATACCAAAATAATCAATAATTTACATAACATACAGGGTTTCTGAAAAGTGTCTATAATATATAAACTACAATTATGGAATTTTATTTTGAAATTCATGCAATATTATACCGTGATAATCATTGTTATGTACCAAATTAATGCTTACGTAATTTATTTGTTACGTCTGTGTTTTTTGTCATGAAATATAATTTGAAGAAAAATAACTGCAAACTTAAATAACAATTTTTATATGCAATATTAGTTGTATCTTGTTTGTAAGTGTTTCTTCACATATTTATACTCATATTTAAATTGTTATCTTATGGACTATTATGCAATTTATTGGGTTTATCGTCATCTATTACTAAGATTCACATTAACTTAGTGATATCTCTGTTTTAATTTATCTTGATAGATAATTTTCAGTTTAACAATATATATATATATATATATATATATATATATATATATATATATATATATATATATATATATATATTATTTATTTTAATTAATTAGATATGAGATAATTTTATTTTTTATTTGATTAATTTGTGTGGCTAGCTCAGTTATTGAGTAATTATATGATATTGTTCGTTCGGGAGCATGAGACTCTTTCTACCCTTCGAGTTCTGGCTTTGTTTGATATATTTTGCCTATGTAAAATAAAAAGAAATACAATATTTTCAATGGTTTAATTTTATAACGAAATTTTTATTTAAATATTTATAAAATAGTTACGCCTATGGAATTACCAAAACATAGTCATAAATGATATCATACACCATCCCATGCGCATGCTCAACTAAAAACGAATGGATGCGAGACGGACCGGACGATTCTTATATAGACGCTTTGCATCTGCGTGAATATTAGATACATCAAGTTCGTTTACTTAATGATGCTGGTGATGGAGTTTGTATTAAAAAAATTTATGTTTGGAAATTATATACATACAAAAGATAAAACTGTTCAGAAGAAATAGGTTACAAAATTATACATACAATTAGAAATATTATATGAATGGATTAAGATGCATTTTTCTCAACGATTTGAAATAAAGTAAGTACAAACATTATTTTATTACAGAATAGGCCTTTTTAAATAATATTGAAATTTTGTCTATTGAATAAACTACATAAAGTCTTTTTCTTTTTTTTTAGATCGATCACATAGACGCAAGAATTATTATATACATGGAAATAGTCACTGAATTTATACTCGAGAGTTATTATTCTTATTATTGGCCAATAATATTTAAAGAAGCACAGACCTAATGTCTGGATTCTGGATCTAATCGTCTGGAAACAGGAATACGCCTTCCGAAGTTCAAGCTGCGTAATTTCTTGAGAATTATGGATATTCTCACGGCAAAACTGGATACAAACACATGTGAGTGTTCTAAGTTTTATATTTATGAGGAATATATAGCTTTGATCATGAAAATTTGTGATTTTACTTGAAGTTTCTGGAAAAATTGTCCATCACCTCCTCGCTACTTCGACGCCAAAAAACCAACTACCAACACTTCCTTTCGATTGTCAATTTTTTAATCAACAAATATCATATTGTTTCTCAGCTCACTAATTTTCAATAAAGTTTTGTTTAATTTTAGTTGATCAAAATTTTACACCAATCACATTCTTTCTGGAGCACAATTGCAACACTTTATGAAGTTTTTGAAAACATATATGAATGTGAATTTCACTTGAAAATTATCTGTTTTCTTTTACTAATTCAACGAATTTCAATATTTTACAGATAGTGAAATTCATTGTTATATTTCGATATGACAATGTCTAGTTTTGTTTTGACATTTATGACAACTTGAAAATAATATTTATATTTATGGACATAAATTATTTTATATAACATATCTATATCTTTTGCTTTGGTTATTTGTACTATTTAAATTCTATAGTAGCAAATATTTCCTTAAATCCATCATCATTTTATCATTCATTGGCTCCATAAATTTGATATAAATTGTGACATATAAATTACCTTTATGTCATTGATATTTTTATCTTCTAAACTTATCAAATTCTTTATACTAAATATGAACATAATTTATATTATTATTGTTTAACTAATACTTATATTAAATTAGATAAATAAAACAGCTGATTCCTTCATGACAAATAAACATCCATATTGGGCAAATTTCATGTTCTCCACTCTACTTGTTAAGCGTTTTCAAAATTTAGACAATTATTAAGGTAATTTATTTATATTTATTGTTGCTTTTTTTAATTATTGTAAACAAATGGTTTAATATATTATGACTTTATATGCATTTTTACTTATGATTGTGGTTTTTTTAAATGTGTTTTTAATTACATAGTTTCAATCCATTTTAAATATTAAGCAAGATATTCTCAAACAGCTGATATTCTTATATATATATATATATAAGATATATGGTTCAATATATATATATATATATATATATATATATATTATAATATATATATAAATTTGCATAACTTCTTCACTTCCTAGGTTCTGTAAATCAATGTCTAACATATCATCTTTTGTTTGTTTTTGTACTTTAATAGTCTGTATCTCTTCAATTTCCTTCTCAACTTCTTTAATCTGTATTAATCTTTGTATTTTTATAAGTATTTCCTCAGTTATATTCTTATTTTGTTTGTTTAATTTCACTTGAATTGCTCCAGATAAATTTTCGTCTATGCATCTATCTAATTCTTGTACTTCTTCAACTACCTGTTTTTCAAATTCTTGTTTCATTCTAAATCCAATTTCTTGGTCTGTTTTCAAATTCTTATTTTGTTCTACCATATATACTCTCATATCGGCCATTTGTTCACTCAATTGCTCGTTTTCATCTCTAATTTTCTTTATTCCATTTAAGGTTTCCATATTTACTTCTTCTATTTTCTTTTCCAATCTGTCCATGTTTCCGGTGATATGGTTAATATCCCCCTAAATCTCTTCCTTCATTGTATCAATCTTGTCATTTAAATATCCACTCATATTATTCATATCTTCACGCATACTAATCATATTCTCATTTTGTCTGTCCATTTTTCCATTTAAATCTCCATGCATATTATTCATATTCTCATTTTGTTTATCCATTTTTCCATTTTCTCATTTATGGTGTCTATCTTACCATTCATATTTTCTTTAATATCGTTCATGTCTTCATTCATTTTATTTATGCTAATTAATATTTGCGTTAATAGGTCATTGGAACATATTATTCCATGCGTTTCCTTTCTCTCTTGTCTCTGATTTTCTTGTTCTACAGCTTCTTCATTTCCTGTCGTACATTCTTCCTTCTTCTCCGTACAATTCTTAATTTCTTGAATACTTTCTGGTTTCATATCACCAATTTTCTTTTTCAAATTATTACATCTTTCCTGTTTCATAGTATCAACATTTATATTGTCATTTATATTTACATTCATCTTGTTCTGCTCATTTATTTCCTGTATCATGCTATCCATGTTATCTAACATATCATCCGTCTTTTCATTATTATTCTCCTCTATTTTGTCAAAATTTTCCACCATCATGTCTGATTTTCTACTCATTTTCTCAGAATCTACACTTACTTCTTCCTTCATTGTGTCAAATTTTCCACTCAAATCTCCCCTCATATCGTTCATATCTACATTCATCTTATCTTCCCTGTCAATCATTCCTTCCATCTTAGTACTCTTCTCATCTAACGACTTATCCATCTTTTCATCAATGTTCCCCCCTACTCTGTTAAAATCTTTTACCATACTTTTCCTATCTTTTCTTCTTTCATCATCCCGCTTACTCTTATTTTCCATAGTTCTCTTTATATTCTCATTTTGTTCGTCCAATTCTTTATTTAAATCGACATTCATACTATTCCTACCTTCCTGTGTATTTTTCCAAATCTCACTCTCAATCTCCATTATTCTCTTCATACAGATCATAAATTGCATGAGCCGATCATCTTCCTCTTTTGTTCTTGCTCTCGTTTCCTGTCTCCTATACTCCTGTTTTCCAACTTTCAGTGTACTTTTTCTTTCCATGTTGATATTTTTAATGTAGTCAATGAATTTGCTGCGTAAAATTATAATATTTTTCTATGTTTATGATAATAGTGACAAATCTATTTTTGCCCCACGTTGGGCGCCAAATTATAATATATGCAATGTTCTTTAATTATATTTGCCCCACGTTCGGGTGACAAATTATAGTATATCTAATGTGTTTTACTAATTTTGTTATATTTTATATATGAATATGAATTTATATGATGCTGAATTTAATTTGTAGCTGTCATCACAATTTGTGATAATAACTATACTATTGTGAAAATACCTTTACCTCTAAATATAACCTATAAAATTTTTAATGACAGCAGTTCTCAAATTAATATGCCCGGCTAAATAAATATGAAATTTTATATTATGAGAGATAAATCAATACAACACCAATCAACTCACTCTTTTCTCAGGGAGGGATCAAAGATTTCAACTAATAATTCAAATTTATAAATTTCCAAATAATTTTCTAAATTACGTATCACACTATTCAAATCTACAGTAACTGTTTATCCAATACACTATAAGACAATTTAAATTATCCTATGACATATATGAATTTACTGTCAGGAGATTAACTAAATGTCACTTATACTAAATTTTCTATAGTATAAAAATTATCAAATATAATGAAAATGAATATGAAAAGAGAGCCAAAGAGATTTGGAATTCAAATTTATATAATATATTATCAAAATAACACTTACAAAAATTAAAACTCTTCAAAAAATATCATAAACGCATAAACAAAGATATAATTTTCTATCAAACCTTAATATTAAAAACAATCTATATTAGAAATTTCCGATCTAAATAATTTTACCGAAAGTTCAAAATGTCTAAATTTATACTTGATATCTGTCAATGTAAAATACGTAAATTTTCTTGTAAATTGTCTGTTCCCAAAATTGTCTGCACTTGACGTAGAATTTTATATAAGTAACGTTACTATAATTGATTCATAAGATGCATCTATTTTCGAAATAATTTTGATCAAAGGCTTATTAATTCTCGAGAATAATATATAATATGGACTGGACTCACCAAACTGGATACTAGAAGATCTCGTACGTATTCTAAAACGTATTTTTAGAATTTCCGGAACAAACGTATCCAAATCAATAATTTAGAAAACGCGAAAAACACTTGCACTTTAGCGGTAATTCTTTGTGAATAGTACACACACTGGCTTTACAAAAGGCAAGATATGTTGAACTGATAACGATTATATAAATTCCCTAATATTCAAAATTAAATTTGAGACAACTCTTATTATGATGTTGTCTCATGGGGATTTCATATTCAACTAACTAAAATGTTTCAATAAATAATTCTCTTCTCCTTTGGTTACCTAGAATTCTTTTTTTTTAAAAATTACAAATTTATGTTTTTATATACCAAGAGAGAGATTTTCATTATTTTATTTATAAGTGCCATTTGCTAATAGAGACATCTGTATTCTGCTTTTTCAAATCGTTTTAAAATCTATCTGTCATTAAGTCTATTCTGCAGTAATGTCATATGAAATTGAAATGTCAAATTTTATTAGTATATTGAACCTTTAAAATTATTGATAATACAGTGTGTATTACTAGTATTACATCTAAATATGCATATTTTCTTTATTTCAATGTTTTCTATAGAATTTAGATAGAGGATATGTATTATAGGTATAATCAATAATTTTGAAAGATTCGGTATAAAAATCAAATGTGACATTTTAATTTTCGGATGACGTTTATGTAGAATATATTTAATGATAGACAGAATTATATTACATTTTGGAGAATATATTTGAAATTTTAAAATACAGATGTCTCTGCTATCAGAATTACAATGATAATAAAATAATTCAAATCTCTCTTTGTAATAGGGAAACATAAATTAGTATTTTTTTTAAAAAAAGGAATTTTTCGTAACCAAAGGAGGGGAGATTTATTTATTTGAAGAAAGTTTAGTTAGTTGTGTTTGAAATCCCGAAGAGGCAACATCGTAATTAGAGTTGTCTCAATTTTTGGTAGATAGTAGAAGTTGTATATTTATACAACCAGATTCAAAAGCCATTTCATTATAAAGCCAGTGCGTGCATAATTCTAATAAGAATTGCATCGTGTGTAGTGAATGTGTTCCAGATTTCTAAATAAAATTTAGAAAGTTTCCTGAATTCTAAAATCAATTAGAATTGTACGAGTTGTCCAGTTATTAGTTGGTGAGTCCGATCCAGTTTTTTTACAATAATTTCTCGAGAAATAATAAGGCCTATTTTTAAATTAAATTTGACATTGATGCATCTATTAGATTTTTGATTGCAAACAAAATTTATAAATCATATACGGAAATTCTCATAAGAGAAGAAAAGTTTTGAACTAGAAAAATTTGAATGAAGCTTGTTTTTGACATTTATCCATATCAATATTTAGAACGACAATTGTTACTTTTATTAAACGTTTTTCATTAGGTTAATTTATAGCATATAGGTTGTAGTAATTTTAAGTTTCGTAGAAATTACGACTGTTGTTTCGTTGTGATAATTTTGGGAATATTAATTTGTATTTGAATCTAGTAGTATAATATAGAGTTTTGCATTCCTACTGACTATAGTCTTTTTATAACATTATTTCGGAAAATTAAACATTTTTCATTAAATAAAACTGTCGATCAAATCAGTGACAGTTGGTAATTTTCAGTGACAGAAATATTGGAAACGTCATCAGAGATTTAAAGTGCCTTTTATAATATTAAACATACAGTTACTACAGGTTCTGACCAATAGTGAAACAGATAATTTGGAGATACGTAAAAATTTAAACAAATTTTGAATAATTAATTTTTTAACAGTTTGATCCCACCCTGAGAGAAGAGTTATAGGTCGATAACACATATAAATTCATTAATTTAGAAATACTAAATTAATATTTATTAGAGCCGGGCATATTTTTGACAACTACTGTCAAAGTAGAAATTTCTTACATAAAGTTATTAAGTTGTATGTACAAGAATTGTCGCTGCGACAATATACATCAACGTGAGGTGAATTGATATATAATAATATATATATTAAACAAAGGTTTTAATTATTTATTATTTTTAATTTATTATATATGAGATAATTTTATTTTATATGTTTATTTATATTTGTTTTTATTTCTGTGGCTAGCTCGAGTTCAGGCATTGATTGATATATTCTGCTTGAGTAAATAAAATGACACACATTAATTCCAATGATTTAATTTTTCTAAAAAAAAATTATTATAATATATATATATATATATATATATAACAGATACGCCTATGACATTATCAAACCACAGTGACAAATGAGAACATCCACCATCCTATGCGCATGCTCAAATAAATGCGGATTGATGCGAGAGAAACCGAACGTTTCTTAGAGACGCTTACCAGTTGTGTGAATATCATATGTATAATAAAATCGTTCACTTTATAATGCTGGTGATGGACATAGCATAAAAGAATTTATGTGTGAAAATTACATATATACAGATAATTAAAATGTTCAGAAGAAATGGGTTACAAACTATGCATACATTTGAAAATATTATATCTATTGATTTAAATGCACATTCCTTATACTTTTGGAAATTAAGTAAGTACCACCATTATTTATTACAGAATGAAAAACATGCATATAGGCCTTTTTTAATAATCTTGAAATTTTATCTGTTGAATAAACTACATAAAGTCTTTTTTTCCTTTTTTAGTTAGATCGATCATATAGACGCAAGAATTATTATACACATGGAAATAGTCACTAAATTCCAATTAGTTTGTTATTATTATTATTATTGGCCAATAATATTTAAAAAACACTGACCTGAAGTCTGAAATCTGGATTCTAATACGTCTGGTAACAGGAATACGCCTATTGAAATCCACGCTGCATATTTTCTGAAGAATCTGAGGTATTCTCAGGCAGAAACTGGATATACACACATGTGAGTGTTCGTAGTTTTATATATACGATGAATCTTTAGCTTTTATACTTATTTGTTACGATTTAACTTGAAATTTGCTGTAAATTTTTTCTTCTCATCCTCTCCGCTTCGACGCCAAACCCAATCTCCCAACGCTTCCCCTCGATCGTCCAGTTTTTAATAAATAAATAAACTATTGTTTCTCAGCTCACTGTTTTTAAACAAAGTTTTGTTTCTTTATAATTTAACAAATTTGTCCTGTCATATTACACCAATGATATTCTTTCTTGAGCTGTAGAGTTCTATTCACATTTATAGCACTTTATGAAAGTTTTGAAAATACAATATGATTGTGAATTCCATTTAAAGAAGTCTGTTTTTTCTTTAATTCACACGAATTTCAATACAATAAGTCTTTGACAAATAGTGAAATTCATGGTTATATTTCGATATTACAATGTCAATTCCTGTTTTGATACTTGTGATAACTTTGAAATAACATATTAAATTTATAAACATAAATTCTTTTATCTGACATATATATCTTGATTTCATTATTTGAACTATCCAAATTTTATAACTTCAAATATTTACCTATATCTATCACCATCTTATGATTCATTTCCTCCATTAAATTGATACCAAATTTTGACATATAATTACATTTATGTCATTTTATATTTATATTATATTAACTTGAATACATTATGAATATTATTTTTATTCTTACTGTTCAACTGATAGTTATATTAAATTAGATAACTAAAGCTTGTTTATTTTCAGATAAACAGCTGATTCTTTCGTGACAAACAAATATCCATATTGGGCAGATTTAATGTTTTCTTCTATACTTGTTAAGCGTTTACAAATTTTGAGACAATTATTATGGTAATTTCTTTATATTTATTGTTACTTTTTTTAATTATTACAAACAAATGATTTAATATACTATGACTTTATATGAATTTTGCTTGTGATTGTGGTTTATTAATGTGTTCTTTATTAACATGGTTTCAATCTATTTTAAATACTAAGCAAAACATTCTCAAACAGCTGATAACCTTTGGAACGGGGGGTGATTTTGGCATCTAGGAACACCAAAACGAAAAACTGCATTGAAATTTTTCCGAAGTCGCGTCATGCTACTCTCTACTATAGCCCTACTTCATTCTGAAATAAGCCTAAAAGAAGCATCAGACCTCACAAACAAAACTCAAGATAAGCTAAACATTTTAGTCAAAAAGTGGTTTAATGCAAAAGAGATTTCGTTACAAGAAAAAATAAAACTCATATGTAATAATGGAACTTCTTACATTTACGGTTTACCAAAACTCCATAAACCTGGAATACCACTTTGACCAATTATCAGCAATATTGGTGCCCCTACATATAATTTATCAAAATTCTTATCCGGCATTATTTCTAATATCATTGGAAGAAATCAGTATTATTTAAGAGATTCATGGCACTTTCATGATTTCATTAGCAAGCAAAATATTCCAAAGGATCATATTCTTGTTTCTTTTAATGTCAATTCTTTGTATACAAATATACCAGTAAATTTTGCATTCGAATGTATAAAAAATAATTGGAATAACAGTAAAGATCACACAAGTTTACCATTAAAAAATTTCTCAGATGGAGCTCAATTTTGTCGGAGCTCTACATTTTTTAGATACAACAATGATTTCTTCTCTCAAATTTTCGATACAGCTATGGGATCTCCAATTTCCGCCACCATTGGTGGTCTCGTCATGAAAGAAGTCGAAACCTCTGTCATTTCAAGACTTAATTTCACTCCACATTTTTACAAACGATATGTAGATGATTGTATTCTCTGTACTCTCAGAAATAAATTAGAATATTCTTTAAATGCTTTTAATGCATTTCATCCTAGAATTCAGTTCACTTTTGAGAAAGAAGTAAACAATTGCATAAATTTTCTCGATATTACAATTTCCTACGATACTTCCGGAAAAATTAATACTAGTTGGTTTACGAAAGATATATGGTCCGGTCGATATTTAAATTTTAATTCTGATATTCCAGTTACTTACAAACGTTGTGTTGTTACATGCCTAGCTATAAAACTTTCCAGCCCTCAATATAGACCAAAAAATATTAATAAAATTAAAGAAGTTCTTTATCCAAAAACTTTCATTGCTACTATTATTAAAAAACGAGTGCATAAGTTTTACAACCAACAACGCATAATCAGCTCACAAACTAATAAATGTAGTCAATACCCCTTCCATACATAAAAGGTGTATCCGAAAAAATTAAGAAAATGTTCAAACCTTACAATATCAATATTGATCACAAACCTTACAATATCAATATTGATCAAAAACCTTACAATACAACTAAACAATTTTTTTTTTCAAAATTAAAACCAAAAATTGATAATAAATATAGATCAAACGTAGTATATCAAGTTGAATGTAATGACTGTCACAAACAACATATAGGACAAACTAAACAATACGTACATAATTGTTTCTACTCACACTCTTATGACATTAAAAATAACAAAACTAATACCAACGTACTATCAAAATACGCCATAGAAAATAACCACAGTTTTAATTTTGAAAATTTTAAAATATTACAATCCGAATCTAATACTACAAACGAGAAATTTATTAAAGGATCTACATTCAAAAAAATAAAACTAGTCCTAATTTTAGAAATGATGTAACTAACTTATCCAATTGCTACCACAACCTTATTAATAATAATAACTAAATAAAATAAATATTATAAGCTTCTATATTTAAATTATTCTGAAGACACACAATTCTATCACCTTGTATACCGCTTTAAATTTTTTGTTTCCACCTTAAATATATTTTAATTGATACCAAGTAGACAGTATACTATTTTCTTTTAAACGAAAGGAGTGTACCATGGCTTTTGTTGAATGAGATAAAAAATTTTATCAAATGTGAATTGTATAGTTTTGCAATGATGAGAAAACATAATTCTCCATTTTATTTGTATTAGATTTATACCTACAGAATAACAGCCTGAAATATTGAACGTTGGATTTTTTGCAAGTATGTTTGTTTGTTTTTCTGTTCTCTTTTCAAATCTTATTGATTTTTATACTGTATTTGTTGACTACCTGAAGATATTTCTTTAAGGTTTTTATTCATAATTTAGTATCTACTTGAAAATGCCTTCATGCCGAAACGTCCGTAGTGTAGTACTGTATTTTTTATATGGCATCTCCAAAATAATAATAAATAATTTATGGCCGATTTCCAGGACTTTTATTTTTAAATTGGATTATATACGGCTAGGATTCATGACACAATAAGTGTTAATAAATAAAAAAATTAGATATAGAAATGTTGCAACTAAATGTTATTGAGCTTTGAGAAAATCTTTGTTGATATAGAAAATGATGATGCATATTGTTTAATATATTAGTAGAATGGATTTATTGATTAAAAACAAATTAATAAGTTGACTGAAGCCCTGGATCGAACTGGGGGGGGCCTTTAGATCTTCCAACATCCTACCAACTCAGCTATTTCGGCTTATTAATGAAATCGAGTCGTGGGGAGAACAGCATTGCATATCTTTCATTCATCAGCTAAATTCAATTATAATTAGAAAAGGACAAAGAGCTTGGCAGAATTGTTAGTTTTACGAGTTTACTCTCAGCCAAAAATCCTAGTGCCCCATAAAAGTTTCACTTCAATAATAGGTTCTGTGGCCAGCTTCTTCTTAAATGAAAAGTTTTTAGTAATAATATATAAAAAATTGAACAGAGTGTCGGAATTATAAACAACACTGATTTGACAACGTATTACAAACGCTCCACTACAAAAATGCGATTAAGACTAGGGGGAAATCCATTATTATTCATCTAGTCTAGTAAAAAAATCCACAAAAGGCTTCCATTAAAAATTTAGAAGCATTTCGTATTACTTTTTGACAAAAGGAGTTTTTCAACGAGTTTGACGCCGGTGAATCCGAACATGCCGGTTGCCAAAGCAAAATCACAACCGGAAGTTAGATATTCAAGATGGCTTCCGAAATGGCATCAAAACTGAATTTTGCCGCTAAATCTTCTTTGTTTAAGGTAGGAATGCGACCAAAGGGTATTTTCATGTCTTCAGACATAGCATGAGTAATTCAAAAACACATATAATAAACTTAGCTTGCATAAAAACATCGTTTCAACAAGAATTAACGACAAGAAAAACTTTTTCTTCCCCTCTTATTTATTATTTTTTTTCTTGTTATTTATTTGTGTGTGTGTGTTGTACTGTACAATGTTGCCACTAAAGATGTAGCTACAGCAGAAATTTCTGATGCTCTTTTGACTGGGAAGCAACAAGTCATAGAAGACTTCGTTCGTCAAAGGCTTGTTAAAAGTCCTGAAAGTGGCAAGGTTACATTTAGCTACCATGCCGCGATACATAAAACAATACACTTACATTGGCTAATCTGTACACAAAAAAGACAAGTCAGGAAGTTAACAAAAAACAAATATTTAAAATGGAATGGGACTTACTCCGACTATTGATATCTGCATATAACGACGGAAGAAAAATAGACCTGAATTTTTTTTGAAGCATGAGCTCTGCCAGGTGCCTATTTCATTAGCTTGGTTGGATGGTGAACTCCGAGCAGCTGAAAAAGCATCATTAGTTAAATAAATAGTAAAAGGGGTTGAGTGCCCTAAACATCTGACTGGAAATGATAAATCAGCCGCTATTCTCATTATTGGTATGGTATTTGTCTTGACTTAAGGCCGTCCAAACCAAGCTGAAATCTTTGAGGATTATGCTGCCTGCTTCGTTAAAAGATTATTAACTGTACAAGTACAAGGAAGTTCACGTTGTCTTTGATACATCTTCTTCTTACAGTGCCATATCCGTGATCGGACGTAGGCGACCTCTCACTTCTACCTGTGTTGTGCTCTCCAGTTACCACAGATAGAAGGGACCTACAGTTTAACGACGGATCCGAACGTCTATGTTGAGAGGCTGTACTAGGCAGAATACTGTCGGTGGTTTGCCATTGCCTTCCGACAGGTGGCTCTCCGAATTTTTAATTATGATGTTAACTAGGCCCGGGTTTGATCCCGGGGCCTCTCGGTTAGCAGACAGAGCACCATTCCACTAGCCTACGGAGACCACATACCGTGCATAATCAGTAAAAGTTGGAACTAGACAAAAAAAGAGACAAGGGTTATGCTCCTGTGAGCAGAGACATTACGGACTGCAGCGTGCCATTGCCAAAGAACTGGAGTAACTTTTTGTTTTTATCGGTAAACAAAGCTGGTTGATGCAGGTTTTTGTCCGAGAGAATTCTGCAGCATAACTTCGGAGATCTTGAAGTAGTTATTTTAGCACTACTATTGCTTAGTGTGTGTGGTCTCCACAGTTATCTCCGGCGGCATCACTGAGGTAGAACATGTCCAGTCCACAAATTTGAGTCGGAATATTGATTGCCTGAAATAATCACACGAGGCAGTTGACACGCAAAATGGTTCTTTATGACGTGCTCAGCACAGCTGATATAACGTTGTGATGACGAGGGACACAGACGTTAATCTTCTTCTTACCTACCACTTCGCTAAAAATGAAGTGCTCTCATTTGTGGATAATAAGTGGCACTGCATGTGACACCAAGTACATTCCTGTACAGGACATATGCAGCAAGCTTATGTCGGAGCAAGTGTCCTATCTTCTTGCTTTCCACGCAATAACGGGCTGTCGTCACTCGAGGAGGACGTCGTTATCAACGTCGAGAAATTTGTCGTCAAACTTTATAAGATAATAATGCATATATGAAGAAGTTTCAGCTGAAATTGAAATAAAATAAAGTACAGACACGAATTCTGTTTTTATACAGGTTGGTTCCAACATCACATGCTCAAAAAATGCGCAGAGTTTTTTATTTGAAGCCAGAATTCCTCCCACCGACAACTGAGATGCACTTCGACTACATATCAAGAGATGCAACTACCAGGTAAGCGTACCAAAAACGCAACTGACAAAAATGAAAACGAAATATAAATATATTTCTTTAATTTCAGGTATGTGTTTGGGACAAGGCGCATATCCCCAAACCGTCACTACCAAAGCTGCAGGACTGTGGTTGGATTGCGCAGAGGTCATTGCAAAGGACATTGTAACACAAAAAATAGTAGTTGTAGAAAAGCCAATGTCTCTTGCCTCAAACTGTGTACTCCTTGCAAACGATCTTGCTTGAACTCTGGAGACACACCATAACTATTTTGTTACTTGTTTCTTTTTTTTAAACCAAGTGTTTTTTTGAGTGTTAGGAAACACTATTTGCTTATACATAAAATGTCTTATGTGCATAGAAAGATATAATACATTAGCCACAGTATATTGTTTTCTGAAAACCAAAAAGTGCAATTTTTGTCATATTTTTTAGAAAATATATTTAACCAGCGTGTTTAGTTGATGTGTTTTTTTATTTCTTCATGTCTGAAAACATATATGGTCGCGTTCCTATCTCAAACAAGGGAGGCAAAATTCGGTTTTGATGTAATTTCAGACGCCATCTTGAATATCTTACTTCCGGTTGCGATTTCGTTTTGGCAACCGGCATTTTTGGATTCAGCGGGGTCGAAATAGTAGGAAAACACATTTTGCCAAAAAGTAATACGAAATACTTTTAAAATTTTGATATCCCAAAAATTTGCCAAGTCTAATCATCTTCATGCACGAGGTCATAAAGAGATGCAATGTACTAAGTAAATAATATGCGTAGGACATTGCAACTACAAATAGTTAACATCAGAGAGGGAGCATTTGCAGACGATGTGACACTAATAACTATTGTGTAAGTTAAGTTGGCAACATTGCCTTTCAGTTTGTCATTGTGGTTTTAATTAGGTTATGTTGGCAGTACCAAAAAAATAAAAATTGACGCTTGTAGCTATATTTTGGAGTTCATAAAAATATTAATAAAAACCATATTAAAAGCAAATAATGAAGCTATTATTTAAACAAATCTAAACCAAGCGGATCTAATGAAAAGTCATATGATGATGCTCTTAAAATAGTAATAGAACGCGCTCTAAAATATAATATTAAATTCAATTAAGTTATTTTCTTGAGTCAAAATATATCTCAGTCTAGAATCCCAACCTTCTAATAAAAAGGCAGTTATAGCTATTGAAATACCCTCAAATAAGAAGAACCTACTTAGAGTTTTGGGAATTTTTGATTTTTTTTTTAAATTCATACCAAATATGTCTCAGTTAACATACAACATGAGAAATTTAACAAAAAATAGCACAATATTTGACTGGAAAGAAGTATATCAACAAGAATTAGACAACTCTAATAACAAATAAACCAATTTTAAGGATTTTTGATGAGAGTAAGCCAATCGTTATTCAAACTAATGCTTCAAGCAAAGGCATGGTAGCATTATGATGCAAGATTCTCATCCAATTTCCTTTGCGTCAAGGTCACTGAATAAAGCCGAAGTTAAATACGCGCAAATTGAAAAGGAATTATTAAGCATTGTGTTTGCATGTGAAAAATTCCATTTTTGGATTTATGGTACTGATACAAACTGATCATAACCTCTTGTTCTTATTTTTTCAAAAAACCTAGATATCGTGAGTGCTCGCTTACAACGCATGCTTTTGAGACTCTTAAGGCGGGTCCAGATCAAGCGCGCCGATCCGCGCCGCGCCGCGCCAAACGTTTGCGAACGTTGCAGGCGCGTTCAATTTGGACGGGTTACCGCGCACAAACGCGCAATAACGTGCACGAACAAGCGTTCGCAAACATTATCCACTTGTTGTCGGTACATCAAAGAAATTTGCTTGTTCGCGCGCGTTTGATTTGGACGAATTTTTAGTTTACTTGGTGTGTTTGTCAAGAGCGAATGCAGTTATAATAAAGTCCATTGCCTTATTTAAACAACTGTCTACCTGTAAAAACTTATTTAAAATGGAAGACGTTAATAATACAGAATGGGACCATGAAAGAATTTTATACTTTATTGATTTATATCACGAGTGTCCAGAGTTGTGGGATCCCCGTGATAAAAATTATCATATGCGCAATAAAAAACAAGATGCTTGGGAAAAAATAGCCGCCAAATTAAAGTGCAATGTGGATGCAGCAAAAGCAAAAATGAATTCCCTGCTATCGTCATTTCGCCGCGAGAGGGGAAAAATAAAAAAAACAACAGGCACGGGCAAAGGTATGTATTGACTAAATTTTATTATTAATATGTATTATAATATTCACTTTATTGTTACATGTAGTACATTATTGTACATATGAAGTAATAATGGTGCCATTTTCAGGTCGGAGGGAGATTTATGTGAGCAGCTGGTTTGCATATGAAAGGTTCTTTTTTTTATTGGACAAGAATAAACCTGTGGGACATATCAACACTGAAAATGTGAGTATAATCATAATAGTTATAAAATAGTGTGTTACGCAGCTTTCGCTCAAATGCATCAATAAGTAATAATGCCCTTACGCATAATCATTTTGCCATGGTTCGCGACCATTGTTCATGAAATAGTCTGCTATTTCTTTGCGTATGGCTTGGGCATCTGTTGAACATTTCCTTGGGACTTTCTTTAAAGACATAAAGGAAGGTCCATCGTCTATTTCGTGTCTCCAACTTCCTGGTATTAATTTACCATCTTCTTCATGATCAAATGTTCCCGGAGGTGTGTATGTTTGGCGAGAGGCTTTACTTTTCCGTAGATAATTATGTAAGTAGATGGTTGACAGTGTAATAAGAGTTGTGTTGGGAGGTTCTAACAACATTGGCTTCCGCAATACTCGAAAGACAACAGAAAGAGTCCCAAATGCATTTTCTACAACCCTACGAGCTCTTGAAAGTCGGTAATTAAAAATCCGTTCCATTGAACCCTTTGGGTGCACCCCTGCGTAGGGTTTCATGATATTTTGATGTAAGGCAAATGCCTCGTCGCCCAGAATTACGTAAGGACAATGTTTTTGGCGACCAGGAAGAGCTTCCGGTTCAGGAAAATGTAGTTCGTTCTTAGTAATTTTCTGCCACAATACACTGTTTTTAAATACCCCTCCGTCCGATATCCGTCCCTGACACCCAACATCAGCAAACATAAAATTGTACTCTGCATCCACCAGTGCAAATAATACAATACTAAAGAAGGATTTGTAATTGAAATATTCGCTTCCTGTATTAATAGGAGCTTGAATCATTACATGTTTTCCGTCTATGGCTCCTACACAGTGCGGAAAATTCCAGACGTCTTCAAACATTTTCGCGTGCTTCGCCCAATCTTCTGAACTACTTGGCATCTGTAATTAAAGAAATTATAAAATTAATTTATTTTTATAGACCTCTGTAGAAGAAGAGGACGACAACAGTGATGGGGAAGAAGGGAACGAAGTTAATTCAGAATTAACCACAAATGAAGCGACAGAAGAGCCGAACCCTACACAAAACCAAGAACCTGCAGATTCCCAACTACAATCCCAAAATGAAACAAGAGAGAAACGCAAACTGTTTGCTTCACCAAAGAAGGCACCGGCTAAAAAAAAGAAGCCTGCAGAGGATCCGCGAATTGCCTACGCCTTTGATGTCCTTCAAAAGGCCTCAACCGCCGAAAAAGATGAATGTTCAACTTTCGGTGAACATATTGCAAGCAGACTCCGAAAATTTGATGACATGACGCGAGCTACAGCTATGCATCACATAAATAATGTACTGTTCCAAATCGAATTTGATTATTATAGAAATACTGCTGCACGCACACCACAACAACAGCAACAACAAATTGTTATTAATCCTCCACTTCCTTCGCCGTCAACTTCATTTGGTAATCCATCGTCGTCTTCAGCAACTTTTGAAAATAGCTCCCCATATTCACAGTCAATGAGTCCATTGCAACAGTATGTTCATACCTTTGCTGATTTGTAAATTATATTGAGAAATTATATATATTTATATAAACTAACTAAAATATGGTTAAATATATAGTTAACTTACCTGTATGTGGTCTTTAAATGCCTCAACTATAGCGTTGCAAACTTCAGGAACTATTGTAGAAATACTTTGATTTGAGACTTTAAACAAATATGATAAACTAGTAAATGAGTCTCCGGTTGCCAAAAAACGTAGGGTTATCGCTAATCTTTCTTTAACAGGTATACACTCTCTGAAATTGGTGTCCTTTTTTTGTATTTTAGGGCCCAATAACTCAATTAATCTTTGAAAGTCTTCAGAGGACATGCGACAAAAATTTTTGAATTGCCCCGTGTTTTCAATTGACAAATCACACAATAAGTCACTGCCACTGTAATGCTTTCTATTTTTAAAAATTCTTGTCATGCACCATCGGCGATTGTTCTTCTTTTTTTTTAATATACCACTTATTACAATAAATGCAGCACTCGCTACTTTAATTTTTTGATAATCGGTCATGTTTGATATCTACGAATGAAACAAACGCACTAAACTTGGAACCTTTCCGAACATAGCCAAACGTGCGCGCATTTGGTCTATCTAGACAATTTTCCGAACATACACGAATTTTGTTCGCAAACGTTCGCAAACGTTTGGCGCGGCGCGGCGCGGATCGGCGCGCTTGATCTGGACCCGCCTTTAGAATATAAAAACAAAATTGAATATTTTCCTGGTTCAAAAATGTATGTAGCGGATACTCTTAGCAGACCGCTTATAAAAAATGAAAGTGCAATTGATGAAGAGCTAGAATATACCACACATTCTCTGTGCTTACATGAACCTATGTACAATGAAAAAAGTATTTTTCAGAAATATATTATTGATGATTTAAACTTATCTCAGGATAAAAATGTTTGTTCGTCAGGATGGCCAAAAAATGTAAAAATTAAATAATGTTTTAAAATTCTATTTTAAATTAAAATATCATATTTATTTATCTGATAACTTATTGTTTTATAACACTAGATTAGTTGTACCACCTGAACTAAGACAGGACATGTTTAAGCTAATACATTCTGTTCATTTTGGCATACAAAAATGTAAACTACGAGCTAGGGAAATAATGTTCTGGCCTCAAATGTCTCAAGATATTGAAAGGGTGGTAAATACTTGTGAAATCTGTCAGCTAAACAAGCCTGCAATTAGGAGAATCCTATAACCCATAAACAGCCAGTTAGACCAAGGCAATATTTGTATTCTGATTTCTTTGAACATAATCGAAATGACTATCTGTTAATAGTAGATTCCTATTCACATTGGCTTGAGGTATTTCCAGTAAATGGAAAAACAGCAAAGACTGTAGTTGAAAGCTGCAAGGAAATGTTTTCAAGATTTGGTGTCCCTGATATTTTGTTTGCTGACTATAATCCTTATAATAGTATTTATTTAAAATTTTTTGCAAAAACGGAACTTTGATTTTGAATTTTGTAGTTCATATCACCATCAATCCAATGACATGGGAGAGAAGTATGTAAACATTGCTAAAAATATGTTAAAAAAGATTAGCAGTATTGATGAATTGCCAAATTTTTTAATGGAATATAGAAATACTCCTCTGCCAAACATTGGTTATGCACCCGCCCAATTATTATTAAATCGGCTTGTAAAAAAATTCCTACCTCTGAAATAAATTTATTGCCAAATATCGTCATTAATAAAGATATTGTTGTTACAAAGCTAAAAGAAAATTCAATGAGGGTAAAACGGAACTATGACAAAAGTGCAAAAGACCTACCGGGTTTATATAAAGGTGATGGAGTTCTTTTACCAAAAAATGATCGTTGGAATAAGGGAACAGCAGTGTATAAGTATAATGATCGCTCTTAATTAAAGATTGTAATGTCAATAAATTTAGGAGAAACAGGAAAATAATTAATAAGACAAATACTCCTATAGATAGTACATATTTGAATTTGCTTTATGATGACCTTTATATTACCAATCAGGACTCAAATACTAATACAGATAACTTATTACAAACTAATGAATTTAATGATATGTTATCAGGGTCTGATTCAAATGAAGAAGGCACAAGTGTAGTTTTTGAAAACCTGGCGTACAGACCAAATATTCAAAGTTCATTTAATGAAAATACAAATACAGACTTTGGTAACATAACAAGCAGTAATGTCAGCAACTTTATTATACATTTAAATATTCCAGAATAGAAATATGATTCTGATTTGAATACATTTGTAGATTTTAATAATAAATTAACAACTCGCTCTCGTCATGATACTAAACCACCAAACTATTTGAATGATTATTTCACGTTTAAATGTAGTTAATTTTAGTAAAAACAAGAATATAAGTGAGAGCGTGTTATGTAATTATGTAAGTTAAGTTGGCAACATTGCCCTTCAGTTTGTCATTGTGGTTTTAATTAGGTTATGTTGACAGTACCAAAATAATAAAAATTGGCGCTTGTAGCTACATTTTGGAGCTCATAAAAATATTAATAAAAACCATATTAAAAGTAAATAATAAAGCTATTATTTGAACAATATTAAACCAAAACAATAACAAAAAACATTAAGGTGTGTGGAATACAGCAGTGATAGACACATGAAAATGAAAATTAACAAAAACAAAGCTAAAGGTGATTCGGGAAGAAGGAGCAATAATAGACGAAAACGGGACACAAGACTGAGATATAAATAACAATTGCAAAAACAAACAAACGCCATGAACACTAAATTCATAAATAAAAAAGAAATATCCAGAGACAACGAACTAAGAATATTCAAAATAATATATCGACCAATTCTAACATTTGGATGTGAATATTGGGCATTGACAGAATGACAAAAAAGTAAAATTCAGGCGACAGAGACGAAATATTTAAGAAGAGTAAGGGGCGTGACAAAAAAAGATAGAGCAACGAATAATGGTTGACGTGTGTCTTCTGGACGATAATTTTTTGGAAAGTATAAATATTGAACAATTAAAATTATGGCTAGATACAATCTAAATCTTGCGTTATTAGATTATGGTAATATAATTGATATAAATAGAAATATTTATAGCCCATGCAATAGATTTGCAGTAATCAATACCTCATGATTAACACGTCAGAAGACATGGTATTCGTGAAAAAAAAATTGTATGACGAAATGATTCCAGCGTATAATGATTACGTTTTTAAGCAATATTTTAGAATGTCTGCAAGAGCTAAATAAGTATATCTGTTATAATAAAGAAGTTAAATTAATTATAATGTAATTTAATATTTGTTATCAATACTGTTACAGATATTACTTTTTTAGTATTCGTTATGCTGTATGTATCATAAGGTACGTTTACACTGGACGTACTAAATTTTTAGTCCGAGGTCTAAATGACGTCACGTGTACTTTACTTTCGGTGTAAACAACCAAGGAGTAAAATTTGGTACTCGAATTTGATCTATCTCATCTAGGGTAGTTCAAATTCAATTTTTAATGGTGTGAACACAGTATATTAGTATTCGTGGGCCAAAGTGACGGTTTGCTGAAAGCACAGAGTAAAAATAGGTCAGCTGTCGATTTGTAAGATCGGATCAAAATAACCTAAAAAAACTGACGTTTGTTTGAAACTTTAGTTGGTTTTCTGTGGTAAATACTAAAAAAAACAATACTAACAAGTGGTTCCAAAAAAGATCGTAACAAAAAAAATAATAACGAACAAACCTTTACAAAACCTCACAAATGATATTGAAAGTGGTTGCAAACAACGGAGAACAAATTGGAGTGAAGAGGAAACCAGGGTAATGTTAGAGATTGCGATTGAAATGAAAATTAATTAGTTAATGGATGCAAGCAAATATCGGCATATTGACATATACAAGGGGCTCGAAAAAAAAACAAGAAGAAATTTTCCAACCAGTCAGAGTCACTGTACTGACTCAACATTATTGTCCAATTTTCATTACTTCAAGGTTTCATCCATATTCTTCAATTGTCTTACAATCCCACAAAATTACTGCTAGTTGAAAGCAAATAAGCTAAATTGCTACTTAAATAAAATCAAAATCTGCCATAAAATTTCCTAAAGATTAGGGGTTATGTTACTTTAATATAAAATTGTTAATTTTGGTTCCAGGCTTTAAACCTGGACTATTTTAATCCAGCAAAACAGTCAGTATAAACACTTATGTTCTAAGCTAAATAAGTCCACGATTTGGTCCACGCACCAAATTGCTCCACACGGTGTAAACTAACTCATTATTATAGGTATAAATCAGAGTTACTACTTATCAATCATTATGTTGTAATACTTATGTATTTATTGCACTAATATAAAAACATAACAATGTGCAATGTGTTGCGCACTTGAAACCCGCTCAGAAAAACGGCGTCCGCTCACCAAACATGTTGAGTTTTGCTCACCAATCAAAGTGCGTTCACAGAAAATTCACCCAACAGTTGTGCAATAGTTGAGTTTTCTGAACGGACCCAACTTTTGTAATTATCGCCATGCTGTAGTTACGGAATGTCATCAGTTATTATTGGTTGAGCGCGAATTTTAAACTAATGGCATTTCTATTCTAATAATTTTATCGTGTTAAAAAATGTAAAAAATTCAAAGAAATTGACAATTGTTTCGATATTAAATATCATCGTCAGAATGACAGAAGTTACATTTCATTTGATGCCTTCCTGATGTTTAATAACTATTTTGGCTAGACCAAGAAGTGACCTACCTTTTGATTGACTTAATAATATATTAAATAAACGGTTTTAAAGATTAAAACTAACTTTTCCGAATCTGTGGCTCTGAACAATCATAAAAATGTTACTTATATACACTTCGAGGGATGTATCGTACTAACAAACCGAAATTTCTCCAAAAATAACCAAAAAGTTAGTATATCTGGATTTATAGGACCCGCTGTACTCGCTCTAGTCAACTGAAAATCAATAGGGTACATCTGTGAGACACCTTGAACAATATTCAATCATAAAATTGATCAATCGTATACTCTCTGGAGGCTGTATCGTGCTAACAAACTGAAAATTCTAGAAAAATGCCAAAAATGTCGTACTTCAAGTACCATAGCACCCGTTGTACTGGCTCTGGTGAGCTGTAAATCGATAGGGTTCATCTATGACATGTCCTTAACAATATTCCATCATAAAATTGGTGTCTCATAGTACTCCGGAGGCTGTATCGTGCTAACAAGACATGTAAGGAAAAGTGGCCGACCACAACGACGACGATGACTTACACACAGGATTTTTTTCTGAAAATCGTTTTTTCGTGTTGTTGCTGATGGACAACATAAAAATAACCTAAAAATCTTTTTCAAAATTCCAACTTTTTTTGGGGTAAACCAATACTTTTCTCGCATATTAGATAGGCTGGCGGAAAAGTAAAAAGAAGAATATATGATATTACAAATATTAAAGCTTAGATATTATTAGCCCTATGGGGATATCCTGGATATCTTTTTCCCAATTAAGATCAGTATAACTGTGCAATAATATAGAAAACCAGGAAAACTATATCTGCTCATCTTTACAATTAACACTTAAGAAGACAGTTTAAACTCTCTAGATTTATCTGTTCATTGACGACTTCATATTGTGGGTATCTTAAGTGTCTTCTAATTTCCAATTCTTCAAGGAAATCCAGTTCTTGTTTCTCATCACAAATATGTAGTAATTCTAGTTCTGTGTCAAGTAGATGTGTCGACACTGTAATTTGGACACGACACATTTTCGAGACACATTGTCGACTTTTGGACCATCAAAAGTGGGAAATGTGACCAAAATGGTGATTGAAATGTGTACTGCATATGGCCTGAAATTCATCTAATAGTGAGTCTGAAATATAATAATTTTTTTTCGATTGTGTCTTTCGTTTCCAATATATACCTGCAATTGAACCTTGATGAGTCCACAATTAGTCTATTTTGTTTCTAACTTGGGGAAAATGTGTGTCCATTATGTGTAGAAAATGTACTTTGCATGTGCCTGGTAGGTAGACACGATGTTTCCAGGATGTGTTTGATATTGTGCTCTGATGAGAGCCACAAAATCAACACATGGTGTTCTGAATTTTACCGAAATTATTAACTCCTATTCATTGTACACCAAAATCAATCCAAATAGATAAAAATTATATTACTTCTCGATCCATTCTGGATAATAATGAACAGAAAACTGAAGGTGTTTACTTTTGAGTATTCATCAACCTAAATAGAAATCATAAGAGGATTTTATTTTATCTTGAGTATTTTTGTATTTCTCGCGTAGGTTCACTTGCGGACTAAAGTTCACTGATGATAGTTGACATGGTAGTTCTAAAATTAAACGGGCCTTAATAATACCAAGTAATTATAAATTGTTTATATTTTTAAATTATTTTCAATGATTTTAATTTTTTTATTTCTCCACAAAATCAAAACACGATGGTATTTTATCATGCATGATATCATATTCAGTACAGTTTTGCCATAAATATTACCAAAATCCTTAGTTTAAAATATATTTGCGAAATCCGCCATTTTTCTCAAGTGCATATAACGACGAAGTACGTGTTGAAATATGGCGTACTTATGGATGGTGTCCAAACGGGATCATGTTTCGGTAATGTGAATAAAATTTGGCTACAAATTGCCCATCTCGAAACATTTGCAGATAGAGGAAACAATTCAGAGTAATGTTTCTGAATAGAAACTGTATTGGTATTAATGTTGCCTATACGGTAGAGCCAACAAATTTATTAAAATATGAATTGTCATGCGTTTACTAACATATTTGTTTCGAATCAGTAGCGAATCGTGTTTTGACGAAACAACAACATTTAACATTTTACGGTCTAATTAATATAAAAAGGTTCATATTTCGATAGCCGGTTGGACTAGAGAATAAACCACTTCCTTTCCATCTAACCCCATCCCCAATCAGTGGTGAAACCTCCATTGGAATATGATGAGCCAGCGCGAAAAGTAATTTTTTTTTATATAGTTGTTAGTTTTATTTTTTCATAAGGGAGAAAAATAACCAATCAGAGACCAAAAATTCACTGAATAATGACTAAAAGGTCACACAGACACATTCTAGCAACCAATTAGTCACCGAAGTTCATTATTGCCAAAATGCGTCGTCTTTATCTAGCAGTAGGCACATTTCGAAAAGTTTGTGTCTGAAATGCGGCCGACATTCGAACAGACTCGTACCTCATAACCTTACTTTTTAGTGCTTTATTTACATGGACGTTATTTTCACTTCTGAATATTTATAATGTCATTGAAAGTCGTTAAAACAATAGAAAATGATACAGTGCAATTGTGCATTTTGCCAACAGTCAATTTCTTCTGAGTAATGTCTATTTCTCTTTTCACACGTCGATAATAAGTGCTAGTGTGTACCCTTCGAGTAGCACTTTTTTTTATCTTCACCATTTCTGTGAAACGTTAAACACTATATTCAACATTTATCATATGCGCCATTTTGAGTACCTACTTACACTAACACTTTGACTAGACATATTGAATGAACAAAATAGAAATTATGTGGGTAAGATGTTTCTATATGAATAGGTATGTGTCCGAACGAAGCATTGTAGATACAATGAAGAAAATCTATGTTTAAAATGTACCCAAATGGAAATTATTGTGTCTACTCAACTCATTTTAGTAACAAAACAGTAACATCTTGTTAAGAAACAGATTAGACAAACTCGAGTCTATTCAATGTCGACTCGCCTGTGTCTAAATATATTTGAAGAGTCGAAACTGACACAAAGTAGAGACATTTGAAACAGATATGTTTGAAATGTTGCTATTTAGACTCGCTCATCCTTTTGACGCAATAAGTTCGGAATGTGTCGACACGAACTTGAACATTTTAGATAGAATTCACATTGTGGCAGAAGTGCTCCGAAAAGGGTCGACACAATCCAGGCACCAGTAAATTGTGTCCGAGATTTACCATAAATTGTTACTTGGGAGAGTTCTTGATGTTTATGGATTACTATTTGTTAACAACAATAACGCTTAAGTTTATTATTTAAATGGTGGTATAAAATTAATTTTGACGAATTGATTGAAATCTATATTCTCGTGAAGAGAATGTTTAGGTTATAACGTTTCTGTACGAGATTCCATGAACGACTGTCGACCATCTTTTTGTTTTTGTATGGTGCCATCGAGATTGACCGTATAGTCGGGGAGATGGCTACATAAAACTGTACCGATAAAGTACACGACGTTTGAGTTCGTAAACCCCTAGAAAATAGTTGCGACGTTACCAAATGGCTGTTCTGCCTGTTCGGATAGGCCGCATATGAAAATGCCAGCCGAGTTTCCACGTCGAACAAATGTGCCTAAAAAACCGATGGGGTACACGCGTGAAAATTTTTTTATAGGTTTTTATAGAGTTCAAGTAAGAGCGGTAAAGCAGTGGCAGAAATGTAGCCGTTCAGAAAACCTCCGGCAGAAGCGATAAAGACTCATGTGAAAAAACCGATGGGGTACACGCGTGAAAATTTTTTTATAGGTTTCTAGAGAGTTCCACTAAGAGCGGTAAAGCAGTGGCAGAAATGTGGCCGGTGGGAAAACCTCCGGCAGAAGCGATTAATAGTGTTGGAAAACTCGTGTGAAAAAACCGATATGGTACACGTACCAAAATTTTTTACGTGCTTTTAGGGATCTCAACTAAGGTTTATATGATAATGGCAGAAATTTAGCAAGCCGGAAAACCTTCGGAAAAATTCAAAAAATGTCGACGTACATGTAAAATTATATACATTCGCAGTTGTTGCATTCAAAACCTGTTTTTTCTGATGCCATTCCAAATATCTTTTTGTTCTACACCAAATTGAAAAAAAAATCACCTTGATACGCTGAAAACTCGCGGAAACATCATCATTTATAACAGAGCGCTCGATTTGAAGCAGGTTTCTCCGTTTCTGGCGCATTGCGCCGCCGCCGTCGCTGGCCTCTCATCTCGGAAACGCGGACGTAGTGCGCCTATTCAATTTGCTCGTATGAAGCTAATAAGTATCGATTTAAATACTGCTTTATAATAACCTATCGTTATAAAATGCAATTTTTACAATCACATTATTCCTTCACTTTTATAATTGACAACATTGTTATTTCAATAAAAAAGAATATCACGTTCTTGATTTTGGAAAAAAAATATATGTCTAGCCGCCTGCCTATTGTTCTCTGTCTGCACATGCGGATCCTTTTTAATTTTCAGTTTCACTTTTTATCTGTACTCGCTAAAAGTTATAATTTTTATATTACCAATAGGACTTGTGATTAAAAATCTTCATGACAAGAGCTTGGTAAACTTAATAAAATGGGAGATCGATGAAGATGATAATGAGTGAACTCGTATAATATATTTTCTTGAATGAATAAATTAAATGTAGTTGAAGTTGAAAGAGAGAAAGCGAGAAAAACTACTCATTCACTTTTTCTTTGTATTTTGACCATTATTACAATAAAGCATTTAATGATTTGCGTTTAAATGTTAATACTTTATTAATAAACTTATTTAAGTATACGTTTCTGTTGTTGTTCATGTAGCAATACACTTGATTCTTTCCTTTTCACGTTCTCTGATATACGTATATTTTATTTTATTAACATAAATAAATGTGCAATTCATAATTTCATTTTAAATTATAACAATCAATTTATTATTGTTTTTTTTGGCAAACGATCGAGTTGGAAATAATTGAAAATTGAATAAGCGCGCTACGTCCGCGTTTCCGAGATGAGAAGCCAGTGACGGCGGCGGCGCAATGCGCCAGAAACGGAGAAACCTGCTTCAAATCGAGCGCTCTGTTATAAATGATGATGTTTCAGCGTATCAAGGTGATTTTTTTTTCAATTTGGGGTAGAACAAAAAGATATTTGGAATGGCATCATAAAAAATGCAACAACTGCGAATGTATATAATTTTACATGTACGTCGACATTTTGAGAATTTTTCCGAAGGTTTTCTGGCTGGCTAAATTTCTGCCATTATCATATAAACCTTAGTTGAGACCCCTAAAAGCACGTAAAAAATTTTGGCACGTGTACCATATCGGTTTTTTCGCACGAGTTTTCCAACACTATTAATCGCTTCTGCCGGAGGGTTTCCGACCGGCCACATTTCTGCCACTACTTTACCGCTCTTAGTTGAACTCTCTAAATCCCTATAAAAAAATTTTCACGCGTGTACCCCATCGGTTTTTTCATATGAGTTTTCCGACAGTCTTTATCGCTTCTGTCGGAGGTTTTCTGAACGGCTACATTTCTGCCACTGCTTTTCCGCTCTTACTTGAACTCTATAAAAACTTATACAAAAATTTTCACGCGTGTACCCCATCGGTTTTTTAGGCACATTTGTTCGATGTCGAAACTCGGCTGGCATTTTCATATGCGGCCTGTCCGAACAGGGAGAACAGCCATTTGATAACGTCACAACTATTTTCTAGGGGTTTATGAACTCAAACGTCGTGTACCTTATCGGTACAGTTTTATGTAGCCAGTTCTGGGACTAGTAGACCTGTTTTTTGCAAACGGTTAGCCTTTTGTTGTTTTTAACATATAGCTGTTGGTTTTTAAATATTTTTGAGATTATTTTCGACTTTTGAATAGAAAACAGAAGTAAGCTACTATTCAAAAGATTACATTTGTCGTTCTGAACAATGTCAAATTAAAATATGTATTTACTAAAATATTGTAACATCTCAATGAAAGTTTGTATTTTTTCTATATGATAATTGAAAATATATATTTTAAAACTGGTAATGTGTTCATTAATTATAAAAGAATCACTTCATAATATAATATTTTAGTATTACTAAATTCTAGTACTTAACGCGACGAAACAAAAAAATAGCCACGAGACGAGATCGGGACTAAAACGAAACTACTTTTTTTTAATTTACCGAGATCGAGACACGATTTTTAAAAGTGTCACCCTGTCTCGTGTCGTGTGAAGCCCTACTAACTAACTAAAGTTCAAACTGAGAATTGCGATCAAAATGATCCTTCACAGTGCAAAGACATGTAAGCTCAGTTCGCAGTTCGCAATATAAAATAAGTGAAATTTTTAAATCAATCGTATATAAAGATATTATAATTATCACACAATTGAAAAATTCTCAACAAACAAAAAATGTCGATTATTACCTTAAGTGAGAAGGCAAAGTAAATTTATTTCTCAAATCTTCTAATCGAAGTCCAAAAACAGGAGCGTCAACTGTAACTACCAATGCTTTAAATCCAGCTCTTTCAGCTCTAATTACTAAGTCACGAGTAATATTTCTAAAATTAAAAGTCTTAAATTGTATGCGAACTAGTTTTATTCAATAGCTTACCTGTCTTTATAAATATAAAGTTGATACCACTTAATACCTCGAGGCGCAGCCTGAGCAACTTCTTCAATGCTGCTTGTAGATAGAGTACTCAGTGTAAAGATCGTCCCCAACTCCTGAGCAGCTAAAACATATATTTTTTTAAGAAAATGACATGGAAGTATCAAATCAGCAACGATGAATTAATAATAAGTTTGTCAAAGGAAAACTCCAGTGAATAATGGCGCCGAACACAGAATACAGTTTACAATTTAGTGTTATTAAATGTTATTTTACCTCGAGCATTGGCACATTCTCCCAATGGATGCGCCATCCTTTGCATAGCAGTTGGAGCGATACCTACTGGCATTGAAATTTTTTCTCCAAGTATTACAGTGGACAAATCCACATTTTCTACATTCCTCAGGCATCTTGGTCTAATTTTGTACCTATAACAGCCGATATTCACGAATTTAAGATGACAATCATTTAAACGATAGTGAATCAGAAGTGGGAGACGGAAAAAACGGAAAAAATTAACGCTGAATGTGATAATTGCTCTTTTCGGCTTAAGTTTATATAGCAGTAAGTAAAACTCAAAATCAGTACTACAGCATATATTAGTAAAAGGTGAAGAAGGGCAACTAGTTTCGGCTCACTGAGCCATCATCAGGCCTGTAAAAGGTATCAAGATAGAAAAATAGGAATTCACAACATGTCGAATTACCTTAATGTACATCAATCCATATGTAAATAATTGAAAGAGAAAGCCGTCACATGTCCGTGGCATCCAGTAAACTAGTGAGTGATGCCACGGACATGTGACGGCTTTCTCTTTCAATTATTTCTTATATATTAGTTCTCTCATCAAATTTGATTAAATGAATGTTTAAGAGTTTGGTTTTATTGCTTGTTCAAAGTTCTAAGCACCATAACTTTTTTATTTTCCAATGAACTTTTATTACTGAAACGAAAAGTTTCACATTTTTAAATGAAAACGCGGTATTTTTTGCTGATTTTGTGCTCAGTCGACTCAGAATTTAATTATTCACAACTTTTGTCGGAGGAAAACTGCATAAAAACGATTTTCTGATAAAAAACAAGTGAAATAGTTCTAAGTATAGTAACATAGGGAATGTATATTTTCGAATTTTTTTTGTAAAAATAGATGAAAAACGTAAAGTACTGTGCCAACTTTGACAAACGTATATCCTGACTCCAGTAGGGTCACTGATATTTATTTCACACTATGAATATTGTTTATATATAAAACATTTTGTCCATTTACGTTTTTTCTCTTCCAATTTCCAAATTTTGTAATTACATTTTATATCTAGACTTTACTAAAGAAGTTGTCTTAGTCTTGAGTGATGTCGAAATTGTTAAATTATCGTGAGAAAATTGTGGTTGCCGTATAAGTGGTGTGATAAACAAATAATCGAAAATATTGATAAGATTATCAATCACGGTATGCAGGATTTTAGCTGTAGGTTTTTGGACACCCGTCAAGGGGTTTTGGAGCGAAAGTATGGCGTCCGTTCACACGTCAGCTGACGCATCAGTGTTGGTTCAGCTGTGAATGAGAGGGCACGCGTTCTTCATGCAATTTTTTCTTATACGCTGAAATAGCTAATATGACAAATGAGGAAAAATTTAAATGAAATAAATAGCAGCGCAGCAACAACCTCAATATCAATTTCTTTAGAATGTCTGGTGCGAGTTGCATCTGTCGAGACTGACCACGGACGGACGTGTGGAAGGATCGTTATGATCTATCTGCTGATGCGTCTGCCGACGCCTGCTGACGTATCTGTAGACGTATAGAGTTAAACCAACAATAAAAGAAACGAATTATTTACATCAGTTGTACGTTTTTTATACAATTACGCAATTGAAATAATACAAAATAATTGATAGAAAAAATAAAAAGTGTCTCAAACTTGACGCCCGTACTTTTCGAATACGGTTCAGAGGATTAAAGCACTAAAACAAATTAATAAGAAGAGCATATGCAGTAAAATCCCCCAATCGACAGCTCCCTGATGCAAAAATGATGTAACGGGTTGAATAAAGATAACTGGAAGGAGATTATTTGAATATCAGATTAAATAAGAGCCATTCTACGCTGAACGTCGTCCAAGAAGAGCAAATTCTTGATTTTGTTGAAGCGGAACCAAGTACAAGCATATAAGTAATGTCGAGGAACACACATTTTCAAAATGATAAAATGCATAGACTATTTAGAAGGAATGTCCATTTAGGCTTCACAATGTTCAAGTTTTATATAAGGAGGATAAGGAGCTACGGATTAATTTTTGTAGATGGCTATTGAATAACGTAAACAAGGATGCGCATTTTATATGCCTTGTAGACGTACGGCTTTATTTATCTTCTTTCTAAAGCTCTTCCAACTATTCTCCACTCCCTTCTATTCCTCGTTTTCTCTTTCCAGCTAGCGACATTTATGGTTGTTAAGTCTTCCGTAGCTTTATTTTCCATCTCTGCCTTGGTCAACCTTTACGTTTTTCCCAATCGGGCTTTTGTATAACACTATTTTCGGCATTCTTTCTTTCTCCAAACGTTCCACGTGTCCAAAGCGCTCTCATAAAACATATTATATTCGACCCACTATACATATTTTTTCTCTATCGCTTCTGCTCCTCCACCATTTTTCTGTGTTTATTTTGTCATAAATTGTTCCAGAATTGTCCTTTTCCATCGTTTCGTCTGCTATGTCTCCATTTGATTAAGTATCCATGTTTGTTCATGCACTAATGCACAGCTGGTTTCAAGCGATTGGGTGCGCATATCGCGTAGCGCTTGCGCTAAAAAGACAGACAACGTTTGACCGGCGACCGTTAACCACGGCAATTTAAAAGTAGTAAATTTGGTGATAAAATTAAAAACTGAACATTAAAGAGATTGAAAATATACTGAGACGTTCAAGTGACTAATAAAAATGGTGATAACCTAAATCAAGGGATCCTAAGGTGCAGAAAGCCAGCAATCCGGTGAGTACCCACATTACTAAGAAATAACAGTTGTTTTGGAATAAATCTACAGTCCGCGAATTTTTTCCGAAGCAAATTTCATTGGTGCTTAGACATAAATATAGGGTCCTTCGAGCCGGATAGTTCCAAAATTAGAAAATCAATTGTAAAATTTCAATAAAATGCTCCACGGATATCGCCATTTTCATATTAATTCACATTCCGACCGACAGGCGAAGGTACAAGGTTCAGTTAAAACCAAATTACTACAAAAAAGTTGAAAACAAAATATATTATCAGTTTGTTTTGTTTTGTTTTATTCGCACGTGGTTGTCGATCGTTGAATTATTTCAGAAAATAATCTATAGTGCAGGAGAACTGGAAGTTATTTCGGTTGACAAATTTAAAAATTAATTATGAATTTCAATTACATTTCAGTTGTCTCATAATATTTTACTTACATATTTTTAACGTATTAAAAAACTACAACTTTCAATTTCCGTAGCACAAAGCTATAATTTCAGTTTTTGTAGTAGTCAAAACTACATTTATAATTTCGGTGTAAAATAATACAACTTTCCATTAATTTCGTGGTAAATAATACTAATTTTCTGTGTTGCCAATTCATAGTAGAATTTACTACAGCTTTCAATTTCGTAGTACCAAAACTACCATTTTCAGTTTTGTAGTGGTAAAAAATTGCAATTTTCAGTTAGTAGACTAGCTTACAAATTTCGTAATAACAAACTGCACTTTTCATACCAAACATAATTGTTGTTTATTGTGCAGATAAATTTATTCCTAAGACAGGTATAAATAATTTTCTCTTTTCAATTTTTCAAAATGGCTACTGAATTAAAGCGACTTACCGCTAAACGCGGGATATGTGCAGGGCGTATTACTGAGGCTGCAACTCTTGCCGCGTCACAGTCCAATGACGAAAATATCGAGCTTTTTAGGGTAAAATTCCAAGATTTACAAAATGTATTTGACACTTTCTGTGAATACCACAACGAGATTATAGGTATCATCGAAGAAGACGATGCTTTTCTTGAGAAAGACAAGGTCCGTTAGGACACCGAATCTTATTTTTACCAGTCTAAAATGTATTACAATCGAATCTGTAAACCCCTGGACGACGAAGAAGCGATTCAGAAGGCAGCACGGCTATCAGCAGCCACCTCCTGTACTAATACTTCAAAGTCAGAGTCACTTCCCACCCTAAATGATCCAAAATTTAATGGAGATTTAAAATTTTGGCCTACATTTTTCGATATGTATATTCAAATTGTACATAACAATGCTTCAATTTCAAATGTTTCTTAGCTAAAGTATCTGCTTTCTTACCTAGATGGAGAACCTCAGAGATTACTTAGCAGTTTCAAAATTTCTGATACCAATTATATTTTGGCTTATCATAAATTGGTTAAATGGTACCAAAATAAACGTTTTTTGGCAACCAATGCCATGAATTCAATCATGGGTGTTACCTGTAAAAATAGTACATCAAAGGATATAAGAAATCTTCTTAACACATTTTTTGAGGCTTTGGAAACTTTAAAGTCACTTAATTTTGATGTTAATTTTTGGTGTTTTATTATTTTTCATTTACTTTTGGAAAAAATTCCAACAGAATTCCGAACCAGTTTCGAGATTCAATACAGTTCTGAGGAAATTCTAACTTTCAAACAATTGTACGAATTTCTAGAAAATAGGTGTAAAGCACTGGAATCCGTGCAGCATCTCACTGACCCAAAATTCGGAAAATTTTCTTCCGATTCATGTTTTTCCAAAAAACCAAAGTTATCAAAAAACTTCGAAACCACCCCATGTATTCAATATACAGTCATCTAAGGTTTCCTGCTATCTGTGTAAAGAATCTCATGGACTTTCAAAGTGTTCCAAATTTCTAGAAAATCTCCGGTTGATAGGTATAATTTTGTTAGGCATAACAAGTTATGTCAAAATTGTCTGTATCATGGTCACGTGACCCTTGCATGTACTTCAAAGTTTCGGTGCAGAGTTAGCGGTTGCAATGATGAACACCATACTTCGGTACACATTTTCAAAAGTTCAGAGGATATACCACAACCCACTTCACATCAAAATTCCACGGTTGTTCCCCCTCTTACCGAGACTCCGCAAACTCATTGCAACATAAAGTACTTGTCCGCACAAAATAAAATACGTTCCCAAACCGCTAGTCTCTTAGCTACTGCGGTAGTAGATAATTGTGACAGTCAGGGCTGTTATCACCCCGTTCGTATCATGCTAGACTCGGGTAGTACCAATTGTTTCATCAGTCAAAAATGCTTACGCAGATTAGGCCTAGTTCGCCGCCCTTATTCCACAGTTATTCATGGATTAAATCAAATGTCTTCCATTTTCTCAAATGGAATTACTCGTTGCAAAATTAAACCTGAAAAACTTCCCGGCCCAACCTTTTGCTTTGAAGCTATTGTAGTTCCGAAGCTATCGTCCAATCTTCCCTTCTATGATTTACACGAAGGGCAATGGGATCACCTAAAAGGGCTACAGTTAGCTGATAAAAAATATTTCATTTCTGGGTCTATAGATGTATTATTCGGGGTAGAAATATTGGGGCAAATTATTGGCGAAGGGCGAATAAGTGGTAAAATGGGCCAACCTTCAGCTATGGGTTCTTTTGGGGAAAATTGAAGTTCCAGAATTTTCGAAGTTTAACACTTCAAGTTGTCATTCTATTTCCACTCCCGCTGGAAGTGATAGTTCCAAAGTTTTGGGAAATCGAACAGATCCCTCAAAAATCTTTTTCTTCTCCTGAGGATATAAAAGCCGAAGAGATTTTTAAAAGTACAGTTTCTAGAGACCCTACGGGAAGATTTATCGTTTCTGTACCGTTTAAAAACGGCGAACCCGATTTGGGTGACACCTACGAACAGGCACTTCGTAGATTTTCTATGTTAGAGCATCGGCTCACAAAAATCCAGAACTTTACAATGACTATCGCAATTTCATGCAGGACTATTTGGATAGCAATCACATGTCTTTAGTATCTGCAAGCCCTCCAAAACTACTGTTATCTTGCTATTTACTACATCATTGCGTGCTTAAGCCAGATAGCGTAAGCACGAAGCTCAGAGTTGTGTGGGACGGAAGCTCGGATGGGCACAAAGGCATAAGCTTAAATTCCACTTTACTAGCAGGGTCCAAACTTCAACAAGCTATAAGTTCCCTTTTACTTATCTTTCGTTTATATCCTGTTGTATTTATTAGTGATATTGTTGGCATGTTTCGACAAATTCTAGTCACGCCTGAGCATAGGCATTTACAAAAAAATTTGTGGATATTCTCGCCTAACGAGCCCGTGTCAGAATGGACGCTAAATACAGTTACTTTTGGTCTTAGCTCAAGCCCTTTTCTGGCTATGAGAGTTCTTAATGAGTTAGCAGATCTCGAAAAAGATCGTTTTCCGTTAGCTAGCAAAATAATTAAGACACAGACTTTCGTAGACGACATCCTGGGTACAAGCCCTTCATTTGCTGAAGCCCTTTTGCTTCAAAGGGAATTAATAGATTTACTCAAACTTGGAGGTTTCGAGTTACGCAAATGGGCGAGTAATTCTTCGGAATTGTTAGCACAAGTCTCAGGTTCGGACAGACAAATGCCCTTGTCCTTCGATAAAACAGAGCCTCATTTTTTAAAGGTTTTAGGGCAGCAATGGCACCCTTATTCTGATTGCTTTACATATCAGTGTAGGGCAAGTGAAAATCCATGTTTTACAAAAAGAACTGTCCTTTCTGATATTAGTAAACATTTTGACCCTTTAGGATTGCTTTGTCCTGTCATACTTTCTGCAAAATACATTATGCAATAAAGATGGAAGGCTCAAATTGATTGGGACACGCCCTTGCTCCCTCCTATTTCAGATTCCTGGCAGCAGTTAAAGTCAGAGCTCCCTAAACTTTCCGAAATTTCATTACCTAGGTATATCTTTGCAGATACATATACTACGTGCGAATTGCATGGTTTCAGTGACAGTAGTGAAATTGGCTATGGGGCTGTCATTTTTCTAAGAGTTGAAACTAGTGACTCTATTTTAGTTCCCCTACTTTGCGCAAAAAGTCGTGTTGCGCCTCTAAAAACAGTTTCATTGCCAAAACTAGAGCTTACCGCGGCCCAGCTACTTGCAGATCTAATATTCTTTGTGAAAAATACTTATTCATCGAAGCTTCATCCGGGACGCAATAATCACGTGCGAGTTGTGACAGTAAAAACTGCAACCGGACAGCTTCGCCGCCCGATCGTTAAACTGTGTCCCTTGCCAATCAGCACAAGGGGCAGTTATAAAAGCAATATATATGTATATTTTTCAATAGTTTTAAGATATTTTTCTCATTTTCAGAATTTTTAATTTAGTTATTTATTTCCTATGGTAAACAAAATTTTTATCTTTCTAGATTTTCAGTGTATATATTTTTAGGTTAGTTAAAACACAGGTGTTTTGGCGGCCGGTTTATGTTCATGCATTAATGATTTGAGATTTTTCTAATTTTAAAATAATTTTCGCGCTGATCAAAAACAGCTGGTTTCAAGCGATTGGGTGCGCATATCGCGTAGCGCTTGCGCTAAAAAGACAGACAACGTTTGGCCGGCGACCGTTAACCACGGCAATTTAAAAGTAGTAAATTTGGTGATAAAATTAAAAACTGAACATTAAAGTGATTGAAAAGATACTGAGACGTTCAAGTGAATAATAAAAATGGCGATAGCCTAAATCAAGGGATCCTAAGGTGCAGAAAGCCAGCAATCCGGTGAGTACCCACATTGCTAAGAAATTACAGTTGTTTTCGATTAAATCTACAGTCCGCGAATTTCTTCCGAAGCAAATTTCATTGGTGCTTAGATAATGTTCTTCAAGAGTAGGTTGCCGTCGATCTGATTACTGTTGTGTTGCTTCTGTCTTTCTCGAGACATTTTTTATCTCATTAACATCCTCAGCATTCTATATATTTTATTACCCTTCACTATTCTAAAATATACAAATTCTTTTATCCTTATGTAGGCGTATTGTTTGCCACTATTTACTTGCCACATTGTTAATTGCCATGCTTCTTCTTGTTTTTGTCCCATTAACATATATTTAATTTTGGTTAATTATTAGTCCAGACTTGGCACTTCCTTTTCCATTCTTTTTGTTATTCTCTGTAACTCCATTTTTCTACTTGCCATTAGAGTTAGGTCGTCTGTGGTGATTTTTATTGTATATGGTTCCTGTTGTCAATGTTCCACTGTTTCTTATACTTTCCTCCAACACTAAAATGTGGATAGAGGATTGCCGGAAGCCAATTTGAATCCCTGATTAAATCGTCGTCAAAGAAGAGCAAATTTTTATATTGTTGAAACAGAATCAAGTCATTTTTAAAAAGATACGATTTATAGATTATTTAAAAGTTATTTTTATATTCATATAAGTCTTAAACAATTCTAGTTTTACGCCAAGGAGATAGAGAGTTTCAGATAAATTTTTGTAGATGATTATTGGACGTAAACAATGATCCATATTTTATATAAACTATTTTGCTTACTGATATGTGTGCATTTACATAGACATGAATAGTCATAACTTGCATGAATGGAGGAATGCAAACCCTTATTTACTACGTTAAGATGTCGCCAAAGACGATGATAAATGAATATTTGGGCTGGATTATTAAATCGATCCGAGTATTCTACCTAACCATCCTAATTCAGCGTCGTTTTTACATTTTTTAAATGACAATATTCAATTGTTCGATCAAGTTTTATAAGCAACTAGATTGAGTATTTGGTTCCAACGTGATGGTGCTCCTACACATTATGGTAGACCAACTTTATCAAATCCAAAATTCCCCGACTGTTGGACTGGAAGAGGTGCACCCGTATTATGGCCTCTTAAATCTAAAATCATTTAGATTTTTTCTTCTGATGATTCTTGAAAGAAAATGTTTACTTCGAAACTGTTGAGGGACCAGAAGATGTAGTGGCTCGTATTGAAGCTGCTGTAACATTCATAGACGAGAACATGCTACAGATTAATGCAGTGATAAATCGTAAAAATGTTTGCGTTGAAGGAGGATTTATTTGAACAATTTTTATAAATTAATGTATTGTTTTATAACAATTCGTTTTTAATCAAATGTAAAGATTAATTTTTAGATATTTGTTTTTTAACCAAGGATAAAACGCAAAATCTTTATTGCTACTATTTAATTTGTTTTAGTCACCGAATTCATATTCAGAAAGGACGGGCGTCAATTTTGAGACTTGTATTGTTGATAAAACGGCCAGAGCCTAAATAAATACTCGTTAGTCATTAATAGTGTCAGAATTTCGAAATTTGAAAATTACTATAAGTCAACTATCGATCACAAATATTTAACAAGATAACATTTCACTAATGAATAAAATAATAATTATTATCATTATTGGACAGGGACTCTTATGATCATGATGGAACATAATATTACAATTTATACAGGGCGTTTCAAAAAAGGTGGCTCCATTGCTAGGATAGGTAGAACACAACAAAATAAGTTGGGTTTGCTTAGTAAAAATTTTCGAAACGACATCCATTCCCAAGGTACACGGTATTGAAAAAGAAATTTATACACACGGTACCAAAAATATACTCTTGGTAAAACTCGATACTGGGTACCCTTTTCGGAATCATTTGATTTGAAAATGATGAAGTACTAACCGATGCTGATATAAAGTACTCATATGTATTAAAAACCAAAAGTAATTAATTTTTTTTTGGTCTCACAACCTCAGTTTCTCGAGAACGTCGTTCAACGTACCTGAACGTTTTACCTTTCCTCCCAAGCCTAGCTAGTATACGAGAAAAGTATTGGTTGAACCCCAAAAAAAGTAGGAATTTTTAATTTTTTTGAGTTATTTTTACGTTTTTCAGCCAGAGAAACACGAAAAACATTTTTTAGAAAAAAACTCCTGTGTATATGTCGTCGTCATCGTTGGCAACTTTTCGTAACGTGAATTAACTAATGAGTACTTCGAAGTCCGTTTTTAAAAACAAACATTTATTACTTTTACAAAAATTACAAGAAGATATATTTATTAAAAACGATTAAAACTTATATAAAAACGATTAAAAAGAATGAATTAAGAATAAAACAAGAATGAATGTATGTTAGCTACAGTTTTCTATTTACATATGTTGGAATTGCAAGGTCTGCAATTTCAATTGGCTTCTTGCTGTGTCTTCAGGAAGGCTGAGATAATTCTTCCCTTGCCGAAGTTTCAACTCACGAGGGAAGATGGAGTTGAATGGATGGTGATGTAACAACTGGAGCTTGGGACGCTGTCTTCCTCCTGGGGTTGAATTTCTTGAAGACATATGCTGCAATTGTTCCTGCTATAGCGATGTAAACTACTATAGTCCACACACTGGGTGTATGAGATATTCCGGTTGTCCATTGCAAGGGGAAGTTTTCTGTGAGCTGGTACAACTTATCTGAAAGCTGAACCAACTTGATATCTTCTAAGGGCACCCCTGGTTTTAGAGTTGGCAGTGTGTCGTTCGTGATCTGGATATCGGGAAGAGGTATAGGTTGGCTATCGACTCACGAGGGAAGAGGGAGTTGAATTGATGGTGATGTAACAACTGGAGCTTGGGACGCTGTCTTCCTCCTGGGGTTGAATTTCTTGAAGACATATGCTGCAATTGTTCCTGCTATAGCGATGTAAACTACTATAGTCCACACACTGGGTGTATGAGATATTCCGGTTGTCCATTGCAAGGGAAAGTTTTCTGTGAGCAGGTACAAGTTACCTGAAAGCTGATCCAACTTAATATCTTCTAAGAGCACCCCTGGTTTTAGAGTTGGCAGTGTGTCGTTCGTGATCTGGATATCGAGAAGAAGTATTGGTTGGCTATCAGCTATTGATTTTTCATTGGCTAGAATTTGTGCAGTTGATTTAATCTGACATCCTACAGGGATTTCGATTAAAAATGTTCCCTTCAACTTTTTGACCTCTTGTTGTTGCTTGCAAGTGACTATTAAGGTGTCTTCATTTGGAAATACACCTAGCCAATTATTGGTGCTTCCCAGTTGGTTAAATTTTGACTTTGTTAAAGTTAAACTAATTTGTTTACATTGTGAGGTATTTTTCATGTCCAAAGCAAGAAGTTCACAAAGTGTGTAGCTGTTAATTTTTTCTATTTCTTGTTTAGTGCAATAATAAGTTTAGGGGAATGTTTTGATGCAATTGTTATTTCGAAATGTAAAATGTAACCGACTTTTTAACATGAATTTATCTCGAGGAATGATTGCCTTGAATTGACCTGTATAAGGCACAGGTAGTGAATACATATCGTAAATATTAAAGATATCTGGTTAAGTTATAGGTTCGTTAAGAATATAAGTTATTTTCATTTTTATATATGTAGCATTCGATTTTTATTATAGATTCATATAATTGTGTATTTTCTAAAATAATTTCGAAAGGAAGTTGTGACTTAGGAATTATATTTTCTACTGATTTTAAAGCTAAAAAGAGATCAGATGTTTTCATGATGCTGGGATGCATGATGTTTAATTAGGGCTAATAATATCTGAGCTTCAATATTTGTAATATCACATCTTCTTCTTTTTTCTATAAACATATATTAAGTCAATCACAAGTTAGGTCACTTCTTGGTCTAGCCAAATATAACTACTAAACATCAGGTAGGCATCAAATGAAATGTAACTTCTGTCATTCTGACGATGATATTGATTTATCGAAACAATTGTCAATTTTTTAGTATTTTCAATAACTTTTATTATATTGTGGAATTAACTAGAAACCGTGAGTTTCAATTAAAACACTAATTTGAGCAGATTCCACGAAGTAAGGGTCGAGACAGTTAATTTGATTGAACCTTTATTTTGTTGTTAAATTGGTACTTTTATACCCCATATTCTGGTTTGGAACCCAGTCTACATTTTCTCGATCAGATAATTTGCTAGGTTTTCATACAATGGTTATCAAAATTAGTGAAAAGGAGAACCAAAAAAACAAACAATTTTACCTCCAAGAAAGGCTTCGGTCTGAGTGTATCCGTATTTGACCTATTTTTACCCGGACGTACACGGACAAGGCAATCGGCCGATTAACACCGATAAGCTTGTGGTCACAGTGCAAATTTTTTGAAAATAATTTGGTCAGTTTTTGAAATAAAAGGATTAAAAATGGACGAAGATGAACATAGGTACTATTGTTACATAACGAAAAGAGTGAATGGGTGAATTCTATCTTTAGAAATAGAAAAGCATGGCGAGTTTCCCATATTGTTTCCACTGCTGCTGAAGCAAGAAAAAAAGTTTTCTCCATATTTAAGAATAAAACCTGACACGATCTGGTACTTATTAAATTTATTTATTAAAAATGTGCATACGTCTACAAGGAACCACAGCACACACTGGCATACACGGCTAAAGAAAACAAAATTATTTGTTCGTTCGTTTAAATACCGATACACTCTGACCTATACCTAACTACCGCTCTCTATGATAGACAGATATAATGACAGATTGACACGATGTGTCAGCTACCAAAGCAAATTCGTTCATTACAATGTTGCCAGTAGTTTCGACATAATCGTTAAACGTGTATAAATGTTTGTTCAATACCCTGTACCTTGAAAACAGATGACGTTACGAAACTTTTTTAGGGTCCAAACCTATTGTAATGTTTTTCTAATTTATTTAAACAGCAAACGGGTGGGATAAACTTCAAACACTAGGTGGTTTCACTTATTTAATTTATTTAAACACTACACTATTCACTAATTATATACACAGTATATTCACTTAAACTAATTTATATAAACGGTTCACTAATTTATATTCACTTATTTACTTGTTTATCCCACGATGTCAAATTATCAACTAAACTAACTCTTCCTGGTCGGTCCATTATATATCAGTGCCTTTTTCACTAGATAATTCTAGATTGCGGCTTACTCAAAAACAATTAGCTTTCTGGCATTTTCTAGATAAGACTGGCCACAAAAACAATGTAGATAAGGTAGTCACTATCGTAAACAATTCTAAAAATCCCTGTACGTCCGCCATAATTTTAACTTCCATACCTGGCTTAGACAGAGTCGGATTTAGGGACTATACCAGTGTGCAGTTTCGTAACACTATTTTGCATTGTTCAAACTATCCTAGCAACAGGACCAACTTTATTTGAAACACCTTATATATGTATAATTCAAATGTTCAATTTATTTTTATGAAAAATTTAATGACGTCGATAATTTGATTAATTTTAAATCGAAGCCGTTACTGTGAACAAAATCAATTTAACAGTTGCCAGTCTTAAGTTTGAATGGATTGTAAATTACTAGATAATTTTCTTAGATGCTATAAATTGACTAGCAATCATAAAAAAACAAGTAATATTAGCTCTTTACTATTCCGTTCACATGAATTGCTTGAAATAGCAAATAAGTATTTACTTTCAAGTAAAAAGGCAATACTTTGATCATACACTTGACAAGTGGCATCTGACAGAAGTGCAAACAGGTCGTAATTACAGTTTACTTAATTTCGACAAATACTTTAATATAATACTAGCATAGTACTGATAAAAAAATTATAAAAATAACAAAAAAATGTCCACTGATCTTACTTGTTAAAAGCTTTCCTATTTTCCGCCAATGTATGCTGCTTCCCGGCTCCACTTCTATAATAATCTAAAGCATTTTTTGGTAAGGTTTTGAAGGCATACTTCTCAAAATCCAAAACACTAACTAAATCTGACATTTTCTTTTGATATCGTGTATCTAGATTGGGTACTACGTACCAGATAATTCGGCTGTTCCGAAGCTACTACTGCCTTTAATGACCCCATTGGTCATTATAATAATGTTCGATAAGATAACAAGAGGTCGATAAAATATTTTAAGTTGCGAATATCAAACGAAGTAGCAATATCAAACGAAGTAACAATATCCATAGATTTATTAACAAACAATTTTGATCATTAGACTGTTATCAATTATATTATTAACCAAGTTGTCCAATTGGTATAGTTCATATTTTGTTACATGCAAACTTCTTAAAATAATTTGTTTATTACAGCACTCAGTATTGATTTGTTGTTAAATAAGAAATACATTGCTGATATTAGTGATGGAAAAATTTCGATGCCTTTTGAAAAATAATCTTTATCACAAAATACATAAAATTAATCAAAATTGGAAAAATACAAGGTCCTGAAGTCATCATGATTATAGAATTATTCACTATCAGTTTTTAAAACTTTGGTTTACTTCAAGCAAATCTTATACCTCGTAAAAACATAAAGACGATACGAGTTCAAATATAAAAAAATTGTATGTTGTATGACAATATGTTATCTTTTATACAGTGCGTGCGTAAAGTTTGACACAGGGCTAAGTTCGAGAACGTCACACTGGTTGAAATTTTGCACTTGATTGGTGGGGGTAAAGGGTGATCATAGTGCGACGCTCCAAAGAATGATTTCTCGAACGGATTTACCTCTGGGGTTGTTAACTATAACCATACTTTTTTAATTATGTTCAAATTACTGTAAATATTTTTTTAACGCAAGATCGTAATTGTTTAATTTAAAAAATTTCTATTTTAAATGTAGAGAATATGGATAAAAAACGTAGCCTAGGTATAACATTTTTTAAATCCTTTAGGCATGCCATTCCACCACAAATTAGCTCAACAATATTTCAAATTTGAATATGAAAAGGAAATTAATTCAATTCATACTTCAAAAAATTATTACCATGAACTACCACAAACAAGTTAACTACCTAATTTCACCTGTATCCGTTCATACTTTTTACTTTTGCGTTATGAACTATGAACTATGTAAAGTATGAATAAATACAAACATGTGAAATTGGATACTTAACTTTGTCAGTGGTAGTTCATAATTGATCTTAATGTTAGGTCATATTTTTTCGAAGTATGAATTGACCAATAAAGTTGATAAATTTGAATAAGGTTTTTTGTTTAAGGTTTTGGGATTTTTTGAAAAATTGTCTTTTAATCCTAACATTAGAATTACAGCAGAAAAGTGTTTCTTAATTCTGTAACACTAATATTACGTATAATATGCTTCTTCGTTATGTTTACAATCATAGGACATGAATTTACATTTTTTTTAGATTAAAAATTTAATAAACATTTGTACATCTAAATTCAAACCACAAAATGACAAAATCACAGATCATATGACATCCAAACTGACAGGTGCGATTTTTAACCGTGTCGGGAGTGGTGTAATTTGAGCGACGCTCGATTGACGCTCTAACGAGTTCTTGGACAGTAGGTAGTAGACAACTAGAAGACGGACACAAAAATAAGTGAATTTCACACTAGTGCAAAATTTAGATAGACCAACGATTTTAAATTTTATATTTTCCGACCCACAATCTACTTTTGTATTTTATATACTATTGTCCGTACGGCGTGAACCACTGTGATCCCTTGTAGGTCCCTATCATAATCTTCAATGTTTATTGGCCACGTTCGAAATATGCCGTGACGAATTTCTGTCATAAAAAATTTCATAAACAATTTGTAAAGATAGTTATTATTATAGATCTTTATTATTATATATCTATTAGTGTTTTTAAATGAAACTCAAGGTCTCTAGTTAATTCCACAATATAATACAAGTTACTGAAAATTCTAAAAAATTGACAACAATAGAATTTTCAATAACTTGTATTATATTGTGGAATTAACTAGAGACCTTGATTTTCATTTAAAAACACTAATGTGAGCATATTCCACGAAGTAAGGGCCGAGACAGTCAATTTCATTATATATCTATCTTTATTGAGGCGCTATAAACCTTCTCGTATTCAGTCTTACTTCTCCACCTCTCTCGGTTATTTCGACCTACGCGCTACATACTCTCTATCTCGTGGCAGTGGGGAAACCAATATTTTGAAAGTTTGAGTAAATAAATATGTGTTGGGACCATTACGAGGGAGCATACCTTTTACCGTCAATGTGTTAGAAAGAGACAAATACATATAAATACAGTGTATTATTCTTTTTCGCTAACAGGATATCATAAAGTCGAAAACGTGCAACAACTGTATGTGTAGAGACGGCATGAGAGTATACTCCGACCACGTGTAAAGGTATGTCTGGTAGGCACCGCCTTCGAGAGGCGTGCAAATACAGATGTGTAATGTGGACAGTTTAGTTTATTAATTGAGAAATAATAAGATTGTACTAAACTAATAGCTTAATGCAATGAAAAATTAAAAAATCAACATTACTTTCGCGTATCCCTTCATGATAATTAATTTACAAAGAATTATTTCAGTAGTAATAATCTAATTCACTATATTAGTTCGGTTAGTATACGCTAATATGATTTGAACAATAAATTAAAACCTACCTAGTAAGTATTTGAAATAAGTGCCACTAAAAAATCACTGGAGGATAGCGTTGATTGATGACTTACATCAATCAACGGCGAAAAGCTAAAAAAATTACTTTCGTCGATATTAAGGGTACAATTAATGAATATAAGTATAATAATTGTTATTAACATCATAAGGAATATTCTATGGCACCAAATATGAGTCCAAAAGCGACAATATGTTGTAATAAAACAAATATATTCAGTGTATCACAGTTTTCTTTAACAGGGTATCATAACATGAGAAATAAGTCGTATGCTAATATTTGTTTATAACTGTCTTTTAGCTACAAAAATATCTCAATATAATCCGCCTGTTTCCAACGCTCCTGATAATACGATTTCGTTCACAGCTCTTATTATTCTATTTTTATCTATACCCTCTCTTCATTTTCAATCCACGCGTTAGAATTGTATCTGCACTTGAAATTTTCCTTTTTATTTGTGAGAGAAATCAGTCACATTTAATTTCAACGTAAAACGATAACCTCTCACGGCCAACGGGAAATTATAACGGTCACATGGCGTTACCAGTGTGTTAGAGAAAGACAATCGTGAGACAAAGAATCAAAAGCTAGCATAGATTATTATACCAGACGAATACGAATCGCGCGTGCGCCTCTTGAAGATGTTTAACTGTAAAATCTGGGTACTTCACTAAACGTTTGTTTGCGAATGAGTAACGATCTTTTGCAAATCTTATAAAATGAGTATGCAAGTACACCATAAAGTGCAAATTGTAAAATGGTACTACCAGGGTCATTCATATCGAGAAATAGCAGAAAGTTTGTTTATTGTTGCGTTCGAAAATGCCCAACCAATTAGCAAAAAACAAGTGAGAACGGTTATAAAAAATTTTGAAGAGCATGGATGTGTCAATCCTACTAAACATGGACCGCGTACACAAAATCGTCAAACACAACCCGAAAAAGAAGTAAGAGATATTTTAATTTGTGCCAGTGTGGAAAATAATCCCCTGTCCACTGATTTAGCAAAGGGTTTTGATGTTGATCCGAAAACGATTCGGACTGTATTAAAAAAAAATGGTTATCGTAGTTTCAAACTGAAAAAGAGCCCAGAAATTTTTCCAGACGATCAATTTTGTAGAATGGAATTTTGTGAAATAGTTATGGAAAAAATACAATTGGACGCAAACTTTTCGAAAAATATTTTCATGAATCGACTTTTCCCATACACGGTGCACATAATTCATCCGTTATTCGATATTGGTCAAGGACAAATCTACACAAACATTACAATAGTAGAACTCAATATCCCCAAAAGTTAAATGTTTGGGCTGGAATATTAGGTGAACATTTAATTGGACCATTTTTTATTGACGGCAATTTAACCGAACAAAAATATTTGGACATGCTGGAAAATCAAATTACTCCTGCCCTTATACAATTAGGTGTCAACTTCAATGATATCTGGTACCAACATGACGGTTGTGCTTCACATAATTATCGATTAGCAATACATTTTTTAATGCACAATTTCCCAATCGGATAATCTCCACGAATGGTAACATTAGATGGCCTGCGAGATCTCCAGATCTGGCTCCCAACGATTTCTTTTTCTGGGGTTATGTAAAATCGAGAATTTATGGATTCGAAGAAAGCAGAGCCACTTCTCTAAATGAACTAAGGGAACAAATTTTACAAATTTGTATGCAAATAACACCTGAAATGCTCATACGTGTTCGTCAAGAATTTTATAACCGTCTTGGTTACTGTTTAGCTCAAAACGGGGGTTTATTCGAACATTTGATTTAAGCTCATTGAAGAATTAAGAAGTTTTATTTTTTAATTTATTATATATCAGAATATTACTTTTATTTAAAAATTGTAGGCATTTTCATTAGAATTCGATTTTATGTTTATTTTCGAAATTTTTTAATTTGTACTGTGTGTGTTTACACAGAGAATTCGTTCTCATTTGCATATTTAACCGCTTTCAAATTGAAAACTGGAACACTTTCCAGCATTATAATAAAATGTTCAACGAATAGATGGAATTAATTATATCTTGATCTGTTACAACCTCTTGAATTATCAGAATTAAAAGCTTCTTTTAACTTGTTCTCATGTTAGAACAATGCATTTTACAATTAATATAAATATACAATGAAAATTGGCGACACTGTTAATTAGGCTGGCGTTGTGGGTTGGGGCATGTATTTTCCACTTTATGAGATCCTGTTAGCGAAAAATAAGAATTGAGATATTTGGAAACACATATTATTATTAATACAAATTAAAATACGACTTATTTCGCATGTTATGTTATGTTATTCTGTTAGCGAAGAAGAGTAATACACTGAGTTTATCTATGTATTTTGTCTCTTTCTAACACATTGACGGTAAAACGTATGTTCCCTCGTAATGTTCCCAACACTGTATACTAGGAAACCTAGAGTAACTATAAATCTTATATACAAAATGATTTCTCCCCAGAAGCCAGAGGGTAAAAGAAAATATCCTCCGAAACTTAAAATTATTTCTATACAGAAGTTAGAAGGTATAACGGGTATAAGTAATATCAAATGAAAATATACTCGGCAACATAAAATAACTATTAAAGTACGGAAACCTCGTTACAATACTCGGACATTTAGAATTATTATAAATCTCATATATAAAATGATTTATTTCTATACAGAAGTTAGAGGGTATAACGGGTTATGAGTAATATCAAATGAAAATATACTCGGCAACATAAAATAACTATTAAAGAACGGAAACCTTGTTACAACAAACATGATCAATCTTTGCAAACAAGGAATAAGCAAGCTTGTATATGTTGATTGTATGTTTGCTTTTGTAGTGTATATATCAATCTCCCTACAATATGTACATTATTATTTGTCATTACAGATCTTTTGCTTTACTTTTTTAATAATTGTTATAGTTGTTTTGTAAGTTTTTTTAAACGTTTGCTATTTTAAATCGAAATTCCTCACTGTATCTTACTTTCTTCTTTCTATTAACTGTAAACCACTGTATTACAAGTAAATATTTCTCTGTGTAAAAAAGAAATTTGGAAACTTTTTATTAATAATATTTTTTTTTCAGATAAAATTGAATATATCTACACATGTCGTTGGTTACTTTCAAATAAAATTTGAATGTAACCAACAGGAACTCTCAAACTGATACAAATATGGTTAGATTGGGGCAAAGTTGTGACACGATGCTCTTAGTTTTCAGACTAAATGACCTATTTTCAATCATGTAAATTTGCAACATTTCCATAATTTAATGGTACAAATTTTGAAAGGTAGAATGTTTTTAAAGTATGTAAATTTTTCTTCCATTCTTGATTTCTAGCAATTCCCACAATGCTGTCACTTGGTATCCATATTATTAAATAGCACATGTCCTTTCATGTTATATGTAATGTATCTGGTGATAATAGTTATATTTTTCAATTATCACTATTATATTTTCATCAAAATGAATTATGTAATTCTTGTCTTTTAAGAGCGGTTTTAATTTTTCTTCATTCGAATACTTGAAAGGACACTTCACTTCAAGTAAACATTTCTCGCTAACAAACCCATATTATCATTAAAAAATGGTTTCAAGAGAATGTTGAAAGATGATTTGATCATACTAGAAGAAACAATCAGTATTATTTATCTTATATTTTCACATTAATCAAATAATCCTGTAAACATAACCTCAAACATAGCTTTTAAAATCAAAAATATGGATTACAGAATTATTTACATTATCGTAACTATTATTTTTGATATCGGGTAGGTACGATTTATTTACTTTTTAACAATTTCTTCCTTTCAAAAACACTTATGAAACGCTTAAATATTGAAAAATCTACACTCAAATGGAAATTCCTCTAGCAGCAAGTTTTTTTTAGATATTACCTCAAAAACATAGATAAGGTTAGTGGCCTGTGCTTAAAAAGAGTACTTACCACCATTTTCTGTTTTCGGAAATGGTCCAGCGATGTCTAAAGCAATCCTTTCGAAAGGTCTTCCAACATTATATTGTTTCATGGGTGCCTTTCTCTTGCAATGTGGTCCATTACTCGTAGCACAAGTAGTACATTTCTTACACCATCATAGGAGCTGTTCATCCATTAAAACCTTTGACGGACTCGCCGAAAGGGTTTTTTCACTACCAGATGACCTCCCGATGGACTGTCGTGTAACTTTCTCAGTACCTCTGCTACTTTTATTCTCGGGATAACTATCTGTCTTCTCATCTCGGAACCTTAATCGTTTTCAAGGAATATTTTCAACATCCCTTCTTCCAGGACAAGGGAGTCCCACTGAGCCCAATATGACTTGAATATCGGTGAAAATCTTGACACTTCTTGCCAGGTAGGTCGCCGATTTTCTTCCTTCCATTACCGAATCTTCTTTAGGTGAGGATTATTCTCCCGATCTTCTCTGATCCTGGTGGGTAACCATTCTTCGTTGACAACCGCTGCAACTTCTTTAGATTTCGACTTGTTGCAGTGAGAATAGTCTACAGGGCATGACCGTCTAGACAGAGAGTCGGATTTTCGGCGATTCATACCAGCTCGATGTTCACCCCTGTCACCCCTTCTTGGGTTGCAGGTGTCGTAGGACGCTTACACGAACTGCGTACATGCTCTAGCTCGCCACAATTACAACACCTGCTATTTTCGGCCTCCTGTCTACCATACCTTTCAACAAGTTGACGATCTGGTCAAGTCTGTCATCGTCACCTTCTTTCTGCATGGTCCTGCCTTTGCTGTATTTCGAAGCCATCGTCATACTATTCGGGCAAGATCCAGTTCATACTCTTGAAGGTTTTCGTCACGTTTCCGCCTTCGGTTCTTCAGCTGGAATTGGTACAAATGTTCTAGATATTCGTGGCCATATCGCATGTCCTACCTTCTCTTCAGCTGCTATAAGTAATCCGTCATCCTTCAAGTGGTATCGTCTGAAGTACATCTAATGTATATCCCTGAAGCGCTATGGTTAAGTTCACTGCTTTCTCCTTATCGGACCAATTATTCATTCTAGCGGTTGCTTAAAACTGTTTTACATAATTGATCCAAGAAGTCTTTCCGTCGAACGTTGGGGTCTTGACATGGGTGAAACTGCAAATGTCTTCTACCTTGCAAGGTTTTATTTGTTCAGTCTTCTTTTCTTCTGCTGGGGTATCTTGTATTCATGAATCTGTTATCTTTCTCTCTAACTCCTTGATTTTTTCGTCCATCGTTGTCATTTTATTCTCCATTTTTTTGTCCATCGTTGTGATTTTATCTTCAATATCCGATTTAAAGAGACGACATTTTATTTTACACGTCAGCGGCAATGTTATTTTTCATTAATAAGATGTCGGCAGAAAGTTTGTCCATGTTAGCAGAAATATCGTTCTTCATAATTAAAATCTTCTCGTCCATGTTAGCAGAAATTGACGAGATTAAGGTGAAATCCTAGTCATTGAATAAAAATGTTTCTGGATCAAAGCCATCATTTTCCAGTGCCACTTTAGTCTCTTAGACACTTTTACGTAGCTATTTATTTATATTACTCCACACCTGACACCAATGTAATGTTTTTCTTATTTATTTAAAAGTTTTTATTGCAACGGGTGGGATAATTTTATACATACGGTATGTCTACTCACTTAATTTATTTATTCACTACACCATTCACTCATTCATATTAACGACACAGTATATTCACTTGCACTAATTTATATAAACACTTCACTACTGTTTATTTACTTAGACTTAATTTATATAAATACTTTACTGTTTATTCATTCACTGTTTATCTCACGAGATCGAATTATCAACTAAACTCTCCCGCTGGCAAGTAGTCTTTATATATTAGGTGTGTTTTACTCCGGAACCTTCTCGATTGCGGCTCACAAGAACAGTCGACCTTCCTGAAAGTCTCAAGATAAGACTAGTCATAAAAAACAATGGTGAACAGTTCGAAGAAATCTCTGCGCCTTCGCTAAAATTTTAACTTCCAAACATAGCTTGAGACACATTCGGATTCAGGGACTACACCAGTGTGCGATTTCGTAACAATATCATAAGCTTCGCTATTAGTTTAAAGTATTACGTATTTTCAAATTACTAACTGTTACAGATTCTAACAATACCAGTTACTAGTAATTATTAGGTTCAAAATATTTACGATAGATGTCGCTAGTAGTACTGAATGGGCTTTTACTTATACAACTTATTTTCTCTCTGTCTTTCCACTCTTGACAATTCAAACAAACGTATCTCTGGATCCGCTGTTTCGATGTTTTGGTTTCTAATATTTCAACTATTTTTGAGCACAGACCAATAACTTTATCTCTGTTTTTGAGGTGATATCAAAACAAAACTAGCTGCCATGAGAATTTCCATTTGAGTGTAGATTTTTGAATATTTAAGCGTTTCATAAGTATTTTTGAAAGGAATAAATTGTTAAAAGTAAGTAAATTGTATCTACCCGATATAAAAAATATGTTGTGATAATGTAAATAATTCGTATTTTTGATTTTAAAAGCTATGTTTGAGGTTATATTCTCTTGAAATCCTTTTTTAATGATAATATGGGTTCGTCAGCGAAAAATGCTTAATTGGAAAGAAGTGTCCTTTCAAGTATTCGAATGAAGAAAAATTAAAACCGCTCTTAAAAGACAAGAATTACATAATTAATTTGGATGAAAATATAATAGTGATCATTGATAAATCTAACTATTATCACCAGATACAAGGTGCATTACATATTACATGAAAGGGCATGTACTATTTAATAATATATATACCAAGTGACAGCATTGTGGGAATTGCTAGAAATCAAGAATGGAAGAAAAATTTACGTTCTACCGTGCACCATTTATATTACCATAATAAAATATTTTCATAATTATAAATTTTTGTTTGTTTCATGCTAAGAAAATTAAATTGTGGAAAAGTTGCAAATTTACATGATTGAAAATAGGCCATTTAGTCTGAAAACTAAGAACATCGTGTCACAACTATGCCTCAATCTAACCATATTTGTATCTAATGGTTACTTTCAAATTTAATTTGACATGTAGGTTCTTTTTTCAACTACATGTGTAAATATATTCAATTTTATCTAAAAACAAATAATATAAACAAAACGTTTCCAAATTTCTTTATTACACAGAGAAATATTTACTTGTAATACAGTGCTTTACAGTTAATAGAAAGAGGAAAGTGAGGTACAGTAAGGAATTTCAATTTAAAATAGCAAATGTTTAAAAAACTTACAAAGCAGCTATAACAACTAACAAAAAATGTAAAGCAAAAGATCTATAATGACAAATAATAATGTATATATTGTAGGGAGATCGATATATACAGTACAACAGCAAACATACAATCAACATGTACAAATTTGCTTCTACCTTGTTTGCAAAGATTGATCATGTGTGTTGTGAGCTGCTTTTTATTCAGGTAGTATTTTTATGTGGAGATTGGAACTAAAACATTTCTCCTTCATTCAAAAAAATAGTTGGCTCATTTTCTTTTTTCCATCTATAAAATGACAGAAACACATATGATTGATCACCTGAATGGTGAATAATTTTTTTGTTTTTATATAATACATTGTTATTCGTATTATTTATTTTAGGGGCACTTGACCTTCTTACAAGAAAATCACACCTGCTAATATAAAATCAAAACAATAATACAGCAGAGAGGCTCATGCATATTGTAGCAATATTTAATGAAGGAAAGAGATTAAATCTTGTACAAAGGGAGTCTTATCAAAGAAGAGTCCAGCTTTTCCATACTACCACAACTGTACCATTAGGCAAAGAACCAATAGTTAAAAAGAGAAAAAGTTCCGCAAATGTAGATATGGGCCAAAAGCTGAAGAACCTTAAAACCCAAAAATTATGAAACAAGAAGTAGTTGGAATAATGCAAAGGTTACAAGTAAGTCAAAATAATTTTAAGTAGGTGTGATTACTTATATTAGTCTAACAGGTATAATAATTGAAAATTTGTTTAGGTAACAGTTAGCCAAAGTGACCGCATACAAGCAGAATTTGTGGGGTAGTTTGGAACCGATGAATATGAAAATCAAAGAAAATGTCTATTTAAAATGTGTGCTTTCAGATCCAAGGGCAATTGAATATACTAATAGGAGCAGATATTACTTTGTTGTGTATGTCTGCGATAACATAGATCTATATATAGAAGACATTGTGATAGATAGAAAACTTCCGAAACTTAAACAATTCTATACAGAATGTATAGCTTCCGAAATAATCAGAAATCAAATAGGAAAAGGGCAGAACTTTATTGACCCCATTATATCAAGCAAGCAATATCAGAATATAAGAAAAAGAAAAGTCTGCTAAGACAGAATCGAGATAATTATGGCAAAAGTATGAATGCGGATACTACTCCGTAAGTACACACAGTAACAAGACTTATTTACAAAAATCTAATTTCTTTTTATTTTCAGAACTGACAATTTCACTAATATGGAACCTGCTGCAACTGCTTCTCAGGTCCATTAATCCTTCATAAAACAGAGTTTCCTGATACTACTCCGTAAGTAAAAATATAACAAGACTTATTTACAAAAATCTAATTTTTTTTTTCATTTTCAGAACTGACAATTTCACTAATATGGGACCTGATATAACTGCCCGCACAGGTTCAAAAATTTTCATATAGCAGTGTTCGCTATAACTATTCTGTAAGTAAAAACTAAAACGAATCCTGATGTTACTGTAACGGATAATTTATAAACTTTTTTTTTCGTTTGAGGATCAAGAAAAAGGAAGATGCTGTTCAGTTGCCATGTATGCATAAAAACAAAGAAAATGTATTCAGTACTTACGTATATCAAATTTGTTATATGGCTTTCAAGATAAAATTGATTATTCGTATACTTTTGCTGAATTGGGAGTTAGATAAAAAAATTTGTAAGTGAACATTATTTATTTAAAGAAAGTATGTAAATAATATTATTCCAGTCTTTATTACTACATGGATCAATACTTCAATATGTCGATGGGGGTCACCACCCTTTTGTGAGTAGAGAATCGTAAAAAATGGATATTTTAATAAACGTTTTTGTTATGAGGAGTAATAGTAGAGAAAATGGGAGATGAACTTCAGTTACCATGTATTAATAAATATGAAGACAAATACATTCAATTTGTAATAATTTATTAATCTTTTTATAAAATATTTTTTATTTGTTTCGGTTCAATAAAATATACACCACGGACATGTCTATTTATTGCTATAATAAACATTTTTATAGTTTACCTAATTAATTAGCATTTCTTTGTTACAATTCATTTGTATGATTAAGATGGGTCAGTGGAAAATCAGAAATTCTGTATTATAATAAAAATAAAAACTACCTACTCACTTACTATGTACTTCAAATTTGTAATATTACAATTAAACAAACATATTGCCTAAACGAATTGTTTTCAAAAAAGAAAACACTTCTGCTATAATTTACTTCAATAATCGAGAAAATTCAATGGAAAAACAGGCATGTCCATTTATTACAAACTGGAGGACAATACAAAAAATATATATAACATTTCGATACAAAACCTGGAAAAATTGAAGATCAAAAATATACATAATTATTCCTGCGTTTCGAAAATAAAAGAATACATATTGTATTACGTATTGAATACGATACGAAATGTCTATTTTGTTCAATTAGTTACTATTACCCATGTCGTTTTTCTCACTAACTCGGGAGGCCGATATATGTATGCAGATGCAACCTGTGGCTATGTACAGGTCCCCGGAAGAACCAACAGGCCCCGATATGGGGTCAATAAATATAAGGCATTTGTGGAATCGATAGCAACAGCTAAAAATATTTGTAGTTTATTTTACATCTAGGCTACACTAAACACAATACTTGTGGGGAGCACATGTGGAGTAAATATAAACAGCATTAACGAAGCACAAATTCACTTATTCAACATGAAAATAATTTTATTGTAACCACCACCAATACATACTAGCAAACTATAAATTTGGAATATTTTTATGGACACAAAACACATGACCACTACATTTTACCGTCGTTATCTGTCATTGAAGTTCCATACCGCTCCATCCATCAAGACGGTGGAACGGTTGAACTAAAGTAGAAAGTTGTTCGTTTGCAAAATTTTTCGGGCAACAAATCTCAAAAAAAAAATGATTTGAGATTTCATATTTTCAGAATCGAATTCTCTAGGCTTCCTTTTAGGGATCAGATTTTGGCGTTCGAATCGGTGACCACAAATTGACAAAACTGTCAAAATTACACCATCACTTATGGGATATATCTTTTTAATAACAATATAAAACCCCTGATCCCCAAGACAAAGGTCCAAGTTTTATTGTGTTAAAATTACAACACTTAATTTCACTGCGTACCTTAGATTTGATGTTTACAAAATGGCCTAAATTTTGTCGCAAGTCATGGGTGCCAAATGTTTTGTGGTTCCAAAATGTGACGCCCCTCTTAAGTATAAAACTCGATCTCCTAGTATACTTATTCTTTATAGCATCTTCGCTTAGAATATAGATATTGAGATGCGGTTTTTACCATTTTGTTTTTCAAATTCCATCCTCTTTCAAATATAGCATCGCGTTTGAAAATTCCCAAAGACAATAACATAATATTTTATTAGGCTTTGATTTTCCTTTCAAATTATACGAAGTTTGTCAAAATTCATAAAGCGGAACAAAAGTTATAACAGCTTTATTAAGTCAGCTTTCGCACTAACCCCTACCAGTTACTTTACAAAATAGGGAAAATGTATCGGATCAAACTTACGTAAAATGATCTAATGATTACGAATATTTAAATTTTGTGGTACTATAACGGTACATTTATTACACAAAAATGATGTTTATGTGTTATTATTGTGAACTACACTCTCTAGCGGTGGAGTAGAAAACTCGAAAATAATTTCCAGCAGCTTCTCGCATGCGATTTTATAATACATATTTTTTTTCTCTAAGCTGTACGATGAATAGTTTGGGTGATACAGCGGATTACCTCTCTTAATCAGACACCCGGTACTTTTTATTTTGTTGTAGACACTTTTTTGGTATTTTAATTGATTATGTTATGTTAATTTCACCATTATCAAGTTTAGTTGATTTCTTGTCAGAGGATATCGTTTCTCGTTTAAATATAGTAGTTTGAGATAATTCTCATTTTTAAATTAAATTTCTAGTTTCGTCTTTTATACGTTTTATTTCGCTAGAGTATTTTGTGAGTGTCGGCGTTCCTATTATATCTAGAGCGACGTGCTTTGTCGTTTACAATATTTCGAGTACCTTCCCAATCACCTTTTTACTTTTTCGCCCAACCTATCTAATATGCGAGAAAAGTATTGGTTTACCCCAAAAAAAGTTGGAAACTTGAAAATTTTTTTTGAGTTATTTCACGTTTTCCATCAACAACAACCCAAAAATAAACGGTTTTAAAGATTAAAACTAACTTTTCCGCATCTGCGATCCTGAACAATATTCTATCATAAAATTGTTACTTGTATACACTTCGGGGTATGTATGGTGCTAACAAACCGAAATTTCTCCAAAAATAACCAAAAATTTAGTATATCTGGATTTATAGGACCCGCTGTACTCGCTCCAGTCAACTGAAAATCAATAGGGTACATCTGTGAGACACTTTTAACAATATTCAATCATGAAATTGATCAATCGTATACTCTCTGGAGACTGTATTGTGCTAACAAACTGAAAATTCTCCAAAAATGACAAAAACCTGGTACTTCAAGTACCATAGCACCCGTTGTATTGGCTTTAGTGAGCTGAATATCAATAGTGTTCATCTTTGAAACGCTCTGAATAATATTCAATCATAAAACTGATTACTAATATATACTCCGGAGGCAGTATCGTGCTAACAAACTGAAACTTCTCCAAAAATGACAAAAATATCATACTTAAAGTACTGTAGCACCTGTTGTATTGGCTCTGGTGAGCTGAAAATCAATAGGGTTCATCAGTGAGATGTCCTTAACAATATTCAATCATAAAATTGGTGACTTGTTGAACTCCGGAGGCTGTATCGTGCTAACCAACTGAAATTTCGCAAAAAATTACAAAATGTCGTACTTCAAGTACCATAGCACCCGTTGTACTGGCTCAGGTGAACTGAAAATCAATAGGGTTTATCTGTGACATCTCCTTAACAATATTCAATCATGAAATTGCTGACTTATTGCACTCCGGAGGCTGTATCGTGCTAACAAGAATTGTAAGGAAAAGTGGCCGACGACAACGACGACGACGACGACGACGACGACATACACACAGGATTTTTTTTCTAAAAACCGTTTTTTCGTGTTGTTGTTGATGGAAAACGTAAAGATAACTCACAAAAAATTTCAAAATTCCAACTTTTTTTGAGGGTAAACCAATACTTTTCTCGCATATTGAAAGGTTGGGCGGAAAAGTAAAACGGTTTTTAGAAAAAAAATCCTGTGTGTATGTCGTCGTCGTCGTCGTCGTTGTCGTCGGCCACTTTTCGTTACATGTCTTGTTAGTACGATACAGCCTCCGGAGTGCAACAAAGTCACCTATTTTATGATTATATATTGTTAAGGACATGTCACAGATGTACCCTATTGATTTTCAGCTCACCAGAGTCAGCACAACGGGTGCTATGCTACTAGAAGTACGACATTTTAGTAATTTTTTGAGAAATTTCAGTATGTTATCACGATACAGCCTTCGGAGTTCATCATACCAATTTTATGATTGAATATTATTAAGGACACTTTACAGATGAACTCTATTGATTTTCAGCTCACCAGAGCCAGTACAACAGGTGCTATAGTACTTTAAGTACGATATTTTTGTAATTTTTGGAGAAATTTAAGTTTGTTAGCACGATACAGCCTCCGGAGTATATACAAGTGACTAGTTTTATGATTGGATATTATTCAGAGCGGCTTAAAGATGAATCCTATTGATATTCAGCGCACTAAAGCCAGTACACCGGGTTCTATGGTACTCGAAGTACCAAATTTTTGTCATTTTTGGAGAATTTTCAGTTTGTTAGCAAGATACAGCCTCCAGAGTGTATACAAGTGACCAATTTTATGACTGAATATTGTTCAAGGTGTCTCACAGATGTACCCTATTGATTTTCAGCTGACTAGAGCGAGTACAGCGGATCCTATGGGCAAGGACGAGTTGTCTCCCGTCTTGAGCAGGTAGTTTTTTTATAGGTCGAATTGTCTCCCATCATAGGTCGAGTTGTCTCCCAAGGTAATATACATTAAAAGGTATTAATTTTCACAAAGTACACCGTTGTTGCCAAATCAAAATTTTTATTTTTAAAAGTACGTTGATCTATTGATACCTTTTTCTTTTTGTAAAATGTCTCTCAGGATATGAGAATCATTTAACTACCTTGAAATAGAAAAGTAAGAAAATAATCCTTACATTAAACATTAAAAGAATGTTAAGTTAATCCATCAACATTTTACAAATCCAAAAACAGGTAGGTACCATTAATTTCACATTATCGTTTGAAAGTACTTTCCCTCCTTCGCCTTATAAAGGGTGGTATTAAAAATAGTAAACCATATTTCGCATATTCTTCACAAGTTTCAGAGGTTGTAAAGTTTGTTTACGAAGTTGTTGAATAGTTAAAAGTGGTACAGTGAAACTATACGTATAATGGAGGCTACAATAATTAAAAGTGAAAAAGGCAAAGATTTGTTAGTGATCGATGGGTTTAAATTTTCATTCCACAAGTTATTAGCAAGAGACACTCTAAAAAGATGGCTTTGTGCGTCCAGGAAAACGCAGTGCAAAGCTTTTGTTAAAACAAAATTGGACCGTCCAGAAGTGATCGAATCTTCTTTAAACCACAACCATGAGAAATTATCAGAAGAACTTCTAAATAGGCAGACTCTAAGCAATGCTGTAAAAATTAAAGCGATAGAAGATATTTCGGCAAAACCAATGGGCCTAATTAGAAAGGAGGTAAGAGAATCCCATTGTGAAACTATTACTACTCATGACGTTGAAAGGATGAGAAAAAATATGTATACTGCTAGGTCCAAAATTGCATCAAAACTTCCAACTAATATAGTTGAATTTCATAGTTTATTAAATTCTGTTACTTTAAAAACTAATAGGGACGAATATTTTATTCTTAAAAATGATGAAATAAATAATATAGTCATGTTTTCATGTAAAACAAATATTATTGCTCTAAAAGAAATATGTTGATGGCACTTTCGATTATTGCCCTAAATTTTTTTTACAATTGTTTACCATTCATGGCTTTAAAAATAATCATTATATTCCTTTGGTTTTCTTTCTTCTAAAAAATAAAAATACAGTATCGTATAAATTAGCTTTACAATATTTAAAAGAAATATATCTATCTACAACAGGTCACGACTTTCTTCCAAAAACTATAACTTCAGATTTTGAATCAGCAATACACAAAGCAATTCGCGAAATTTTTCCAAAAACAGAAATTAAGGGATGTCTATTTCACCTAGGTCAAAGTTGGTATAGAAAAATTCAAAGTTTAGGACTTTCTACCGAGTATCAGTTAAAAGACAATTTAGAAACAGATATAACTAAATACCTTACTTATATTTTTGGTTTACCATTCCTTAAAGCAGAAGACGATGGCGATTGCTTTGTTCTTGATCTCATTGCAATTCAACCAGATGATGAGAGGGTGATTAAATTTAATGACTATTTAGTTGAAACTTACATAGATGAAATTTCTACCTTTCCTCCTAACATTTGGGCTGAAAACTCTTCTTCTTTAAAAAGGACAACAAACGCATGCGAATCTTTTCATTCGCGTTGTAATGCTTCATTTTATAATACACACCCAAATTTTAACCAGTTTATAAAAGTTCTTCTAGATTTTCAAATAGATACCTATATTAAGCTTCAAAGTATTGATACCGTGGTCAAAGTATATGATCGAAAAGTATTAATGAAAAAAAAGTTTTTGGAAGATAATTTAGAAAAATTACAAGACGGCGGGATTACCAATTTTCAATTTTTAAAAAATATTTCTTTTAAATGCAGAATCTTATTTGTATTATAAGTGTGTAGAGTGAAAAAGTTTTTATATCATTTTTGTAAATATTATTGTCTTGAAATATATAAGTATATATATATATATATATATATATATATATATATATATATATATATATATGTATATATAAGTAAACCATCGTATATTTTCCTTTGTTTTATTATAATAAAATAATTATAATTTCCTACGTACTGTTTTATTTTAACAAAATTAGGAAATACCATTCCAAATATTTCGTCAAGATATAAGTAAGATCGATTTGGCAACAACGTTTAGATTTTAAGGTATTATAAGTACTTATGCTAATTACGGATTAAAATCATCCGGGAGACAATTCGACCGTCACCTTTTTGAGAGCAGGTAATATTTTTATTTTGGGAGACAATTCGACTCCGCCGGGATCCTATAAATCCAGATTACATTTTTGGTTATTTTTGGACAAATTTCGGTTTGTTAGCACGATACATCCGTTGAAGTGTATACAAGTGACAATTTTATGACAGAATATTATTCAGGGCCACAGATGCGGGAATAGTATATTAAGGTATAAGTGGATAAAGAGGTCTTTCAAAACACGCGCGATTTTTCGAGCACGACGGCGCAGCCGAGTGCTCGAAATAGAGCAAGTGTTTGAAAGACCAGTTATCCACGAATACTTTACGCTATTTTTTTTTATTGGTGCACTTTGGAATCATAAAATATTATTATTATATTATTACTACAAAAAAATGGAAGTCCATCCTCGATGCCCAGCCAAGTTTCGTGAACGTCTAATAGTATTTATTTTTATTTGACGTTACGGGCTGTCAGATCAATAATAAAAAAGTTTCTTTATTTATATTTAAAGGGAAACAATGTATATATGAATATATAAATACATTTTGCAGAAAAAAGCAAATAAGACATTGGTTTCCAATGATAATATACAATTTAAAAACTAATAGAAAAAGTTGTCATTGATACTTACGTTTCTCAAGTTGTTGTTGTTACCATGGGGACTTTAAAAAACGCGCGTGTTTGAAAGTTCGATTTAAACACGCTGACGCGTGCTCTAAAAAGGTAATATGCGGCATCAATAAAAAAAATTTAGCTCTAATCTTTAGAACAGTTTATTTTCAAATAGTTTTATGCGATATGGAGGTTAATAATCGTTTTAGTTTGTGTCTTTTTTCCATTTTATGTTTGAACGTACCTTTCTTTTTGTGTTTCCTGGGAGAGGTTTTCACTGTAACTAGGTATATGTTTATTTGCAAGTACATTACTACTTTTCCGCCCAACCTATCTAATATGCGAGAAAAGTATTGGTTTACCCCAAAAAAAAGTTGGAATTTTGAAATTTTTTTTTAAGTTATACTTACGTTTTCTATCAACAACAACACGAAAAAACGGTTTTCAGAAAAAAATTCTGTGTGTGTGTCGTCGTCGTCGTTGTCGTCGGCCACTTTTCCTTACATGTCTTGTTAGCACGACACAGCCTCCGGAGTGCAATAAGCCACCAATTTTATGCTGGAATGTTGTTAAGGACATGTCACAGATGAACCTTATTGATTTTTAGCTCACCAGAGATAGTACAACGGGTGCTATGGTACTTGAAGTACGACATTTTGTCATATTTTGAGAAATTTCAGTTTGTTAGCACGATACAGCCTCCGGGGTTCAACAAGACACCAATTTTATGATTGAATATTATTCAGGACATCTCACTGATGAACCTTATTGATTTTCCGGTCACCAGAGCCAATACAACAGGTGCTACAGAACTTTAAGTACGATATTTTTGTCATTTTTTGGAGAAGTTTCAGTTTGTTAGCACGATACAACCTCCGGAGTATATACAAGTGACTAATTTTATGATTGGATATTATTCAGAGCGCCTCAAGATGAACCCTAAAGCTAGTACAACGGGTACTATGGTACTTGAAGTACCAAATTTTAGTCATTTCTGGAGATGATATTGATTTATCGAAACAATTGTCAATTTTTTAGTATTTTCAATAACTTTTACTATACCGTGAATTCTAATTAAAACACTAATAATGAGAATTTTCAGTTTGTTAGCTCGATACAACCTCCGGAGTATATACAAGTGACCAATTTTATGATTGGATATTATTCAGAGCGCCTCAAGATGAACCCTATTGATATTCAGCTCACTAAAGCTAGTGCAACGGGTACTATGGTACCAAATTTTAGTAATTTTTGGAGAATTTTCAGTTTGTTAGCACGATACAGCCTCCAGAGAGTATACGATTGATCAATTTTATGATCGAATATTGTTCAAGATAACTCACAGATGTACCTTATTGATTTTCAGTTGACTAGAGCGATTACAGCGGGTCCTATAAATCCAGATATACTAAATTTTTGGTTATTTTTGGAGAAATTTCGGTTTCTTAGCACGATACATCCCCCGAAGTGTATGTATGTAACAATTTTATGATAGAATATTGTTCAGGGCCACAGATGCGGAAAACTTAGTTTTAATCTTTAAAACCGTTTATTTTTTTTTCAAAGTTCGAAAGATCTAGTTTAATTACATTTAGTTAGTAGATATTTTTCCCTAAGACGCTTAGTGTATTCCGAAGAGTAGGGTGTCCCCGTTGTTGAGGGTGATGGTAGGTTAAGGAGATCAATGAGTGAAGCTCAGTGATTTCAGTAAAACTTGTAATTAACTATAACACATGAGGATTTAACTGTTTTATTTGTACTTGAAATAATTTAACCGTATGGTTCAATTGCTTACAAGAGAATCAGTACTAGTCTTACCTGTTTTTACTAAAAACTACATTACTTTGTATAAAATATCTCTAAAATCGTATACTTACCGGTCAACCTCGATACAATACAAAACACAGCACCGAAGTGTGTGTTGCTAGATATCACCACAGAGACGTTTGCTCGAACCACGTCAAAAATGTACATACGCGATATCATCAGAAACACGCAGTATCTTTTTCTTCAAACTTTGATGGTTATAACTTATTTTATCAAAAAATGTAGATACGAGGTATCTTATCTTAACCACCAATGGGGATTTTCATCTGACCAGTACCTGTAGTTTTGTTTATTGACCGTGACATATAAACGGAAAGTAGCCTCATGGGAAAATGGATATTTGATTAAAAAAATTAGGATTACACTAAAACCAAAAAGTTTAAAAAGTGCAATGATCTCCGCCTGTACCGATATAGGTCTTGTACTTTGCGGTGCTAAAAACAGAATTGTTACATTTTCCTGAACTATTTTTTGGACATGGGACACATTTATAGAATAATGAAAATTCTTCAATTAAAACAAAAGGAATTTTTTTCAATAAAGGAAATCATAGGTACAAAAATAAGAATTACAAAAATAAAACTCATAAAATCGTAAAACGATGTTAGAGCAACTTACCCTTTGTCATTTCCCCATTTTCCATCATCAATATCACTATCACTATTACCGACATTGATAATAATATGATCGACAACTCTATCAACCATATTATCTACGTCCCACATTTTCTTTTCTTCGTTTTCAACATGAGCAATACACTTGTTTTCTGTTGTCACTCCTTCCAATCATTTTTTAAGAAAGCTTTCAACATCGGCTAACTTAAACGTTCCATTTTCCCGTGCCACATCTCCTTTAACTTGTACCCAAATTACTTCAATTGGATTTATCTCATAATGATACGAGGGTAACCTTCATATAGTAATTCCATGGCTCAATGTTAATTCATCTAAAGCAAGTTTCTTATATTTATAGGCATGTATCTTCACAATTTCAAGCAATTCGTTCTTTACATAGCTTTTATGGTAAGGAATGCTTTCATCCCGTAACTATTCTTGAATTTGAGCTTTTTTTCATGCGCTTTTTTCGCAGTGCCGACTGTGGTAAGGAGCATTATATATAACGACGACAGAGCCTGGTTCCAAATTTTCACTGATGCGTCCAAACCACTTCTTGTACACCTCTCCGTTCATCTCTTTATGGTAGTCGCCCGATTTCTTGGACTTAAATATTCATTCATTTAACACAAATCCGCTATCGCTTCCCATATGTGTAATTATCAAACGATGGCCTTTTCCAGATGACATTTTTAAGCCGGTTAACCAGCCTTCAATAGCTGCTTGCCGTTTATTTCATCATGTTTCATCCGTGTAATAAATCTTTCTTCCTTACTTCCGAAACTCGTTAATTTTCCTTAGATATTCTCTTGTCCACAATGCTATCTTAGACCGTTCAATAAGAACACTCTTTCTATTTATTTTCTAATAACTAAAATTCGTACCATGTAAGATTTTCCTTAACGACTCCTTATTCATTTTAGGGATGATTTCGTTTTCACTAACAGCTTCGTTTTTCATAAAGAACCGTATGGACAGTTCTTCGTATAGCATATTTCGCATCTTTGTCGATTTCTATTTTTGTCCGATTGCTCTTCATTTTTGTCCGATTGCTCTTCCTTTTTGGTGCCTCTACTTTCCATGTGCTTTCTATCAGATCTAAACGTGGATGGAATAACAATCCAACAGCTTGTCAGTTTAGGTGATCTTATAGGAGTTTGTTAATGAGATCAGAAGTTAGAAGTGGAGGCGTTGGTAATTGTACACCTTTGAAACAAATTTCCATTTTAGTTGTGTTCGGTAAACCAGCAAAAACAGATCACGTTTGTCTGGTACACAATAGTATTCCTCAATTTGATAAAGATGAAGAGGCAAGGATGACCACAATTTATGATTTATTTGGAAATATATTTAACGTATATAACTATATTGTGAATCCATTTATTTTGTCAACATGTAGTGAACAAATTATATATCACATATATAGCTGGATTTGTTGTTTTACAATTAAGAAACACCTTGAAATGTGAAGCATGTGTTGGAGCATTAACTTGACATAAAGCAAAATTGCTTAATTCTTTGATTATCTATTAAAGTAAAGAAGGATTAACATATCCTTCAAATGGTGTTATACGCATTTGTACAATTTCTGGAAGTGTTTTAAGAATTCTTGAACAAAATATGACACTGGTAAGTGACAGCTTGGATCCAGAAACATTTTTATTCAAAGACGATGCTTCCACTTTAATCTCGTCAATTTCTGCTAATATGGACGAAAAGGTTTCAACTATGAAGAATGATATTTCTGCTAACTTGGACAATATTTCTGCAGATATCTTATTAATGAAAAATTATATTGCTGCTGAAGTTGAAAATAAAATTTCGTCTCTAAAATTAGATATAGAAGGTGACGAAGGTAGACTGAACCCGATTGTCAACTTGTTAAAGAGTATGGAAGACAATAAGCCGAAGAAGATCAAATGCCAGAAGTTTGGGGAGCTATGGCACGTACGCGATTCGTCTAAGCGTCCCAGGGCTCCTGCCACCCAAGAACTCCAATCATAGGGAAAAGAAGACAGGGTCGAACATCGAGTTGGTGTGTCATCGTAATGCCAATTCCTTGTCTACAAGGTCATACCCAGTAGACTATTCTCATTGTAACAGGGTGGAATCTGAGAAAGCTGTAGTTTCAAGAGCTACAGTATTCAACGAAGAATGGTTACCCACCAGGATCAGAGAAGATCAGGAGTATGATCATCATCAAAAGATGATTTGGCAATGGAAGAAAGAAAATCAGTAACCTACCTGGCAAGAAGTTACAAGATTTTCAGTTCCAAGAATTTATGAGCGCATTGAGGGACCAGATAAACTAGATATGGAGTGACTACTGAACAACGACAAGATTTGTTCACACTCACGGAAAACTTTTCACTGGCACACAACATCTCCGTCAGTAACAAACACGCACGAGTGTTGGCAACCGTCTGTCCAAAGTTTGGGTAATTAAAAAGTTGAAGATCAGATTCCAGCCCCTGGCAAGACACTGAGACTCAAATACAATTCGAGATATGTTTTCTACCTGGTAACCAAAAACGAATATCAAGATCGATCCACCTACCGCGATGTGTGGGAAGCGATTCGAAACCTTCGAGACTATGTGTTGGAATCTTACGTGAGGAAACTATTTATGCCTAACATAGAGAACAATCAGTTGGATTGGTAAGTCATCAGGAACATGGTGGAGGTGATTTTCCAAGACAGCGGTGTCCACATATTAATTTGCAGCTATACCCCCCGTTATAGGTACCCGATGAACACGGTGCCCTGTTATTTCCATACCACCGGAAAGTGTAGAAATAGGTTCAGCTGCCGATTTAAACATTCAGTCACGGCTACACAAAAGTCCCAGGAGGAACTTCCTTTTAAGGAGGAGGTCATGTTACGAAACCTCACACTGTGTAGTCATAGAGGCCGACCCAGTCGAATCCGATATCTAAAAGTTAAAATTTTGGCGAGAATGCACGGATTTCTTGGGAAGACAATTTTTTTGTGATTGTTTTAATAGAGGCATTTCTAAGAAGGTCGATTGTTAGTTGGAATCCGCAATCTAAATATTTCAGGAATCTGTATGTTCAGCAACTACCTGCGAACCGTGAGTGCAGTCTACATTTTAATCAAGTCGTGAGCAGAACATGTGAACAAAAAAAGTGAACTGAGCTTAATATAAATTGTGAACAGTGTGTTTAATGTAAATTAGTATTAAGTGTACATAAATTAAGTATAAGCGAATAGTTAAGTGTATAAATAAATTAAGCAAGTAGATATACCGTGTGTATAAATTTATCCCACCCGTTTTGATGAAAACTATGTAAATAAATACGAAAAACATTACATTATATACGAGTATTTCTGAAACGAATTGGTATTTTTCCATCAATTTTGAAAAATTTCGATACATTTATGTGCATAAACCGAGATTCTCTTCTATATCATCCTTCTACTCCACTATTTCCAATCTTAGAATATTAGGTCTATTTTTCCCTTATTAAGTACTACTAGTACTTTCATTCTCGTGGTCAAAACCCTGTTAAATTTTTTTCCAGAAACGACTTTTCTTTTGTCTGTCGGGCATACTAATATAATAGGACCGTAAATTGGACCATCCTGTACCGCAGCTCTTTGGCGTAATCCCCATAATGTCGATATTCAACTTTTCTTTTAGCATTGCAAACTCGAGAACTAAATTGAAGATATGATACCTGAGAGTATCCGTGACGGTCTAAGTTTTGTTCCCCATCATCTTCTTCAGTATTTCGCGGTTCTTCTTACCATCTAGTTCTCTTCGGTATTTTAAGTGCAGTGAGAAATTATATATTTTTTAGTTATTGTGCCGGCGAAACTCACTCGACTTGCATTTGTTTTTATTGTTATATATGAGCCGCGACGAAGCATCAAAGTGGCTTAAGGCAGTAGTGATTTGTCTTGTTCTTGACTTGTGGTTTTTGTGTTGTTTCTTTTTGAGCGCGTTTTGCGGTCGTTACAGGATTGTCTTAATCGATTTTCGAACTTAAAAAATTACGAGCTCTTGAAATATTTAGGAAGATCATAGATCATGCAGTGTTATCATGTAAGTTTATTCATCAGCGTATTTTACAATATAATATGTTGCAGTAGTAAATATTTCTTATGCCTGATTTTGATTACCTATTTCTAATTATGGAAATAAACGTACTTTGAACTAGGAAAGTTTCAAATTTTAATTTAGTTCCTGTTTTTGTTTTTAAGTCTGAGTATTAGGTATATAAATGGAATATTTGTAATGGTTTTGATTTTTGTATAATGAAATTATTTGATATATTTTATTATGATTGAAATATTACAAGAATATTTTGTTTATAAATTAATTTGTATAAACTCTTATCAATCAGGGTAGAGTTCCCAACACTATTCTATATAATCAATTATTCCTAACTATTAATTCAAGTTATTATTATCAAAACTTTTACAAAAATATTTCTATAAAATACCTGTATACCTTTTAAATAAGTTTAACAGTTGTTTTTATGTTATAGGCTAAATAGAATTTATTTCAAAACTTCAAAAACTCATTTCAGTTTTCGATTTCAATCTACTAATTATATTTTCAAACTTCAAAACAGCCAAAATTTTTTTTCCCTGCAAAATCAATAGATTTTTCCTTTCAATTTTTTATATTGTTTTGATTATTTTTTGACGTTGCTTAAAACCAATGAAATGCTTCTTTAGTTGTCACAAGGGTAAGTTTCAACCAATTATGTCATTATTATAGTGGGAATAAATCTCTTGTGATTATTCTCGGGAATAATCACTGTGGCTTTTATTTGCCTAGCAAGTGTCAGATAGTTGTCAAAATAATTACCTAATTGTGTCAACGCGATATATAAAATGGGTGAAAATGATCGGTTTAGTACCTTTTCTGATGCAGAAATAACAAAAAAGATTTTAGAAACTACTTCGAAAAATACTCTAATAAGTAATCAGTCTATATGGAGACAATGTAAGACCTTCACCAAAGAAAGAGATTGTATTCTGGATCAATCTACTTCAACAGCTACTCTGGCATTGACTTTGAAAGATTGGGGTTATAACATGAAAAAAAAAGACGGAAATGATTATAAAGAAGCAGTAATAAAGACAATGTGGAATAAAACGGCAAAACTAGTTCAAGAACTTTACTTAAATAAGTATAACAGGTCTTTTGATCCTTTCCATGATATAAAATTCAAAAATGCTCGGAATGCAAGAAGAAAATTTTTACAAAAACATCCTGAGAAGCACAAACAAAGTTCTTTGGCACTTTCTAATACAGAATTGTTGTAAATTTTTAACTATTGGGACGAAGATACACCTTGTGGATTGCAAAGAAAGTTTTTTCACGTTGCATCGTATGAAATAGCTTGGAGGGGAGGAGAAGCTACGAAATGTTTAGTTCATTCTTTTAAAAAAGAAACCGACATAATAAGATTAAATACTGGTTGCATTGAATACAATCCCATCTTTACAAAAAGTGCACAGGGTGGAGCACAAAGGTGCGCTAATAGTAAGTGGTTGACTCCAAACATAAATAACCCAGATATTTGCCCTGTTCGTCTTTTTGAAAAACTAATGGGTAAACGTGAAGAAAATATTAAAACCGAACGCTTGTTTCTTACTCCAAATCCGGCTTGGCAAACTCATGGTTCTTGGTATAAAAACGTTCCTGTGGGAATAACTTCCATTTCAAAGTGGATGAAAGAATCCGCAGAAAAAGTAGGTCTAGACACAAAAAATAACTAACCATTCTGCCAGATGAAGTGCAGTAAGTAACCTTTCAAAAGCTGGTGTAGGAGAACAAGAACTAATCAAGGTCACTGGTCATAATTCTGCAAGTTCGATTAAACCATACTTACAATTGAACCAAGAACATCATTCAAATATAATAAATAATCTTAGAGAAAATACACAGGGGGAAACACTTTATATAACAAGCAATTCCAAATCCTCAATAAATAATGAGTCTCGAAATATTTTTAATAATTACGTTTTTCATTGTACTAATTTAAATTGTTAATTCTTCTAATATATTCACAATGTGCATTTTTCAATAATTTTATGATAGTTTTATTGATCTTTTTTATTGTAAAAATTTGTGAATCAAAAAATAATCTAGTCAAATATAACTCGCGAGTTCCATAAATTAGAAAATAATTTGACAGATTTTGTTCAAACTGGTTGCCATTTAGAAATAGCCACTCGAGCCCTACGGGCTCTCGTGAATATTGCCTGGCAAGAAGTATTCAAAAAATCTGTCAAATTATTTCCAATTTATCCTCACTCTCTTGGTATATTATTACTGACAACCAAATCTTTTACTTTCCTCCAATTAAAATCATATCATCAATCTAAAATTTCATCTGAAAACTCTATGTTCCCTTTCTACATATTTACCTATTTACTTAGTTTAAAAAACTAGAAATAATTAATTTACTTGTTGAAACTCAATTACCATATTTAGCATACTGTATGTTTTAAATTAAATCATTTGTTTGTTATATTCATATTTTTAATGTTAGTTCCTTATATTATTAGGAAAAATAATTTTCGCAACTAAACTTGTGAAGAAATTCAAGCAATCTGGATGTATCGGTGTAGATTAAGATTTATGAGATTATATATATCAAAAATAAAAATTATGCAAAATGATATCTTTACTCAATGGCTTTCGAAATGAAATCAATAAACCTTCTGGTGTACTGTACCGGATCAATGGTTCTAATTCCATCGACGTTCGATCCCTATTTCACAGTCTTGGCCGCTTTCAAATTCGTCGAATTCTTGAGGATTTTCAGCTTCCAAATCGCGTTGTCTCTAATGTTCTGCTCACCCCTCGAATTTTCTCCATAAATCACAATTACAATTTCATTTAAAATATGATACCTTCGCATCATTTAGCATTTTAGCCCAAGCTATGCCTTGCTTCATTCCATGGAAGAATACTACGGTCAATAATTTCCAAGTAACTGGAACATTCTAATCTAATCGATTTCTTCGAATCTCCAAGGATCTGCAAGTATTAAATGTTTCACGCAAAACTTTTGCAGCTAAATAACATTGTGCCCTAAAAGAATAAATCTTTACAATTGCATTTGGCCATTCTTCTATAGAGTCTACCATTTGCTGTTCTGCTTCTTGGCAGTTGATATTAAATTTTGATGTCGACGATCTACCAAAAACTAATAAATCAATCGCATACACAAGCCTGTTTTTAGAGAGTTCGTCAAAGTTGAGAATCCAAAAACATAAACCAGCTGCAAATCCGTGTAGCATAACCAGCAGTATATTATGAGATTCTTCATTTAAGGTTATCGTCCATATTTTATCATCTCTACCTACTGTGCTTATAATAGGTACAAACCATGTTCGATAAGCAGTTTTCAATGCATTTAATATCTTCTTTTCAACTTGAATCAACTTTGATTCTGAAAATTTTGTCCAGTATCCTTATCTCCCGGTTTTCAAGTCAATTTCCGTCATTTTAGTTTTCATTTGTAGATTTTAGTCTTTCCAACTGGTTAATATAATTTTATATGACATTCAGATACGAGGCAATTTTCTTTATGTAAGATATAATGTTATATTGATAATCGTTAAATGTACTGTTATCTTCATATATGAATCATGATGTTTTACTCGAAAATGTTTTTTTTAGCTTCGAAAGACCCGGGCTTACTCTGACAACCCATTTGCTTAAAATAATTAACGGTCTCATTTATCCCCCCTACTTAAGACATCACTTCATATATATATATATATATATATATATATATATATATATATATATATATATATATATATATATATATATTGTTACGAAACAGCACCCTGGTATAGTCCCTAAAACCGACTCTGTCTAAGCCAGGTATAAAAGTTAAAATTATGGTGGATACGCACGGTTTTTTTATAGCTGTTTACGACTTATCTTATGTAAACATTGTTTTTGTGACCAGAGTTATCTAGAAAAGGCCGGAATTAATTGTGACTGTGTAAGCCGGAGCCCAGAATTTACTAGTAAAAACTGCTTTAATATATAAGGGACTGATCAGGCAGAGTTAGGGGAGTTGATAATTTGACATCGTGAGATAAACAAATAAATAAGTGAATTAGTGAACTGTTTATATAAATTAGTTTAAGTGAATGTACTGTATATATAAATTAAGTATTAGTGATTAGTTTAGTGTTTAAATAAATTAGTGAGTAACCATACCGTGTGTTTAAAGTTTATCCCACCCGTTTATTGTTTACATAAATTAGAATAACATTACATTGGTGTCAGGTGTGGGGTAATATAAATAAATTGCTCCGTGAAAATGGCCAAGAGATTAAGGGATCTGAAAGTGGCGGAATTAAGAGCAGAATTAGAAGATCGTGAGTTGGAAACGTCCGGTAAGAAAAGTGAATTAGTAGAAAGACTTAAAGTGGCACTGGTAAATGACGGCTTTGATCCAGAAACCGTTTTATTGAATGACGAGGCTTCCACCTTAATCTCGTCAATCTCTGCTATGGAAGAGAAGATTTCAACGAATGTGAAAAGCGATATTTCGGCTATAAAGAACGATATTTCTGCTATGAAGATCGACATTTCTGTTAATATGGACGAGAAGATTTCTACTTTGAAGAACGATATATCTGCCGATATCTTATTAATGAAAAACGACATTGCCGCTGACGTTGAAAATTAAATGTCGTCTCTAAAATCTGAAATCGAGAATAAAATGTCAACGATGGACGAGAAAATCGAGAATAAGATTACAACGATAGACGAGAAAATCAATGAGTTAGAAGAAAAGATTGCCGATTCAAGAACGCGAGGCACGCCAGAGGAAGAAAAAAAGACCGAGCAAACGAAACCTTGCAAGCCAGAAACACTACCTAAGTTTGAAGACATTGGCAGTTTTACCCGAGTCAAGGCCCCAACGTTCGATGGAAAAACGTCGTGGACCAATTATGTGAAACAATTTGAAGCAGCCGCTAGAGTGAATAATTGGTCCGATAGAGAGAAGGCAGTGAACTTAACTATCGCGCTTCGCGGAGATGCCTTAGATGTACTCCAGACGATACCTTTGGAAGAAACGGATGACTTCGAGCAGCTGAAGAAGAGGTTGGACATGCGATATGGTCATGAACATTTGGAACCGTTGTACAGATTCCAGCTGAAGAACCGAAGGCGGAAACGTGACGAAACCCTTCAAGAGTATGAAATGGATATTGCCCGACTAGTCCGATTTGCTTATCCATCCGCACCAGAGAACATGATGGAATGTTTAGGCATCCAGGCTTTTATTGACGGCTTGTGTGACCACGATATGGAGAAGACGCTTCGATTAGCCCATCCTAAAACATTGGTCGATGCATTGACTGCTGCTCTTGAATATGAAGCATCCACGATGGCTTCGGGATACAACAAAGATATGACCATACAGGAAGAAGGTAACGATGACAGACTTGACCAGATCGTCAACTTGTTGAAAGGTACGGTAGACAAGAAGCCGAGGAAAATCAGGTGCTGTAATTGTGGCGAGCTAGAGCATGGACGCAGTTCGTGTAAGCGTCCTACGACTCCTGTAAAACAAGAACCTCTTAAATGCAAAGCAGCCAAGAAAAGCTCGCGGTACAACAAAGATAGAACCATGCAGGAAGAAGATAACGATGACAAATTTGATCAGATCGTCAACTTGTTGAAAGGTATGGCAGACAAGAGGCTGAAGAAGATCAAATGCCGGAAGTGTCGCGAGCTAGAGCACGTATGCAGTCCGTCTAAGCTCCCCAAGACTCCTGTAACCCAAGAACTCCAGACACAGGGGAAATCAGACAGGGGCGAACATCCAGCTAATGTGAATCACCAAAAAGCCAACTCCTTACCTAGACGGTCATACCCTGTAGACTATTCACAATGCAACAAGTCGAAATCTAAGGAAGTTGCAGTTTCAAGAATTACAGTAGTCAATGAACAATGTTCACCCACCAGGATCAGAGAATATCAGGAGAATGATCCTCATCTGAAGATGATCCGGCAATGGAAGGAAGAAATTCGGCGACCTACCTGGCAAGAAGTGTCAGTATTTTCACCGACACTCAGGGCATATTGGGTTCAGTGGGACTCCCTTGTCCTGGAAGAAGGGTTGTTGAAAAGAGTCCTTGAAAACGATGATGGTTCTGAGATGAGGAGACGCTAGTTATGCCGAGAACAAGAGTAGCTGAGGTACTGAAGAAGTTACACGACAGTCCATCGGGAGGTCATCTGGGAGTGAAGAAAACCCTTCAGCGAGTCCGTGAAAGGTTTTATTGGATGACCAGCTCCGACGATGTGAAGGACTGGTGTAAGAAATGTACGACTTGTGCTACGAGTAATGGACCACATCGCAAGAGAAAGGCACCTATGAAACAGTACAATGTTGGAAGCCCTTTCGAAAGGATTGCTTTAGACATCGCTGGACCATTTCCGACAACAGAAAATGGTAGCAAATACATACTGGTTATAATGGATTATTTCACAAAATGGGTGGAAATTTACGCTATTCCCAACCAAGAGGCCACAACTGTAGCAGATGTATTGGTGAAAGAATTTATCAGCCGATATGTAGTGCCCTTGGAAGTCAACAGCGACCAGGGAAGAAATTTCGAAAGTCATCTATTCCAGGAGATTTGCGAGAAGCTGGGAATGAAGAAGACCAGGACAACAGCATTACATCCACAGTCAGATGGAATGGTCGAGAGAATGAACAGGAGAATTGGAAAATACCTGTCCAAAGTAGTATCCAGCCATCAGAGAGATTGGGACCAGTATCTTTCCCTATTCGCATTGGCTTATCGATCTGCCGTCAATTAGTCCACGGGTGAAACACCGGCGAAAATCCTGTTTGGAGGTGAAATTAGGCTTCCTTGTGACCTGGAATTTGGCTGCCGGCCTGGAGAAGATCTAGCAGGCGAAGACTACGCAATCCAATTGAGAAGAAGGCTGGACGATATTCATGAATTAGTTCGAACAAATCTTCAATTTGCCAGCGACAGAATGAAAAGTCGGTACGACACGCAGGCCACAGAAGGCGGTTTTAAAGAAGGGGACAAAGTATGGCTACGCAAGCCGGCGAGGAGAAAAGAATTTTCTCCAAAATTACAAAAATCCTGGGAAGGTCCATACTTAATCAAGAAAAGGATCAATGATGTTATATATCGCATAGGCAAGATCCCCAACGGAAAACCAAAAGTAGTTCACCAAAACCGACTAGCGCAATTCGAAGGAGACCATGACCTGGAGGAAGGAGTAAACCTTATTCGAGATGTGTCTGACCCTACCTTCGAGGAATTTATGGGCACGTATGGAGGTACCGGGAAAGCTAGATATGGAGTCACTTCGGAACAACAACAAGATCTGTTCACTCTCCCGGAAGATTATTCACTGGCATACAACATCCCCGCCCGTATCAAGAACGCGCGAGGGTTGGCGACCGTCTTTCGAAAGAAGTTCGGGCAATTAGAAAAACTTGAAGACCAGATTCAAGCCCATGGCAAGACACTGAAAGTGAAACATAATTCTTCTACGTGGTAACTAAAAATGAATTCCAAGATCGATCTACCTACCGCGATGTGTGGGAAGCACTTCGAAACCTTCGAGACCATGTGTTGGAATCCAACGTGAAGAAACTGGCTATACCTAAGATAGCGAGTAACCAGTTGGATTGGCGAATCATCAGGAACATGGTAGAGATTATCTTCCAAGATAACGGTGTCCAGATATTAATTTGCAGCTACAACACCCGTTATCAGTATCCGATAAAGACGGTGCCCTGCTATTTCCATAAGATCGGAAAGTGTAGAAATGGGGCCAGTTGCCGATTCAAACATCCAGTCTCGGCTACACAAAAGTTCCAGGAGGAACTTCTATTTAAGGAGGGGGTAATGTTACGAAACAGCACCCTGGTATAGTCCCTAAGACCGACTCTGTCTAAGCCAGGTATAAAAGTTAAAATTATGGCGGATACGCACTGTTTTTTATAACTGTTTACGACTTATCTTATGTAAACATTGTTTTTGTGACCAGAGTTATCTAGAAAAGGCCAGAATTATATGTAACTGTGTAAGCCGCAGCCCAGAATTTACTAGTAAAAACGGCTTCAATATATAAGGGACTGATCAGGAAGAGTTAGGGGAGTTGATAATTTGACATCGTGAGATAAGCAAATAAATAAGTGAATTAGTGAACTGTTTATATAAATTAGTTTAAGTGAATGTACTGTATATATAAATTAAGTATTAGTGATTAGTTTAGTGTTTAAATAAATTAGTAAGTAGCCATACCGTGTGTTTAAAGTTTATCCCACCCGTTTATTGTTTACATAAATCAGAATAACATTACAATATATATATATATATATATATATATATATATATATATATATATATTGAACTAATCCTCTAGTTTTGTAAATATAATGAAATAAACAAACATAATAAACAAGTCTTATTGTAACGTAAGAAGTGTCAGTAGACACAACCATTAGAATAAACTCAATAAAAAGTCAAAGATTAAAATATAAAAAGATTGAAATATGTATAGATTGGATAATATATTGATGTGAAATTTTGAAAAGGATGAAGAATAGAAATTACAACACTATATTAGCTAATTAAAGAGTAAATATTACCTGTACCAGTAATTCTGATTGGTTGTCAAAGTCATGGAATTCGGAATTGCACTGAACACAGCCATAACAATTTCGGCAGGATGAAATGTCACACAATAGCTTGAAACCTAAAGTAAGAGAAAAGAATAATTAGTCTAACGATAATTTAACATTATTTACATATTATTTTTGTAGTAGCATAAATTTAGAATACCATGTATTCATTCATTCATTGAAAAGGGTTGAAACTAGATGGGAAAGATAGTTGGAACACAGCCCCAAACATATTGAGGAAATGAATATTTATAGGAAGTAAAGTCATGCTAGGGAATTTTTCAATACCAACCTAAATCATTGTTTATAGATTATAGATATAAAATTTAATTACAAAAACAAAAATAATAAGGAGTATATGTATAATAAATATCAAACAAGACGCAAAATTAAATTAGAATCAATTACATATAGGTTAATTAATAATATAGGTTGTAATATTTGTAAAAATAAACATTTTGTAAATTAGCTAAACAAGGTAAATATAAGAAAATGGACTATTGTAAGAGGAAAAAAGGACTTAATTAAAATTCCTTAATACGATAGAGATTTAAATGAATCAGTGTCAATACCCTCCAGGACAATAAATTTATGTTTTTTCAAAATAGTCACTAAAAGACTGGAGAATAACAATTTCTGTGATAAAAAAAAACAAATAAGAGTGCTATGGACTAGTGAAGCTGGGATAGTTGTTGATTTTGAAAAACAAATGAGTGGATTTAGAATGGTGATGAGGGATGCGTCTCTGTAAGATTGCTCTCTGCAAAAATTTTCTTTAAAAAACAGTTAAAAGTTAAAATTATATAAACATTTTATGACAAACTAATCATAAGTGTATCAGATCCTGTGTAAGTACTAAAGAGTGCCGTAGGAGCATATCTCTAAGGAGATATCGGCAAGTTTGGAAGATGTAAGTGCAGCCGGCAGTAATAGCAAGAAAGATAAGGTCTGTGTATTTTGATTAAATCTATTTGGAATTCCAATAAACATTTTAAAGTGTACACTCAAAATTCAATAGAACATTCAATTGATATATATCATATAAAAAGGCCAAAGAACAGTAACATATAATGCATTATAAAATTCATCTATAGAGAATTATAATTTTAAGATAATATTGAAACTCACCTGTTGTAAATTTATCCTCGTAAAATATCACGTACATCATGCGTGCTCAATTCTATTTCATTACTTATTTTCAGCTTTTGCATGCATAACTTTCATCTATCACTTTCTTGTTTTTTAAATACACGTACACATATAGTTTATAAAGTATTACTTATATGTAATTGATTATAAAAACATTTAATAATTATAACCAACAATTTTCATCACAGACACGCTAACAGTGTGTTGAATATAAACGTTGTGTATGGAAGGAAACTTCTTTCTTACATGTATACTGTAGCAGCGCATGCGTTTGGAGATATAGCGCCGACGCAGAAATTATATCATTTTGTTTCCAAGAATGTATGTATGATATAGGGTGGCACAATTCCTTAAGAATAAATGTGCAAAATAAATTAACAGTTACAAAATATTTTATTATGTTCTAATCTGATTAAAAATTGAAATTCATTTATTAAACATATTTACATTAATGTGTTGGTTTTCTTTTATTCTTACATCTATGGTTAAAGTATCAATATCACTATTATCATATTTCAATCGTTTTATTTAATAGATATTATTTCTTTCAGAGGTTGTAATTAAAAGGTAAGATTATGTATATGTATTTCTTCAATCTTAGATTATCATATCCAGAACCCAACGAGAGAAGTTTCTCATGTTCTCCGATAAAATATAAAACTATAATAAAATAAACAAATAATATAATCTGAGCTATCCCTAAAATTATCATAAATTATAATTATCAACAATCAATTATAAATTGTCGGCCCAACGTGAGGCTATTAAAATATCCAATTTATAAATTTTCAATTATAATATATATATATATTGTAATATATTTAATTTTTATTTAATTAATATTTAATCAAGCTCAATTATTTTTATATTTATTTATTTAAAATTATGGGTGCCAGAATTGGTTCGCTTACCACGAATTCCAATTCAAAATAATATATATGTTTTTTAAAAAATTGTAAATTTGTTTTATATTCTTGTTACCATATCTCAGGAATGGATTCGGCACTTGACGCTTGCCAGTAACAGGAAGCTATAGGTAAGATATCAAAGAAAATACAAGACGAACATAGACAAACGATTTAATTAAAATGTGGATAAAAGAAATAACGGATTCTTTGTCACTTAACGAATTAAACAATACATATCTACGAATTCAATGAAGAACTAGCGAAAACCTTCGCATAAAATGATGCATACTAGTTATAAATTTATTTGCAACAAATACAACAAGTAAATTGCGCTCAAATTATCAAACGTGTGCGTTGAATGTACATTCGTAGCGTTTTCAACCCCAACTTTTGCTATTATAAATATAATCTGTGGTGGGTATAATTTAGTTTGCAAAGATAAAGAAGAACGTGACGTGTTTAAGAATTATTATTATGATTTATTGTATGAATTTGGTAAGTACTTATTTTAATAAGAAATTAGTGTTTCGTGTCCGATATATTAGTGGAGATTGAAATGTTCAAAACTAATATTTAACTAAGAAAATTGATATCAACAGTAACATAACCTAACATGTAAATATATCTGTGAATGTTTTTTTTATAGGAGAAGTTTCATATATTCACGAGAAATAGTGTTCATAGTTGGTTCTTCATGACCCTGGATATGATGCATGTGAAGGAAATGATCGACTACGATCGAATAAACCGGAACTCAGGATGTGAAAAATGATGAAATGTGAATTATTTCACCAGTTGAATACCACAATTAGTGGCAAGATGTATGAATAGTCGTCGAAACTATACTAATAAGGTAATTGTTCAATCTTACCAAGTCTAGACGATAGCACAATTATTTTCACTTATTTGTTTAAATACGAATTATGTTTTTAGTTAGTTTACTTTTAAAACTTTGTTGAACACTTTGGTCAACGTTTCAATATGATTTTGTTAAATTATCTTAACTTTTAAACAAATTTGGAGAAGAAAAATTTCACGCGTCCTCCCAAGCTTAGAATCAACAACTTTTAACTGTTTTCCTTTTGTTTCTCATTGTTCGTTTGTTGCTAAATAAATAATTGTTTTTATTAAATCAAAACATCCATTTCTGTGTTATTGTAGATAAATTCACTGTGTTTATTTACACTTCTGTAATCACTCCGAATCACTCTACCCGAACTATTGAAAGAACGTTAATTTCCGCGTTGATATTTTGGTTTGACATTTCATATAAAATAATTGGGAAGTTTATGCTGTATACAGGGTTTCTGAAAGTGTTTACAAAATATAAAAATATAATAGCTGAATTTTGTTTCAAAATTCACGTGATTCTATATACCGTGACTATTATAATTATATACAAAATATGTTTGACGTAATTTACTTGTCATTGTTATTTTTTTATATACCTTGAAATATACTTTAAAAATAATTACTAAATTAAATAGTAATCTCTTAAATCATTTTATTAATTGTATATTATTCGTAAATATTTCTTAACGTCTTTAAGCTATGTCTTTATGAATTATCTCCTTTTATTGAATATTTACTAGGATTCACATTATTCGAATGATGCTAATTGGTTTAATTTAACCTGGTAGATATGTTTCACTTTAATATATATAGTGCATGACATATGAACAACAAGCTAATGAGCCAGAAACATACATGTCTGCGGTTACCACACTCTTTTCAGTAGCCCCTTTTTCTATTTCCGTGCAATACCCACTAATCTCTTTTGCTCGTTATATATATATATATATATATATATATATATATATATATATATATATTGAACTTATCGTAAGAGGCAGTGAGGGGAATGGAACACAAAAGTATGAAATTTGCAACCTTGCAGAGTGGCGGATGGAAATTAATTGTTTCACACAGCTGGAATTATCTTTTCTAATGATGATAATATAAGAAGAATATATATTTTTTCTATTGAATTGAACATTTATTATATTAGTTATGCTTCAAAACGAAAGAGATACATAAGTAATAGTAAAATTATTTACCTTAGGATTTCAGATTATAAACTGCATTATTTTCATAAAATTTTAATTATATCTTAACAAATCGTAAACTCATTTTCTTGTATATAGCAAATGATAATTTGTATCCAGTATTTCGAACATCTAACAATGAATCTGAAAAGAAAATAAATTATTATCAGACAATAATAAATAGAATGTTAGATCACGATATATACCAACAAAAGTGTAATGTTTATATTAAAAAGGAGATAACTGGAGTGACAGCTAAAAATTTCATGTCTGTTAATGAAGTACACTTAGTGCAGAGGTAGATTCTACCATAGAATTATTTATGTTTGTGAACTATTGATAATAGAAAAATATGATGACTGAAATAAATAAAGAGCCAAGTTTGTAATAGATAAATATGTAATGATGAGTAAAGATTTAATTGAAAGGCATTATGACAGATATTTGAACATTCTAGATTGTATATGGATTGATATTGAAATTTAAAGTCAAATAGATATAATTTTGTTAATTAAAATAAGGTAGATTTTTGAAAGAATGAGTATGTAAATAGGAATGGTAAATTAGTTGGAAATCTTACATCAATAATCCATAATCATAGAAAAATATAAAGACATTTATCGACATATAAAACATTAGATAAGACAAAGCATATTATATCAAGTATGTAGTCAGTTTTTTGTTTTACAAATAACAAAGCGGACAACAAAAAGTTTGTTGATTTGAAAAACAAAAGGTTGGTGAAGCGAAGCTAATGGAGAAGGACGCATGTAAGAAAATTTTATAAATTTTATAAAGATATTTGGGAAATTATTAGAAATTAAAGTCAAAAGACATTGCAAACATTTAATTAATATACATTGAACATTTTGAAAAGAAAATACTTGGAAATAATAAGAATTTGTGGGAAATATAAACATTTTAAATTTGAGAGAGGACGCTACCCGAATTTTCAAAAAGTAATCACTTTATAATGAGAAAATACGTTTCCTAAACCATTATCATTGTAACATAAACATTATAAGCAAAAATATCTAAGTGATTTAACAAGAATTTACGAACTTACCTGCCATACAAACTATAGAGTTTGTAACTACAAGATTGAAGGAGATCCAGCTTTGGTCCTGAAGATTCCACATCAATAGAACATACTAGAGACTTCCCAGTGTTGTGGTCAAGGTTAGTGTTTTTAACGATTTATTTGGTTAACCATATTAAACTCAAACGTAATTCATAAATTTGGCCAAATTACACAATAATAATTTTAGGTATATAATAATAGTTGGTATTTGTAATTTGCACTGTATTATATTTGTTTTAACATAAGTTTTATTTACTGCTTATGATGCTTTTCAATTTTACATTTGTCTGATAATTATAGGAACTAAATTTGAGTTGTTGATTTTCATTTACATGTCATTTGCCAAACACAGGGCAAGGTTTCATAACACATAGGTTGAATTACTGTGTTTCATATAATCGATTCACAGCGTTGATGGAGATGATTTTCACAGGTTGTTTGTGGGATGCAGATTTCATATATTTTCTTGTTTAATATTATCCTGAACCCAACGAGAGTAAGTGTTCTCATGCTCTCCATTAAACCACTAAATCAATAATAAAATATAACTAAACTTACCATGAGCTTTACTTTCTCAAAGTTAAAAACATAGATAAATTATAAATAAAAATAACTAAAATAAGTTAAAATATATAATAATAAATGTCGGCCCAACGTGGGGCTATTAAAATAACAAAATAATAATATATATATATATATATATATATATATATATATATATATATATATATATATATATATATATAAAATGTGAAGGTATGTCTTTGCTGATCAGTTACAATGTAACTTCTGTGTAGATTTTTTTAGGACAACATAAATCATAGAACTGATACTAGACATCTCAGTGATATTTTTGCTTATTTACTACATTTGGATGCTCAAGACAGAGGTCATCATGGGGTCGTGGACCTCTCTATGCGCATTGAGGGGCTCTCAGTCTCATTAGCTGAATAGTCCTTATGATCATGCATTGGGGGCGCACACAGCCGTTGATCTCATCAGTCAAATGGCTGTGGGGTGTGCGCACTGCGGTGGTCGCATTGTGTCGGAGAGTTTTGTTTGACAATCAGGTTGTTTTCTCGATAAAACAGGCATACAAATGTATTTTAAAGGTGCATCTTCTGAAAGTTTTCTTCATATTTATATAGAGTGAGCTCAATGGTTAAATTTTAAATCAGAAATATTAGTATATTGAATAGGTACAGGCCAATTGGCTGTATAACCTATAATGTATAAAACTGAAAATTTAATTGTTTGAATATGTATAGGCCAGTTGGCTGTATAACCTATAATGTATAAACTTGTAAATTTGCTGTCAGTGTGGGATTGAGATTTCAAGCACGTGGTCGATAACCAGACTTCAACAAAAATGAATTTTAAAAGAATTTTAAAATGTGTAATAATTTTATTTTGTAATGAAATGTGACATAGTGTGAGTTAATGATAGACGTAGTTGTTGGTGCTGTCGATGGCCATTCCATTTTTTACCACTGCTAATCACGTTTCAATCTCAGTAAGTTTGTAAGTAAATAGTGTTTTGTATAACATTTTAGATCATTTTAACAAAGTATATTTTTATGTAGCTTCCCTGATGATGGATGAAAATTCACTCGAAAGCTTGGATTAAATACTTAAAAGAGTACACGGATACGTTTTATTGCTGCAATTTCCCTAAAAAAATCTATATATATATATATATATATATATATATATATATATATATATTATATATATATATATATATATATATATATATATATTTATATATATATATATATATATATATATATATATATATATATATATACAGGGTCTCCCGTATAAGAACCGACACAGAGCAGATGCGTTTAGGAGAGCTCAAAATATGACGATTGGGGGCAATTTACCTCTATACCAAGTTGCATCCCTACACAGTTATAGGGCCTCAAAATAGGGCCCAAAATTTCGAAACAAATTAATTTCTTTGCAACTATTTAACTTAAAAATACCAAATTTGGTACACTGTATGAGACTGTTAAGGGCATTAGGTAATGGTAAGTAGAATGCGATTACATAGAAATTTTTCATCTCTCAGTTGATTTGAAAATTTTTATTTTCATATCATAGACAATTTAATTCTAAAACTTTTTTTACTTTTGCAATTTTGCATAAAACTGTCAATTTCAAGGAAAAGTCGAATAACCAAAGACGTGTTTTCAAAAATGTTATTTAAAAAGTTACAAAAAGGTCAAAAGGCTATGAATTTATACATCAAATTTGACAATTTGCAATTCAGTTCCTGTAGTGAGTAAATTGTTATAATTTTTTTAAATGAGTGGAAAAGTTGGTATGTTATTGGTGTTAGGTTTTTGTGAAGGAAACTGTAGAAGAAGTGTGGAAGAATTGGACTTTTCCTAGAAAATGATAAAGTTTTATGCGACATTACAAGCGTAAAAAAAGTTTTAGAATTAAATTATCCATGGTATGAAATAAAACTTTTCAAATCAACGGACAGATAAAAATCTTATGTGAAATTTCAAGGTTATGTCACCCCTAATTATCCCCCCAGAATGGTTCGATCGCCTTGTACTTACCATTACTTGATGTACTTAACAGTCTCATACAGTGTATCAAATTTGCTATTTTTAAGTTGAAGTATTGCAAAGAAATAATTTTTTTTCGGAATTTTGGACCTATAACTCCTCAGGGATGCAACTTGGTATACAGGTAAATTGTCCCTAATCGTAATATTTTTGACTCCTCTATACGCCTCTGCTCTGTGTCGGTTCTTATGCGGAACACCCTGTATATATGTATATATAACATAAGCTATAACGATGGGAAACATCCAAAAGAACTAAGGAGGAAGCAATGAAAGAAGTTCTAAGTTAGCTATAACGATGGGAAACATCCAAAAGAACTAAGGAGGAAGCAATGAAAGAAGTTCTAAGTTAGCTTCTTCAGTAAATGCCGTTATTCCAATATTCCATATCGCCCGGTGTTCAAGTCAATTTCCGTCATTTTAGTTTTCATTTGTTGATTTTAGTCTTTCCAACTGGTTAATATAATTTTAAATGACATTCAGATACGAGGCAATTTTCTTTATATATATATATAGGTAAGATATAATGTTATATTGATAATAATTGATAACCATTAAATGTACTGTTATCTTCATATATGAATCATGATGTCTTACTCGAAAATGTTTCTTTTTTTTAGCTTCGAAAGACCTACTTAAGATATCACTTCAATATATATATATATATATATATATATATATATATAAATATATATATTGTTGTATTTTTATTTTATTAGTTTTCCTTTTTTTAAGGGAGAGCCAATTAATAAATCCAACTTAATGAAATGTATAGTTGTTAAAAATAATTAAATTTAGTTTAAGACAAGTATGAGTTAATTTTAATTATAGTTAGTTGATTTTATTGTTATTATTCAAGTTATGGGCGCCAGAATTGGTGTGGTTACAAACGAATAACAATTCAATTCAAAATCTTTATTAAAAAATATTTTACTCTTTATTATTATTATCTCAGGGATGTGTTCGGCACTAAACGCTCGTCAGCAACAGGAAACCTATAGGTGGAGATACCAGAGAAATACGCAAGAAACATAGACAACACATTTTAATATAGCAATAAAAATTCAAATGGTTATCAATGCTTCATAACGAAATTGTGAAAATATAATACAACTCTCATAACCAAAAATTGTAAAAACCTTTATATAAATGTAAATACAGTTATTTTACGAAATTGTATTTAGTTTGATAACAAGTAAACTTCAATCAAAATATACATGCATTTAATATTTCGGAACCGTGATCATGTTTACCGCGTCAATCCCAACTCTAATCGTTCCAATATTCTGTTCGCGTGGTTTTATGAATAGTAAAATGAATCTTATGTGGAAACAAAGTGTGGTATGTTGGAAATGTAATCTGTTATTGAAAAGATAGAAATTTGGTGAGTAATAATGTATTGATTTTATTTAGTGTGTTATGCCCGTAATTCAGTGGAGATTGATTACTTAATATCTAGTTGCTATATAAGAATTCAGTTAAAATTATTATCCCTAACCTAACATTTGAAAAGTTAATTTTTATTATCGTTTTCAGAAAAGGTTTATATGTACATGAAGATAAAAAGTACTTTATTGGTTTCTCATCGACTCAGGAGATCATGCGAAAATCGTTCGTAGTTGTGATTGAATAAATGTTCAAATCAGGATTGGAAAACAATAGAATTGCGGATTGTTTTCCTGGATTGTTCCACAATTAACAGCAGTAACAAATTGATGACCAGCAAATTGTTTAAATAAGGTAAATTATTTTATCTTACCAAATTCTTGTAGTTAACACTAAACTCTCAGTTTTTTACACTTATATGTTTAAAAAGCGTGATATTATTATTGATTTACATTTACATACGTTGTTTGAGACTTCAATTGATTTTTTTATTAATATTATTGTAGTTATTTTTACTTTTAAAGTATAATTTCGAAGAGAAAAATTTTACGTGATCATTCTTTTCTACACCCGCCACGCTTCTTTTCAAGCCAACAATCAACAACGTTCAACTTTTTTGATTTTGTTTAATTGTTTTTTTGTTGTTAGGATAAATAAAATGTTTTTCTTAAATCAAACTACCCATTCTCGCGTTCATTTCGACATTTCAGCTGTGTTCTATTAAGTATCGGAACCGCACTGTTGTCACACTTAATTGCACTTACCGAACTACCGACGAACGTCAATTTCCGTATGAAATATTTTCATTTGACATTATATTACAATTTGATCTAAATGTTTATACAATATACAGGGTTCATCCAAAAATAATAATAATTGAAAAGATATAATCGTGGAGTTTTGTTTTGGGATTTATATTGTTACATATACAGGGTTTTATGGTTCTGGAAAACCTCCAAAAGAACTAAGGAGGAAGCAATGAAAGAAGTTCTAAGTTAGCTTCTTCAGTAAATGCCTTTATTCCAAGTTCAAGTTATTATTTGTGATTACAAACTTCATCAGGATAAACTACAAAAATATGGAAAAGCACTCCATTACAAGTATGTATGAGTTAATCATTATTACAACTCGCCATTATCAGCATTAAAGCTCCAAAAATCCTGCGACCTTATTACTAAAAGAGGTGTATTCCAACATAACCTCATCTTTGGATGTATTTAAAAAATTTAATTCAAAATTAATTTGAAAATATTAAAAATAGGTACATAAGTACATCCAGGCAAACAATGTTTGGATGGTATAGAAAAGAAACTAACATACATTCCTCTTCATACCATCCCGAAAAACAAAAAGTCAATGCAGTTTTAGCTATGAAAAATAGAATCAATGGAATTTGTCACGAGCACTTTGTACAAAAAACTTTTTAGTTTTAAAGGACCTGCTCATAAGAAATCAATATCCTGTTAAACTAGTTATTTTGTAACAATGATAGTATTGATGGCTGTAACTCAGTTAACGCTAATGAAGCAGAGCCCTTAAGGTATGCTAAATTACAATATATACATAATGTGTCTCCTTCTTTGATACGTTTGTTTTGTAATTATAACATAGTAGTGGCTAATTACAATTGTAGGAAGCTTAATCTATTCTACTCCGATTTAAAAGATAAAATACCAACATTACTGAAGTCGGGCATAGTATATGGCATCCCTTGTGAAGTGAATGTGGGTAGTTTACATAGGGAAAACTGGCCAAAAATTGTCAAAAAGACTAGTCTTACATAAAAGCGATTGTAAAAACAAATCACAGGCTACTAGCCTTAGAATACATATTAACCAGAGTGATCACAGGATGCAGTACAAAAATGCTGTTATTCTAGAGTCAGAAAATAATCTAATTCAGCGGAAAATATTGGAGATGTGTTACATTAGTTAATACAAAAATAGTCTCAACCACAAGAAAGACGTAGATGGCTTAAGTTTAATGTATACATACTTACTAAACCAACAATACGAGTATACTAAACAAAATAAGTGGCTAGAAATATTCAACCATTGACATAATTGATTGCATGCATTGTATAGTACTTATAGAGTAGAGGGCAGACTGAGAGTTGGCAGAATTACATTAGAACTACTCCAATTACACAATGACGTCAGTCAGCTTTTGCCATTTGTCGTTCTGCTTTCTCCAGTTCCTTGTCCTATCAGTAGTGACAGAGAAATGGTTTATTGTAAATCGTCAGTAGCTCTCGCGTAAACTATAGATTTAAGGTATCCCCACAGAAAAAAATCTAAAGGTGTTAGATCCGGTGACCGAGCTGTCCATTCTATTGGACCGCGTCGTCCAATCCATCTACCAGGATATTCCTCATCTAGATAACGTCTTACTGCAAAGTAATAGTATGCAGGAGCACCATCTTGTTGGAACGTTATTTCCAAGTTACCAAATTCATCTGGATTATCTTCCAGAATTTGAAGTATTAACGGTTGCATTAAGTTTTCTAACATCTTGAGATATACTTCACCGGTTAAATTAGAGTTCAAAAAAAGAGGCCCGACTATGTGGTTTCCCAAAATACCTGCCCAGACATTTACTTTTAATGGGAACTGTGAATGTTTTTCACGAAACATGTGAGGATTTATGTCACTCCAATACCTCACATTTTGAGTAACAACATTTCCATTAATGAAGAAAGTACTTTCGTCTCTAAAACAAATTGTCCTTACATAGTCTGGCTGTTGGAGAATTTTAGTGGACATATTTTCACAGAATTGCAGCCTTCGGTAGGGGGCGTCATCTCAAAGTTGTTTTTGGGCAACACCCTGAGTACTGTACTATGACTGACTCCACAGGTAGACGCTACTTGGGCTGTGGAAGAAGAAGAGTTTACTACAATTTCTGCAACTATATCAATTTGTTAATCAATACCAATATTTGGTCGACCCGATCGTTTGTCATCATGAACACTACCTGTTTGTTGAAAATCATGAAAAAGCTCCCTCAAATAAGTCCTCGATATAGGGCGATCAGGCTATCTCTCATTAAAAATTCGTTCCGCCGCATGAAAATTATTACCACTTTCTCCAATAACTAAGATAGCTGTTACTTTGTCAGCTAGATCATGTACCATTTTGTATATGTAGGTCTCGTTAAACAATAATTAAACTGAAAATTCAAGATATTATTGCATGTACAAAGGTCAATTAAAAAACTTCAACTTTTTTGACAATTAACTATAAGCGGACTTTTGAATCTTTATTAATTAAAAGCGAAACTCAAATTTTAGTGTTTATTTATTTTAACCATCAAAAACAACGTGAATCCAAAAAAAATGAATATGCTTGAATATGTATTCTAAATACCTTTTAAACGAGGTGTCACTTTCCATAAGGTCCCATTTAATATGAATGGTTTCAGTTGCCTGTTGACGTCACTGATGCCTATTACGTCACCTGTTACCACTAGTATAGAAGCTTACAATAGTTAATTTTCACGCTCGAAATTTCATCAGTCTAAGTATTACCGTTCAAAAGAAAAAAGGGGGGAGGGGAGTTTCGAGAAGCACTGTATATATGTGTGTTTATGACTTTTATTAAAAATGACAATTATGCGGAAAAAATACAAAGAAGCGATGGAAACATTATTGCATACATAAGTGTTGTGTAGAAGTGAATAATTTTCAGAATTTCACGTAACAAAATTTTAATTATATAATCATCAACTATCAACAAAAGATCGTAAGATTTACAAAATTAAAACATGTGTAGCGTAACTTCGATATTAAAAAATGGACTGCTGTCAGTCGTGACAGTTGTTGTACCTCCTTGATCCCTCTACAACTTGTCGCTAGCGGTCGGCGTAGGTGGATGCTGATAGGGCCGTATTGGCGACAACATAGCCCCCGCCTTGAAACACTTCAGGGTTTCAATGTAGATTATTGTTGGTTTGGCAGAATGCAGATTTTTACCACCGGTCGTTTTAGCTCACTGGTTGACGTTTTGACGGTCACAGATCGTATGATGCCATCAGCACCCTTCTAAACTTGAGAAACTCTACCTAACTTCCACTTTAAGGGTGGTAGTCCATCCTCCTTGATCAGTACCAATATACCGATTTTAATTAGCTGCGGGTGGTTTATTTTCCACTTCGCTCGAGTCTGCAAATAGGATATATACTCCTTGTTCCATCGAGACCAAAAGTGTTGGGTTATTTGTTGTACTCTTTCGAATCTTGAAAGACGATTCACTCTAATGTCCAATAGGTTGGGTTCTGGCAACGCCATCAGACTTTCTCCAATCAGGAAATGTGCCGGGGTAAGGGGATTTGTATCATTAGGATCGGTTGATATTGGATAGAGTGGTCGGGAGTTGAGACACGCTTCTATTTGACATAAAATAGTAGTGAATTCTTCAAAGGTAGTAGAAGCGTTACTTAGTTCACGTTTCAAATGGTATTTGGTAGATTTAACGCCAGCTTCCCAAATACCACCAAAATGTGGTGCATTAGGAGTTATAAAGTGCCATTGAACGCCGTCGGTTGAGAGTTGTTCAGCAATGTTAGTTCCGGAGGAATCGAAAAAGGATTTCATCTCATTGTTAGCACCAATAAATGTGGTACCATTATCGGAGTATATTTTTGTACATTTACCCCGCCTAGCCATAAAACGACGCAGAGATGCCAAAAAACATTCAGATGTGAGGTCACTAACAACCTCTAAATGTATAGCCTTAGTGGCAAAACAAACAAATAGTGCTATATATGCCTTGAAAGTTTTGAAGTTTCTACCTTTTCTGTCACGGAGTTGGAATGGTCCCGCGTAGTCAACTCCAGAGATCAAAAGAGGACGCGATGGAGTGACTCGTGCTGGCCTAAGATCTCCCATTATATATTCGTGTGTTTTTGCCTTGCATCTAAAACATCGTACACAGTCGTGCACAATCCTTTTCACAAGATTGCGACCAGATAGTGGCCAAAATCTTTCTCTGATCGAAGCCAGAAGAGCTTGAGGACCAGCATGTAATAGCCTAATATGTTCTTGTCGGACAATTAACATAGTCAGGTGGCCATTTGAAGGAAGAATCACTGGATGTTTCTTCAAATAATCATAGTCGGATTCCTTTAATCGACCACCTACACGAATCACTTTATTCGCCTCATCATAAAATGGGTTCAAGCTTAAAAGTTTGCTCTATTTATGTACTGACTTACAATGTGACAATTTGTGATATTCGTCAGAAAAATAATGACGCTGTACAATTTGAATGAGGAAGTGAAGTGATTCGTCAAGTTCAATAGTTGTCAATGTGCCTTGGCGTTTAGGTTTGCACTTATGCCTGATGTTATTTGAAAATCTCAAGAAATAGGCGAATGTGCGCTGTAATTTCATGATAGAGGAGCGTGACTCGATAATTGTGAGAATGTATGAGATGAAGTTATCAGTAGCATTAGCGAATGTAACAAGATTATTGCGAAGTTCTGGAAGTTCGGACGGAGTCAGAATGGTGGTGTTGTTGTCATAAGAAGGCCAAGTGGATTCATGTTGTACGAGCCATGGAGGACCGTGAAACCAAAATTCGGATTTTGCCAGGTCGAGTGGAGTCAATCCGCGTGATAATAAGTCGGCGGGATTGTCGTCAGTGCTTACATGTTTCCATGCCCCAGTTTCAGAAAGGTTCTGAATTTGTGATACCCGGTTGGCCACAAATGTTTTTAATATGTGTGGGAATGAATTAATCCATGAAATGCATATCATAGAATCGGACCAATAAAAAATGTTGTCGTATTGATAAATGCATAAGCGTGCCTTGTCAATGAGCTCAGCAAGTAAAAGCGCCCCAGATAATTCCAATCTAGGAATAGTTAAGAGCTTCAACGGTGCTACGCGTGTTTTGGCACAATATAAATGAGATGTAAGATTACCCAGCAAATCGCAACAACGAATATAAATGCAGGCGCCATACGCGGTCTAAGATGCATCGCAAAAGCCATGAATCTGTGTGAAAACAGGATTGGGACATAATGCTTGTCGGGGTATTTTTATAGAATTGAGGTGTTGCAACTGTGATTGGTAATGAGACCAAACTGTATGTATGTTACTGGGAAGGGACTCATCCCAGAACAATTTAAGTTTCGAAAGTTCTTGTAGTATGATCTTTGCCTTTATGGTAACAGGTGACAGTAGCCCAAGTGGATCGAAGATCTGGGCAGTAGATGACAGAATTTGACGTTTAGTGACTTTGAGTTTTTGATTGGAAATGTTAATAGAATGCTGTAAAACGTCATTTGTTGGATTCCAAAGCAATCCCAACGTTTTACTTTGATCCTGGTCTCCTATATGTATTAAACCGGGCTCAGCATCAGGAAGGAAATCTTTAGCATTCGAAATCCATTTTCTTAATGGAAAGCCATATATCAATAAAAGTTTGGAAATATTGTCCTTAATGTAATTAATTTCATCGATAGTTTTAGCACCGGTGAGGAGATCATCTACATAAAAGTCATGTAAAATAATGTCCGAAATTCTGGGAAATTCGATTTTATGACGGTGTGCAATTTCTTGTAGCGATCTGATCGCGAGAAAAGCTGAAGATGCTAATCCGTAAGTAATTGTTTTCAAGACATACACATTAATTTCTCTCTCGGGTGTAAATCGCCATAAAATTTTTTGAAAGTTACATTGTTTTTCATTTACAAGTACTTGACGGTACATTTTGGTTATATCAGCACTCAAAACGTAATTATGTAGTCGAAACCTTAATAAAATATAAAACAGATTATCTTGAATGTTGGGGCCTACCATCATGATATTATTAAGTGAAATACCCGATGTGGTTTTAGCTGAGCCGTCGAACACTACCCGCAACTTTGTAGTTAAAGAACTTTCTTTTAATACACAGTGATGTGGAAGAAAACACCCCGTGTCATCATTCTGCTCATCAGCTAAAACCATGTGACCTAGACGAATGTATTCATGAACAAAATTATGATATTGCAATTTCAAATCGGGATTCTTTTCAAGTTTTCTTTCAGGATTGTAAAATCGATTAGTAGCAATGCTTCTAGACTGGCCGAGAACAGAAACATCTTGTTTGAAAGGTATTGTCACGATAAAACGACCGATATCGTTTCGGCACACGGTGTCCTTAAAATGTTTCTCACAATAATTTTCCTCGTCAGATAAAAATCGTGTCTTAGGGTACTCTTCTAATTCCCAAAATTTTGCAACCTGTGTTTCTAAATCGTTTGTTGTTGAAATACTACAATGGTGTGACGTAAAATCTCCATTCTTCATAAACAACGGACCTGAAACTAACCATCCTAATGTTGTTTTTTGCAGCGTAGGAAGACCGTCACCCAACTTGACTTGACCAATACTCAAGAGGTCCCAGAATGTATCAGCCCCTATTAATAAGTCTATAGGAGCCGATTTATCAAAATTAGGATCTGCCAATGTTAATTTTTTAGGTATGTTTAGTCTTGTTGAATGTACGGATAAAGTTGGTAGATAATCTGTAATTTGTGGTAAAATAATACAAGATATTGTTTTCTGGAAATCGTTAATGTTTGATTTGAATTTCAAAGAGACGTAAAATTGAACTTTGTTGCGCATTTGATTCACACCGGAGATTGAAATGTTGATTGAATGTTTGTTTAGGTTTAAAAGCTTTGAAAGTTTCTCGGAAATAAAATTCACCTGGCTACCACTATCAAGTAAAACCCTACACTGATGTGCGTTATTAAATACGTCGTAAACTGTAATTACTGCGGTAGAAAGTAATATTTGTGATGGAGTAGACAAACTAGTTGTGAGTTGATACGATCGTTAACTGTACCAAGAGCCCCCGTACTATTTGTGGTACCATTGTCAACCGAAGTGCCGTTCTCTCCCGCATCACTATTCTGAAAATGTAACATAGTGTGATGCACTTTGCCGCATCGTCGACATCCAGCCGACTTACACTCTTTCGTGCGATGGTTAGATCCTAAGCAGTTTATACATAACCTTAAACGTTTCGCAGTGTTCAGTCTTTCCATTGTTGTTAATTTATTAAATTCAGGGCATGAATATAAACTATGATTATTTTTGCATAGAACGCATATAACCTTATTTGAAATAGTAGCGAACGATTTCGTATGTTTTTGGATGGATTGTTTCGAAGCACGATGTTTAAATCCTTCCATACAATCACACTCTAATGACGACAAAATTCGACAACGGTCTTTCAAAAATTCCAATAAATTTTCAAGACTCTGTATATTTTTTGAGTCGGCCCGTGATTCCCATTCACGTTTTGTAGTGTTGTCAAATTTTGTCGTTACGAGGTGAATAATCAGATCATCCCATTGGTCAGTAGGACGCCTCAAAACCTTCAATGCATTTAAATTTTTTTCAATACCGTCTAATATTAAATTTAAACCTTTCTGTGACTCCTCTTTAAGTGTGGGTAATTCAAAAAGAGCCTTAACGTGATTTTTTATTAATGCTTGTTTGTTTTCGAAACGATCTGAAAGTAACTTCCAAGCGACCTCATAGCTATCATCACATATTTGTAAAGATTTTATTTTATCCGCAGCACTTCCCTGTAATGAAAGACGTAAATAGTGAAATTTTTGAACGTTTGACATCGCTGTGTTATCGTGAATAATTGATTTGAAACTATCTCTAAAAAATAACCACTGTGTGAGATTTCCATCAAATGTGGGTAGATTGAGTTGTGGTAAACGAATATTAAGCAAATGCTGATCAGTTGTGGAACTGTTATTATTGAATTGTTGATAACTACTATCGTTAATGTCTTTTTTAACTTCTTTTGAAATAATGAATTTTTTAACAGTTGAAGTGATTGCATAGAAATCATCTTCGAATTTTTGCCTTTCCGGGGAATGAATGATAGGATAATTCATTTCGAAATCTTTATCTTCGCTCTCAATTGCAAGTTGAGCACAATTAAATTCTTCCAAAAGTTCCTCGGCCTTTTTTAGCCGAATCTGCAAATCTTTGATGTTAGTTTGTTCTACATTTTCGACCGAAACGAAATTATCTCGAAAATGGTTTGCAAATGTGGTCAAAGCGCTTTTTATGGAAGTACGTTTAACTTTATTTATGTTTGACATAATGTAGAGAAATAGAAAACGTTAAATCCACCAAATACCTGGCTGCAAATTTGTAATTTGTAAATAATACGTAAATGGATTTGTGAATTTCTGTGATTCGTAAAGTAAATTATGTAGTTTATGTCAAATAAAATTGTGTTCGATATAGGATGGTATAGGAAAGGAGGCACTAACCTGTAATGTTGTCAGCAAAATTAATGTTTCATCCAAGCTCGAAGAACCATATGTTGTGTAGAAGTGAATAATTTTCAGAATTTCACGTAACACAATTTTAATTATATAATCATCAACTATCAACAAAAGATCGTAAAGATTTACAAAATTAAAACATGTGTAGCGTAACGTCGATATTAAAAAATGGACTGCTGTCAGTCGTGACAGTTGTTGTACCTCCTTGATCCCTCTACAACTTGTCGCTAGCGGTCGGCGTAGGTGGATGCTGATAGGGCCGTATTGGCGACAACAATAAGAGACTTCTCGAATTAGTCCCCAAATCTCGTCATCCATCGTATTCACATTATATTGTCATTGATAGCCAGAGCTGAGTAATTCCCAGGTAAAAAAATTTATGATCTGCAATTAACGAAATTCAAATGAGTATAACACTGACAATAACTGTCGTGTAGTCAAACAACAATTTGCCAAGACCTGGCGTGCGTGTTATACAAAAGTATATAATATTATTCATAGTTGTTTCTATTTCAGTCCTGTAAAACGTACCGCTGAAATGGTTTTTTCGTTTAACTTTCTCATTATCAAGACTCAAATTGGTGAATTAGTTTTTGGTGTAGTGTATGAAATTTCTACAATCAAATCATTTTAATTTTTTCAGTAAATAAGAAAAATTTATATTTCCGTAACAGTTAAAGATAAATACCTATACGATATTGTATATGAAATATGTCTAAAATTATCTGAAGGATACAAAAATTTAACAATATACAGGATATTGTATTTAAAATCATAAAGTCGGTATTGTCTACTGATACACACCCCTAAATACCACTCCCATCATTTTCCCCATTTATTTATTATCGAATATATTCCAATTGTTGATATACACTATGGTAGCTTATGTACTTATGTCACGACCAATATAAAAATAACGAAAAAGTCTGGTTAGAATAACAGAAACCTAATTGACTCAGAAAGGAGAAAAGTATAGTTCCAAGAAATCGAGAGCTTTAGCCAAAAGCATTAATAGAAGCCAAAAAACTTTCCTGACAAGAATATGTATCCACAATAGCATCAGACATAGCACTTCAAAATTTGGCGAAAAATCAGATTAATATCTGGAAAACATTCTTACGACAGCCCGGAAACACTAGAAAAAGGAAATAACATTATTACTGATCCTTTTGAGATCTCTGAAATATTTGCCAGCCATTTTGATAATTAGAGAAAATGAAGAAAGAAGCTATTTAAATTTCGAAACAAATAGTACATTATGTTACAATTTATCGTTTAACATTCATGAAATTAACGTAATAAAAGGTTGCGCCGAATCTGCCTCAGGATATGACAACATACTATATTCCATGTTAAAACACCATCCTCAGAAAAACTGAAACTGATGATTTTTTTTAATAGTATTGTATATAGCTTTGTAGCAAATGGAAACTAGCTATCACCATTCTCTTCCATTCCAAAACTCATTTTATAACAGAGAACAATGATGAAGTCTGTTCGTATAAGTATTTTTTGAAAATAAATTTCTGCTATAAATTAAACTATCTGAAATTGATGTGTTTTTATTTATAATAACGTAAGAAAAATAACATATTGCCAGAACTCAAAGAGAGAATCGAATCTCATGTTTCGATAAATATACTGAACTAGCTAACGGGTTAAAAATAAAAATTAAATAAAACAAATAAAGACTTTTTTAAGGTAAGTAATGAAATTATATAATTAAATTGAAATAAATCGTAAAAATATATGATTAAATAAATAAAAAATATATTATTGTATAATATATATATATATATATATATATATATATTAAAATTTAGAAAAATCATTTATTTATGTTGTTGCACTTTTGGTATCTATACCCAGTATTGTATAGAATATTCAAAATTTTTGTATCGTCGGTTAAGAAGTGACACCTCGTAACTAAGAAAATTGGTCAAATTTAGTTATGGGTACCAAATTTCTCAGAAAGACAAGACGCATATTTCTGGTGATTCCACTTATCTATTAGAACAGTATTAATGGCGAAAAGGAGTGAGTAGTGTCACCTCATTAAACTGAAGAGACAACTCGTATGTAGGTTAGTTCTCGTGTCAGTCGTGTGTCAGGTGGTAGTGAACAGCTAATAGGTAAGTGTCCTGTTCAATTTCTATTATTTTCAAAAGAACAAAGATGTATTGAAGGTTAATGCATCATATAATATTTACAGTATGAATCCAACAATAATTTGAGATATTGATATTTGTTGTTATAAATTAGTAAAAAGATATGCCGTGAACTACAAAAATAATGACGAAGATACGAGTTATCACTTCCATTAGCGGCTGCATCTGTTCTGAAATGACACGTATCTCCAGTATTACTTTATCAACAATGGAAAAATACTTGAAAAAACTGTTGAACTATTCGCTAATTAGTTATGTCAATTTAAGATTTTAATGATTGGGTATTGACAATGGAAAGTCGTGGTAAAAAAATGGTTTTGCGCTGCAGAGAGATCAAAGAAAAAGAAAATATAAAAGAGTCTAAAACTGGTTTAACTAATAATACAGTTTTGTCAGAAGATGTCCTGGAGGCTGCTGAATGGTTTTTCACAGATGAAAATGTGCTACAGCCACTGGAAGGTAAAGGTTATCTTATAGTGGCATGAAATATTTTCACTAAATGTACATTTTATTTCAGCACAGCAGCATGACTTGATTATTATTAACACCACTGAATATCAAACAGAAAACGTCCAAAACGGAATAAACGTAGAAGAATTGTATGTAGAACATGAAAGTAATACAGTTGAGACCGAGTATAATAACGATTTGGTAATAAGCTCTAGCGAAGAAAAAGAAAATGGCAATGATTTTGACTGGGTTGATGGAGAGAACTATGCCTCTTAAGATTCTGCGATGGAAGATTTGCCTCAACGGGTAAGAGATGTCGATCAAATGTCAAAAAGAGAAGACAACGAAATCAGAGATAGAAATGTACCAGCTACCAAAAAACGTCGTAAAATAAAATGTTCTGAAAGTTGGCATGATATGAAAAATAAGAAATTGAGAGAACAAGGCAAGGCTTACGTAGGCTGGAAGAGAAATAAAGGGGAGAAAGCAAAAAGAGGTGGTGATCGAAAACCACGAGAAATGGGACCACGTTGTACTTCTGAGCTATGCAAAAAATCAAAAAGAAGATATTGCAATAAAATGAGTGTTTTGGTCCAAGATGACTTGGGACCAAAGGAAAGTATACATTTCTTCTTTGGTTACAAAGTCACCTACAAAAAGAACAAACAAAACTCCCAATGAAATTTCGCGAAGCAAAGCATCTTTCATTTATTCTATGAGGAATAAAAATGATGAAATTCTAACAGTGTGCAAACAATTTTTCTGTCAACATTTGGCCTCAAAGAGTGGAGCGTACATCACTGGATCAACCCCATCCCTGGGGAAATTTGTTTTAGGATGCATCCATCTTCAAGCAACCGAAAACTTTCCGTTGCACCTCCAAGTACTGCTGCAGGAAAAACAATCTTAAATGAATTCTTAGATGCGATGCCGAAGCTGCCATCACATTATTGTAGAGCGTCAACGAATAAGTTATACATTGAACCAATTTATGGGAATAACATCTCGGACGTATGTAAAGAATACAAAAGGCTTTGTCACGACAAAGGAGAAAACATTCGTCCCCTGTATCGCTTCACATTCGATGAGATAGTTGACAACAAAAACATCTCATTTCAAGCTCCACAAAAGGATCGATGTGACACTTGCATCAGCTATGAAGTGGGATCAACAGATAAGGACACTTTTGACAAACATATTGAGAGAAAAAATAGGGCTAGAGAACTCAAAGCTGTAGATTCCACAGAAGGGACAAGTGGCAAATGCATTGTGATAACCCAGAATGTACAAGCAGTGAAGGTGTGTCCTTCATTAAATGCCTCGGCTTTGTACTACAAAACTAAGCTGAGTTGCCACAATTTCACAGTCTACAATAATGTAACCCATCAAGCTCGTTGTTATTGGTTTACTGAAACAGACGCCGACTTATCTGCAAACACGTTTGCAAGTTGTATTGTAGATTATTTACTTGATGTTTTACTTGATAATATAAAACCAGTAATTATTTGGAGTGATGGCTGCGGCTATCAGAACAAGAATTCTATTATGTCTAATGACTTACTTTCTTTGAGTGTAGCTAAGAACGTGACAATTTATCAGAAGTTTCTCGAAAAAGGCCACACACAAATGGAAGCAGACTCAGTTCACGCAACCATTGAAAAGAGGCTGAAGAATAAACATATTTATATACCAAGTGATTACCATAAAGTAACACTCGAAGCTAGAAGCGCATCTCCCCACGGTCCTTATGAAGTTAAGAAAATTTCGTTTGACTTTGTTAAAGACTATGGTCAGAAAAAAACCCTGAAGTTTGAATCTATTAGGCCAGGAAAGAAAATCAATGACCCAACAGTAAATGACATAAAAATCATAAAATATACCCCAGACGGCAATATCCAAGTCAAGTTGTGTTATGATGAAAATGTACCATTTAAGGATCTGCCTCATCGCAAAAACTGACGTAGTGTTTCTGATTTGAAACAATTCAAACAACTTCAGACCGCCCCCTTGAAAATAAAGAAAAAAAAATATTACCACCTACAGGAGTTTAAGAAAGTTATTCCGAAAGATTGTCATACATTTTATGATAGTCTATCACACGATTGAAGCGTATTTTTTCCAGTGGTTCCAATATAATTCAAAGAATTTGGTTTTGTTTGATTATTTTGGATTTTGTTAATAATCATTGTTTATTTTTCTATTAATAATTAAACAAAGTGTGAAAGCCAACGATACTTTTATTTTAGTAATTTTCTAGTGATACCCCGTATGTGTACTATATCAAAAAAATAATGCTAGTGAGAGCACGTATCTGCAATATTTATATGAAAATATCACAAATACATAATATTCATCAAATATAATGTCACGGAACAACTAATACATTTAGAATCGCATTAAATGAGATCAATATAGTTTTTAATACTTTTTTAAAACGTTTTTTGTGTCTCCTGTAAAATGAGGTTATTGTGACTTACGAGGTATCACTTCTTAACCGACGATATGTCAAAATTGACATAATTTAATTTCAGATGACATTTACAGAATATATTGAATAAAAGACAAGGCATGTCATAATATAATAAATAAATATTTAAATTTAAAAACAGTAGGCATTTATGAATAATAAAAGAAAACAAATCTCTTTGTAGATAGAAGTTATGGAAAAATAATAGATCAGAAAACAAATTTAGTTTTTGTTTAAAAAAGAGGAAATTTGTAATAATGTTTTTGATGATTGGGAAAAAGAGTTTAGTTTAATTTGAGATTCCAAACGGAGAACATCACATTTAAGATTCCTCCAAGTATTTGTAAAGTAGTATATAGTAATTTGAATAAAATAATTGATAGTATAAAGCTTTATTCGGTACACCCATTTTAAATTCTGTGCGTTTGTTTTGGAAAATTTATTCATAATTCGAAAAAAGTGAAAGATCCTGAATTCTAAATTATATTTAGAATTGTACGAGATTTCAGTTTTCCTGTCCAGATTACTGGTGAGTCCGTTCCAGATTATTGGTAGTTAAATAATGCAATATTTCATCGAAAACATCAGGCCTTAAACAAAATTAAGAATAGATGCATATAAATATTAAAAATATAAATTTGAATTCAAAATAAAACCGAAACATAAGTATACGTAATGAACAATTAAACAATTAGAAGAATATATAAAAAAAATTAGGACTGTGATCGGGTATTTGACATTTGCCAATTCAAGTGACAATTGAAAATCCTTTGAATAATTCCATAAATTTAAAATAGATATTAGGTATTCTAGTTCGTAATTTATTTAATTTTACCTTGTGTAAATAAGATTTTGTTATTTGTTAAAAAAAGGAAAACTAGGATTTGTACTGTGATTTGGTAATTGTATATAAACTTTTGAATTTTAACTTACTGTGGAATTCGTTTATAATACATTTGGAAAAGTTTGATAGAAATTAAATTTATTTAACTCAATAACAATTTTATTTTTGGCAGTGACATTTGGTTGATATTGGTGACAAATAATTCATTGAAATATAGTAATGAAATTAAATAGCCTGTATAATCTAGAATAAACAGTCACACGATACTACTGGGTAGACAATCAGGAACAAGAATTATAATTAATATTTAATTTGGACAATACTTAGAAAGAAAATACCATAATAATAATTCATAATAAATAAATTCATGTTTCGATATAATAAAAAAAAATTTAGAAATACGAGGTGCTTGAATTTCATTATTTCCATTCTGTCTATCAAACGAAGTTGCTGATACAAGCTGCATTTCGTTCAATTCCACGGAGATCTTCCACATTCATAGATAATACTTTTGTTCTTAAGCAATAAAAAAGAGCGGTGTGGAAAAGCCGACGCACTTATCTTTTTAATATATTTATTGAGTGAGGAAGTGGTAGAATATTTCGCTCACGAATAAAATTGTAATCATTAATGCTTTATAATCTGAACATACACTCACATATCCAAGACAAATCGTAATGGTGCATTTTATTATTTTTTAGTTTTACTGCATTGAAGCAGGTGAAAACTGAAAGCTGCTGAGATTCTGGGAGCTCTGTAATTTTGCTTTTATCAATTTCTTCGGAACATTGAGAATTCTCTGCTTTTGCATTTATAAACTGCAGTTCCAGTATGTCCTTCTAAACATTAGTAAATAATACAACAAAATTAGTTCTAAGCAAATTTGAAGTTAAATTTTAATAATATTTGATTATTTTCAAGTACTGTGCCATGAAAGACATTGTAAACCTAAATAACAAGTTTTGATTTCTATACATATGAATATCATTTAAATGATAAATAATTAAAACTTCAAAAATGTATAATATTATTTAAAAGTTTATCGTACTTTAAAAGAAAGTCGAAGACACCGTTTTTTAAATATCTCAATAACTTTTTGAGCTTTTCGCACTTTGAATGTACTTGTATCAGTACCCTTTTTTCGCTGAAGTCGTTGACGTAGACTTCGACACCATGAACAGGGTGGATTCTGCCGCCAACGCTTATAATAATTTGTGTATACATGCACAGTGTGCAGTTTGAAGCAAATTCTCTGCAACGAAAACCAAAAATATAAGAAATGGAAAAAGTATGAGATTTTTCAAAATTTCAACCTTTTTGTGGGTAAACCAGTAGTTTTCTCGCATATAGATAGGTTGGGCGGAAAAGTAATAGTAAACGTGTCATTCACAAACCTCTTCAGAAATGTCCATTTCCCAACCCTGATGGTTTATTGGAATGACAATCGTTGTTGTGCATAAAGTTGAGTGGCCACATAGAGATGTGGGTGTAAGCTCCAACTTGTGAGTGTATACTCTTTCCGTGAGGATGTACTCGTTCCTTAAGTACCGACTTTTATTTTTATATCCATAAATGCGAGCGTCCACTCAGTCTACTGGGTATCTAATCTCAACAATGCGAAGTTCGTTAGTAGTAGACGCTGAATTTGTGCCAATTTATCAGCTTACCAAGGTGTTTAAGATTCGTAGTGAATCAAAAGAAGTAGAGTACCGTGCCTTATATGGGTTTAGCAGAGTAAATGTTCAGTGTATAACTAACCATTTTCTTGGAGACACTGAAGAATAACGGAGCGGAGCCTTGAGTAATGAAGAAATAATGAGGTTTTTTTGCGTTATGTTGGTGATCCACGATTCCAAATTGGCTTAGCAGTATATATTGGTGGCCATAAATTTACGGTATTCCTAACCGTTACCATCGTCATAACACATCATATTGTGCCAAAATTAAATGTTTGAATAATATTTTCATACTCACATGAAGATCTACAGAATACTGAAAAAAGTGGCAAGAAAAGTTCAAATTTCCTTCGGCTTATGGTGCTATAGACTGTACTCATGTTCATATACTGAAACCGTCTATTCACGGACACGAGTATGTTAACAGAACAAATTTTACTAGTATAAATGTGTAGGTAACGTGCAATTCAAATGGAGACTTCACAAGTGTGGATGCTCTTGGCCACGATCTGTACACGACTCTAGGATATCGAAAAATTCGAATTTATACAACGTCATGCAATGGAACCAGGCTAGTGCTATTTTGTTGGGAGACTCTGGGTATGGAATAGCTTCGTCGCTCATGATTCCTTTTAGGGATGGTGGTGGTCGCCTGGTCGGATTGTCTACAGATTTCCTCTTATTATACGGCTTCTCGTAGTGAATGGTCTGGGTCGGTCGTATCTCGTCCCTTTGACTTTACGGCAAAGATTTATTGATGAATCAGTAAACTTACTCAATTTTGTCGACCTGGGATACTCGTTTTACCCCTCGTTCAGGTTGCCTAAAATAAACGGGGTGCATTCGGTACCAGATCCCGCGTTAAACACACAGCGAGATATCGGTGAGGTGGGAATTCGCTTCCGTCTCGGGCTCAACACGCTCCGGGATTTCATCTAGACGGGAAGGTTTCTGTCCTGCGCGGTTGGTTGGCTTCCGCTCTAGACTCAGCACGCTCTAGAGTTTCGGCCGAAAGACGGCGTTTGCTTGTGTCTAACCTTGGGCTCAACACGCTCCAAAGGTTCGACGACAAGCCGGGTGTTAATTACGATCCCAGGCTCAACGCGCTCCGGGATATAGTAAATCAACTCGGTTATTCACCGATGAAGCTTTTCTATCACTTCTAGACGTAAGGACTGAGCTTGTAGGTGTATTGAAGTGTATCGGTGTTAGCTGTTAGCGAAATGGCGAAAGTGTTGCCCTCTAGGTACTGTTCATTATGTGTAGAGGTGGTTAATTTATATTTTAGACGACAGTGTCATTACAAACGGCTTGAAACTGGACAACCAAAAAATCTATTAGAGTTTGCACCTTTTCTCTATTTTTTACATTAAGAGCAGAGCAACAAACTACTCTTAGTACCTGTTCAAATCGTCTATCGTACATTCAACAATATCATTCATAATATTAGAAGTGAATAAGTTCTGAAAGACTTCCAGAGGGCCTATATCTATTTTTAACATATTGGTACTTTAGTCAAAATGCAATTCTGGAATAGAGTCTAGGTCTAGTGTATTTTTCGAATTATCCATCTCAACACTTGAACTTGAGCTTCTTCTTCAGACACATCGACCATCTCTTCTTCTATTTCTGAATATTCATCACCTGATGTATCGTTCAGTTAATGCATTGTCATGTTTTTCGGAATCTGGTTCGTAATTTTCATCTGATCTATATTGTCCCTCAGAATCATCGAATGAATCTTCTTCGCCTGTTGGTATTTCCTCATAGAATGCCGGTACTGTTCGTTATCATAAGGATCATATATCGTATCATCCTCATCCATCTAAAACAAGAAAACATCCGTAAACAACGTAAGCTAGTAAAGTTACCATTTATATAGCTGTAAACAGGAAAAAACTAAATAATGTTTATTTACATTTTTGGCGCCAAATTTGTCTCGACAGTACTGGATCAACTAGTGGTATTCCAATAGACAAATAATAGTATAAGAGACAGTTTGATGCATAGGCGGTATGTCGCACAACGTTTCTGCGCAAACTACAAGACCGTTTTACATAAACAAAATAGAATAAAATATCATAAATCACAAAAAATTTAACATATCGCCTTTATTGTGGATAAATATTATAAAATATCCTAGTATATTACCTTTTACGTCATTAAAAATGAAAATATACAAAATCAATCTTACATTGGTTGGTGTGAATATGGCTTAATGTTTGTCAAAGTCGAAGTATCAAAATCATCAAAAATAAAAAATTGTTGAAAATGTGCTCCCTGTACGAGAAGGGCAGTTCGCCTTAGCGATATTTGGCTGGTTTCTATAAGTTTTGATTGGTTGATCCTTTCCTTACCAACATGTTTTTGAGAATTTTAGAACAAGAACACTCGCCAACCTTTTGTTGACGGGAATGCTGAAATTGTCGTTGAGAATAAAGGTGTAATAAAAATACGGGCCACTCACAATCCCTCTATTTGAATTCTTACAACTTGAACAATTTCTTTTATAAAATGAACGAAGTACCAAACTTTAGTATCGGATACGGCAACAGCGCTAAATTACCGTGCGACCATGCGGATTTAAACAATAATTTATAATAATAATAGTACTTACAATACGGAAATTCACCGATCAATGTCGGAAAAACACTTCACATAATATTCACATTCTTATTTGTTGCAGTTACATGAAATAGATTAATGAAATTAGGTATGTACTTAAACAAATGAATTCACACTTGAACATGTCGGCACAAGAATTGAGCCAATACTTCACTGATTGCCTTTCGTTGGCGGTAATTTTGCGGCTAGTGGCGCGGGAGGTACCAATTGGTCCCGTGAACATGAATAAAAGCCGCGGAGATTTAAACTTCGAACCTTAATGATGAATTAAGGTGCATTGTAGGAATTTATGGGAAATTCCTACACTCCCTTAATCTATGGAAATATGGTTATGATGTGACAAACAATGGTGAGTATTTTAGGATAACTTCTAGTTTGTTTCTTAATTTATTTAGGATTTTGGTTGGAATAAAGTAAATAAAAGTATGTGAACCTTTAAAATGTCATCACCAGGTATAATTCGTCATAGTTAGATTGTAAAAAATTGTAATATTAAACATATTTGGCCACTTGGCAATTTGGAGTTGAAGAACAAAACATTTTTCAAACTTCCGTCTGACATTAATCAAAGTACTGTATTATCTGTGGAAAGAAAGTTTATTTTTTGTAATAATAATTATAGTCAAGAACTACAACACAAATTGTGACTGCAGATTATTGTATTATTTTCTAAATTTTCATAATAAACCAAAACCATTCACTATTAACTACTACTATTAATAACTTAATGATTTAAATGTTGACACTCAAACAATAAGCTACGTCTCTGGTTTCCCTGTAAAAAAAATACAACTTTTAATTGCGAAGAATATAAGGCTAATTTGCTGACATATATTTTAGACATTCACCATAGGTTCACTTCCTTCAAAGAAAACACATCTAATTTATGTACAAAGAGAAGTTAAATTTATTTCAATACTGCATGAATTTCTTATCATATTTTACCACTTTTAGGTCATGTAAAAAATATTACTGAAAAAACTGAACACTTTGCAAAAGGTCGTATACATTTTGATTGGTTCACCTGTCGAGAACATAAATCATACGTATTTTCTCAACTCCTGAAAGTTTGTGTCCCCTTATTAATTAAAAAATATGATGATGGTGAAAGGACTAACAAACAAAAATATTTTTTCAGTAACTTAATGTACGGCGTTTAATTTCTTTTTTGTTTCAGACCTGTTCCTGTCTTCATGGATATGGGGAATTTAGTTTTTTACTCCTTTTTATTAAAATATTTATTATCAATAATTTTAAAATAATTTAATGATCTGATATTGAATTAACTCTCTGAAATATAATGTAATGTAATTTTAGTAAAAAAATGTAGTTTTGTGATAAATAAATGTTTTATTATGTGCAGGTTGATAGAAAAATTGAATGTTTGCTGTTTTCTTATTTACCTAAATCTTTTATTAATTTGGTTTTATATTATGTACCGATTAATAAAGACTTTAACTGTGTACCATTTTATTATTTATTACCTAAATTATTTGTCTCACAGTATTATAATTATTTCATTACAAAAATGATATATAATTTTATTTCTTGGAATGAAATAAATATATAATAAACAATTTTAAGACAAACTGTAAACTTTACCTACCCGTAATCCAAACTACCAAATTTAAATATGCCGCCTGTAAAAATTACTTCCGCCAACCGCAAGGGGTGCGCTCAGATCGACGCGATGCCAGCTGTTTACAAGGGAACGAACACTCTCGTAATATGTTTATTTCTCTATGGGGACCCCCATAGATAAATAATATAAGTAAAGGTTTGATGTATAGGCACAACGTTTCTGCGCCGCCGCCCGCGCATGGAGTTTCTGCAGTTGCGATAACTACAAGACTGTTTTACATAATCAAAATAGAATAAAGCAATTTAAAATATTATAAATGACAATAAATTTCAACATATTGTCTTCAATGTGGATAAATATTATAAAATATCCTAGTATATTAACTTTTAAGTCATTTAAAGTGAAAATATATAAAATCAATCTTACACTGGTTTGTGTGAATACGGCTTGTGTTTGTCAAAGTAAAATGTCAAAGATCAAAATTACTAAAAATATGGTTATGGTTTCAATTTCTAAGGCTGAGTAAAATTAGTATAGTTTTGTTCAGTTTATTTAGGTTTTCCGTTCTAATAAAGTAAATAAAAGTAAGTGAACCTTTAAAATGTCATTACCAGGTATAATTCGTCATAGTTGTATTGCAAAAATTGTTAATAGTAAATATTTTTGGCCACTTTGCAATTTGAGTTCAAGAACAAAGCATTGTTCAAATTTTCATCTGACATTAATCAAAGAGAACAGTGGTACAAAATTTTAGAACTTCCTTATACATCTAATGATCAAAGGTTGTGTGAAGATCATTTGATGATGATGCACTTACAATCTTACAAGTACATGTCGCAAAAGACTTAAATTTGCTTTACCTTTTCAATCCTTACATCATACACCACCACATGGTAATAATATCCTAGCTTTTTAAAGTACAGTATTTTCTGTAAGAAGAAACCTTTTTTTACATTGTTAGTCGAGAACTACAACACAAATTGTGAAGCAGATGATGTAATCTATTAGATAACTTAGTATTTTTAAAATTTTCATAATTAACCAAAACAATTCACTTCTAAAACTATTAATGAATTGGAAAAAAATTGAATTCCCGTTATAGATACATAATATTATTCAAATGTTGATACTCAAACAATAAGCTAATTCGGTGTCGAACCTTTGTACAGAACAGTTGTGCGCTCCGAAACGAGTAAGTAGTTAAAAAGTAATTAGTGTATATTTCAAAGTGAACCAAAACAAGTAAAAATATCAGGTTAACTTTTTATTAAACGTTAGGAAAACAACAATTGTTAACTAGAAGTGAATCTGAATTTAATATCAGATATAAATTATCGAAAATACTTCGCCAGATCCGTATTAAGGAAAACTTAAATGATACTTAAAAATGAATGACAACATATCTCAAATAGAGTGTACACCCACTGATAACACAACCCAACAACCCAAAACATATTCCTCAGTAGCAAACCAACAAACCAGAACAAACAATTTTCCGTTCAGAAATCAAGCTATACTATTCGACGCAATCGAAAAGACTAGGCTAGAAGACTATCTAAAGGCACTATGCCAAACAATCCAACCAAATAACATATCTTTTGGCTCAAAGCTATCCAACAACAGAATATGTATTTATTTGGCAAATGAAAATTTAGTGAACACATTCATCAACAATCACGGTAAAATCGAAATAAACCAACAAATACTACAGGCACGTCGACTAGCCACTCCTACCCAAAGATTATTATTATCCTATGTCTGTCCCTTATATCCCCCACTCAGTCCTTGAATATGAACTAGGGAGCAAGGGATTAATACTCTTTCACCCTTATCTTTCTTGCGAATAGGAATCTCAAACCCCGCATTTCAACATATCCTAAGTTTTAGAAGACAAATATTTATATCTCCATTCAATAACCAGTCCCTTCCCCATTCATTTTTAATCACATATGAACAAACCTCATATAGGATATTTTTGTCCATTGATAATCAAGGATGCTTACAATGTAAACAAAATACTCATACAACAAAAAACTGCCCAAATAGAACAATCACTTCAACACACTTTAACCCATCAACAGAATCCTTACCAGAAAATCCAGCCGACAATCAAACTGAAGAAGAAACAAACAACATTTCACAATATCAGCAGGATCAATCAAATAACCAAAACTCCGAACAAATATCCGAACCTCAAACAATGAATACCCAAGTAGTTAAACGCACCGAAAATAGTAAAGACAGCACACCGACAGTCAACAGAAATGAAATCGAAACAACCAAACCACAAAATAAAAGAACATCAACAGAACGTTCCCCATCACCTACAACAACTGAACACCTACCTACATTTGTAAAACCAACAAATAGTGAAAAGAAAATAAAACAAACCAAAACAAAAAACTAAAAAAATCAATAGGAGAAATGTTAAGTCACACTAAAGCGCTTTTCAAGAATACAGATATCAATTATCCTCTAACCTATGAAGAACTTATAGATTTTTTTGAAAATTGTGAAGGGTGTACAGATCCCATCAGTATCGTGAAAATGTACACCGAAGAAATAACGGAAGTCACAGACCTACTTACCACAATATACCCCTATTTAAAGGATAAAAAAATGAAGATGAGATGCACTCGAATTAAAAATAAAATTCTCAAACAGATAAACCCTGAATACCAAACAGAACTGGACACAGATACCTCTATTGAAACCTATTAATCTTGTTTACCTTCACTTCCTTAATTCAGTGGAATATAAATGGGTACTATACCCACCTAGAAAACTTGCAATTAATAATTTCAAAATCCAAACCCATGCTTATATGCCTACAAGAAACCAATTTCAAAAACAATAGAATCCATAATCTAAAAAATTATAATTGTTTCGCTAAAACTCGAGAAAATGCAAGAATCACCAGTGGAGGTGTAGCAACATATATTAGAAATACAATAGATGCAACATCAATTCATCTAAAAACTATTATTGAAGCAGTCGCCGTTAGAGTGAAATATACAATGACCTTTTCATTGTGCAACATATACATTCCCCCAAATCAGGAACCTACTACAGAAGAACTCACTGAGCTGCTGAGCCAAATTCCAACTCCTCAGATAATAGTGGGAGACTTTAATGCCCACAACTATATCTGGGGCTCTACTAAGCAGATACCTTTTGGAAAAAAATTGGAAATCTATTAGAAAAGTACAATCTTAACCTCCTAAATGACGGCCATAAAACCAGACATGACATAAGAACTGGTGAAGATTTAGCAATCGACCTAACAATATGTCACCCATCTCTCTCACAAATACTTAATTGGGATGTATCAACGTATTTATACGATAGTGACTACTATCCCATAATAATTAGCAACGAACCGGAAAATACACCGGACCCAATAACAAAATGGAAAATAAAATCAGCAAATTGGAACGGATTCCAAGAATTTATCAAGAAAATCTCCACGAGTTAAAGGAAGATGCGGATATTGATCAAGAAGTACACTTTATCACAGAATTAATAACGCAATTAGCAAATAAACATATTGGACGGTACGAACACAACAACAAACACCAAACGGTTCCCTGGTGGAACTTGTACTGCAAAGAGGCTGTGAAGAAATCGAAAGAAGCTTTTAACAGATTCAAAAGAAGCAAGACGGAACAAAATTCAATTGAATTCAAACGATTGAGAGCCAAAGCCAGATACACAATAACAAAAGCGAAACGGGAATCATGGAAAGAGTATGTTTCAACAATAAACAGCTCAACTCCAATGTCCGCTATATGGGAAAAAGTTAAAAGGATATCCATACCAAAACAATCCAATACAATAAACTTTCTGGAGATAAATAACACTATTTATAAAAACCGAAATGAAATAACAAACATCTTATCAAGTGAATATCAAAAAAAACTCAAGCAACTCAAACTACACATCAGATTTCTTGAATCGTAAAAACAAAGCAGAGCAGCAAGAAATTGAATATAATAATAATAACCCGCAAACGAACAGTCTGAACTATGCAATCACCATTGACGAACTTAAAAATTCACTCCAAAACTCTAAAAACTCCAGCCCAGGTCCTGATAATATTCCTCTTATTTTTCTAAGAAATCTAAGTAAACAAACCAAAGAAAATTCACTTAAGATATATAACCTAATTTTTACAAAGAAAGTATATCCCAGAGCATGGACAATTTCCATTATAATTCCCATTCCTAAGCCAAGTAAAGCGAAATCAGATCCAGAAACATATAGACCAATTTCACTCACCTGTAGCATGGGAAAAGTTCTTGGGAAGATAATTAATAACAGACTTTTATAGCACCTAGAATCAGAAAAACTAATTATACCCGAACAGTGTGGTTTCCGTAAAAATCGCTCCACGTTAGACAATCTTATCGATCTAGAATCTGAGATCCATGCGGCCTTTGCAATAAAGCAGCACTGCATCGGAGTATTTTTTGATATTCGTAAAACCTACGATACTGTCTGGAAATACTCAATAATTAAAACTCTTTACGACTGGTCAATACGGGGTAACATATTGAAATATATATCGAACGTTCTAGATCAACGACAGTACCAAGTACGAGTAGATGGCGTATACTCACAGCTGAACACCCAAGAAAACGGTATTCCAGAAGGGTCAAATCTCAGCACGACATTATTTCTCATAGCAATAAATTCAATTATAGCAAACTGTAAATCACCCGTGAAATGCAGACTATATGCAGATGACCTGGTTATCTATTGCAGAGGGAAAAATATGACTACAATACATAAAACCATCGAACAAACAATAGCTACAATAGAGGATTGGTCAAAAACAAGTGGACTGCGTTTCAACATGACAAAAACCAAAGCTTTATGTTTCTCGAAAAGGACTCAACCACAACTTGAAAACTTGTACCTTTATGGACAGAAAATAGAATATGTGAGACAAATAAGTTTCCTAGAAATGATACTCGACCAAAAGCTGACATGGAAATCACACATTCTGACATTGAAGAAAAAATGCCAACCTGGAATTAATTTACTCAGATCACTCGCATTCGAAAACTGGGGCGCAGACTACTCAAGTTTACTGCACATCTATAAATCATTGATCGGATCAAAACTTGACTACGGAGCGTTTGTCTATAACGCTACCAACAAAAGCCTTCTTCAGTCAGTGGAAGTTATACAAAACACAGCTCTTCGCATCTGTTTGGGTGCCCATCGTACAAGTCCTATCCATAGCTTACATCGGGAGACTGGAGAGTTACCGCTTTCTTACCGAAGAGAATATCTAAGCATTTCTTATGCTGTCTCTGTAATATCAAACAAAAGAAATCCAGTAGCCCACAACGTCTTATCTGATCGTTTTAAAGCTAAATTTTTATCCAGCTCAACTACTCCTCCTTTCTATCACATAGTCAAAACATATTTAAACAAAATAAATTCGCATTTCCCAAACATTTATGACGTCCCATCAATAAATTATCCTCCTCCATGGACAATAACCCTCCCTATCCTAGACCTAAGCCTCGCCTACCTTAATAAATCAGAGACTCCAACAGCCAGAATAAAACAAGAATTCCTAAGAGCCTTAAATAAATACGGTAGCATTTATAAGGTATACACAGATGCTTCAAAAAACCAAGATGAAATTGGGGCCGCCTTATTCTCCGAGGACTTCTCGAAATCCTACATACTCCCACCCTTCACATCTATCCATTCAGCTGAATTATTCGCCATCTTAGAAGCACTCAAGAAAATCCAGAAAATCAAGCATAAAAATGTCCTTTTAATATCTGACTCTCAAAGTTCACTAACAGCACTTCGTCAACTGTACTCTAATCACCCTATAGCCGTACTGATCAAGAAAGAGCTACAGAATTGCAGAAACAGCAGCATACATATTAAATTCATGTGGATCCCATCCCATACTGGAATAGAAGGGAATGAGAGAGTAGATCAAATATCAAAAAATCCATTCACCAATCAACAATCAGAAAGGAACGATTTTACCGTACATACTGATTTGAAAGCGTTCTACAAGAGCAAAATCTACGACAAATGGCAGGAAGAAGCAATGCATAACCAACACAAATCATACGAAGTCACTACAAATTCTCACGGCTGGAACTGTAAAAACATAAATAGAAGAAACAAGTGGCGCATCACACACGACTACTTACTAGCAGGAAAAAATAAACCAATGTGCGAAATGTGTAAAAGTGAGTTAACCGTGAAACACCTGGTAATCGAACGTGCGAAATACGACAAGGAACGGAAAAAGAATCAACTACCACTATCACTAAAAAAACTATTACAAGAAAACCAAGAAACTAAAAACCTTATAAACTACCTAAAAGACTGCAAATTAAGTAACAAAATATAGAGACTATAACCAAGCTACAATAAGTGATCTTCCATCATTTCAACTCGCTAATAACCCTACGTAGTTGATGCGATTGATATATAAAAAAAACAATAAGCTATGTTTCTGGTTTCGTACAACGTACAACTTTTAATTGCGAAGAATGTAAGGCTAATTTGCAGACAGATATTTGAGATGTTCACCATAGTTTCACTTCCTTCAAAGAAAATGATGGTAAAATACGTCTGATTTATGTACAGGGAAGTCGTTAAATTTCTGTCAATACTGCATGACTTTGTTACCATATTTTATCACTTTTAGGTCATGTAGAAAATATTACTAAAAAAATTAAGACTTTGCAAAAGGGCATATAAATTTTGATTGATTCACCTGTCTAGAACATAAATCAAACGTATTTTCTCAACTCATAAAAGTTTGTATTCCCTTATTAATTAAAAAATATAACGATGGTAAGAGGACTAACAAACAGAATATTTTTTTGGTACCTTAAAACGTACTACTTTTAACTCATTTTTTGTTTCAGACCCGTTCCTGTCTTCATGGATATGGAGAATCTAGTTTTTAACTCCTTTTTATTAAAATATTTGTTGGTTTTGTTGTCAATAATTTTAAAATAACTTAATGTGCAATTTGATGTGATATTGGCTTAATTTTCTTAAATATAATGTAATGTAATTTTAGTAGAAATATGTAATTGTAATTAATAATTTTTTTAATATGTGCAGGTTAATAAAATTTAAATGTTTGCTGTTTTCTTATTTATCTAAATTATTTGTCTCAAAATTGTTTATTATAATTATTTCATTACAAAAAATGAAGTATAATTTTATTTTTTGTAATGAAATAATTATATAATAAACAATTTTAAGACAAACTCTAATTTTTTCCTATCCATAATCCAAACTACCAAATTTAAATATCCCGCCTGTAAGAATTAGTTCTGCACTCCGCAAGGGGTGCGCTCACATGGACGCGATGCCAGCTGTTTGTACGGGAACGAACACTCTCTTATTACTTTCTCTATGTGTATTCCCATATACGTAATAAATAAATAAGGATATTTATATGTATATGGGTATTCCTATGGAGCACTCGGCGTCATATGGCAACGTGCTTGACTTTACACCGGACGGAATCGAAAACACACGATACGTTGCTTGCTGGTCTAGGTACTTCAACTGTGACACTACCTCATTTTAAATTGTATATTATGTAACACTAACCATCGCCTTAAATGTACTTCATACACAATTTCGAACGTCGTGACGTCCTGTCAAGATGGGTAGTTTTAGAGGGACGCCGAACAGCGTAACTGTCCTTCAACGTGTTTTTAACACATTCCCACTATCTGTTAGAAAAAAATCGACCTAGGTGCAACCATTGCAAATGTGTATTTGATGTCATAAATATTTTCAGTTACCCTAACGTCAACATACAACGAACCGTTACAGATTTCGATATTTCGATTCTGAAATGATTCCTTGAAAAAAACATTTTCGTGCTTAACGGCGCCACAATTATAGTTATCGCATCGTCCTGTAAGAAATATTTTCATTTCTAATCATGATTATTTGATATCCCCATAACTTTTTCTATCCTCACGTACGTCACTGGAGTTAAGCCACTCCTGACATCGCAAATCAAGATTAACTGTATCGATATATAGGACAAAATGCACTGGAAAACATCGAATAAAATGCAAATTCTAAAAGTAGACTTGCAGTTTGTCCAAGTGGGCGAGCACATATTACATAAGCTAATAGAAATATTTATTACCTAGAACTATCGTTTGTGAAACATTTCTTTTCTGTCAATGAATACTTCTATTGAGAGGATGTTTAAATCACTGTGAAATAGGAAAAACTTTATTTATACAGTACGATCTTTACAGCTGTTTTAAAAGAGTACATATTGTATATACCGGGAGGGTCTGGGCAATTTTCTTATTTTGGAATACAATAAAAGAAAGAGTAATGCAGATGTACCTACATTTTATTCTGTAAGTACAACATGTAAAGCTTATGTTCACGAAGTTTTAAATACCATATCTAGCGTCTTTTATTGTCAAGACACTGCGTTAGTCTACTTCTAATACTTCTAAAGTTACATGCCACTTTTCCAGCATATCGGGTATGTTGGATATAACTTGACGAATGTTGTTCTCAAGGTTAAATTTCGAAAGACGGAAGTGAGCGTCTTCACTGGAGAAAATAAGAACGTCATCATACAGTGCAAGAAGCGCTTCACATAAAGCTTCTCGAATAAGCTCGTGAACTCAAGCTAATTGTACAAATGATATTTCACTTCTTCATGGAAGATCTGCCTCACAGAATGAATAGACAACATAACGGCAACCAGATGTTTCTGAGCCTAAGAAATCGCAAAACCTTACTCTTTACGGTGTCCTTACTGTTCGTGTAAGTCTAAGCTTACCTATGAAACAGTCGTTTGCCGACCTTCAACACGGCTACGCGGCTTATATCCGGTTCCACCAACCTCAATTAAATATTTTAATCGGTTATTAGTGCCTTGTTAAGTTACTTTCTGGGTTCCACTAAGTTCAATTAAACCAAAAAACGTCAACTTATTTACCAATTAAAAATCGTCCGACTAATTAGTGATTAAAGCTAAAATTCGGTTCCACTAACCTCAATTAAGCACTAATGTCTAAGGGCGGACACTCAAGATCCGACTGTCTCACAGACCTAGGTCTATCCGACCTAAGTCTGTCAGACCGCCGGAATGTGTGTGACGGAAAAAGCTTCTATCTCTATTTTTGTTTTAAATGAAACTCACTGTTTCTAGCTAATTCCACAATATAATGAAAATTGTTGAAAATTCTAAAAAATTGACAAGTGTTTCGATAAATAAATATCATCGTCAGAATGACAGAAGTTACATTTCATTTAATGACTACCTGATGTTTAGTAGTTATTTTTGGCTAGACCAAGAAATTACCTAACTTGTGATTGACTTAATATATGTTAATAGAAAAAAGAAGAAGATGTGATATTACAAATATTGAAGCTTAGATATTATTAGCCCTATGGTGATATCCTGTATATCATTTTTCCAATTAAGATCAGTATAACTGTGCAATGATATAGAAAACCAGGAAAACTATATCTGCTGATCTTTACAATTATCACTTAAGAAGACATTTTATTAGTGGAGAACTCCCTAGATTTATTTGTTCATTGACGACTTCATATTGTGGGTTTCTTAAATGTCTTCTAGTTTCCAATTCTTCAAGGAAATCCAGTTCTCGTTTCTTTTAATAATATGCAGCACTTCTAGTTCTGTGTTAGGTGTCAATGAATGATTGGTGTCACGTAGATGTTTGGCGTAGTGGGATTTATCTGGTTGTTTTAACCTGTATGCTCGTAAGTGTTCACTGTATCGGATTTCAAAATTCCTAAGGGTCTGACCCAAATAGACAGCATTACATTCTGGACATTTGAGTTTATATATACCTGATTTCTTTAATTTTGGTATTTTTGTTTTTACATTTAACAATTTTGTACTTACGTTACTTTCTGTTTTAAAAAAATTGTTGTATTCGTTGCTAAAGATATTATCTTTGAAATATTATTAGAAATATTTCCTGCATATGTGATGGTTTTATAAATTTTTATTTCATCAGTTTGTTTAGGAAATATTAGTTGTAATACCACATTTTCCTCTTTTTTATTAATTAGCTTATTCATCATATGTTGGATGTTGTTATTTGTCTAATCGTATTAATCTCTCTATCAAAACTACATTTGTTCATAGGAACTGAAAATGCTCTATATATCATTGAATTATATGCCGCTAGTTTATGTGATGTGAGGTGATTGGAACTATATTGAATTGTCACATCAGTGTGTGTTGGTTTTCGGCAAATTGAATAATCAAGTACATTATTAACTCTTTGATTTTTAAATCAAGAAAATTGATTGAGCTATTTTCTTCAATTTCTAATGTAAATTTAATTTTTGGGTGTAAATTATTAATGTGGTTGAAAACTACATCTAATTGTCGTTCACTGCCCATAAAACAAGCTAATATGTCATCTACATATCTATACCAAAATAAAACATTTTTCGAAATATTACTTTCAAAGATCTTTCTTTCTAAACGGTCTATAAAAATGTTTGCCAAAATAAGTGATATAGGGCTTCCCATTGGTAAACCTTCATTTTGAATACATATCTTATTGTCAAACGTGAAATAATTCTGATTAATACATACATCAAATAAATTAAGTATATCTGATATTATTCCTGGATTAATATTTATATCTTCTAGTAATTTTCTTACAAGTTTTAGACATTCTTTAGGAGGAATTTTAGTGAACATATTAGTAACATCAAATGAAATAAGTTTATAGTTATTTTGCAAGTTGATTGAATTTAATTTTTTGATTAGCTCTATTGAATTTCTAATTGAGTATTTAGATGCATATCCGTAACTATTAATTATATTGTTAAACATCTTTGCCAATATTTTATTAGGAGTATTAACATAAGAAACTACAGATATAATTGGTTTCGTTATTTTAAGTAATTTAACGGTTCCATATAATTGTGGACAATGAGGATTCTTATGTATGATGGACCTCTTTTCGTAATCACTTAAAAGATAATTTGAATTATTAACAATATCCCTGACGGTTTGAAATCTCATGAAAAATCAATTATTTTTGAGAGCGAGGTCTGGCAGACCTATATAGGTTCACAGAACGCGGTCGGAGCGTGTGGGGCGGTTACAGTTCTCAGTTCGCGGCCATCTCAGTTTTTGAAAATTATGTGACATGCAAGGCGTTATTTAGTTTTTTGGGGGGGAACCGATTTTTTTAGCTAAAAGAAGTATAACAACAAATATTAAATTATTTTTCAACAGTTAGGCGGTTGCACAGACCTAGGTCTGTCTCAGTCGTCAGTTTACCATGGATCCTCCAGTAGACGATTTACTTACATTTCAAAGTATTATATTTTGTTTTTATGTATTTCTGATACTATTCATCGCTACTTGCTTGCGCTTTAGTTACTCTTCCTGTTCCAGAAGTTATTTGCTTGTATAGTATATACACATATTCTACCATAACCTCAAATTTCCTGATAAAGTAAGCAAACAAGTTTTAATAATAAGGTTTTTAATTTACAACGTCCATATACTTGGTGAATTTTACAGCGAGCTAATTCATTATATATTTATTATGTAGGAAGTTTATTCTTGACAGAATGTGTTATCGACCTTATGGTGTCCAATCTTAAGTATTCTCATGGTGACCTTAACCTTTGTGTATTATTGTAATGTTTTTCTTATTGATTTAAACGTTTTTATTACGGAGGGTGGGATAAATTTATACACACGGTATGTCTACTCACTTAATTTAATTATGCACTACACTATTCACTAATTTATATTAACTGCACTCTATATTTACTCACACTAATTTATATGAATACATCACTACTCTTAATTAATATAAATACTCAACTTGTGCACTGTTTAACTCACGAGATCAAATTATAAACTGACTCCGTTGGAAGGTAGCCTCTCTTATATATTAAGTGCCTTTTTTACTGGATCCTTCTAGATTGCAGCTCACAAAAACAATGGACTGTACTGGAATTGTCTAGATAAGACTGGTCATAAAAAATAATGGTAAACATTTTGAAGAAATCCCTGCGCATTTGCCAAAATTTTTACTTTCATATCTAGTATATAACCAAGTCGGATTGAGGGACTACACCGGTGTGCTATTTAGTAACATTACCCCTCCCCTCCCCTTGGATATCTAAATCGGCAACTGGACCCATGTCTGCACTTTCCGGTCTTGTGGAAGTAATAGTAAGTACCGATAATGAGGGGAATAGCTGCAAATTAATAAGTGGACACCGATATCTTGGAAAATCTCCTCTATCATGTTCCTGATGACTCGCCAATCCAACTGGCTGCTCTCTATCCCGGGCATTGCTAGCTTCTCCACGTGGGATCCTAGCACATGATCTCGAAGGCTTCGTAGCGCTTCCCATACATCGCGGTATGTGGATTGATCTGGAAATTCGTTTCTCGTTACCAGGTAGAAGACGTACCGCGAATTGTGTTTGAGTCTTAGTGTCTTGCCAGGGGTTGGCATCTGATCTTCAAGTCTATCTAATTGTCCAAACTTCTTTCGAAAGACGGTTGCCAATCCTCGGGCGTGTTTATTACTGGTGGAGATGTTACGTGCCAGTGAGTACGCTTTCGAGAGCGTGAACAAATCTTGTCTTTGTTCTGTAGTGACTTCGTATCTAGCTTTCCCGGTACCTCCGTATGCGCCCATAAATTCTTCGAAAGCTGAAACAAACTCTTGTTGGAGATAGTTCACCCCTTCCTCTTTGTCATGTCGTTAAAACTGCCATCTGTGGCTTGCGTATTGTACCGTTTTTTCATTCAGTCACTGGTAACTTGAAGATTCGTTTGAACCAATTCGTGTACATCGTCCATCCTTCTTCTCAATTGGATCACGTAATTTTCTCCTGCTTGATCTTCGCCACGCCGACAGCCAAACTCTCAAGGAGACCTCATTTCACGTCCAAATAGAATTTTCGCAGGTTTTTCACCCGTGAACTCATTTATGGCCGATCGATAAGCCAACGCAAATAGGGAAAGGTACTGGTCCCAATCTCTCTGGTGGCTGGAAACTACTTTGGACAGGTATTTCCCAATGGTCCTGTTTATTCCTTCGACCATTCCATCTGACTGTGGATGCAACACTGTTGTCCTGGTCTTCTTCATTACCAGCTTGACACACATTTCCTGGAATACCCGGCTCCCGAAATTTCTTCCTTGATCGCTGTGGACTTCCAAGGGCACTCCATATCGGCTGATAAATTATTTTACCAGTACATCCGTGACAGTTGTGGCCTCTTGATTCGGGAACGCGTAAATTTCCACCCGTTTTGTGAAATAATCCATTACAACCAGGATGTATTTACCATTTTCTGTCGTCGGAAATGGTCCACCGATGTCTAAAGCAATCCTTTCGAAAGGGCTTCCAACATTATATTGTTTCATAGGTGCCTTTCTCTTGCGATGTGGTTCATTACTCATAGCACAAGTTGTACATTTCATACACCAGTCCTTCACATCATCAGAGCTGTTCATCGAATAAAACCTCTCACGGATTCGCTGAAGGATTTTCTTCACTCCCAGATGACCTTCCGATGGACTGTCGTGTAACTTCTTCACTACCTCAGCTACTCTCGTTCTCGGAATAACTAGCTGTCTCCTCAGCTCGGAACCATCATAGTTTTCAAGGACTCTTTTCAACAGCCCTTCTTCCAGGACAAGGGAGTCCCACTGAGCCCAATATGCCTTGAGTGTCGGTTAAAATCTTGACACTTCTTGCCATGTTGGTCGCCGATTTTCTTCCTTCCATTGCCGAATCTTCTTTAGGTGAGGTTCGTTCTCCTGATCTTCTCTGATCCTGGTGGGTGACCATTCTTCGTTGACTACAGTAGTTATTGAAACTGCATCTTCCCTAGATTCCGTCTTGTTGCAGTCGGCATTTCGGTGACTCACACCAGCTCGATGTTCGATGCCCTCGAGATTTTTGAACTGCATTAAGCACATAAGTGCTGCGTGATCAGTTCCTTCCATAAAGATACTGGTAAAAGTGTTCCACGGACTTCACTACCGCCAAAAGTTCTCTTCTTGTGACTCAGTAGTTTCGTATTGGTTTGGAGAGGACTTTACTGAAATATTCCAGCACTCTTTCTTGCCCCTTTTTCGATCTGTGAGAGTTTTCCTCTGGTAATGGATATCCTAATATCGGCGCCACGGTTAAATGCCTCGTCGATGGTTGGAAAGCCGTTTGAGTCCCATTTGAATGCTCTTGTTTCTTCAGTGAGTCGAGTAAGGGGCTTGGCAATATCTCCAAACTTCCGGCAATATCTCCAAACTTCCTGATCAATCTTCTATAATATGTGCAAAGTCCAAGGAAGCTCCTAATTTTATGTTTGTCGGTTGGTTACGGCCATTGCTGAATGGAAGCAATTTTCTCTGGATCCACCGCCACTCCTTCATTGCTCACTATATGACCTAGATAGTTGACTCGGTTTTGAAATAGTTGACATTTTTGCGGGTTTAACATGAGCTGGGTAGCTCGGAGTCGTTTGAATACATCTTACAAATTCTTCAGGTGTTCGTCAAATATCTTCCCAGTACTACGATGTCGTCCAAATACACCAGGCATGTCTTCCAAGACAACCCTCTCGAGACATTTTCCATGAGTCATTCAAATATCGCGGGCGCATTACAGAGCCCGAATGGTATGACGTTGAATGACCATAATCCAGATCTGGTGGTAAAAGCAGTCTTCTCTTTGTCTTCTGGGTCCATTTCTACTTGCCAATATCCAGACTTCAGGTCCAAGGTGGAAAACAGTTTGCTGCCGGCCAACGTATCTAACGTATCGTCGATTCGAGGCAGAGAATAGCTGTCTTTCTTCATTACGTTGTTTAGCTAGCGATAATCCACGCAGAGTCTCGTAGTTACATCCTTTTTCTTGACGAGCACTACTTGAGACACTCATGGACTAGTAGATGGTTCTATTACTTTTTCTTCTGCTTTAAGCTTCCTCTCTCTCCGCTCGTGGTAGTCGTCGAGCTGATTGTCTAATGGGCTTGGCATTACCAGTATCGATTTTGTGCTTGACGACTGATGTTCTACCAGTGTTTCCTCCTTTTGGTACGAATAGATCTCGATACTGCAAGAGGAATTATCTCATTATCGCTTTCTCAGATTGATTCAATGATTGACCAGCTACTGATAACATTTGTTCGAATTTGGCATTGGAATTGTCAGTTGCCGTTGTTTAGCGAACTATAGAGATCACTGGTACGCAGGTCCAATTCTGGTTTCCTTCTTGATGGTAACTGGATAATCATTCACGTTTATCACACTGGGATCGCTTTCGCCGACGTAACTAATCCTTTTCCAATTAGTACTCATTTGCCAGCCTCTTTCTCGTGGCACCATTATAACCGGTGTACATTCTTCTATGATTCCCTGTAGCCGGGCTACTATCATGGCTTCGCTTCGTGCAGGGAGAACGGTATCTTCCTCTACAGCTGCCAACACCGCACTGCCTTCATATGGATGAAGGTTAAATCTGTTCTAGTCACCATCTTCTCGGATTGTCCTAACTTTCTTATAACCTGAAGCCTTCGTTGCTGCTTCATATTCAAGAGCAGCTGTCAATGCGTCAACTAATGTTATGGGATGGGCTAAACGTAGCGTCCTCTGCATATCGGGGTCATATAAGCCATCAATAATGGCCTGGATGCCTAGACATTCCATCATGTTCTTTGGTGCTGATGGATAAGCAAATCGAACTAGTCGGGCAATATCCACTTCATACTCTTGAAGGGGTTCATTACGTTTCTGTCTATGGTTCAGCTGGGATTGGTACAAATGTTCTAAATCTTCCATATCGCATGTCCAACCTCTTCATAAGCTGCTCGAAGTCATCCGTTTCTTCCAGAAATATCGTCTGAAGTAGATCTAAGGCATCTATCTCCCCGAAGCGCGTACTCCTTATCGGACCAATTATTCACTCTAGCGGCTGCTTCAAACTGTTTCACATAATTGGTCCACGATATCTTTCCATCGAACGTTGGAGCCTTGACTCGGGTAAAAATGCCAATATCTTCTAACTTGGGAGGTATTTCTGGCTTGCTAGGTTTTGTTTGCTTAGTCTTATTTTCTTCCTCTTGCGTGCCTCGTGTTTTTGCATCTGGCACTCTCTCTAACTCCTTGATTTTCTCGCCCATCGTTGTCATTTTAACCTCAATATCCAATTTTAGAGACGATTTTTATTTTCCACGTCAGCGGCAATGTCATGTTTCATTAATAAGATATCGGTAGAAAGTTTGTCTATGGTATCAGAAATATTGTTTTTCATGGTTGAAATCTTCTCGTCCATGTTAGCAGAAATGTCGTTCTTCATAGCAACAATCTTTTCGTCTATGTTAGCTGAAATATCGTTTTTTACATTGGTTCTTCTCATCCATGGCAGAAATTGACGACATTAAGGTGGAAGTGGTTGTCTTTGAATAACAATGTTTCTGTATCGAAGAAATCACTTACCAGTGCCACTTTAAGTCTTTCTACTAATTCACTTTTCTTACCGGGCGTTTCCAACTTACGATTTTCCAATTCTGCCTTTAGCTCTGTCACTTTTAGGTCACTTAGTCTCTTGGTCATTACTACGTAGCTATTTATTTATATTACCTGACACAAATGTAATATTTTTCTCATTTATTTAAACGTTTTTATTACGACGGGTGGGATAAATTTATACACACGGTATGTCTACTCACTTAATTTGTTTATGCACTAAACTATTCACTAATTTATATTAACTACACCGTATATTCACTTAAACTAATTTATATAACACATCACTACTCTTAATTTATATAAAAACTTTACTTGTGCACTGTTTGTCTCACGAGTTCAAATTATATACTGACTCCGATGGAATGTAGCCTCTCTTATATATTAAGTGCTTTTTTTTCTGGATCATTCTAGATTGCACCTCATAAAAACAATGGGCCGTACTGGAATTTCCTAGATAAGACTACTCACAAAAAATAGTGGTAAACATTTCGAAGAAATCCCTGCGCATTCGCCAAAATTTGAACTTTCATATATCTAGTATATAACAGCGTCGGATTCAGGAACTACACCAGTGCGCGATTTCGTAATACTATAATGTGTGGACTGGGTTTGGGATAGCCACTTGTTATTGACACAGATTCGTTGTACATTTCAGTAAAGTACACGAAATAAATACAATACTTTGCGCGGAATCTCTTCATATTAGTGGTTTAAATGAAACTTACTGTTTCTAGTTAACTCCACAGTATACCGATAAATGTTAAAAATTCTAAAATATTGACAATTGTTTCGATATTATCTGAATATCATCGTCAGAATGACAGAAGTTTACCTTCACTTGCTGTGTAAACAACTTGTTGATGATTTTGAAAAAAAATTGCTTAATAAAATGATTAATTTTCTCTTTTTCATTTTATAGGAGTGAATCAAGCAGTGGTATCGAGTCTTGGAATCAGGTAGGTGGGAGGAACACGTGGGTATTTTCCAGATCACATCAGCATCCGACTGTCGTCACTGATCGTAATGCCATATCAGGTGAGAATTACTTATTTTCCACTGTCATTTACACTCTTCCAATGTTTGTTCCTAAATAATAGACTATAGTGTTTATACAGGGTGTCACGTAAATAACTACCGTTATAATCGAAGAAATGGTAGATCGTTGAGAAACTCATAAAATACATAAATCCAATTTTTCTGTAATCTTGTTAGTTTGTAAGATAAGGGATGATAAAGGATGCATAAGAAATAGGCATTTCACAGCATATCTTCTCGGGGGATGAAAATACAAATTTGAAATTGTTTATAGGTTATAGTTTCTTCAACATATATCAACAGTGATAATTTGTCCAATTCTAATAGGTCAGTGGCGTGGTATTAGGGGTTTGTTAGCATTTATTGAACCATATTCTTGAAACTGAAAATTTCGGAGTAATTATTGTTATCTGTAATTCTTCACTAAATTTACTACATAAGAGGTAATCTTTTTTGAACTCATTACAATACTTTATTTTAAAGGTTTTTAATTGCTACTAGACACTTTTTTACAATGTAAATTTTTTTAACAATAACTTTATAGTAAGTGCAATTATTTCCTGAACACTTAAATTCTCTTTTGTTAATTTATACATAATGAAATGGCTAATTTTTTAAAACAAAAACTATAATCGACACGTCAATAAAGTGGGGAAGATCTGAGATAGAATAGAAACTTTTTACACAGAGTTGTCTATCAATAAATTTTTGCTGAAGAAGATTATTAACTAAATGAAAATACATATAGAATTTTTAATACAAATACTGTTGCACATCATCAATGACGTTAGTCTTACTACCCACTAATTAAAATTTCTCTAACTAAGCTAATATTCTAAAAATGTCATGAATATTCACGAGGATTTAAGAACGTAGTAACATTAATAAAAAACAAAAAAAAATAATAATTTTAAAATTATGTGAATTATTTAGCTAATACATGTGTTATTCTTGATCATATAAGATTTTATATGTATAGTATGGGAGGGTCAGGCTTTTGTAGCTTGAAATATACGAAATTGATGAAACAGAAAATTCCTTCTATGCAAGCATGTTTTCTAAAGACCTGTGAATAGATGTTAATAAAACATGTTGTTAACAAACATTATATTTCCAGAAAATGAAGAAATTCAATAGCCAAATTTTCCCGACAATGGAGGGCGAGTTCGACATGTATATCTAATTTCTGCATATATCGCAAAGTAAACCACCCTCCATCCGTTCAGTCCTCGGGCGCCCATTCCTTATACATATCACACTCAATCCAATCCTCTTAAGTATCTCCATACACTTCATTGCAATATAAATACAAATAGATACTGGGTTCAGCTTACTCCATTGTTTTCAGCTTCCCATTAGCTTTCTTCTTGGAGGTGAAATTATCGTCAAGCATTTTTCTCTTTTTGACTTTTCTTCTTTATTTGTCACCTTGTACTCCAGTTTCTCCTTGTACGGGATACTAGACTTCAGACTTTTCCTTTTGATTTGGATGAAGACTTTGGTTGAGACAAGGGAGATATGTCAACCAATGGAACACGAGGTATGGATGATGAATTTAAGTATTTTTGGTAATATTTGTTTATTATATCGCTTAAGCTTCTGTTTGACTTCCATCCAATCTTCTATATCGTCAACGATAGTGTCCGATACCAAATCTGATTTTATCGCTGAATTCCGACCACTAGGTGCTGATGTTGTTGCTTCAGGAGATCTCGGTATAACTAAATCATAATCTGCAATAACTGGCTATGAGATTACAGCTGATGCCCCTACTACTACTACTACTAGATGCAGGCGAACCTCGTTCAAGTCAAGCTCAAGCCAAGGTTCCGGCACTGATGTCACTGGCGGGTCCTTTGTGCCATTCATGTCACTTATGCATGAAGCCAAATCCTTCGATGAAGGATTCAATATTCTTTAGTGAATGCCTGCTGGTGTTCCCAGGTGCCATAACAGGCACTCCGAAGATTCGCCTGCATAACACAGCCCAATGTGGATACACTAGGAGAATATGAACCGACGTTTCATCATCCATGCCGCATCCCCTACATAGGGGACTTTCCTCTAAACCTAGGTTATGGAGGGGTTTCCTCGGTCAGCAGTGCCCTGTTCGATTTTCTGCTATCTTTCTTAACCTACTCCTTGGTAATTCTACAGCTGCCCTGCATGTCCATTAGTCCAACTCCTCAATAGGAGCTTGGACTACTCTAGACCCTGCAGAGCACTCCAATAACCGAGGTGTCGGTTTCCCAACCAATTCCTCGTCTAGTTACTGATTGCTTGTTTTCTAAGGCCCAAGATCGGGCCCCAGCCACCCCTTCCTACATGCTCGTTATGTTCCCACATACCCCATGTCAGGACCCCCGTGCCAGACTGCTTTACAACCAGGGAAGTGAGTCTCTAATAAGTGCTGCAAAATATTCCCGGAGTTTCCGAGAAAACACCGGGTGCGATTCCCAGACAGCCAAGAGCACTGTCAGGAGACTTGTTTAAGACTCGACGGACATTTGAGGTACCGAGACGATATCCTCGTAGAAGGCGCTCCAAGCATCTCTCCGAGTCAGCCTACGGCGCTCTCATACTCATATCGCTTCTGGCGGTATTGTTCCCAATCCAAATCCGACTCTGTCTTCCAAGCCCCTATTAAATAGACGCCGGGCTTGTTTCCACATCGTGTCCAGATAGTTGTTCCACCACTTGTGGCACTTGTCCTCTTTCCTTGTTTTTTTTCTGCGCAATTCTCTTCATAAGACGAGGAGAACATAACCGCGCCCAGCTCCGTTGTGGCCCAATCAATCTCATCGTTATTACAGAGACTCCAAGATAACCCGTCGAGCCCCTATGAAGTCACTCTCGTCAAATGCATTTAGATGGATATTGATGTCAACACATAAATTTATTTGATGTATGCATTAATAAGAATAGAATGTATATATAAATAAATTTTTCAGAAAAAACCTAATAAGACATTGGTTCACAATGAAAATATACAATTTAAAAAATAATAAAGAAAATTATTAAACTTAAAGGTGGGACTTTGTGTCATCTTGTTCATAGAAGAGAACATATGCTTCTCCACTGACTAAATATTTCCACGATATTAATAGCACCCTTGAATCGTTATATTCGTGCCGCTGTCCCGTGTAGGGATGTCGGCAATATGCTGCGTAGTGACCATTGTAAGTAGTTCCACTGTGATTTGATATAGCGTAGAGGTTGTACATACAAGGTGCCACATTATCAGCCGCGTAATGGCTCATATCAAGCCCTTCTATTGGAAAATCTAGTGCAACATTAAGTTTTCCACTAAATCTTTCTGTTTGCGAAAAGAGCTTCAGGTGAATAACCAATATTTTCGGAAATTTTTGAATTGAGAATGATTTAGTGCATCGTCTTCGGTCCTTACATTTCGAACATGTTGCTTTCTCATCACCGTCGAGTGTTTCTTCACTTGCAAACGAATCTAAACATTGTGAAAGTCGTAATTGACCTGTTTTTTTGGGTATCGAAAGGGATAAATCCCAAAAGGGATCGTATGTAACTGAACAGTGTGTGCACTTGATTGTTGATTATAATTGACCGACAAAGTTATCCACAATCTTGGAGTTGTCCATTCTCGGATATCTCAACCAAGATTCTTGTACTTTCTCAATGTCACTACTAAGTTTGTCATCAATTTCTGAAAATATGGGCTTTGGTTTTTGATATACCTTGTTGACATCTTTGTGAAGTCCTGTTAATAGGTAACGAAGAAACTCCTGTGCATCATGTTGAGTGTATTCCATGAACCTTGAAGTAAATCGCTGAATCTGAATTTTCAATGATACTGTATTAACCACTCTATCTGCACCGTCTTCAGACCAAAGCTCTTGAATAACTTCAGCAAATGCTTTAATTAGTGCTCCTTTCATGCTAGATATGTTTATGTTAATATCTCTTATGTATGCGACTTTCTTTAGATATTCTAATAGCCACCTTGTGTTTGATAGGCATTGGATAATACTATTCATGAAACATGTGTTACCAATATTTTTGTGGCCTTTGAGACCCGATGATTTTTGGGGAATACCCTTTATGGATCTGATTGTGGAGATATTGTTAAGAGCTCTTTCGCAACTACTATCATTGTCCGAATAATCTCGGATTCTATTATTGTCTTACTCACTTGATCGGCTTGATAAGGAATTTGAATTGATGTTGTTTGCTATTGAATTGGATGGAGATATTGCGGTTTTGGAAAGTTTGGTTGACGTCGCTAGATCATTGGTCTGGTTCACTTTGTTAATATATTCCTTGTTATCTACATCATTTTTAAACGTGTCCTTTTGTTCTTGTTGAGTTTTCCCTTTCTGAAAATCTTTAATCGAAAATGAAATGTATGAAGAGAAGTTGTTAACTCTAGGATTATTTTTAGAAAGGGAATTGATGTTTATTGATTCCTCAGTTACTACGACCGTATCGACTTCTGACCCATTATTTTTTTCTACGTCTTCATTCTCTTCCAATTTTGAATTTGACTGCAAAACATCGGGGTTATTTTGACACTTGTTGGAGCCAATGTCATTTTTTTTGGTCACCCGAAACATTATTGCTAGATTTTTTAACTCTGGTTTATATTGCTTTTGCACCATTTTTTACTGTTTTGGAGAGTTTGTCATTAAAATTTTTACTCAAATCGTCTACTGATGCGTTATTTCTGTTATTATCTTCATCAGACAAATTGTCTGTATTAGTATTGTTAGAGTATGCCACACTGTTAGTATAAGTACCTTCCATTTGGTCGTTTATCTTTTCATTTGATGTCTTCAACTCTATTGAGGGTAAACCAGTTTTATATTTTGTTTTGGTCAAAGATCATTTATTGCGTATAGGAATCGCATCATTCTCTAGCATAGTCATCTTCTTCAGTATTCCTATGAATGGGACATCATCTGGCTGGTAGTTATCTATATTTTTTAGTACACTGAGGCCCAAAAGCTTGTTGGAGGCATAATTTATAAAATTGTCAACGCATTCTGAAGAAGGGAATGAAGATGTTACATAAGAATTTCGGAAAAAGGAAAGATCACATGTTTTAGGGTCGGTAATGTGAGAAAGTTTGAAAGTGATAGAAGAATTAGGTTTCTTATGATTATGTTTCATAAAAAGTTCTTCTAGAGGCTTAGAACGGAGAAACGTACCAAGAAAAGATGAAGCGTTTCCTCTTTGAATTGCAATACTTATTTGTTGTATAAAGAACAAAGTTGCTCTTGAATCATTGGTTTCTATTCTACTGATAGTTTTTTACCGAGATTTCAATTGCTACAGGAATAAAAATGTAAATGTTCTCCAAATTTTTGTATTTATTGATTTGAAAAGTTTCGCCTTGTAAAGCTGCAGCGCCTGCCGCGTTGCCATGGAACGAGGGTCAACCATCTGGACGTTTACTGTCGTCGTGCTAAGTACCTAACGGTACCATCGAACAGGAAATCTTTGCAGATGACAGGCCTCGTTTGATTAGGTCATTTACTGCAGAATGACGTGAAAAACGGCCGGCACTTAATTTACAGCTTAGGCCGTGTCTACCATACTCATCAACATCAGCTCCGCAACGACATCGATGTTTTACACAAATTTGACAACCTAAACGGAGAGCAATAGATATACGGAAACTTTCGTCATCTAAAAGCGTACCTAATGGGGCCGACGGTATAGCGTTCAAACATGCTCCTGATTTCTTTGAAAATGCTGCATTCAAACGAGCCTTGTCTGGTAAATTGATAGCTTTCTGAAGCAGATTTTCTTGTTCAATGTTCAATAAAGGTATATCCCAGGATTTTTGAAAGGATTTATAGTCATCGGGTACAACTTTGTTAGACTTTAATGACCAAATATTTTCTGCCTCCAATAATAAAGGGTCTTGTGTGTGGAAAAATATAGGCAGAATGTAATTAATGAAATTTTTTGAACTATTTAATGATGACAAAAAAGAAGGAAGAGCGACTGAAACGATTGAGCGAATTCCTAAACCACCATATGACACAGGTAGTGAAGCTTGTTTCCAAGAAAGGTCCTCTAATTTAATGTTAATTAATGACTCCAATGAATGACGAATGGTATTGTCAAAATTGATTAAGATATCATTATGTAACCAAGTCGGACTATATCTTAAGATATATGTTAATTTTGGAATTAATAGGCAATTCTTGAGAAGATAATAAGCAATATGTGTCGGTAACCAGGATAAACGAAATGTAATTTTTTTGAAAAAGGTTAGTTTTTCATTGAAAGCTGATAGAAAGGATTCGTTTAATAAAGGAGCACCTAATAGAAATAAATTTTGGTCTGTTGGTAATTGTTATGCCTGGTGCTACAGAATTAAATTTATCAATGGTTAGATTATTTGCTGATTCTAAGAAAAATAACTCGCATTTGCTGAAATTGAGTTCAAGACCAATATCCTTGGAATTGTTTATAATATAGACAAGAGGCTTGAACACGGAATTAGTATTACCCCCTAAAGAACCATCATCAAGGTACCAAGCAATGAGTTCTGTGTCAATGTTGCTTATAAGTTTGTGTATCGATATGCAAAAAGGAGAGGTGCCAAAGGGTCCCCGTGTTGGACGCCTCTTTCCGAATAAATGATGTTTTCGCCAAATAAAAGATATCAAGGGAATCTATAGCATTTATTTGATGAAAGGAAAAATTTCAGGTAGAATATCTGCTACAAGTTTTAAGAAATGATCGTGATGAATTGCATTGAAAGCATTTTTAAAATCAATTTTCAGAAAAACTTTATTATTAACGTCTGGATGATTATAGACGGAACGTCTTGCTGCATGTGCAACTGCTTCACAACTACCTTTCGACCCGAAACCAAATTGTAATGGACGAAGTAAATATCCGAATTTGTCTCTGATGTTTGAACAAATTATTTTCGCTACTAAACGACGGTAAACTGTACCAATAGCATCTGGTCTAATACCTCCTGCGTTTTTAGATTGTAAGGATTTAAGCCTTATTCCTCAAAGGATTTCATAATATTTTTTGATGAAAATGCATTCATAAAGTTTCCTTAATTACGGGCCCATGTATTTATTCCGTTATTCTTTCTCCGGGGTTGTCATGTATTGATTCATTTCGTTGGCGAGATACATTTTAAATGGACCGAAAACGCCAACATCGTGGGGCTTGTTACATGTTTAATATCTTACCTGCTTAGGTTATTGAAAACATTAACAAAACGAGAAAAATTCTAAGTGAATGATATTAAAATAAAATTTAATTAGCATGGGTCTCATCCTTGTAGTAGTTCAACTCTCGAATTCCCTTATGGATAAATAAATCTCGTTAAAAGAAATCCTTATCTCTCGAAATCACCTGAAAAATAAATAAAACTTTCAGATATTCAACTACTCATTTAATAATTATAAACAAATAAACTTGACCTTCAATTAGTGTATTCTTGTTATTTGATATAAAAATGGTCTCAATCTATATGGATAATTAGCTTGCTTAGGAAGCTCCCACGGTTAACAGTGGTACTGGCCTAAAGAAAAAGAAGATATTTTGTGTTACAGATATTTCCGTTTTCCCTTTTTGAATGCAACGATTGTGGAACAACGTGCTACGCTGTAAGCGGATTTATAAAAAGGAATTTTGTGGTGCAATCAAGGAGGAAGCGGCTTGGATATATGTTTTAAAGCCAGCAACAGATAGTTGGATATATTTCTCTGATAACACTTAGCAAAATTCCAGTTTAAACGAAACTTCTATTGGAAGCCACATGTTAAGGCCCCATACCAACCGAGGTGAGTCGCCAGCTAATTATGACCCAATGAATAAAAATAACTATTCGTTTAAAGACTTATTACAATTACCTTTTTCTTTTTAGGCCTTTTTTTTTCTTCTTATTAGTTTCACTTTTTCTTGGTTCTCGTGAATTTCTGTTCTCCCAAATTCACGAGTACTTTTCTCTGTGTGAGCTCTACGGGAAACCACTTTGGAACTGGGCGCATATTCTGGATGATATTTCCCTGACGAAAGATCCCAGGGCATAGCAGATAAGTTTAATTGATCTCTGCACATTTTTTTGGACAGTGTTTCTAGACTTCTGAATGTAGGTTCCGTTACACTCAGTAACCTCCAACAAAATTATCTCGGCTAAACTGCAATTAATTTATATAACATTACCATAGTTGAAAAGTAAATTGTTAGTAGAGTATCAATATTAATTCACATACATTTATCAACATAAACATTGTTAGATTGAACCCTATAATATAGGACATAAATTAAAGCTAAAATACTTACTTAAATTTTATTTGTACATATCGGGTATATGCATATAAACGGTATTGTAGATATACTCCTTGTATATAACTGTACACACTTGAGTTCCATTCCAAAAGTTTTATAAAGTTTCCTCTAAATTCACTCCATTGAAGTCGTATGGGACTTCTTTGGGTACTGACAAACCAAGAAAATGGCGCCTCAACTGGTAAATAACGATGAAGGTAGTTGCTAACTTCGCTACTGCTAGCTAGACTCAATTTTAGTAATAAATATCATTTAATTTCGTTTACAGTAAACACAGGTGTAATTAGGATATTTGTTTACATTCTATTGTCACTGATAATAGGACGGGTGATAAGAACACAAAACACAAATAAATTTGACTATATTAAAAGTAAAATTTGTCCTATAGATAATTGTTTTAATAATATATAATAATTTACGTAAGAAATTTCGAAGCTGTCCGTCAGGTTGTTAAACGAACAGTATCATTCACATTTTTAACTGTTAGGAAGTTAAAATAGATTTATTGCATCATATTGGAGTACCAAAAGAGATATTTTTTTCCCAGAGGATAAATGATTTTTATTCTTTAGTAACAGGAGCTTTGTCAAGTAGTATTTGGTGATGTTTGGGTTTTTCAAAAGTAATTAAGGTTTTAATTAATTTTCCCAAGATTTAGTATACGTATTGACAGTATTTATAGATAAGTATATGTACAGATAGGGAATATTCGTACTTGATACTTGGGTATTGGATAGGTATTTCAGCATTGTACAAATGGTGTATAGCGTTGCATATATAGGAGTTGCTTGAGATTTGGTAAAAAAATTGCTTTAATTTTTAAAATTATCTTGTAGAAATTCATAAATTCAAGACATAGTTAGGAGATTGTTCATAGGTTTGGTATTGTGCATCCTCTCATTCTGTAAGTTGAGGGGGGGTTTATAGTATAATCGTTAAAACTTTGGGACATACGTATTTTATTATAAGTAATATAGGTTGAATTAGGAAAGAATGGAGATTAATAGGCTATTGGGTGACGAGGTAGTTTACGAATTAAAAATAAGGGGTTACCCTATAGACTCAACGGTTCAGAATAATCGAGCATCATTAAGGGAAGCTCTTAGATTGGAACGCTCAGGCGAACCGATGGTTATGGATGTTTCGGACATTGACACATATTCAGAAACTGTAACTTGAGCACTTAAGCTTGGTGATTTAGGTGAGGACATTCAAAACTTTAATTATGGAAATAAGGGAAATGAATTTAAGAGGATTAACTCGCGATTAGTGCATTTGGAAAATCGACTGGGTCGGTTGGAAAATACTACACTAATCCCTAAAAGAGACAGTTTATTGTTAACATGTAGGAAATTGAAGTCGGAAGTTTTATTGTGTTATGGGAAACATGATTGGAGTTCTGCGGATCCCGATGTATCACTAATCGACGATCCCAACCCTATTCTTCCTGAAATTGTACATAGGGGGTCCGTAACATTAAATGTTGGTGTCGAGAATGAGGTAGCAATTCAACAAGATCAGGGCTCTACCGATTTAGGTAACGCAGGTGAGTCAGTTGTAGAAGTAAATAAGTCTTCGCTTGATAATGCTTTTCGTCTTCCATCAACTTTTAGTAATTCGGTCACTCGTAATTCCCCATCAAAGCACACTCTGGTGGCTCGCTTACGAGAAATTTTTGAGACCAACCCTCGTGGGCAACAGCAATCTAGACGGATCACTAACTCGGGAATTGAGAATCGCAACAGTAATTCAGATAAATTTCAATCATCATCCCAGAAACGTTTTGAAGTACGAGCAGACAACCCTGTGAGAGATCCGAATGTGTCTTCTAAGCCTGCTCTTCCCAAGCAAAGTTCATTGTCATTACTATATAATATTCCTAATTATAACTCGAATTCACAACAGAGGGGGGAGTCAGTTTATTGTTCTGTAAATGATAAGATGATAATTCCGCCTATTTCTTCGAATGTGGATAGTCGTCGTGATGTAACAGAGGTTCCATGTTTTGAGTCCCGTTATGGTTTCGATGTGAGTAGATGGAACGTTAAGTTTGACGGCGTATCTAGTGTCACTTATTTCTTAGAACGTGTCGAAGATTTACGTAGATCTAGAGGAATGCCTAAGGATAGACTACTAGAATCGGCTCCAGAGTTATTTGCAAAGGATGCGTTACTCTGGTATCGTATGAATTCGTTCTCATCATGGGATGATTTAGTGGAAAAACTAAAGGATGCATTTCAGCCTCATGATTACGAGCAGACATTCTGGGATGAAATTCGACGTAGAACACAGGGTGCTGCCGAGCGTGTCATCAACTTTGTATCCGTCATGGAAAACTTATTCCGGAAGTTAGCGACTTCTACTCCTGAGGAAACGCGGCTAAAGATTATCCGAAGAAATCTACTGCCATATATACAAACACAGCTTGCTACTCACCAAATTTCTTCTTTAGCTGAATTAATTCGGTTGGCTAGAGTGATAGAGGAGACTGAATGGCGGGTTCAAACATTTTGTCCACCTCCCACTAATGCGAAGAATCTAGTAGAACCTGAATTAAGTTGTAAAAAACCGAATCAGGCATCGGTGAATAGCATACATATGTCGTCACATGCGAACCAGACATCCAATACAGAGGCATCTCCATCCCTCAATGGGGTTATCTGTTGGAATTGTGGCCAAAATGGTCATCGTTTTAAAAAGTGTAAGAATCCTAAAAGTAGAAACGTTTTCTGTTACAAGTGTGGTCGTCCAGATGCTACTAGTCAGAATTGCCCAATTTGTTCAAAAAACTCTTCGGGGGCGAGACAGTAGGGCGAATGTCTTCAGAAAAGCCGACAACAGCCCATATAGAGAAGCTCATACTTTTAGACTACGTACTAGGTCATGCAAAGGGAGATGAGCGACCTTATCTTAATGTTAGTATTTTAGGTCAAAATTTTTTATCATTGTTAGATAGTGGTGCTAGTCGTACCGTATTGGGCGGTCCCGGTTGGCGTATACTAAAAGGCATCTGTAAATTAGAGAGATTCGAAAGTAGAAGGTGTACTGTAGCGAATGGACTGGAATGTAGAGTAATAGGTGAAGTGTCCTTGCCAATGCAACTTCAAGATAGGGTTAGGATTATTAAGGCTATCGTAGTCCCAGAGTTGCCACATAAACTTATATTGGGAATAGACTTTTGGATACATATGGAGGTTGTGCCGGATCTGTTCACCGGGCAATGGAGTTTTCGTTCTTCGGAAGAAGAAATTGGTTTAGATTCCATAGGTATCCGAGATAATGACTCGTTGACGGACACTCAGAGACTTAGCTTGAATAAGATGATCGATGATGCTTTCTCCAACATGAAAGATGGTATTGGTTGTACTCACATGGTAGAGCATGTAATTAGAACCGATGCAGAACCAATAAAACAGCGTTATTATCCGATCTCTCCAACCCTGCAGAAAATTGTAAATGAGGAACTAGATGATATGTTGGCTGGAGATATTGTAGAACCATCAATTTCACCATGGCCCTCTCCTATTGCAATGATTAAGAAACCGGATGGTAGCTGGAGGTTTTGTGTTAACTACAAGAAGTTAAATTCAGTCAGTATTAAGGACGCTTATCCAATTCCGTATGTGAGTGCTATCCTAGATCGGTTACGAGATGCACGGTATTTATCGACAGTAGACATAAAATCAGCCTGTTGGCAGATTAAAGTCGAAGAAAAGTCTCGTCCTCTAACTGCTTTCACTGTGCCCTCTAGAGGCCTTTTCCAATTCAAGCGAATGCCGTTTGGGTTACATTCAGCTCCAGCCACCTGGCAACGGTTAATTGACAGGGTTATTGGAGCGGAGCTTGATAATTATGTTTTCGTCTACCTAGATGATTTAATTATTTGCACGCCAAATTTTGAGAAGCATCTAGAAGTTTTAAGAGAAGTTCTGAAGAGATTGTGTGCTGCAGGACTAACTATCAATCGTGATAAATGTGTCTTTTGTCGACCTGAACTAAAATATATTGGCTACTTGGTTAATTCTTCCGGACTCCTGGTTAATCCCGAAAAAGTAGAAGCTATTATGAATATTCCTGCTCCTAAGAATGTCACGGAAGTGACGCGAATAGTCGGCATGGCGGGTTGGTACCGTAGATTTATTCCCTCCTTCTCGACTCTCATTGCCCCACTAACTAGATTAACCCAGAAAAATACTCTGTTTCAGTGGACTGAATCGTGTGACACTGCTTTAAACTGCTTGAAGCAACATCTGGTGTCTGCGCCGGTATTGACGTGTCCTGATTTTAGTCTCCCATTTATAGTCGAAACGGATGCCTCTGATTATGGATTAGGGACTGTCCTCCTACAAAAACAATCCGAAGAAGAAAAAGTGATCTGTTATCTTAGTAGATTACTTTCGAAAGTCGAAAGGCGGTATACTACCACAGAAAAGGAATGTTTAGCTGTACTTTTCGCGATAGAAAAGTTACGTCCATATCTCGAGGGTTCAGGTTTCACGGTAATTACAGACCATTACTCCTTGAAGTGGCTTTTTAGTATCAAAGAACCTGTAGGTCGCATCGCAAGGTGGGCATTGCGACTACAAGCTTATGATTTTCAAGTTGTACATAAGAAAGGTTAAGAACATATCGTTCCTCATGCTTTATCACGATCCGTACCTGCTATCGATACGGTAAATGATGAAATTGCCCCTCAAGACACTACCGATATGTGGTATAAAAGGATGATTTCAAGGTTGTCCCGAACTCCAAGAGATTATCCTCTCTGGAGGACGGAAAATGGTAAACTCTATCGACTTTGTCGAAATCAATATCACGCTTTAGGAAAATCCGAATGGCTCGAAGTTGTACCTAAAGACAAGCGTGTGGAAGTTATAAGGGAAAATCATGATCCCCCTACCTGTGGTCACTTAGGTGTTTCGAAAACCATTGGTCGAATCTCGGAAAGGTATTACTGGCCTAAACTTCGTTCCGATGTATGTAGATACATTCAACGATATACGGTCTGTTTACAAACGAAACCGGAACAAAAGGCCCCCAGGGGTCAAATGCGTTCAGCTCAGGTAGATCTTTCCAGGCCATGGCAACTAATAAGTGCAGACTTAGTTGGACCATTACCACGATCCACTTCGGGATTTAGTTATATATTTTCCGTTATGGATTGTTTTTCTAAGTTCGTACTGTTATTCCCTATTCGCACAGCGACTGCGAAGAATGTCATTAAGTGGTTAGAAGACCATGTCTTTTTAATATATGGGACTCCCGAAAAGATTATTGTCGATAATGGTTCACAATTTAGGAGCGAATTATTTAAGTCACTTATGGATAGGTATAATGTTCAAATCCAATTCACTGCCAATTATCATCCGCAAGGTAATCCTGTTGAACGGGTTCATAGGGTAATAAAATCGATGTTATCGGCCTACGTCTCCGAAAATCACAAAAGATGAGATCTATATCTAGCTAAAATTGCATTTGCCATTCGATCAGCCAAACACGAAGTCACTGGGGTAACACCCAATTTGATTAACTTTGGTAGATATGTTTCAGTAATTAACAAAGAACGTGAAATTACTGTATCCCCTACGGATGAAGATCGGAAAATCACTCTTGCAAGACGTACGCGAACGGCTCAAGAAATCATACGGAAGAAGTAGCAAACGATATAAACTCCGACATCGAAATGAAAAGTTCAACTTACATCAAAAAGTTTGGAAACGCAACTATGTTCTCTCGGATGCCACTAGGAATTTTACGGCAAAACTTGCGAACAAATTCACAGGTCCATTTACGATAATAAGAATTATTTCTCCATGGATGTATGAGCTGGAAGACAAAAATCATAAGTCCATAGGCGTATGGAACGCCAAAGACCTTAAGTCGCATCCTCCTGATGTCGACGAAGAATAAACCTTTTTTTTTTCTCTTTTGTTTTTTTTTTAGGAAGGGATGGTGTGTTACATGTTTAATATCTTACCTGCTTAGGTTATTGAAAACATTAACAAAACGAGGAAAATTCTAAGTGAATGATATTAAAATAAAATTTAATTAGCATGGGTCTCATCCTTGTAGTAGTTCAACTCTCGAATTCCCTTATGGATAAATAAATCTCGTTAAAAGAAATCCTTGTCTCTCGAAATCACCTGAAAAATAAATAAAACTTTCAGATATTCAACTACTCATTTAATAATTATAAACAAATAAACTTGACCTTCAATTAGTGTATTCTTGTTATTTGATATAAAAATGGTCTCAATCTATATGGATAATTAGCTTGCTTAGGAAGCTCCCACGGTCAACAGTGGTACTGGCCTAAAGGAAAAGAAGATATTTTGTGTGACAGATATTTCCGTTTTCCCTTTTTGAAAGCAACGATTGTGGAACAACGTGCTACGCTGTAAGCGGATTTATAAAAAGGAATTTTGTGGTGCAATCAAGGAGGAAGCGGCTTGGATATATGTTTTAAAGCCAGCAACAGATAGTTGGATATATTTCTCTGATAACACTTAGCAAAATTCCAGTTTAAACGAAACTTCTATTGGAAGCCACATGTTAAGGCCCCATACCAACCGAGGTGAGTCGCCAGCTAATTATGACCCAATGAATAAAAATAACTATTCGTTTAAAGACTTATTACAATTACCTTTTTCTTTTTAGGCCTTTTTTTTTCTTCTTATTAGTTTCACTTTTTCTTGGTTCTCGTGAATTTCTGTTCTCCCAAATTCACGAGTTCTTTTCTCTGTGTGAGCTCTACGGGAAACCACTTTGGAACTGGGCATATTCTGGATGATATTTCCCTGACGAAGGATCCCAGGGCATAGCAGATAAGTTTAATTGATCTCTGCACATTTTTTTGGAGTGTTTCTAGACTTCTGAATGTAGGTTTCGTTACACTCAGTAAACTCCAACAAAATTATCTCGGCTAAACTGCAATTCATATATATAACATTACCATAGTTGAAAAGTAAATTGTTAGTAGAGTATCAATATTAATTCACATAAATTCATCAACATAAACATTGTTAGATTGAACCCTATAATATAGGACATAAATTAAAGCTAAAATACTTACTTAAATTTTATTTATACATATCGGGTATATGCATATAAACGGTATAGTAGATATACTCCTTGTATATATAACTGTATGTATACTTTCTTGTAACACACTTGAATTCTTTTCAAATTCACAATTGATAAAGCTTGGATCAAATTCATTTGGATTGTTTTCTTTAATAGAACCTACCAACTCGTTGTTTACAGTGGCAGAATTACCCAAAAACTATCCCTGAGATAATTTGTCGTATATTTAATTTTGTTTAATCCCTACCAACTGAAGGGAGTAACAGGCTGAAGTCCTTTTTAACCTTGTCATTGACGAGATTATACACTGTGTGACAACAATGAACAGGGTATACAGACTGAATAACAGAACAATCAGCATGGTGTGCTATAAGGATGGTGCGGTAATGCTGGCAGAAACAGAAAACGATTTGCAGAGACAAACGCATAAGTTCTATCAGACTAGTGAAAAATACAACATATCAATATCCATTGATAAAACAAAATGTATGACCTTCTCCAAAGAACCAGCTAGGTGCAAAGTTGTAATAGAGAGTGAACCAATAGAACAGGTAATGAGCTTCCGTTACCTAGGAGCGGACACATCAAGCAGCAACAACCTGATAAACGATGTAAAATCACAAGTCAACAAAGCCACAACAGTCTCAGAATGTCTGAGAGATATCTGAAAAAATAACAACATGCGCATTGATAGTAAAGTGCGAATATATAAATCTTGTGTTAGACCGGTGCTAACCTATGGTATCGAGACGAGAGCTGACCTAATAAGACAAAAAGCATCCTCAGAAGAACGGAGATGAAAACACTAAGAATCATCGCAGGAAAGGCACTAAGAGATAGGGTGAGAAACAATGACATAAGAGCGGCATGCAAGGTGGAGGACATAGTGAGATGAGGGAGGAAAAGGAGAAGATATTGGCTTGATCACATAGACAAGAGAGACTAGCATACGTTGCTAAATATGGCAAACCAGCAGGCCGACGACCCCTAGGGAGACCACCTAAGAGATGGAAGGATAGCTGAAGCTCCGTCTCACATGATAACCAACCGAATTGAACCTTTGCAATAAACATAGGCTTTTTCCATGTGCAGCTGGGGAGTTACGGAGTCTGGGAACATTTCGAGTATGTGGTGATTACTGATTTCACTCAGCAGACCCGTGTGATCTTTTTGTAGTTCCTTGGTGCCATGGCTACTTGACGTTAAGAGCCGTGGATAGAGACTGTGGGAAGGCGTTTTTGAACGCACTTTCAATGTCTAGGAAGGCACCCAGCGCAATATCTTTGTTTTTAAGAAAATGGTCCATTTTGCGTATGAGGTTGAATAGAGCAAGGTCTGTCGACTTGGCAGCTTGATAAGCGTATTGGTGGAGATTTAACGGAAGACATCCTTTATAGAGTCCGTATGAATATCGTCGGCTATTTTCAGAGACCCCACTTCATGTCTCCGATCTCTTGAGAGACTTTTGTGGATTCTAGCACTGGCAGGTATGTCTGATAGAACCTCCTTCATGACTCTCTTTTTGCCCTTATAATGGCTTTATTGTACTCCGTTAGAGAGCTGCGATATTTGTCCCAGTCAACTGACTCTTTGGCCCGGTTGAAGAGGCGCCGGATCTTTCTTTTTAATTGTAGCGTTCTGCTCTACCAAAGGTACCTCTATTGTATCTTCTTTCGCCTAGAGGGCAGTTATCATAGTAGGCACATAAGAGGATATTTGGAGTTGATCATTAGCCACTTCAAGCTCTGCAGTATTTATAATGGGCATAATAACGTTACCCATAAGGAACTGAAGGGATTTAATATACCCACTCATTTCAGTTATTTTAGGATCGCGCAATAGGGGTAGAGTCAATCTGCGGACGATGTAAAAACAAATGTGTCTATGATATGAACATGAGGGCTCTGTTAAAACTCTCCAGTTAACAATGTCCGAATATATGAAAAGCGTGTTGATTGTCATGTCTATACCTTCGCGGCTATTTTTCTTAACGAAAGTTGGTTCCGAGCCCATGTTGTTAACCATAAGACCTTCCCCGATTGTAAAATTATAAAGTAGCTTATCTCGTTTGTTAATATTTGAACGACTCCAGTCCCTGTGGTGGGCGTTAGCGTCGCACACCAACACGAGCTGATTGTTGCTTTTCAGGCAGAAGGCGATAAGTTTTCGCACGGCAGCAGGACGAGGTTCCCGACCCAGATCTCCCGGGAAGTAAGCAGAGCCATATATCCTTTCTTCATGTATCCACCGGGACGGATAGATGAACAGCAGCCACGTCCTGGGTACAGTACTTTGTTAACATAAAAAAAATGTTATTTCAAATAAGTAAGCACGCTCCTGGTTTTTCCGTAGAGTCACTAGCTACTAACAGACCCATGCGGCCATTTCTGGAAATCCAATGCTCCTGGATGAGTGCAATGCCGATTTCCTTCGTTGCAAATCAATGTTAAAAGAGGCCTCTTTGGAGCAGGTTTGCTTGGAGGAAACGTCGGTAGTGCTTTAGGTTGAAGGTAAGGGTGGTGGGGGAAGAGGGGGTGGTTGTGTAGGTGGGGTGGTTTTGATAGGGGTATTTGCCCTACTGCCATGCTTACCTTTTCCTTTCTTTGCAGGGCTACCCTTCTTGCTGGGCTCATTGGACTTGACCTTGCCAACGAAGGTGTGCCGCTGCTGTTTTCTCCAGCCGCCCTTCTCGACCGCTCCCACCGTGGAAGTCTCACTTGAATATTCAACAGTCTTCGTGGTCTTGTGGGATGAACCGAAGGTAGATGTACCTGTTTGGGAGCTCGTGTCGGGGACGATCTCCGCGGTCCTTTCACGATCCCTAAGCCGAAATTGCGCCTGCCCAAAGCCGCAATAAGGCCGGAAGTTGAGTTCCTCCAACACTCTCAGCGAGGTTTCGTCTACCGACAGCGTCCAGGTATGTCCCGTAAGTCCTGTCGCAGTCCGGTGTAGACTTCACTCCACTCTCTGGTGCGCAAACCTTGGTTCATTGTCCGGTGACTTTTTTTACCAGATTCCATGTAATTGTGGATGCATTTACATCATCTGGGGTGGAATGTACACCACGCACACACAGGGTTTGGGTAGTTCGCCCCGTTGGAGTAGACGCAGTTTCGCTTTTTCACACGGGTGGAGTGCTCCAGTCAAATGGCCGTATTAGGATCGGCACAATCCAGCAGGAGCAGTCCTGGTCGTACCGTGCATGCCTGGAAACGGATTTGCGGTTCGTTTTGAGTGTAACGCTCCTCAGCCCGCATTATGGCGAGCTGTTCGCCGGAGAGCTGGGCATTTGGGTGTTTCGTGTGGATGCTCCACTCATGTTTTCTTGGTGTTTTCTCTGAGAGTACTATCCTCGGATCGGAAACGCTTACTCTTGGGAAATGGCGGGGTTTTATCCCTCGCCGAGGTCCCAGGCTCTTCAGGTGAGGTCGGTTGATTTCCGCTCCTCTCCTTTTCCTCCGTTTCTTAGAGGATCTGTTTCAAGGCAGTGTTATAGGAGCTGAGACGTTTTCTGGTTGCCCCAGCAAAACCTCTCTTTGGTTTTCCAGGAAGCGCAGTGGATTCTACTGTACCCGCTGCTGGTTGGGTGGCGCAAGTAGCGCTTCCTCCAGTTCTTCTGGAATTTCCGACGGGGCTATTGTCACCTCCATCGGTTCGTTCTGATCCCACGAGAAGCTAAGGAAATGGTTGGTCAATTAACGGCAGAACCCCACATGCCGCAGTAACGCTAGTTACTCCAGGAGGGCACCCGGTTTCCTGGAGGCTACGTTTGCGACGGCACTTCCCTAACGCCATGCATCCTAAGGCACGGGTCGCTTTACACCTTGCGTTGAGGTAGTGTGAGTGCGTGTGTGCACTTGTGTAGGTGTGTTCTCCTGGCTTGGGACCGTTCCCTTGGTCAGCGTAAACTGGCCCTCCACGACAATTGTGTGTTTGTCGATGAATGTATCAACCGACCAATAGAGCAGAGTTGCTTTTCTAGAGTATCTTTAAGGAGACTTAAAAATCTAGCCACTTTGTTTTTTGTGAAACCGGCTATTCTAGCCATGTTGGTTGTCTCCAAGGTCCTTAGACTTTTCCTTTCATAAAGGATCGTAGCCAATCCTTTTCAGCCTCATTTTTAGTTGTCTAAAAGGATGCTCTATTTGATTGGCGGCGGCAAATTGGAAAGCCAACCTTCTTATGTTGACTGGAGACGTTCCATAGTACATTTTCTATACTTTCATGATATACTATCTTAGGTCATTTTTCATCTCTAAATTGAAATACTCGTAAGTTTTACAGCGGCCTTTAGAATGCACATTTGGGAATTCTTTTTTTTTCCGCCAATATTGCCTTAGAGTTTCATCATCGTATGGAGCATATCGCTTTCTTTTAAACTTGTGGACCATTTTATCTGAAAAATAAACGTGGAGCACTAAATTATTGTAATTTATTAATCTGCCAGACAAGTTCGTCAGATTTGCGAGCTTACGCACCTTGCAGTTGGGAAACAAAATTTTCAATAATATTTTTGCATAGAACTGTGCTCATCATCTATTATAGCGAACTTGTAAACAAACAAATAACGAAGGTCATCAAAACTACAAACATGTACATTTAAAAAGCGCTATTAGGTGGAAAACTAAAGCCTCGATGACACTGGGCTAGTTTACAGGCTGCTGGTCGGTGAGTTTAAAAGCCAGCGAGTGAGCGAGTAAGCAAGTGTTGATGACACGAAAATCTTTCTACTCGCTCAGTAGCGAACTAGCCAGCGAGTTGAAACCACGTGTTGTTTTGTGTGACCGTGTGGCGTGCTATCTTCATTTTTTGTTTAAATTTTAAGCTGAAAAATGAAGTAGAACACTCGTGATATAATAGAGTTTCTCAACACCTACGAGCAGTACCCAATTTTATGGAATATTAAAAACAAAGACGATTGTAACACAAAAGTAAAGGATTAAAGTTTCAAAAATCTTTTAGTTAAACTTAACGAAAAACAATTAACTGAGGGTATGAATGTGAAGCAATTAAAGGCAAAAATAAAATTAATTAGAGACGTATACAGGCAAGAAATAAATTAAATTGAAAAATCCAAGAAAAGTGGATGTGGTACTGAGGAAGTATACACGCCAAAGTTGGTATGGTTCAATGAGGCAAAATTTTTGGCAGAGGTTGTGGCCACACGAAGGAGCAAATCAAACCACGTGAGTATTTTAATTGTTATATTACAAAAATATATATTAGACCGTTATTCCAGCTCTCTCCCACTGCCACGGCAGGGGATTTTCATCTGTAAAATGGGTAACATATGCTCTTCTGATCTCTTCAGCAACTCGACTGTGATGATTTCCACGTAAATGATTAATAGGCTGCATATTATTAGCTTTTCCCTCCAAAGTCCAGGTGCGATATTTCCCGTATTCAAGTCCTCTCCATCTACTGCTTGTTGTGGCATGTATCTACCAGGATCAGTCTTTCTTTGATGAAGACAACAAGAAGCCCAAATGACTTTATCTATAGTTTCCGGCTCCAAATCAATTGGTCTCGAGAGTATTCTGAATCGCCATACTAGTATGCCAAAGGCATTTTCTAAGACTCGTCTGGCACGAGAAAGACGATAAATAAATATTTTTTCGGCAGCACTAAGACCTATTTTACTGTACGTTTTCATGAGATTTGTCCTCAAAGGGAAAGCATCATCTCCAATAATAACGCCGTATTCAGGCAAGCCAAGAGTCTTGTTTTCAATCGCAATGTTCAACGTACTATCTCTAAATATTGCACTATCGCTTGCTCGTCCATTTGCACCTACGTCAATATAAATAAAACAGTAATCAGCATCAACTATAGCAAATAATATAATACTGTAGGTTTTTTTATAATTGAAATAGACTGAACCGGAACACGGTGGACTCTTGACAATAACGTGTTTTCCGTGGATTGCACCAAAATATCTAGGAAAATTCCAACCCTGAAGAAATTTATTTTCGATTTCTTTCCATTCATAAGCTTGTTTTGGGACCTGAGAACAAATAAAAGTTAAATTTTAATGTATTTTCTAGGAACTGTCACAAAGTAGTCCAGACACAGCACGAGATGAAGACAATAAAAGTGTTTTAAATGAAACTCACGGTTTCTAGTTAATTCCACAATATAATAAAAGTTATTGAAAATTCTAAAAAATTGACAGTTGTTTCGATAAATCAATATCATCGTCAGAATGACAGAAGTTACATTTTATTTGATGCCTACCTGATGTTTAGTAGTTATTTTTGGCTAGACCAAGAAGTGACCTAACTTGTGATTGACTTAATATATGTTTATAGAAAAAAGAAGAAGATGTGATATTACAAATATTGAAGCTTAGATATTATTAGCCCTATGGTGATATCCTGGATATCATTTTTCCAATTAAGATCAGTAAAACTGTGCAATAATATAGAAAACCTGGAAAACTATATCTGCTGACATTTACAATTATCACTTAAGAAGACAGTTTATTAGTGGAGAACTCCCTAGATTTAACTGTTCATTGACAACTTCATATTGTGGGTTTCTTAAATATCTTCTAATTCCCAATTCTTCAAGGAAATCCAGTTCTTGTTTCTTTTCACAAATATGCAGCACTTCTAGTTTTATGTTAGGTGTCAATGAATGATTGGTGTCAAGTAGATGTTTTGCGTAGTGGGATTTATCTGGTTGTTTTAACATGTATGCTCGTAAGTGTTCACTGTATCGGATTTCAAAATTCCTAAGGGTCTGACCCAAATAGACAGCATTACATTCTGGACATTTGAGTTTATATATACCTGACTTCTTTAATAGTGGTATTTTTGTTTTTACATTTAACAATTTTGTACTAACGTTACTTTCTGTTTTAAAAGAAATTGTTGTATTCGTTGCTGAAGATATTATCTTTGAAATATTATTAGAAATACTTCCTGCATATGTGATGGTTTTATAAGTTTTTATTTCATCAGCTTGTTTATGAAATATTAGTTGTAATGCCACTTTTTCCTCTTTTTCACTAATTAGCTTATTCATCATATTTAATGGATAACCGTTGGATCTTGCTATTTGTCTAATTGTATTAATCTCTCTATCAAAATTACATTTGTTCATAGGAACTGAAAAAGCGCTATGTATCATTGAACTATATGCACCCAAAAATTAAATTTACATTAGAAATTGAAGAAAATAGCTCAATCAATTTTCTTGATTTAAAAATTCAAAGAGTTAATAATGTACTTGATTATTCAATTTACCGAAAACCAACACAGACTGATGTGACAATTCCATTCAATTCCAATCACCCTATGTCACACAGACTGGCGGCATATAGTTCAATGATACATAGAGCTTTTTCAGTTCCTATGAACAAATGTAATTTTGATAGAGACATTAATACAATTAGATAAATAGCAAGATCCAAAGGTTATCCATTAAATATGATAAATAAGCTAATTAGTAAAAAAGAGGAAAAAGTGTCATTACAACTAATATTTCCTAAACAAGCTGATGAAATAAAAACTTATAAAACCATCACATATGCAGGAAGTATTTCTAATAATATTTCAGCAACGAATACAACAGTTTCTTTTAAAACAGAAAGTAACGTTAGTACAAAATTGTTAAATGTAAAAACAAAAATACCACTATTAAAGAAGTCAGGTATATATAAACTAAAATGTCCAGAATGTAATGCTGTCTATTTGGGTCAGACTCTTAGGAATTTTGAAATCCGATACAGTGAACACTTACGAGCATACAGGTTAAAACAACCAGATAAATCCCACTACGTGAAACATCTACGTGACACCAATCATTCATTGACACCTAACACAAAACTAGAAGTGCTGCATATTTGTGAAAAGAAACAAGAACTGGATTTCCTTGAAGAATTGGAAATTAGAAGACATTTAAGAAACCCACAATATGAAGTTGTCAATGAACAGTTAAATCTAGGAAGTTCTCCACTAATAAACTGTCTTCTTAAGTGATAATTGTAAAGATCAGCAGATATAGTTTTCCTGGTTTTCTATATCATTGCACAGTTATACTGATCTTAATTGGAAAAATGATATCCAGGATATCACCATAGGGCTAATAATATCTAAGCTTCAATATTTGTAATATCACATCTTCTTCTTTTTTCTATAAACATATATCAAGTCAATCACAAGTTAGGTCACTTCTTGGTCTAGCCAAAAATAACTACTAAACATCAGGTAGGCATAAAATGAAATGTAACTTCTGTCATTCTGACGATGATATTGATTTATCGAAACAATTGTCAAATTTTTAGAATTTTCAATAACTTTTATTATATTGTTGAATTAACTAAAAACCGTGAGTTTCATTTAAAACACTAATTTGAGCAGATTCCACGAAGTAAGGGTCGAGACAGTTAATTACAATAAAAGTGTCGATTCTGAAAACGACAACGATGTCTTCTCAGTAGAACGTCCTAAGAAGTCGCCTGGAAAAATGGGAGCACCCTCGACGCCAAAGAAAAGGTCTAAAAAGTGACCAGCATCCTAAGATACACCTACTGAAATATCGCAAGCTATTAAAAATGAAATTGCCAAGGAGTCATCAGATGAGAAGCCTTATGACCAGTTCGGAAAATTTGTTGCATCTGAGCTTCGTCTTCTGCCACAGCAATAAGCCATCTTGCTACAACAGGAAATTCAAAAGTGCATCATTCGTTTTAAGCTGTCATCTTTAGATCAGCAGGCCCCATATTCTGTCGAAAGTGGACATTCGCAATTTCCTTGTACTTCGACTAGTGCCTCATCGTTGAACGATGAAAATGGCGATGGAGATGTTTTGCTGCAGGCCATTATTAATGCGTTTGCAAATACATTGTCTAATAAAACTGGTGTTTAATTTTGTAGTAATCTTATTTTCACTCACCTGAATAAACGGTCGAAGGGCATGAGAAATTTCTATTAGCACTTCGGGTAAAAACTTCGAAATAGTTGATTCCGGAACTCTGAACATGTATTCTAAAGAACTAAAAGAATCGCCCGTGGCTAGATAACGTAATTTTATTTCCAATTTCGTGGTAACTGGTATTGGCGGTCTCATTGTCGTATAATTTTTTTTCAGCATTACGTATACCATCTGCAGTGTCATCAAATTTAGAACTGTTCAGTCTCAACATATTCCTATAGGTCAAAGGATCTTGGCCTTTCAACTCTCTTAATAAACCACTGGATGCACCATATTCATCGCGTTTTTCTATCCACGATCTTTTCGTTGTAAATACTTCTTCATAAGTTGAGCTAAAATAACTACTCCCGCACGAACTACTTCCTTCGATATACCTAGCTTGAACTGCCAAAAGTCCAAAACACGAAGATGCTCGCAACTAGTTCACTAGCAGCGACGATGACACACAGCTAGTTTACTAGCTTACAGGCCAACACGCCAGCGAATGGCTAGTAAATCCCCGGCTTTCTATTTATTCAAGCAGCTTTTTTACAATCGGATACTTAAAAACAGATTGTAAAAAGCTCAATGACATGGAGCAAGTTTACAAGCTACTCGCAAACTCGCCGACTAGCAGCTTGTAAACTAGACCAGTGTCATCGAGGCTTAAGATATACCAAAAAGTGTTACATCAAATGGTCCGAAAACACAAAATATTACATAATTTCCATTCCATTTCCAAGATTTAAATAATTTCTACTACAAAAATAAAAGTGCTCCTACAATTTATTACTTACACCGTTTATAGTAAGTATGAGCTTAAAATTAGATTTTTTTAATCAAGTCGGGTTCTAGGTTCATTCAGCTCTCACAAAATAACAAGGTTTTAGAAAAATTGTATCAAAATGTGTTAAATATTTCTATCATTTGTGCAACTTACTTTACTTATTTACGGAATACGGAACATCCTTTCAAAAAATATAGGTACAGAATGTCCGACAACGACATAGTTTTCAGTTGTTAACGTTAACGACTTTTTTCTGCTACTTTAATCACCCATCAAATTACAATTTATCACCAATTGTGTACAGTGTAGAAAACGTTCCGATCGACAAAAAACATCATACACGATTTTATACAATTTCAGCAATTTTAAATTGAAAACTTGTTGATTAATTTTTTTACAGTATACAATTTGACATCATATTTTACGTAACAAAAACGGTTAATTTTTTGCTTTTGTAATCCTTTTGCCTGTATGTAACAAGTAAACATTACTAATTGTAAATAATTGTATTCATGCTAAATTCCTTAAATAGTTGAACATACATAGATAACAGGATAATGAGAATTTTTGTCATTATGTAGATAAGTTAAACAATGTTTTATGTTTTAAGTTGATTTTATGATACGACATTCTGGTTATGTGGTACAGAATTCTTCGAAATTTATTATAGAAATACAATTAAAAAATCATTTACACTCCATCGATCTTAGCTGAGTGTTTCTGTGATGATGTGGGGATTTTAATTGGTATAATAATGCATATTGTGCATGTTAACGAATCCATTCTTATGGAACGAAGCTTCATCAGAAAACAACACTCTTTCCAAAAATCCTGGATCTTGGCGAAGTTTTGATTTTACCCAGTTACAAAACCACAATCGTTTCTCAAAATGCATGTCTTTCAGCTCTTGATGCATTTTTATTTTGTACGGATGATGATGTTTTAATATTCATAATAGATCTTTCACTAATACCCACCAATTTAGAAATATTTTATCGACTTGTATTTGGATTTTCGGTTACTGCCAAAATAAGCTATAATTGATTGTTATCATGGATAGCACGTTTGGGGATTACTGCTTGTTTATAAGCCACATTTCCAGATTCGTTAAATCGAATAAGCAATTTTTCAAAACTCTTATCTGGAACGGCTGTTCAGGATATCGTTGATTATAAATTCTTTTTGCTAATACACATCTTCTGTCCGATTCTCCCAAAACAAAAACCATGTAAATTAATTAATTTGTAAAGTCGAACCATGAAGTTTGGAAAGTGCAATGGCCTCCGCCTGTACCGATATAGGTTTTGCACACTAGCATGGACGTTTTTTGCGGGGTCAAAAATAGCATTGTTACATTTTCCTGAACTATTTTTGGGACGCGGCAAACATTTATAAAATAAAGAAAATTGTTCAATAATTAAAAGGAATTTTTTATCAAAGAAGGAAATCATGGGTACAAAAATAAGAATTACAAAAATAAAACTCGTAACACCGAAAAACAATATTAGAACTTACCCTTTGTCATGTCATGATGTTGCATCACAATGTCACTATCACTTGTACCTACGTTGATAATAATATCATCGATAACTTTATCAGCAATATTATCTACACCCCACATTTTCTTTCCTTCGTTTTGAGCACAAGCAATACACTTGCTGCAGTTTCTGGTGTCACTCGTTCCAATGATTTCTTATGAAGGCGTTCCACATCGGCTAACCTAAACGTTCGATTTTTCCGTGCCACATCCCCTTTAACTTGTGCCCAAAATAATTCAATTGGATTCAACTAACGATGATACGGGGGTAACCTTAATACAGTAATTCTCTCAATGCTAATTCATCTACAACAAGATTCTTATATTGATAGGCATGTATATATCTTCACAATTTGAAGAAATTCGTTCTTTACACTGCTTTCGTCGTAAGGGATGCTTTTATCTCGTAACCATTCTTGAATTAGAGCATTTCTCCTCATCTGTTGTGACTTTTTTCGCAGTGTCGACTGTAGTAAGGAGTATTATCCATAACGACAACAGATCCCGGTTCCAAATTTTCAGTAATGCATCCAAACCACTTCTCGACACCTCTGCGTTCATCTCTTCATGGTAATTGCCCATTTTCTTGGACTTAAATATTAATTCTCCTTTTAACACAAATCCGCTATCACTTGGTATATGTGTAATTATCAATCGATGGCCTTTTCCAGATGGAATTTTTAAACCGGTGGATCAGCCTTCAATAGCTGCTTGCAGTGCATTTTTCATATTTCCATTTATTCACCGTGTGCCCCTCGTTGACCCATATTTCATTCTGTATAATAAATATTTCTTCCTTGCTTCCGAAACTCGTTACTTTTCCTTACATACTGTCTTCTCCAAGACCATACTCTCAATTTATTTTATCATAACTAAAATTCAAATAATGTAAGATTTTCCTCAACGTCTCACTAACAGCTTCCAGCACTTTCTTTAATGTTGGTATTTCATTTTTCATAAAAAAACAAACGTATGGACAGATGTTCGTATAGCATATTTCGCATCTTCGTCGACTTCTATTTTTGTCCGACCGCTTCCTTTTTGGTACCTGTACTTTTCCATGTACTTTCTATCAGATCCAAAGGTGGATGGAATAACAATCCAACAATTTGTCAGTTTAGGTCATCTTACACGAGTTTGTTAATCAGATCAAAAGTTAGAAGTGGAGACATTGGTAATTGTACACCTTTGGAACAAATTCCCATTTTGGTTGTGTCCGGTAAACCAGTAAACACAGATCCCGTTTGTCTGATAAACAATAGTATTCCTCAATTTGATAAAGTGAAGAGGCAAGGATGACCACAATTTATGACTCATTTGAAAATATCTTTAACGATCATGACTATATTATGAATCCATTTATTTTGTCAACATGTATTGAACAAATTATCACCTATATAGCTAGATTTGTTGTTTTACAATTGACACACACTTTGATACGTGAAGCATGTGCTGGCAATTTGCTCAGTTCTTTGATTGCCCATAAAAGAATATTTTAGATACTTAACAATATTTAAGAGAGTTTAGATAATACAATCGAACTCCAACAAATAAAATATTAGGAAGTTCCTAATACTTTTATTTCCATCCTAATTTAGTTTCTGTTCACATTATTGTTCCGCCACTGGTGTGACACTTCAAATGGTTTGGTCCGAGCTTTGTTACTCGTCCATTCGTGTTTCTTTGTCTAAGGAATGAGCAAAAGCGAGACAGGCGTTTTTCGAGTCGCAATTCAGGAAGACGTTGCCACTATTTGAAGAAAGTTCTTAAACATGAGAAATACAAGTACAAAGTTTATTTCATAAAAATAACCTTTTTCTATATGACTCATAAATCGTAGTATTACATACATAACAAAATTTAGAAGAATTCAAGAATTCATGTTAAAATTATGAGTTCTAGAGTTTTTTAAAGTATTTCCGAATTATTCACAAAGAAAGGAATTTTAGAATTAAATATGATAACTGTTGTGTAGTGAAAAGGAAAGATCGCCGAAGAACTCTGTATAATTATTTTATTAAACAGCACAGCTTTAAATATGAGATTACATTAACAAAATTTTGAACACACTTTTTGTACAACCAGAATGGATTCTACTTTTCTACATTCATATGACAACATACATAATCCTTCACTTGTCACGTCAAGTAGCCGCATTAAGGTAAGTTCACGGAACATTTCTTGAGGTACTTTATTGTTCCTTAGCATTCCCCCTCAATCAAATACAACAAAATGTATGTAACTTTTACAAACATTACAATGTTTCTTTCCTTAAACCCAAATCATATCCGTGTTTTTCAAATGATTCACCTACCAAACATTTTGTAAGTATATCGGCAGTCTGATTTTTAGTACATATATATTCAACCTTAACAGTCTTGTCAATAACCAAATCTTGCAGAAAATTATACTTAATGTCAATATGTTTCAGACGGTTATTGTTTTTGATTATATTTCAAGTTGAACTTCGTCGACTGGCGTAGACATTCAACTAGATAAATAATCTTAATTTGACAAAATTGGTGTCGAAATTAATAATTTATTATGTACAAATTTACAAGAATGGTACAAAGTTATGAATGTTTGAATTTCGGTGGTTTCTGATCGGAAGGCACTTTATGTTTCGATTTAATGAATACTCGCTTGATTCGTACAGAAACTAAGTAACGATATGTTAGACTTAGTATCTCTGACTGTTTGACTTTGAGTGAAGTTACTTCGATATGTAACGACGACTCGATGAACTCGTTTGAGTGTTGAACTGAGTTATGAACTCGAAAACTAATTAAGAAACGACATGTTTGACTTAATTGATGTGAAACGGTGTGTTTCGACTTGAATTACACTTAGATCTTGAGTTTCGACTTTGTTGCACTATTTAAGGAACCGATTCACTATTCAACCAACTAACTAGTTAATAATGTAACCGTTATCTTACTAACCGATTGCGTAATTATGTGATAACTGCCTAACTAAGTGTGAATGCTTCTTGAATAAGTGTTGAACTCACTTCGTTGATTGAGCGATGAGCTCGTAACTAACTTTGTTGTTGAGTGATGTACTGAATTAGGAACTGACTTCTTCACGTTGTAAGACGTGTTAAATAGAAATTTGCAAGGGACGTGTTTACACGTGGATTGGGTTGACTAAAATAAAATATTCATTTCCTATTGTCCAGTATCATTTGACTTGCCAGAATCATCGACAAGAATCAACAATGGACGCCTTCAATAGCTATTTCAATTTCCATTGAACATTCAAAAAGCGAGACCGTCCTATTGTGACCTTTTTACTCTGAAAAGTTATTCAAACATTTATTACACTCCTTCCGATCATCTACCATAAAAGTTCACGAACAACGTGACAATAAGTTACAATTTAATAAATAATAAATAATAGTCTGAAACGTGACATTTTCCTAAATTTTTAACTATAGGATTTCAAACACAATACGACAATATGTCTTTCACAAATTTCAAAATGTGTTATTTCATTGCTCCAACAATACTATTCACAATTAATAGTGCGAAACGTGATATTTTAAAAGTATTTAACAAAGCTTAAAATAAAGTGAAAGTGCCCTTTGAATTTACAACAACACCGAAAGAATACAAAAGATCTACCAATTATTTAACACATTTTTACAACGCTAGCAACTGAACTGAATTTACGCCTTAAAATATATACAATGACGAAAAGAAGTAACATGAGTTTCATATCTACAAATATCTTACATGTTTTTAAAAGTATCGCAAACTATATAGTTCAAGGTTTTCTAGTCTTGAACATTTATCTTCAAATACGATGAAACCAGTCTTCGCATAGCCAAAGTCCATTAACAAATTTTCCAACCATATACCTTCTTTGATAGCTTCAGCTAGAGCCAAGTATTCAGCCTCAGTAGATGATATTGCAACACATTTTTGTTTCTTAGTATTCCAACTTACCAAACAACCAAATACTTTAAACAGATATCCTGATGTTGACTTTCTGTCTGTTGAGTCTCCACCCCAATCTAAATCAGCATATCCAATCAATTTTTCATTGTTGTGCTTATTATAGTACAACTCAAAATCAGCTGCTCCTTTAATGTATCTGAGAATCCGTTTCAGACAGGTCCACAGTGCTTCAGAAAATTTTTCTTGGTATCTACTGCATATGTTTATTGATGAACTGAGATCAGGTCGAGTACAGAGCATCAAATACATTATACTCCCAACCAGTTCACGAATTAGTTTTTCACTAGCAGCATTCTCCTGCAATGAATTTATGTCCAATTTAGGATCCATTAGTGCTTTGCATGCTTTGCAATCTTCCATTCCAAAACGTTTCAAAAGACTTGAAATGTAGTGTTTTTGATTCAGGTAAATTCCGTCATCAGTTCCTCGAACAATAATTCCCAGAAAACTTTTAAGTTCCCCTAAATGATGCATTTTAAATGCTCTAACTCACCGATTCAATATTATCTTGACAGTTTCCTGCTATACTAAGATCGTCTACATATAATAGCAATGGAAATACATACGTCATTTTGAGATTGGCTAAATCCCTTTTGCCATGCAAACTCATTAAACTTTTTCTTCCAACAGTATGATGCTTGTTTCAGCCCATATAGGACTTTTTTTTAATTTAAACACTTTGCTTTCATCAGCATCTTGATCAAGTGTACCATGCAAAAATGGTGCACAAACATCCATTTGCTCCATAATAAGGTCACAATTGTTTGCAATTACCAGTAGAGTTCTCAACGTTGAGTATCTTGCTAGTGGTGCATAAGTTTCCTTGAAGTCAAAATTTCCTTTTTGCATAAACCCTTTTGCCACAAGTCTGGCATTTCCTTGTTCATCCCTTTTTGTTCGGAAAACCCATTTGGTGTTTATTACTTTTTCATGTTTAGGTTTTTCTACTTCTATCCAAGTTTCATTCAATTTCAAGATTCCATTTCATTATTAATAGCTTTTCTCCAACAAGGTTGCAGTCTGTTCTTCCTTCAATTTCTACAAAATAGTTTGGTATATCTTCAATACATATTTCTGCGTTCAGTGTTAAATGTTCAAATTCATCCACTGCAAAGAAATCATTCAGGTACTGCGGTTTTTGTTTAATTCTAGTACTTTTCCTGACATCATTCTCTCCATTTCCATTAAAACTTGTCCTACCTTCTTCAGGAATCTCTTCTACTTCAGAATGTCCTTCTTCTAATCCAGGATTTCTTTCTTCTACTTCGGAATTTTTGTCTTCTATTTCAATCTTTAATTCAACCTCTTCAGAGTCATCTAGACATTTTTCAATACATCTGTTATATTCTTATTTTCGTTGAAGACAACATTCCTTGCTGCTGTAACTTCTCTTTTTACAAAGTCCCACAGTCTGTACCCACAATTTGTGTATCCTACCATAATACAAGTGTTCGCTTTGGGATAAAATTTTCCCTTTTGGTTTTTATTTTGGTATGTGGTTGTACGCAACACTTCCAAACACTCTTAATTTTTCCAAATTAGGCTTTTTATTATAGAACATTTCTGATGGTGTTTTGTCATTCAGAAAAACAGTCGGACTTCTGTTTGTTATATAAGTAGCACAAAGAATTGTTTCACCCCACATTTCTTTGGGTAGTTTTGATTGTAGAATCATAGCTCTTGATATTTCAAACAATGTACGATTGAACCTTTCTGCAGTTCCATTTAGTTCGAGATTATAGGGAATAGTGACTTTATAAATGGTACCATTGGCTTTGCAAAAACTTTTGAATTCATGAGATCAATACTCACCCCCATTATCCGTACAATGTGAATGAATTTTTGTATTGAACTGACTTGCAACCAATGCATAATATTCCTTAAAACAGTAAAAAAGATCACTTTTATTTTTAGTCAAATAGGTAACTGCGAAATGTGAAAAATCATCTATGAATGTAACAAAGTATTTTTCACCATAAAAAGTAGGAGGTGATATAGGACCACATACATCACTATATACTAATTCCAATACTTTAGTATTTCTCTTATTTACAAACCTTTTAAAAGGTTGTGACGCGCTTTTCCTCCCTAAGGCGATGACCGCGCGCTGCACTGCGCGTGGTTTATCGGTAGCTGCCTCTTGCTCTACCTCTTAACGCCTCGGAAACGTCACTTCTGACACCTTACACTTTCTCGGGCGCCAGATTTTTAACGTGGTTGTCTCCACGGCCCCTCGACTTCACTCGTCGAGAGTTCCAGGTAGCCTCAGATGGAGGTACGGTAAATTCCAGGGGTCTATTGTCGTCAAAATTCAGGAGGTTGCTAAATATATAAAACAAATGTTCTCGCTAATCCTGAAATAAATGTTATTATCCTGATCCACACTACGGAGAAGCTAAAATTCGTGCAGCCAAACAACTACTCTACCATAAGGAAGTACTCGTCTATAATAGGTCAGTAAAACACAGGTTCGGTTAGGTTATATTACAGTAATGTTTTTATTTGATAAATACAGGATTTGTAGTTACTCAAATCGTTATCTATATACAGAAGAAAAAAAACTTATCACACCTAAAGGTAACCCATACTCTGGTTTCCCCAGAAAAGCAGAGAAATGTTAGCGAACTATATACATTTAATATGCGGTCATTAGAGACGAAGCGGGCAGGACAAAAGCGAGAGAGTTTTTATCAGCAAAGGAAAAGTTTATTATAAAAGCGTGAAAAGCAAACTCCTATTTCACGGGTCTTTTCAATATACAGATTAATAAATTGAAATCAACTGAATGGAGTCTATATGGATGCTAGCAAAGTGTCCAATCACTTTCGATGCACCCGGTATGTAGAATAAATGTGAGTATTGAGTACACGATGCTTCTAGAGATCGGGAAAGGAAATACGGAAAAGGGTCCGGTTCTTGGATAAAACTGTCGAAAACTCGGGCCAAGTGGTGGGACTACTTTCGGGAATTTCGGGGGATCGGGACTAGAAATTTAACGGTTGAAATCCGGGAATTAAAATATCAAGGAGCCCTGGCTAGACACCTGGAAGTCCTTAAGATTTCAATTTAACGGAATATACGTCTCCTAATTAAAATATCAGAAGAGCCCTGGCTAGACACCTGGAAGTCTTTGATATTTCAACCGAAACGCAAAACAGGGAATCGGGACGGGATACCGACGGTTGAAATCCGGGAATTAAAATATCAAGGAGCCCTGGCTAGACACCTGGAAGTCCTTAAGATTTCAATTGAACGGAGTATACGCCTTCTAATCAAAATATCAGAAGAGCCCTGGCTAGACACCTGGAAGTCTTTGATATTTTAACCGAAACGCAAAACAGGGAATCGGGACGGGGTACTAACGGTTCAAATCCGGGAATTAAAATATCAAGGAGCCCTGGCTAGACACCTGGAAGTCCTTAAGATTTCAATTTTACGGAATATACGCCTTCTAATTAAAATATCAGAAGAGCCCTGGCTAGACACCTGGAAGTCTTTGATATTTCAACCGAAACACAAAACAGGGAATCGGGACGGGGTACTAACGGTTGAAATCCGGGAATTAAAATATCAAGGAACCCTGGCTAGACACCTGGAAGTCCTTAAGATTTCAATTTTACGGAATATACGCCTTCTAATTAAAATATCAGAAGAGCCCTGGCTAGACACCTGGAAGTCTTTGATATCTCAATCGAAACGCAAAAACAGGGAATCGGGACGGGATACAGACGGTTGAAATCCGGGAATTAAAATATCAAGGAGCCCTGGATAGACACCTGGAAGTCCTTAAGATTTCAATTTAACGGAATATACGCCTTCTAATTAAAATATCAGAAGAGCCCTGGCTAGACACCTGGAAGTCTTTGATATCTCAATCGAAACGCAAAAACAGGGAATCGGGACGGGATACAGACGGTTGAAATCCGGGAATTAAAATATCAAGGAGCCCTGGATAGACACCTGGAAGTCCTTAAGATTTCAATTTAACGGAATATACGCCTTCTAATTAAAATATCAGAAGAGCCCTGGCTAGACACCTGGAAGTCTTTGATATCTCAATCGAAACGCAAAAACAGGGAATCGGGACGGGATACAGACGGTTGAAATCCGGGAATTAAAATATCAAGGAGCCCTGGCTAGACACCTGGAAGTCCTTAAGATTTCAATTTAACGGAATATACGCCTTCTAATTAAAATATCAGAAGAGCCCTGGCTAGAGTCTTTGATATTTCAACCGAAACGCAAAAACAGGGAATCGGGTTAGTACTCAATAAAATATTGTAGAGATTTTGTATGTACTGTTTCTCGTTATATTTTGATATATCACCAAAACCATTAACGCTTGCAGTAGAATGAAATATCTAATATTTTATAAATTCAAAATACAAATATCTATTTAAAAACCACTGTTATTATAATTTTCAAATGTTCTTACCTTTACAGTTATTGCTTTAATGTTTTTATTTTGAAAAGAAAAACGGGAAAAAATTATTCAAAACATTCAAAAGAAACGGATAACAGTTCGATTTCTGCTATATCATGAAACCACTAATGCTTATAGTGAAAATGAAATATCTAATATTCTATAAATTCAAAGTAGAAATTCAAAAATCTATTGAAAAGACCATTTATGTTTTGATTTTGAAATATTCTAAAAAAAATTCAAAAAGAAACTACTTACAAAAATAATTACAAGAACGGTAAATAAATTGATTTAATTGCTTACTTTCGGAGCGTTGTAATACTGCCGGCGGTTGGAACTCGGGACTCGATACTACCCTACCACCTTTAAACTGTGACTCTACTGTCGACTATCACTTACCAGGTTTCAAACTGCTTTTCCCTCTCCTCCGCTAGTTCGACCTGCGCGCTCCTTACTCAGTATTCCGTGGTAGGGTTAAACATAAATTTTACCATCGGATCGCGGTCAACATTTGAAATTTTCAAATAAAAATCCGGAATGAATATTTTATCAAAGTGATCTTTACACATATTACGGGTTAAAAGCAATATTAAATAACAGTAGATTCGGAAACTTAAAATAAATAAGAACAGGAAAGAAACTTCGTTTAATTTAGAATTAATATTTCATATCTAAGTAATTTCTACATATCTAACGGTTAAATAATATTAAATAAAGTAGATTCGGAAACCTTTAAATGACTAGTAACGAAAAAGAAACTTCGTTACATCTAGAATTAATATTTCATATCTAAGTAATTTCTACATATTCAACGGTTAGATAATATCAAATAAAAGTAAATTCGGAAACCTTTACATGAATAGTAACGAAAAAGAAACTTCGTTACAATATTAATTAATTTAAAAAAACATTATTAGTTTATCATAATTATTATTCTGAAATAAGGCTTCAAATGTGTTGGGTAGTTTACAAATTTTCTTTGATTATAGTATTTAGTTAGTAACGAAAAAAAACTTCGTTACAAGGTAACCTCTTACTTTTACTTAGTATACAAGTTTCACAATATTTAATATTTTCATTGTTTTTGTTTAAATCAAATCCAATGATATTATTGTGCAATTTCAGCATATTTTTACTTGATAAATGACCTAATCTACAGTGCCACAAATTAAAATTTGAGTAATTATTTTTACATAGATTAGTTTCTTTATTAACTAGCATAAATTCCAAATCATAAAGATTATCATTTTGAATGCCTCGTGCAATTAATCTGTTATTTTTGTAAATCGACACATTACCTTTGCTAAACACTACGTCTAAGCCTGCTTTTTCTAATTTCTTTACAGACAGCAAATTATGCCTTAAATCTTTGACAAACATGACATTCTGAATTGTAGCATTTTCCCCTGTATCTAACAGTATACTTATTGAACCAATATGAGTACATGTTAAAAATTCATATGCTTTTGCAACATTATTTTTTTTTATTAAAATTAACGTGCTCGGCGACTATGGCCACTTGCACAAAACGATTACATTGCTATATAAAATACAATAAGATAATAATATCAAATGTAGGTTTGGTTAAATTTTGCTGTAAAGCTGCACATCTTTAAGGAATAGCAGTAGGCTGTTAATTTGCTCTGGATTATTTAGCATATATCGTAGGCTTGATGAGAGGTGGTAATGTTGTCTCCTGGCTGAGAACTAGTGACATACAGTTAAAATGTGTTTTATTGTCAAATGCGATTGACAAATTTGACAATAGGTTCGGTTGCTGGATGTCATTAGGTATCCATGCGTTAACATAGAATGTCCGATGCGTAGTCTCCTTATTATGGCTAGATCTCGCCTTGTAAGTTCTGTAGGAGCAAGGAGAGGGCTATTTCGTGTAAAAAAGAGCGGTTTGTATCCCAGTGCTGTTGCCATATAGTTTCCGTTCGTTTTTTGATGTGTGCCTTCAAGTCGTTACATACTTGGATATTGTCATTAATGTCAGTGAATGTTGAGACAATTTTCGCGTAATGATCAGCGAGTTCATTGCCTGCTATACCAATGTGGGATGGTAGCCAAATTATAGTAACTGATATATATTGGGAAGTGATAAGCTGGTGGTAAGTATCTTGGATATTTTGGGCAATTGGATGTTTGGTAACTATATTTTGGATAGTCTGGATAGAGGCTAGTGAGTCTGTACATGCTTATTTGTTAAAGTGATGTGTTTGAGGGCTTGAAGTATGCTAAATAATTCGCCAGTATGGACGCTGCATAAAAGAGGGATAAGGGAGGAGTTAATATGAGAATGGGACGTTGTAACAGAGCAGCCTACTCCTGTTCCATTTTTTGAGGCATCAGCATATAGAACTAGATCGTATTTATTTGCTAGTATGATGTTATTAAAAGCTTTCATTATGAGTTCCCTTGGTGATATATGTTTGTCGTATCGTGTAAGTGATGTGTTGAGCTGAGGACTGATAATGACCCAAGGTGGAGTCTGGGGTAGTGGGAGAGGAGTTGTTTGCCGTAATTTACGTCATTAAGTAGCTGTGCTAGCACTGATGGAATGGGTTTAATTGATGATATTGTGTGAGGTAGATGTCGGTGATATAAAAAGGGGGTATACTGGATTATGGGGTTCGAGGAAACGGAGGCTGCGTAAGAGAGAAGTAGTTGTTGTCGTCTTAACCAAAGGGGTGGTTCAATGGCTTCACAATAAAGGTTTTCAACAGGGGTAGATCGGAAGGCTCCTAGGCAGAGACGTAGAGCTGTATTGTGTATGGGGCCAGTGTATGTTTTGGAAGCTCACATATATATGTAGCAACCATAATCTAGTTTGGAGCGTATAAGCGATCTATATAGGAGGGAATTTTCGTCGGCACCCAAATGAATATGTGAGAGGGTTTTAATTATGTTGAGCCTCTTACTACACTCACCTTTTAATTCTAGCAGATGTTGTTTCCAGGTAAGTCGTGAGTCATAAGTAACACCGAGTATTTTGCAGTGGCCAACTAGAGGGATACAAATGTTGTTGATCATAATACGAGGGGATGGGGAGGGAAGGCGTCGGCTGAATTTAATGATTTAAGATTTTGTGTAGGATAAAGATACACCTAGGAGGTTAGTTCTGTAACCAAGGGTATCGACAGCAGATTGAATTGGTTTCGATGTGTTAGAGACAGAACGTCCGTGGCAGTATATTATTAGATCATCTACATAAATGACGTGTCTAATTGGTGAAGAAAGATTAGAGCATAAATCGTTTATCGCTAAATTGAATAGTGTCGGACTTAAAACCGAGCCCTGTGGAACCCCATCCGATTGGATGTAAGCTGATGAGAAAATGCCATTAACTGAGACTCTGTACGATCGTGACGATAGAAAATTTTGGTCAAACTGAAATATGTTGCCATTGATGTTATGAAGGGTGAGTTTGTTCAGTATAGAGTGTCTACTAATGGAATCAAAGGCACCTTCAATGTCAAAAAGAGCGGCAATACATTCTTGTTTCTTATTCAATGCCTCGGAAATATGGCTTAGAAGAAGTACTAGGTTGTCGTCGGAAGCCTGACTGCTCTTTAGCAATTATATTATGTTTGTCAAAGTACCATAAAAGCCTTTTGTTAATCATTTTTTCAAAGATCTTGCACATGGTACATGTTAATGATATTGGTCTGTAAGTACTGGGTGAGGTAACCGCTTGATTTGGTTTTTTGATGGGAATTATGACTGAGGTTCGCCACTGGTTGGGGATTGTGTTGGAAGTCCAAATTAAGTTGTACATTTCAAGAAGTTTACGTTAGCCTTCAAACGATAGTTTTTTTATAAAGATGTAGGGGACATCGTCAGGACCAGAAGCAGTGTTCTTGGAGGATTGAATGGCCGAAGTTAGTTCTGTGTGAGAGAAAGAAGAATTTAGATAAGTGATGTCTTGAGTTGTTATGGTAGAAGATATATGAGGCGTGGCAGTCAATGCTTCATGTGGGGTGGGGTTGATTTTGCTTCTGAATTTCTCAAAAAAATGTTTGGCTAGAGTTTCGCCAATTTCTTGATTCTCACTAATTACATTGTTGTTAGAGATGAGATTGGCTAATTTAAGACTGGTATTGTTTCCTTAAATTTCTGTAATTGTTTTCCATAGAACAGTGGGATTAGTATTTTCGTTGATTGAGGACACATAGTTTCTCCAAGAAGATTTTTTACTTTGTTTTTTGGTATATCGAGTCTTGGCTCTGGCTTTTTTCAGTTTTAAGAGATTTTCTTGGCTCTTGTTTATTCGGTAATTTTTGAGTGCAAATTTTTGTTCATCTACAGCAATTTGACAAGAGCTATTCCACCAGGGAACTATTTTTCGTTTGTTTGAAATAATATTTTTGCCAATCTGTGCATTGGCACCTGAAAGAAAGGCGTTTGTAATTAACGTCATGTAATTGTCTGTAATGTCGGAGAACGAGAGGGTGGATAAAGTGGTATCTGCATGAGTTGTGTAACTGGGCCAGTCAGCATTGTTTAGGCGCCAGTAGCCCCTGGTTAAACTTTGTTGAATCTTTGTTTCATTGGATGATATGAAGATGGGATAGTGATTGCTGTCGTAAAGGTCATCGGCAATTTGCCAAGTTAGTGGAGTAGCTGATTCAGGGTCACTGAAGCTCGGATCTATAGAAGAGAGAGTTCCGGATGAAAAGTTGAAATGTGTACTGGAGCCTGTATTCAATAGGCAGGATCCTGTGCAATTGATTACTCTTTCAATAGTTTTTCCTTTACCGAATGTATAGTTGGATCCCCACATGGTGTTGTGGGCGTTAAAATCACCTACAAGAATATATGGTGTAGGAAGTTGGTAGATAAGGTTTAATAGCTCTGTATCTTTAAGTGGGTGGTTAGATGGAATATATATGTTGCAAATAGTAAGCCTATTAGGACACCAAGTGGTTATGGCAATGGCCTCAAGATCTGTTGTGAGTGGGAGGTGAGACGAAAACAGTTCGCTTGAAATAAAGATTGATGTGCCGCCACTGGCACGAATACAGTCGGTGCGGATAAAGTGACATCCTCCAAAGTTTTTTAGCTTGGGGAGTTTGGATAATTTGGTGTTGGTTTCTTAAAGGCATATTATTTTAGGCTGTTCATCGACAACTAGTTGCTGGATTCTTTCTAATCGAGGAAAGAATCCATCACAGTTCCATTGAATTAATTTGAAAGTGGCTCTTGACTTGGAGGTGATAAGGGTGGCTGTGAGGATTTTTGCAGGCATTCTTCATCAGTTTGATATTCGGAGGAAACGCTTATATTATCAGAGTCTTCAGGATTTATTTGTTGTTTAATTTTTTTCCTAATTCTTGTAAGGCGGTTTTTGAGGGACCTCTCCTTCGTTTCGGTATACAGGAGTGATATGTCATTTAGTAATCCTTGAGTGTTTGAGGTGAAGATTAGAGCTTCCTTGAGAGGGTCTTTATTCCCATGTGTATTTTCTAAGAAAGCTGTGAATTGGGTTTCTGTAAGAGTGAGATCCGATGGATTTTTTTCATAAATAGCGTGTATTGCCTTTTGAGTGGAGGGTGTTAAATTATGATGATCAGAGATTATTGTTTTCGATTTTTCATTTAGATGTTTAGAGGGGGTATTAGGGTTAGTAAATGAAGGAGGGAGCATTTGATTTGTTGTTGGTTCAGGTGTGATTTCCGGTGTGAGTTGGAGAGGGGTATCAACATTGCTATCAGTTGATATGGCCCTTTTTTGTCCATGAGTTAGGGGAGTTAGTAATTTAGTTATCTCAGTTTCATTCGAGGTATTTGGTAGTTTGAGTTGTCTGGGAGCACTATCGAGAGAAATATTAACCGATATTGTGATATAGAGTTGGCGGGGGGTGGGATGTCGTTTTGTGTTTGGGATGTAGTAGTATTTGTGCAGGAGTCAGCAGTATGTCCTGCTTGTTTGCATAGGAAACATTCAAGCTTATCAGATGATACGAATATTCTATATTGAGTATTATCATGAGTAATTAGGAGAGATGTTTGTACGGAGAAGTTATCATTTTCAGGAATAACGTAAGAAACTCTACGGAAACTCATTATGTGAGCGTATTCATCACCTAGTACGCCACATTTTATAAACGAAACAGGGGAGGCTAACTGTAGTCCAATATCTTTTAGAGCTTTTTCAATTATGGCGTGAGGAATGGTATCTCCACATTGGATATGAGAATACGTTTTGCCGGCGTGATAAGTCTTCGTATAGTGATAGTTGTGGAGTTAATGAAGATTCTCTGATGGGCACTGAGAAGATCGTTGACAATATTACTCGAGGATAGATAAATACAAATACGGTTATTTGAGATTCGTGATGCAAAGGTAATATTTTTAGGGGTAACAATGTCCCCTACAGCTTTTACATATTCAAAGAGAACGGTGTAGGAAATTGCATGTAAGATAATGGCTTGATCCCTGTTTGGAAAAGTCGGAGGAGGAGGTTTAGTTAGGGTTGCAGCAACATAAGATTTTGTGCGGTTAGTTGTGATAGGTTGTGATGACGACATTTGATTTTGGTTGTTAATGGAGCTCATTTTTGTGAGCGGTCCTGGTTACCAAAACCACTTCAGAATACATTTTATCAATGCGACAGACGTCTCAGAAGGACTCTGTGGGTAATATAAAAGGAATATATCAGTTACGTGTTGATTCTAATGCTACGCCACTGGAGAATTTAATTGTCCAACTGACTAATAGTAAGGATTCGTAGTTTGTAAAACAAAAACACTAATTGACTGTTAATTATCAAATGTTGATTATTATTTGCACAGTATTATCACAAAGAACTATTGATAATATTAAAGAAAAACACGTAAATAACGTAAAAAGTTGTCAGAGTCGCAGTTAACGATGTACACTCGTTGGCTGACTCCGTTGAATGGCCGAACATTAATTGAAATATTATTTTTTAATTTTTTTGTAAAGATATTCAAGTTATCTACTAAATGATCAGTTGTACCATTTTATACTGTGTTCATTTTTCTGTTCACTGCTGAAAACTGTATTTGTTGCTGAAAAAGCAATATTCTGATCACTAACTTCTATATTCTTATCTGCCTGACTTGCTTTCTTTTTGAACCAGCATTGCTGTCTTGTGTGTCCTGGCTTCCTGCAGTTGTGACATATAGTTGCCTTTTCCACTTGACATATGTCCTCTTCTTTGTGAGTACCATTTGAAATTACTTGACTAGGCAGCCGATACATTTGATTCAAGTAAATCATTCTGTTTATTACTAAATTTCTTGATTTCATGATCCAACAGCTTTGCCTTGACAAATTATGGAGTAAGTTTAGATGATTCCAGCGTTTCTAAAGCCGTTACTACGCCTTAATAGCTTTTTGGAAGAGTTCACAATAAATGGCATACAATGTATATTTCTTCGAGAGTGGCTACAAAAGATTTCAGTTCCCACTTAATGAAGTGTGATTGTAATGGATCACCTGGTAAAGTTCCATTGTTAAAAGTTTTTTTCTTAGATACAACTGACTTGCACCACCTTTTCTTTGAAATGCGGTTTGTAAGGCTGTCCACATTTGGTAGGCAGTCTTCTTGTCTTTTATATATTCAAGATGAGTATTTGAAACACATTGTACAATTATAGATTTACACTTTTTGTCTAGTTTGACAAATGGATTATCGGGATTTTGATTTTCTGCTTCTATGCACGTTTTAACCTCATTTTGGTCGAGAATTATTTCCATCCTAAATTTCCAATGGTTGTAGTTCTGCTCATCAAAAGGTTTAATTCCATATTTTTCATATGTAACTGCCGATGCCATCGTTTTCTAGGTATGTGTTACTTATTCCAGCGATTAATTTTTAATAATCTTTATTCTTTTCACTCATCTTGGCCCATAATCTGTTGTGTAGTGAAAAGAAAGGATCGCCGAATATCTCTGTATTTTATTAAAGAGCACAGCTTTAAATATGAGATTACACTAACAAATTTTGAACACACACAACCAGAATGGATTCTACTTTTCTACATTCATATGACAACATACATCATCCTTCACTTGTCACGTCAAGTAGCCGCATTAAGGTAAGTTCATAGAACAGTTCTTGACGTATTTTACTGTTCCTTAACAATAACAACGCTTCCATCTTTATGTTTACGTTACCAAGTCATTGCACTTTTCAAACTGTTCGGTTTTAGTATAGCAAAATTCATTGCTTAACGCACAAAGCTTAAAAAACATAATAAACCAGCAACAATGAATCTGAACTGTCGCCATAGATAAATATTTTTAATACGGGGAAGAATGGAATCTACTGTACTGAGTCCGAAGCCACAAAGTTTTGTCGAGTGCAGAGCCATCTATTGTGGTGGAAGGTTACTATTCACCAACAGGGAAAAAATAAAGGAAGTTACCTGCATGATTAGTCACAGTTTACTAGCTACTACTAGATGGCAAGCCAAGCAAATACTGAAGGTTTTTTAAATTTTTTTTTCTTAAATAAACAAATATAAACAGTCACACAAAGTCACACTTTTTGAAACCACCTGTTATTTTATTTTGGCTTAAAAGTAGGATAGGTTGTTTCAAAAAGTTGTTTAAAGCTTTTATCCGTTTTTATTAACCAGGATAGCTTATTAAAAGACGAATGTCGACAAATAGTTTCAAAAATTTAATATAAAATTTTTAAAATAGTACAGGTGATTTTCTTTACTTTCTTCTCAAACTTAAGATGAGAATAATTTATTGATAATAGCATGTGCTAACACATATTACACATATGATACAATATAATGGATTCCAATGTTTTCAAACACTAATATTTTTCCGATATACATTGTGATTTTGTAGTGTATTTGTCATCCAAGGGGCGATCTTCGTGTTTTTCCTCTTACATTTTTTTGTATATGTACAGTCGTCTATGTATTTTTGAAGTGTTTCAAGCATTTGTTGCATAGTTAGGATCTGGATTCAAGTATAAGAAAATCCCAAGATTTTTGTCTGATTGTATTTTTAAGTTTGTTTCATCTATGTATTTCACTATTCCTCGTTCCTTGGGGCATTTGGTCTCTTCCAGTACTATCTGTAGTATTGTTGAGAAATGATCTGTAATGTCGGTTTGCAATACTAGGGACAGTATTTGATCGAGTACGTTGAATTTGGATTTTAAAAATATGCGTCGAATGTCGAATTACTGGAATTTTTTCATATAACATTTTCACATTATTTTCAAACGATGTTACTTGCAGGTACCTCGCAATTCTTTGTGTTTTCAAGAGAGTGCCAACGCTTTCAATTAAAGTGTTGATTTTTAAATTTAATTGAGATATTTCATCTATCATCAACCTTTTGAATTCTAAAATAAATTTAAAATATGATTAAATATAAAAATTAATTAAAATTATTTACTTTAGTCATCTTGATCATCAAGTGTATCTATTTGTGGTGATGATTTATTTTTTTTGTGAAGTGTTCATCTGATTCCACTGCCACAAAGTACATTATAAAATTAAGTATTTTTATACTAAAAGTCAAATTTAATATGCAAACTTTAGGTTATTATAAATTATGATTTAACTTAAGAAACAAATTACCTCTAGGAACAGCAAATCTCGCCATATCATTTGATTCTTTATTCTCAAGGGAAATTCCTTCAGCTTCAGACCTCATAGTTTCGGCAATAGATTCCACTTGAATATCTGGAGAAGTACTACCCGATTTATAATTCCCCGACTTTTAATACAATACTGAAAAATATATTATTTGCACAAAACCTTCTAATTAATTTCTTTAAATACTTACAATTTGTTTGTGGTGTAGGTCTAAAAACAGGATAAATGTTACGATTTAATGAGGGACTCTCGTCTGAATCAGAACTAGAGTGATGGGACATATACCTTGTAATTTTTTTCCGTATCCTTGATCTCCGTCCTTTGTAAATATCGGAACTAGACGAAAAGTCTGTTGTAATTAAAGCCTTTTTGGCTTTTCTTTGTACTACAGTAAAGTCATCTACGAGTTAAAAAATTATTTCTCTTTAAAAAATGACAAATACAATAAAACTCTGTCAAAGTCTCTAATATACTGATCCATTTGTTATTGTTTTACTCCTGACATTTTGATGTCGTTAGTAACCTTCCAAGCGAATAGATGGCGATAAAAATGCAGTTTAGCAGTGGCTATAAAAGATCGCAGGACATGACTGTCGCTATAGAAAGAATACACATTCTGACATTTCATTAAGCGAAAACAGCCTACTTAGATTTATACCAAAAATAAGTTTTTTTATACATCTTTGAAACGACGACAAATAGGTACGGAGAGTAATCGTCATATGAGTATTGGTTTGTTCTATCTCCATTTTTTGGTATTTAGAGATTTTTCTTGTTTTTAAAAGCCAAAATTGGTCTGTTCTATCTCCACTACGGCGCTCTAGGGATGAAGGTCGCATAATGAATTTAATTTGTCCTATGTCCTAACAAACAAAATGCAGTTAAAATTGTTTTGATCTACCTCCCTACCATGCTTACAAGCTCGATTTATTTCAGCGCGATTAGTTTGTTTCTTTAAAATAGTTTTGTTGTATCCCCAGAATAGGCAATTAAATTGACTAGAATGGAGATAAAACAAAACAAGTCTGGTTATTTGACTATATTCTCTATCAGTGTTGTTTAGTTGTTTGTGACCTAAGTTGTTGTAAAAGTAATATTTTTGTGTTATAATTAAATAACAAGGATAGTTACAATAGTTCTGCTCCTGAGTTGGTTCCAGACTCAGATTAACAAATAAAATAGATATGTTTGTTTTGGCTTTTTTCTGCCCCAAACATTGAGTCACATTCTAAGCTCACTTGCGGGACACTTCCACTGCTTTGCCATATTTACAAATCCTCTTTAGTTGCAGAAAAAAAGAAATTAGAAGTTTAATTGAAAATTTGTTAAAAAGTTATGCAAATGAACAAAAGTCATACTGATTTCTGCATTTGAGTCGCTGCTTTTAAAATTAATTAATAATACTTGAATGTTATGTAATAAAGGCATATTCTTATATGAATTTTAAACAAGAATTTGTTATATCCTTAGATACCTTTATGGTTATAACGAAAAGTGGCATCATTGCTCAAAATTTCAGTACATGTTAATGTATCAATAGTAAACTATTTAGTAGTTGCGTCCTTGTTTAATTACCATATAAAGAGAGATGCAAATATCGTCACAGTGTGATCGACGATCATTATAAACACGCCGTAGTATTGTAGTAAATAATGTCAAACGTGGTTTGTTTATAGGAGCGCCTTTACTACTAGAGAGTAAAAATTTAGTTATTTCGTTTTGATGTGTTTTTCAAGACGTTTTAGTGTGGAAATAAACTTTTAAGTTAATTAATTTAATGTTTTTGGATTATCATGGTTCGTCGGTGCCAAGTTTGTCAGAAAAACAGCCGGATTTACCAAGGCCATGTAGTTACAATACCATCCCCGCTTTTTGTAATTCATTCATTATTTCACTACTGGCGTTTAGAATTGTTGGCCGCAAAAATAAACGTGTTTATGAATGAATAGCCCTCTCTATGTTCATTATTACTCTAAGGATCCAGAGGTTGGTTGGTAAGTAAATTTTACCATCAGTTGATAATTATTAACAAATGACAAACTGCTGAAAATTATATAAACATAACATCACTTGTTTCCTAGCTTTGCCACCAATTATTTCGTTTAATAATTTGCGTAACGCATGTTGTGTATACCAGGGCTTACAACTTGTTTTTATAATTTCAGAATTATGGACGAAGTTTTTAAATCTTTATTGCCAACAGATAAAGACGAGTCGTCGTTCACTCATACAGAAAGCACGGTAGAAAAAACTGTAGCAATTCTAATTCACTTGATCTTAATATAAATAGTACGAATAGTCCCGCTGTTACTAAATATGATAGTAGTAACATAATGGCCGTGGATATCGAGCTTGAGGATGGAACCATTATACCTAGATCCAATACAGCCGGACAAGAGTATGAAGATTGTAAAAGAAACTTGCACGAGAAGAAAAGAATTAAATTTAGTTGCAGTTGTAAATATCAGTGTAGCAAAAAAATTACTGAAGAAGATAGAGCACGCATTCATGAAGCATTTTGGAAACTATCTGACACCAAAAAGGTCACTTTTACAGCGAGAATATTAAGAGGACTTTGACTGCCAGAAAAAAAACGAAAAGCGAACAATCAAGAAAATCATATTCATTTTTTTACTATTTACATATTACCTTAGATATAAGTTCACAGAGAATTCAATATTTCTATAAATATGTTCAAGACAAACATTCAAGTGTTCCTAGATCCCCTAGTAAAGGAAAAAATGTAAAGAAAAAGATCTCAGATGAGAAAAAAAATGAAGTTAGAGGGCATATTAGATTATTTCCTGCCGTTGAATCTCACTACTGTCGTGCTTCAACAAGTAAGACGTATCTGGAAAGCAATCGGAATGTGTCTAAAATGTATTAACCACTTAGCATCCAGTAAAGCTTTATATGTACAGAAATATTTTTGACACAGAATTTAATATTGCATTCCACAAACCTAAAAAAGACTTGTGTGAAAAATGTATAGAATTTGAAGTTAACAACAACAAAACAGAAATTGATATATTAGCTCACGAAAAACATTTAATGAGAAAGAAAGAGTCTAAAGAAGAACGAGACAAGGACGGAGAAAACAAGGATCCTCTCACTGCTATAGTCACGTTTGACATGGAAAACGTATGTTGTTCGCCAAAAACTAATATAGGAAGTCAGTTTTATAAACAGAAACTCATATGTTATAATTTAACTGTACACTGCAATATAAGTAAAGTAATATATTGTAGTATCTGAAATGAGGAAATCTATGGAAAAGGTGGTGTGGATTTAGCAAATGCTGTAATTAAAATTTTTAAGTCACTGGTAAAAGATAATCCAGCTATTGAAAAAATAATGGTGGTCGGACAGTTGTGTTCCGCAAAACAAGAATTCCCTTATGTCGGTAGCACTTCAGATTTTTTTGGATTTAGGGAGCAATAATCTGCAAACAATAGAACAAAAATTTTTTGAGCTTGGGCACGGAAATATCCAAGAAATAGATTCATCACATAGTATTACAGAAAGACATATAAGAGACCAGGATATCCACAGTCTATTAAGTTTATTAAGAATATTAAAATCTATTCCACCAGGAAAGTTAACATTTAAAATACTGCAGATGCAGCCTCAGGATTATCTCAACTATCAAGCTGTAGCTACACAACTGCAATACAAAAAAGTGCCTTATACACAAGTAAAGCACTTGCAGTATAAAAAAGATGAGCCTTTTGTAGTTAAATATAAAACGTGTTTTCTTGATGAATTTACTGATGTGCGGATCAATAAGGAAGTTACTCTAAGAAAACAAGAAAGTCCCGTTGTAAATTTTAAAATCATTCAAAAATTAACGGTTAATGACTTAAAAAGTTCTATAAGCGGTGCTAAGAAGACATCATTGCAATCTATGCTAAATACTATGCCAGAAGAGGACTTTTATATGAAAACGTTTTTAAAGAGCTTCCATAATTTAGACGATTCAAGCCGACCAAATAAAAAAAAACAAAGTCAGTGCTATGACCATATCAAGTAAAAAGTGAGCAGAGTTCTAGTACAAATACACCAAAAATTATTAAAACTAAAAAAGTCACTCGAACACTTAAATTTTAATAGATTTATTAGTAATAATTCAGAAATTTAATTGTTTAGTTTATTTATATTGGAATAATTTTGAGCTATTGTTTTGTTCCATCTCCTTGTATTTTGTTCTATCTCCAGTGTTAATTAACAATATTTCGAAAATAAAGCTTTTTATTCTATTTCCAAAACAATTTTCCAAAATTATAGAAAATTAGATAATTTTTAGCGACAATTAGTTAATGAAGGTTTATAAAAGACTTAAGAGCTAATTCTAATTGAAGAAAATATTAATGTAGGTCAAAAAACAAAAAAGATATCCATAGTTTATATTTCAAGTGTGTTTATTTCAGAACTAAGATTTTGGACATATGACAGACCAATACTCATATGACGGAATCATGATACAATAAAATAGAAGATATGATTTCACGCATGCTGGCTCTGACGTCAAGCCGAGAGTGAACGCCTTGAATTAGTTTGCAGTTACATTATTGGATATGTTTATGTCGGTTAATTTTACATTTTTATCAAAAATTAGTCAAAATGAGATGTGTAGTGTATGGTTGTGATTCAGACAATCACGTGAATCCGTGGATCCGTTTGTCTAAACGCGAAGATAAATTTAATACCATAGAATATTAGACCATATAATTATGCTGAAATTGAAAAAAAATCGTAGAGATATATTGGGGGCTATATTTATATTTAAACTCCTAAATGGGCAGGTTGATTGTGCGGATCTTTTGAGTCATATGGGGATTAGTATTCCTTGTCAGGGTCTTCGCCATCAAGTTACCTTTCATGTGCCCTTTCATAGAACAACATATGGTGCTATGAGTCCTAAAAATAGATATATGTTCTTTTTGAATAGCTTTAATTTTGATAATTTCAATACGTCTTTGGGCCAGTTCAAATATTGCTTAGGGATGTGATTTTTGTTGAATTATGTTGTGTTCTTAATTTTTATTTATTTATTATAAGTATTGTTTATTACCTGTAGCTACATGGAAAGTGTTATGTATTTCAAATTAATTGTTTATGCTGTATCAGTCTTTATAACTGCCCTTATTGAATTATTTATTGTTGTATTGTAACAGTTAGAGGGGTTTTCCCGTAATAAATAAATAAATAAATCTTTTCTTAAATCCAAGTTGACAAATAATATTTTTAAATCTTAATTTGATATTTTGTTAGTACCAATAACAATTTCATTATTATTATTATTTTGAAGAATACTCCACAGTACCTGAGTTGTACTTTATTGTTTTCTGTAGTATACTTATTTTGGAATAAACAACCGATTAAGTATTAAAATTTGCTAATTGTTTTATTCCTTATATTTATTTATAAATTTAAATGCTTATAAAATCATGTCAAAAAATCCAAAAAGTATAATAATATGTTTTTTTTGTATCAGTACAGTAATTATTTACTTTACGAAGTGAGCAAACAGATTTCAATCAGATCTTAGAATTATTGTTTTGCTCTGGTAGGCTCTCCGATTCCATATAACACTTTTACATGAATTTTCTTTGCCTTTATAATACTAATAATATCTCATTCAACCTAAACCCTCCTCATTTTGCTTCAAAATGCATTAGCAACGCATCATACGCAAGTTCTATTACATCAAATGTATTAGCCCGCGCTCACGGTTTTAAATTGTACTCTCTGCGTGACGTCATGCGCGCGGCGAACGATTTTACGAACGGCTAGAGATCATATCTTCTATTTTGTTGTATCATATGACGGAATAGGAAAGTTGAAGGGGATAAAATTTAGTATCTATTGATGAAGTTCCCAGTTCCAACTTTTTGGAATGTAAAATTTATTTAAGATAATAAAAATTTCAAACTGAGTCTAAAACATCTTCAGTCATTTGTCTTTGTACATTGGTAATTTTAAAGCTTTAGCTTTAAAACTTAAAGTTGCAGTTTCTTAAAAAGTGATATGAAAATTCAAATTTTTTGGGGAAAGGTGGTTTTCTCCGAGTTGGCTGGGAGTTTTAGTATGGCAATCCATTTGAAAAAAATAAGTCATTTGCCTAGTTTACTAATGTACCACCCTGTATACATGAACATAATTTCAAATTGGTTGATCTTAATTACCCTTAACATATTCCTTCCAAATAAATATGTAAATTCCACATAATAAAAGTTATATAGTTTATTTACGATAAAAAGACGATCACGTTACAAAACAAAATATTGTGATGTTGCCAAGCTGTAGTTTTTTCCTTTACTTAACGAAAACTAAAAAAGTCAATTAGATTGACAGTTCTTCTGTTTCATTGTTCCGTGCCTCGTAGGGCGTAAGTCAAAAATATTTATTTAAAAATAAAAGGCTTGTATGATAGGCTTGATTAATTTAATATAAATATTTATTCATGAAAAACTATGGATAAGATACAAGAAACAGTAACCAATCATGCTATATCCGAATTAACATTTAATTATTTTACATAGAAGAGGGTTAAATGACGAACTGTTTCTTTATACAACATCTATTATATTTATTATAATTAAAATAGAATGGAAAAGAAAAATATAGGTAGACAAAAGAAAAATTTGTTACAAGATATAAAAATAAAAAATCTCCCATTTTATCAGTATTACTTATGTAGAGATACTGTGGTCGTTGTTTTAATTTGTGTATTATAAAATAACTGTACCTAATTAATTTAATAATAGTTATTAGTGATTTTGAAAAGGTGGAAATAAAGCAAATTGGTTAAAAATTTACCAAAAATAAAACACAAGATTTTCACTACTCCACTACAAAATCATCACTATCTTCATCGTCACTGTCAAAATTAATAATAAGTGGAGGCACATCCTGTTTATCAAATACTACTTCTCTATCCCACCCATCTTGTATAATTTTTTCAGTGTGCTTTACTGTCTTTGACCAAATATCAGGAGTCACTTTTTCTGTTGAAGAACCATCAGTTCCCACATGATCTCTATAAAAAATTTGCCCCAAATATGTTCAATTAGGTTGAACATACAGTGGTAAGGGGTAAGTCTAAGCACTTTGTGACCATATTTTTCAGATAATATGTCAGTTTCATATACTGTTGGTGGTTTATTACTACAAAAATGCATATATTTAAACAAAATAAGTTATCGGTTCATTTCACCGTGGTAATCACCATCTTGTTTTTTGGAAGAAAAAACCAGCCCTGCTCCAGGAATAAATCCAGAAGAGGAACTAGCATGCAATACTATATACCTACAATAAAGAAATAACAAATTACTACTAGATTTCCTAGATAGACTGCATAGCTCAAAACAACTATTAATAATTATATAGAGTTAAATAAAATAGTGTGACTAGTAAATATTTGAAAAGGTCTTTCACTATCTTCCAGAGTGATGTTAAACAACCATTAAAGAGTTCACGCTCCTGGAGTTTGTCTCATAAAGTTTTCAAGGTAATGTGTTCGTCTGAAAAAATATTGTGTTAGTTAATTGTGAATAAAATAAAACAGTAAATTCAATATACTCACTGTTTCCATACATTTCGTTGTTAACATTTCGGAAAGCATTTTGATCAAAGTTGTCAATTTCAACAGTAGGTTTTATGCGTTGTCTCTTTTTAGGTGGGCTTTTAGGCTGTTCACCTCTATTATCCTTGGCGGCAATAAGGTTAACAGTGGTAACGCTAAGTTGTAAAGCTTCTGCGACTCTCTACAATATAATTACTTCAATGTATGAAAGAATAATATATTATCAAGTTTAATTAACCTAACCTAACATTAAAAACATTTAATCATTTACATTTATATATGTAACAATAATATTAATATTGGTGAATACAAATAGCGAATACTATCACTTACGTCTCTTACCACCTCTTGACATTTTCTGTTCAGCTGCCTTGGCATTTTATTAACCACACACTGCAGACTTGCCTAAATAATTAGTGATGAAAATAACTGTTTTTTTTAATCTTAAAGAAGCAATGAATTTCAAAGCACCCAAAAAACTTGTAAATATTAGACGATGATCGAATGTCAATAAACGTCGAAACAAACTGGGAAATTTTACCTGTTAATTTGACAACGTCTTGAAGTTTTGCCAACCCGTTAGCTGTAAGTTGCCCTGGCTGTTAAGGATAAATTGTATTCAAGGTTGGTAAATTAATATTTATTCTGATAAGCAGGAAAGTAACTAAAAATTACATCATCGTCTTTTTATCGAAAATAAACTATAAAACTACGACAGAGGTTTGCCGGACCCTGTATATATAATTTAAATTTTAAGCATCCTTCGTTTTGGTGCCTAGAATCTACAGTTTAGAGATTTGACATTTTTAATGAATCACTTTGTATTGCAAAGATCAGCTTGACGCTCCAGCCGGCACATAAACATACTGTAATAAATAAGTTTGATCATCAAATTTGCCATAAAATTGATAAAATTAACTAATTAATAATGTTTTAAATGTACATGTTTTTCAACCAAACCGTATACAATAGACAATTTATTATTTTGGACATTTAGATAAATGTAACAATAATCCATTCAGTATTTCTGCTCAATTTGTGATTTATTATTATTAATTCGTTATCATTTACATTACCTAAGCGACTTCTGTTTTGAACCGCTCCCTATTCGTATATAATAGGCGATAATCGATAACTATCCCTAATGATAATATAGATTTTATCAATATCAAGCGATCCTTTCCGCTCTAATCAATCAAACAGCAATCGGCCTCGCTTTGACTACTACTCGTATAAATTCTACCAAGCAATCCACGCGATTGGTGACACAATGAGTCGAAAACGATTCCCATACGCTTTTCTAGGTACCAAGTACCAAGCACCCAACAATGTGTTAGCATAGTGTGCAGTGATCGCTGTTATTCAAATGTTTGGCGATAGTCACGTTCTTTAGCCGACTTTATCGTAGTAGGTAAAGAAATTTAATAAGGGAAGAATTTTAAGTGGAAGAAAGGCCAGAAAGAGTGCTCAGGGGGTGGTACAGTGACTTTTTGGTTCTTTGTGATTTTGTGAGCGCAAGGGGTGGGCAGTGGTGTGAAATCAAAGCAGGGTCAAGTGCGGATATCCTCAATAAGTTATTTTGTGTTTTGGAATTCTTGAAGTTTTTGGAATTACAAACTTTATAACAATTATAAAATGGTAAGTTTTTGATTCAATTTTTTCTAGTTACAAATATTTTTCTATAATCTATAAGGAATATATATGCATATATTTAATATATATTCCAAGTTTAATTATAGAAATTAAGAAGGTTGTTTAATTCAGTTAATTTTGAATCTAATTTTAAAAAATGGTAGATGTGTTTTAGATGTTTTAAGGCGGTAAGGAATTATTTAGATAATTAGTTCTAACTATGGTTCTATATCAGTTTTCTGATGTTTTTTTATAGAAGAATTGTGAGAAAATTGATCGAAAAATTTTAATTCTCATTATTTTTTTGCTCCTTTTTCACGCTGAACTCTTGTACCAAAAATAAAAGCACCATATCCATATAGTGTGATTCACAACTATAGTGATACAGGTTAAGGGCTGTGGAATAAGATAAAGGACCTTAAAGTTTTTTTTCATTTTTTTCTGATAAGGAAAATGTGCGTTGCAGGATAGATGATCTCATATCCCATAAGTTGTTAGATATCATCTATGTGATTTTAAATGGTCACTAAAATGTCCTGAGTATATCAATCTTGATTTTTATGATTGGGAATATATGAAATCTTTAGATTATGACTATGATTATATTAGAACTCTGGAAGAAAATAAAAAATGCGGCTAATATTATAAAGGGACAGAATAATGTTTTCTTTGACATCCCTTATTACAAGAACTACAAAAGACATAGTCGGAGGAGGTCACGTAGAAGTTTAATTTTCACGTTAAATTGTTTTTCATTCTGCTTTACCGTTGAAATAGGAGCCTCACGATACAACTTTTTTTATTATCTGTTATTTGAAATCCCCTTCTGAGGTTCTGAACTATTCATTTGTGTTTTTGTCGAAAACGGCGGAAATTATAGTATATTCAACTAAGAGTGACTACCAATATTACGTAAAAATCCAAATCACTAAAAAGTTTCGTCCAACTTACTTAATTTCATCATCAGTAATCATTCACATGGTGCCCTCCCTGTAACAAATGTAAAATAATAGGTACATAAAGTAGCATACCTTGTGCAAAGCTATGCTCCTGTGTCGATTTTGATAACAATTGATGAATATTTATATATCTATGATAAATATACAGTGATAGTATCAGAAAAAAATAATTCAACTTGAACGCCCTGTATCTTATTCCACAGCAATATTTTATTCAGATATATTTGGTCCTATCGCCATATTTTGGTCCAAATAACCTGCTTATTCCCCAATAGTTATGAATGAATATTATATCACATAATTATTTACTTTCTTATTAGGTAAATGTAATGAAAATATCCCTTGTATACATAAATAGACAAAATCGTAATTTGAATACTTTTTTTTATAATATGTATTAAATTTACTAGTATGGAATTTATAAATACAGCTACAGAAAATTTGATAATCTTTCAGAATATTGGTTGACAGTTGTACTTATTCATATCATAGATACTTTTAATCTATTGTTATCATATTTTATTTATTTATTTTAATTATTTATTAGGTTTATATTATAATTTTATTTGTTGAGCGCCATATGAAATTAATAAAGTAATGGATGAATATTTGTTTAGTTTAAAAAGTAAAAGGCCAGCTAACTTCAGTCCTCAAGATGAAACTCTTAATTATTTGTATGGAATTATCGTGAGTGAGGATACGTTTGTATTTAAATTTAAACTTCAAAATAATTAAGATATTATATAATTAATAAGAAAAAAAATATTTACACTAACCAATACCTATTATTTTCCAATAATTTTTAAATAGGTCTAAATATAGCACTCAATATGTCTCTGTACTACTAGTAAATACCTTGACCACTGGTTTTAGCTATCTTACTGAATAAGATTCAGAGGTTATGTGAAATTATATTATTAAAATTATCGAAAAGTTATTTCTTTTTGTTTATATCAGTTATAAATCTATTCAGTAAAATTTGTTAAAAGATTCTTATCTAAAATTTGTTAAGTAACTTTTTATCTGGTCGTTAAATTTTATGTGGAGTTTATCAACAAATTACAATTTGAATTGACACTAGTCCGATCAGATAAAAGGTTATGATTGTAAATTTGACAGTTCGTTTGTGAAAAATATCGAAATGATATAAATTTAGTTTTTATAAATTTACGTTACATTTTGTAATTATGCACTGGATTTTTCGTCGATGTTTCTTAATTTAATTTCTTTCTGGATACCGAAGACTGCTTCTCCGTAGTTACAGTAAGTAATGTTTTATTATATTTACGTGCATTGTGATCAAATACTTTTTCTCCTCTCTATTTAATTTATATTCTCCACTATTGTCATTGTACTCTCATGTCATAGTTGATTTTACTCATATTTAAGAATGATTTCTTCTACAGCTTTTCTTATATTTCAAAATTTATCTTCTTTCTTTAGTTTTCATATTATAATCTTATTTGATTCTTCTGAATTTTTCTATTTTAATAATCTCTTTACAAATCTGCCATCAATTTATCTTCCCTCCTTTTTTCTATATTCATCCTAGATGAAACTTTTAATTTTATATTTTAACTAAATGACCTAGCGCACTACACTTGCTCATTTCAAAGTTTCTTATCTAATAGTTTTACAATAGATTAAAATTAAAATCGATATAACAAATTATTGGATTAATAATAAGTATAGAATCAGATTAATTTGAGAATTAAACTTTTAGTTCACTATATAGGTAATGACTTGATAATATTATAAATTTTCAAGTAACTTCTGTCATTCTGACGATGATATTTGATATCGAAACAAATGTCAATTTTTTAGAATTTTTAACATTTTTTTATTATATTGTGGAATTATTTAGAAACCGTTACTTTCATTTTAAACATCCAAATGGCACAAGACCAATTGGACAGGCTTATTTCAAGTAACATTTTTGCATCCAATCAAAAACAAAAAAATACAAATTTTTTTAGTAAATTTGTGAATTTTCTTAAATAAATGTTTTCATATACGTTTTAGAAAAAGTATTGGTGCAAAAGTTGTAGAAAGTGTTAAGATCTATAAAAAAACTAAGTAACTTTTTTTCGTCTGATCAAAAATAAAGGAACTACGATTTTTTTCAACTTTAACAGGCCGTAAATTTTGTTTCTAATGGGCCGATTTGGTCCATTAACGAACTCATCCAAGATATTGACCCAACCCCGTTTATATATATATATATATATATATATATAAAGACAAATAAATTGTCTTAGAAAATTTTAGATAGAATAATGTACCAAATAACAATAAATGATTTATAAAATATTAGATAAATTTGGCACACACTGTAGAAATTTAAAAAGTAGCTAAGTAATTAATCAGAAGTTAGGTAAAGATTTTGAAATCGAAATAAAATCATAAGGATAGTCATAAAGAAACATACCTTCACAAATCATTGACCAAAGTCAGGAGTCTAGAAGATTATTTTATTGATTGTAGATTATTTTATATATTATGTAGGATTTTAATTATAAGAAGGTAGAGTAATTTACCCGAACATACAGAGTACGTTATAAAATTTATATTTGTCAAGTGCGGGTGACAAATTAAGGTTATAGAAAAAAGTTATTGATGAGTAAGGAGAAAGAATACTTGTTCTATGTCTAATGACTACTCTCTGATTGTTTGCGGTTTCCAAGAGACACTAATCCAGGTGACTAAGAATAAGTAAAAAGTGTCATTAAGAAAATTTTGAAAGAGCTGTCAAGAATTAAAATTGTAAAAGAAGTCAAAAATTTTTCTAAAAAAAGAGAGAATAGAAGTCTTTTAAACAGACACTATTAATACAAGGAAAGCAATCTGAATGGGACATTTAATGGTAAAAGGATATAATTCCCAAAATTTTGAAGAGAAGATAAAAAAGGGTAAATTGTGTATGCATTGGGTTAGTGAGGAGTTGACTCATTTCTTTAAGAGGATTTCCTTTATAAAGAGTGTTTGACAGTGGACTGAAAGGTAACAAATCTTTATAAATATTTTGTCGGAGAGAATCAACATATTGATTGGAAACTTTAAAATAATTGAATAAATGGTGATAAATATGGTAAACAATTTGCATGCTGTTGAGTCTGTATGCTTTGCATTCAAGTTTACAGAAATTAGAAACAGTACAAAGACTTTATTTGACATAACTCCGTTTTTTTATTGTAGTATTTATCATTGTAGATTTGTAGGTAAAGTTTCTTCTCTTTTATTTTCGTAGAGAGAATGCATTCAATCTACTAAGTCTAACATTGACCTATCTTTAAATTTCTCATCGATATATATTGTGACCTAAACTTGGTAAGCCATTCCTTAAAAATTTCAAATTTAACTCATTAATAAACATATTTTGGAATTAATTAGTCTGTTTTTCTGGAGTAGTTTTGTTGGGCATTGATTTAGTGAAAGTCTGACACAGTTGGAAGCAAATAGTTCTAAAATAAGATAGACAGTTACATAAAACTAAAATTTAAATCTATATCAAACATTATTATAGCCAGCGCACATAAATTCATAAAAAATTCAAATTCAATAAAATAAATTGTTTTATTAAAGCCCAAGTGTGACAATTTATAAATTTGACAGTGACATTAACCAAAATTTCATTTTAATTTTTCAAATTTATATTACAAATAGAAATAAATATCGTATATATATATATATATATATATATATATATATAATTTACCACTTTTTTCAGTAGCTCCCTTTTACTTTTTGCATGCAATACCCGCGAATCTCTTTGTTGCTTGTTTTAAATTTTTAATTCACAAATTAATTTGATTCTATACTTATTATTATTAATTTGTTATATCGACTTTAAATTTAATTTATTGTAAAACTAGATAAGAAAATTTAAAAGCGTCCAAGTGTAGTGTGCGAGGTCATTTAGTTAAAATATAAAATTAAAAGTTTCATCTAGATTGAATATAGAAAAAAATAGAGATGGTTGCTAAGCGGGAATCCAAAGAGTTGATTTTTTTTGAAAGAAGAAAGGAAACATTGATGACAGATTTCAAAAAGAGATTATTAAAATAGAAAATTCAGAAGAATTAAATAAGATTATATATGAAAATTAAATAAAGAAGATACATTTTGTAATATAAGAAAAGCTGTAGAAGAAATAATTTTTTTTAAATATGAGTAAAATCAACTATGACTTAAGAGTACAATCACAATACTTGAGGATATAGATTAAATAAAGAAGAGAAACGTATTTGATCACAATACAAGTAGATATAATGAAATATTACTTACCGGAACTACGGAAAAGCAGTCTTCAGTATCCAGAAAGGACTGAATTTTGGTTCAGTTCATTACTACCCATAATCAAGTTTAGAAACATCGACGAAGTGTTTAATTACAAACTGTAAGGTAAATTTGTAAAAAGTAAATTTAAATCATATCGATAATTTTTAACAATCGAACTGTCAAACTTACAATCATAACCTTTTATCTCATCGGACTAGTGTCAATTCAAATTGTAATTTATTAATAAATATTACATAAAATTTAACGATCAAATCAAAAAGTTATTTAACAAGATTAGATAAGAATTTCGTAAACAAATTTTACTGAATAGATTTATAACTGATATAAACAAAAAGAAAGAACTTTTCGATAATTTTAATAATAAAATTTCACATAACCTCTAATCTCATTCAGCAAGACAGCTAAAACCAGTGACCAAGGTATTCTGGTCCTATAAACATAAAGTTTTGACAATAGATCAAGAAAGATAAGCAACACTAGTAAGTTTGTTATACAAACATTATTTTTATTACATCTAATCCTGAAATAGTTATTGAAATCAAAAGTAACTTTGATAAGTTGAATCCAGTTAAATAGTATTTTGATAGCCCAGGGGCTATCGATTAAATTGAAAATAATTAAATGACACATACACAAAAATGGCTCTAGAGGAGAAAATTGAACAGATACTAATGAGCTTATCTGATTTTAAAGCAGAAGTCCTCACGGAACTTGCTAATACAAAAGCGGAATTAAAAAATTCAATTGAAGCAGTGGAAGCACGCATTGCATTAACAACAGAAGACTTAAAAAGAAGAATGAAAACACTTGAAACAAAGAAGCAAGAATTAAGCGACAATCTTAAAATCCTTGAAAGAAACAGCAAAAAAGAATTTAATAATATTTGGATTGACCAAACCTAATTTGGTTAATTTTTTTGCGACGAAATTAAACGTCTACTAAATATTGAAATATTAGAAGAAGATATATCTAATTTATACACACTAGGCCGCTCAGATACCGCTCCCTTAAAAATAGAATTTATTTCCGAATTAACGAAGAATTATATATTAAGGAACTGTAATAGACTAAAATCTTTAAATATTAGAATATCACGGGACCTTACTATATTACAGCGTGAAGAAATAAAAATTCTAAGAGTTAAATTATTCGAAGCACGAAAAAATCAGAGAGAAACGAGTTATATAAAAGGAAACAAATTATTCGTAGGAGATCAAGTATACACTATAGAAGACCTTCGATATATTCAAGAAGAAAAATATCAGTCAAATAATGCCCCGGCTACTCCTACACAGATACATAGTCAAGAACAAACAAAAAATACTGGCCAGGAAAATTCAGAAAAATCTAACGCGCCCTCTACCAGTGACACTCCAAAAAATAAAAGAGTGAATCAAGGAACCAAGCCATCCTCAACTAAGTTTATCACCTCGAAAAAGTCTTTAGATAAAATTAAGACCAGATCTGGGTCCAGTTATACAAAATTTTAATTGTTTCATTCTACTCGTATATTATACTGTTCGCATTTTAAAGCTTGGCTCCTCAACTAATTCAAAAAATATACTTGTTTTAATGATTAGTCTTATTTTAACAACAAGTTGTTTTAGTTTTTTTTTGTGTAATTAAGTTTTATTGTGAAAATGAATGCTTATATTCGGGACTACGATAAACAACCGGTAAACTCAAATAAAATATATAGTGCGGATATGTTCAAAAATCAAATAAATCAAAACGATTTCAAATTATTTCATACAAATATCCGTAGTCTTAAGAAAAATATTGATGATCTCACCGTATTATTGGATAATTTGTCTGTCGAATTCGACCTAATGATACTGACCGAAACAAGGAAATTATATGATCACACAATATTTAAAATACAGGGATACGACAACATTTACAACCAAGGCTGTTTAAATAAAAATGATGTTGTATTGGTTTATGTGAAAAGTAGCCTTAACTATACCACCAAAATAGAATGGCTAGGTGAAATTAAAGTTGTAACGGTGACAGTCATAGACAAAAATAAAAAAAAATTAAAATTAGCGCGATTTACCGTTCACCAAATAGTGAGCCAAAAATATTTAATCAAAATTTAATCACATTTTTGAACGATCGCTAAAGAAATCTCTGGAGATATCAATATAAATCTGTTAAATAATGATAATGAAGTCGTAGATGAATATAAAAATATAATGAGTGCCTTCGGATACATTTCATATATAAATGAATATACAAGACTACCCTCACAAACATGTTTAGATCATTTTTTTATAAATGATCCCCATGCATCAAATTGTAAATCATACATATTCAAATACAACATAACAGACCATTGTCCAATAGCCCTTACGTTTGAACGAGAGCGGGAGAATACTCAATCAAGCAAATATAACTATAAATATTACATCGACTATAAAACACTTAGAAACAATTTAGCTTCAGAAAAAGGGGAAAGGTTATATAAAGAAAAAAATATAGATACGGCAGCAAATAATTTTATAAATATATTAAAAAGTAACATCGATTTTTATTATATTGTGGTATTAACTAGAAACCGTGAGTTTCATTTAAAACACTAATATGAGTAGATTCCACGAAGTAAGGGTCGAGACAGTTAATTTCATCGAGAAATGTACTAACAAAGTTAAAATAAAAAGTAAACAAAAATAGATGACACAGTCACTAGCCAATCAAATATTGGAAAAAAATAAGTTATACAAGTTGTCTCTAAAACATCCTAAATATACAGAATTGAAAAAACAATACAATAATAGTAGAAATAGTATTGAAACATTAATAAAAAACGCAAAAAAAGAATATACATTAATTAAAATCAAAAATTCGTCAACATCTATGTGGAAATGCATTACTACTTTATGTGGTAAAGAAAAATCTAAGAAACCAATAGATTTAATTAAGTTGGATGAAAGCAACATTGATAATAAGAAAGAAATTGCAAATGGTTAATAATTTTTATAGTGAAATAGGAGAAAAACTTGCAAATAATATCCCAATAGTCCCAAATTTTACAGAAAACCTTGAACATGTTGAAAATTCCATATATCTTACTCCCACTACTAAAAAATCACCGGGCGAAGACAATATACATTCCGGGTACTGTTTTGGGACCAGTTCTGTTTCTTCTATACGCTAACAGTATATTTTTTTTTAAATCTTCAGGGTACAATAACCAGTTTTGCAGACGATACTGTAATTACATATACATCTGCTTCATGGGTGGATCTGAAATGTAAAATAGAAAATGATTTTCAAAATTTAGAAAAATTGTTACAATATAATAAATTAACAATAAATTATAAAAAAACCAAATACCTACCGTTTTGTTCATACAACACTGGACTACCACAATTAGGTCCAATAAATGTAGGGAATGATATTGCTATATGCGAGGGACACTTAAGATAGGACCTACACTGTAAAGAAGTTGTTTAAAATCAGTATATTTTGCTTTGGTGGAATCGATTTTGTCCTACGGTATATTGGGATGGGAAGGGGTGTATGACCAGTATCTGAACGAAGTACATGTAGTTCAAAAATGGGTATTAAGAATTATATACAGTAAAAATATTCTCTTCTCAACAGATAAATTGTATAGTGAGTTACAAGTCAAAGATATTCGACAGCTCTACTTTCAAAAAATTCTATTATTTCTTTATAAAGAAACAGATGTAGTTACTTCATATAGCCACTGTCACAATACCAGACACCACGATCGTGTCATTCGGCCTAGGCGTGTGAAGACTATTGGACAGAGAAATGCATATTACTTAACACCGAGAATTTATGCAATGGTACCCAAACATTTAAAAACGATAAACAAATATAGTAAATATAAAAAGCAAATTAAGAAATGGATTACGGAAACGGATTGATCAATATTTTCTGATCTAATAAATTGTAAATAAAGACAATAATTCAACGAACCCGACACTAGAAAATTTTACTTTATACTCCCATTGCCCTATGGTGAAAACTTAAATTTTGTTGAAAAATCCCGAATATATCGCACACAATAATTTTAGTAAAAAATTCCCGAATATGTCGCACATACAAGTTTTAATATTAAGACAATATCGAACAATACGAAATGTAAATATATTTAAATGGTATTTTATATCACAAAACAAGCAGCTTTATACACTGTTTCTGTGATTATTATAATTATTCATATAAGTACTGTATATTTCAGTTGTTAAAAAATTTTACTTGAGTAAATATTATTATTTATTATTATTATTATTATTGAGTGCTATTTAGATCTATTTAAAAAATATATTGGAAAATAATAAGTATTAGTTAATGTAAATATTTCCTTTTCTTACTAAATATATATATCTTGATAATTTTTAAGTTTAAATTTAAATATAAACGTATCCCCACTCACAATAATTCCTTAAAAGTAATTAAGAGTTTCATCTTGAGGTCTGAAGTTAGCTGGCATTTTATTTTTAACATAAACAAATATTTATCTATTTCTAAATTTTGGTTTTATAAACAAAACAAAATACAAATAGAATACAAATATATTTGCATAATCATTTAATATCATCTATTACTTCATTAATTTCATCTAGCGTTCAACAACTAAAATTATAATTATATAAACCTAATAAATAATTAAAATTATAAATAAAAATAAAATATTATAACAATATGTATATAACAAAGCGATTCGTGGGCATTTTACGCAGAAAGAAAAAGGGGCTATTGAACAGAGCGGTAACCAAAGACTTGCATGTTTCTGGCCATTAGCCGTTCTCAGTACGGTATAACCAAGTAAGGGTGTAAAGTCTGGGAACAAAGCTGTCGACTGAAACATGAGAAAATACAACGGATTTCAACAGGACAGCCAAACGCAACATTTGTGTCATCAATATTGGATGCTCTCGAATTTTCGAGACATCCGACACGGAGGCGCATAAGTATATGTTGAAAACATTTGTATTTTCTCATGTTTCAGTCAACAGATTTGCTCCCAGGTTTTACACCCTTACTTATAGGTTGAACCGTCTAATGAGCCAGAAACAGGCATGTGTACGGTTGCCACTCTTTTCAGTAGCCTCTTTTTCTTTCTGCGTGAAATACTCACGAAACTCTTTGTTGCTTGTTGTTTACATGTCACGTATTATTCCTGCATATATACATATATATAAAACTGCATTAAAATTTTTCCGAAATCACGTCGTGTTACCCTCTACAATAGCCCCATTCCATTCTGAAATAAGCCTAAAAGTAACATGAGTAGGTTCCATACAGTAAGGCTCGAAACAGTAAATTTCAGAAAATACTAAGTGCGAGTTAAAAACCTTAAAGATTTTGTTGAGATAATTATTTAATTAATTAATTGTTGATAGGTCCATGTTTACATTAATATCTGGACCTGAGTTTTTATTCTTTATTTCAGTAAATTAATTGTTTATCTACATTATACGTATATAAAATATTGAAATTAATTTTATCAAATAATTAAATATAAAAATCATAATAAACACTCAGTGTCACAAGTTTTTAGTTTAAACAAATGTATAAAGTGAAAAATTAAACAGAATACATTGTTCTTTAAATATGACCCTAAATTTGAGCTACTATCTGCAGAATGGAAGTTATTATTTAAAGGATAACGCATTATCTCACGAGTTAACCACAGTGAACAGATTTCTGGCCTAAAACAAATCTTCAGTGAAATATGATTTCGGTCGACATTTTTTTCTACAACTCAAATTATCACTTTGAGGCGCCCATTTTCGGTGAACAGAAGACATATAAGAGCATTCGCAGCAAATACTCGATTAGTCGAATAGCGGAAAATATAATTAAGAAATGCGTTGATGAATAGTTTATTCCTTGGCACAAACTAAAGAAATAAAAAAATTAGAAAACCATCACATATGCGAGTTGGCAAGCTAAACTACTTCGTTCGTAAATAGCATCTAAACTTTGCTCAATTTGTTTACCGAAAACTTGCTCTTCAGCAAAACACAGAAACTCAAGTACTCTACCAAAGTATTTTTTGCAATCAAATTATGCTTTAGCCACTCTTTAGTAGGTTCATCGGGCCATTGTCTATTACATGTACGACATTTAGTTCCGCTAGCAACGATTTTAGACGAAATTTCCATATTGCGTACAACTCGCCGTTAAAGGGTTCGATATGTCGTTTGCTTGTTTTGTTTTCCATTAAAAAAAACTAATCACCAACAACTGATTATTGAGTTTACATTTTTTTTGGTGCCACTAAACCTGATAATAATAGAACGAAACCACGTAACTCTGGGTCCATAATCTATTGGAAAAACAGGTTTTATGGGACTGAAATCAAACAACTTATACTTGGCCGATATGTGTTTATTCGAGAAAGAATTGAGTAGCACTAATTGATTTTAATGCATACAGCTCGAAAAGACGGAGAAATGATTACGTTAACACCATACATTTTTATGTTGTTAATATAAACATAGACACCGAGCCTGCACAGTTTAAAGTTCAATTTTTGCCCTTTTTATCAATGTAGAAATATTATTACTTTTCCGCCCAACCTATCTAATTTGCAAGAAAAGTATTGGTTTACCCCCAAAAAAGTTGAGATTTTGAATAAAATTTTTGAGTTATTTTTACGTTTTTCATCAAGAACAACACGAAAAAATGGTTTTTAGAAAAAAAATCCTGTGTGTATGTCGTCGTCGTCGTCGTTGTCGTCGGCCACTTTTCGTTACATGTCTTGTTAACACGATACAGCCTCCGGTGTCCAAAAAGTCACCAATTTCATGATAGAATTTTATTCATAACATCTCGCAGATGAACCCTATTGATTTTCAGATCACCACAGCCAGTACAACAGGTGCTATAGTGCTTTAAGTACGACATTTTTTGTCATTTTTGGAGAAATTTCAGTTTGTTAGCACAATACAGCCTCCGGCGTATATACAAATGACCACGTTTATGATTGGATATTATTCAGGGCGTCTCAAAGATGATCCCTATCAATACTCAACTCACTAAAGCCAGTACAGCGAGTGCTATGGTACTTCCAAATTTTTGTCATTTTTGGAGAATTTTCAGTTTGCTAGCAAGATACAGCCTCCAGCGTGTATACCACTGACCCATTTTATGATTGAATATTGTTCAGGGCGTCTTATAGATGGACTTTCTTGATTTTTAGCTCACCAGAGCTAGTACAACGGGTGCTATGGTACCTGAAGTGCCACATTTTTTGTCTTTTTTGGAGAAATTTCGGGTTGGTACGATACAGCCTTCGGAGTGTATACAAGTGGCCAATTTTATAATTGGATATTTTTCAGGGTGTCTCATTCAAGGTGTCTCACAGATGTACCCTATTGATTTTCAGCTGACTATATCGAGTATAGCGGGTCCTATAAATCCAGATATACTGCATTTTTGGTTACTTTAGGAGAAATTTCGGTTTGTTAACAAGATACATCCCCCGAAGTGTATACAAGTGACAATTTTATGATAGAATATCAATCAGGGCATCTCACAGATGCAGAAAAGTTAGTTTTAGTCTTTAGAACCGTTTATTTTGTATTGATATATCCATTAGTTTCGGAAGAGTTAGTCTGTTCCCGAACTTCATTCTGGTGTTTTTCTGTTTATAATATATTCTTGTAGTTCTAATCAGATTTGTATTGATCTCCAGATTCTCTATTATGTCTGAAAGTTGTGAGATTGGGACGCTATCATAAACTTTCTTCAAATGAATTAAAGCTATGTGTGGTGATTTATACATGGCAAAACATATAAATATAAACTGACAAAATGGAAGGCAGTGTAATAGTATATTAAGTAGCAAGTGTCAAAAAGGTTACTTTAGTCACGAGTTTTACTAGGCACGAGTGGAGCGAAGCGGAACGAGTTCCTTGTGAAACGAGTGACTAAAGACGTTTTTAACACGAGGTGCTTACTATACTTTTTCTTCGCCCACGGGAAGGAAAACATTATATTATATTTGAATTATATTCATTACATGACGGACGATGACTGACAGCTGACTGATAAATCAAATGACGCAGAATAACAAAATTATCAAGGAGCATGAAATTTAACATACAAAAGATACACTTGATTTGACGTTTAAAAAACAAAAGATAAACGAGATGTGAATTTTCGCATTTTAAACACTAGTGTTTAAAGAGTCGTTTTGTGCATGTCAAACCCGTGTTCAAAGTGCGGTTTTAGTAGCGGAAGTAGAAAAACAATCTGAATGGCAGATGACTCCGTTAGAATTTAACGAACAGTTCTATCAACGTAAAAATTCGGTGGTTTTCTTAAATTACCAATTCCCAGCACTTTCTTACAAACTTCTTAAAAACGTCCTGCATGTTATACTACCTTGTTGATAAACAATGGGTACATTGTCTTGGCCCTACCTTGAAAAGTCTTTAGTACGTGCTGTTGCAAAAGCTTTTTTACATGAATACAAAAAATTTAAGCATCAAATTTGGTTATCAAATACTATTAGAAAATTATTCAAGTTCGCATTTTGTAACAAAGAAAGGTCAAATGTTAAGAGTTCAATGTTTTGTAGATTGCTGAAAAAAAAAATAGCTAGTTGGTAGTCGTGAGGTGTCGATAACATTTGGCTGACAAATGACATTGTTACATCGAAACGTGATCCTGTAACCACATGAGAATGTTTTAAAAATAAATACCATACGTATATGTAACGAACAGTATAATTTTATAAAAGATACAAAAATGTGGATTTTCCAGTATATATCACGTGTCTGGTAGTTCCAATCTTACATCTAACGGAATTTTCACTATTGGCTTGTCGAATTAATGGATGCCAGTTACGTCATAGTATATGCAAAATCATACGTCAAGGTCATCATTATGATTACCGTTACAGCTTATACGTCTAGGGACTGGAATTACACTAATTTTGAATATGCATGGTTAAAGATAAAGTTTGAAATTAGTCCAGAAACGGGTATATGGATTTACAAAATCATCTGCATTTATAGATTGATTTGGAACTGAAAACTTGTACCAAGACAGTAATTTATGATACACTGCCAAGTGTAACTCGGTAGTAGTGGTTGATGTGCAGTATTATGTGGCTTCACGATCAAACCATGGGTGAAAATTTTTCGAAAAATTTGAAAATGTCCATAATCAAAACCTTTAAGGGCCCTCTCTGGGACCAGAGTACAGGACAGGGCCAAAAAAAGGGGTCCAGAGATTTTCACAAGCTTTCGAATGGCCCATGTTTCAAGGCATAAGACATCACCCACATCAAGTTAGGCCTGTCCGACGGATATAAATATATAAATATTCCACGGTTCTATAACTTAATGTTTCACATCAAACAATAGGGAAATTCTGTCATGATAATAATAGCGGAAGTTGGAGACGAACTCGAATTATGGTCAGAAAACTAAAATATCAATATGAAACGGCCCGAGTTACTCTAAAGATATCAAAATGTGAATAACTAATAGGGGGTAGTAAAGAAATTAAAGATTTAAGCTTAGAATAGCATCATTAAAGGAGTAGAGAGGAGGAAATATTTGAGAGTAACAACCTAACGAGAAATGCGAAGAAATATATTTGCAAAAGTATGGAGCAGAGTGTAGCACTTTATGCGGTACAAGCTTGAACTGTATCAAAAAGTAACACGAAAGCAATAATGTCAATAAAGAAGAGGCTGCAGGCGATGAAAGCTAGGTTTAAACTGGATATGAACCGATCAATAACTGAAGAAATTGAAAGGAGGCATTTGACTTGGTACGAACACATAAAGAGAATGCAGGACGGCAGATGCTCCGGAAAATACTAGATTGGATATCATCGGATCCAAGAAAAAGGGGATCACTGCGAAGAAGGCGAAGAGACGCTAAAATGGTGGCGATCACGGTCATAGATTTGAAATAGGTTACGAAAGAAAAAATTTGAAATTATGGGTGGAGTGTATAAAAATGATCCGTATTTTCTGGAGAACCTTGCAAACTGAAAGAATATCGTAATTTGCTCCCTATTGAATCATTGTATTTATCCTACGAATGTGGAGAGAGAGAGAGAGAGAGAGAGAGAGAGAGAGAGAGAGATGTTCGATGATGGTTTTTTGTTTGGAAGGAGGGTTTTGATTTATGGGCTGTTTTGTTGATAGAAGTAACCCTGATGTAGGATTAGTTCCCTCTGCAGGGCTGAGGCTGGATGTTTTGAATATGGCCTTTTCTTGCGGTGCGCCGCGTGTAAAGATGGGTATGAGAAACGAAAGGTGATTCTCGTTTGAGTGCATCGCGGAGAAGCCAGATTTTGAAATTTAAGTTGAAACCGGTAAGGTGGGTGAATAATTATATTGGATAGAGAGAGAGCGGCTACAGCTGCGGCTGTATTGTTCCCTGTCGTCTGCCATTCGGCTGGTGAATGAATTCAATAGGTTACAAGGAAACCGCAGCATAGACGTGCGTGGGATAGAGGTTTAGATGATTATTACGTGTATATGAGTATTGGATTATCTAATGGATATGGGAGAGTCGTTCATGTAGGTTAAGTAGATTTCGGGAAGGCCTTGATAGGCCGTTGCTAGTAGCTGAACAGAGGGTTAGGGAGTTTCCTCTTGGGGTTTGAAGGAAAGGTCGGTCTGTTAGACCAGAGTATCAGGAGAGCGTTTTTGGCAGTAACATAGAGAAGGCGAGAGAGAGAAAGTGAGAGTGAGAGGGAGAGGGAGAGTGAGAGAGAGAGAAAGTGAGAGTGAGAGGGAGAGGGAGAGTGAGAGTGAGAGTGAGAGTGAGAGTGAGAGTGAGAGTGAGAGTGAGAGTGAGAGTGAGAGTGAGAGTGAGAGTGAGAGTGAGAGTGAGAGTGAGAGTGAGAGTGAGAGTGAGAGTGAGAGTGAGAGTGAGAGTGAGAGTGAGAGTGAGAGTGAGAGTGAGAGAGTGAGAGAGAGAGTGTGAGAGAAGTTCGAAATGAGTTTTGTTGGATAGGGATTTATTTATTAAGAAGTTGAGGAATTTTTATTTTTGTGTAGATTACCCTGATATAGTTAATTTCCTCAGCAGGGCTGAAATGGATGTGTTTAATTGGGGTATCGTTTATGCGGCGCTCGTGTGTTTTGTGGTTGAAAAAGTGTCTAGAACGAGATGATAAAAATGTGTTCAGAATGATTTTTGAAAAGGTTTATAGAATTTTTAAAAATGCCGTTTGTAACACTATCACTTAGATTTTAATCTTTCAATTCGTTCTATTGTTCATTTAGTTTCGTTTTTCCAACATGTGACAAAATTATACTTTTTAATCGAAAATATGTTTTTCTAAGATTATACTATCTACAAAGTAATTTCTTCACTTGTTTAAATATTGTTTAAGAAATCTAGATAAAGTGTGGCCAGCCTTTTTTTCAAATTTGAAGTGTATTTTCCAGATTTTTGTATGAACATTTTAGTGTGGCTTCCGCCATCCCAGTCCTCACAACCGATTTTAAGCTTGCTAACATGGATTCATTATTTCCTTAAATTACTGGCTGCCATCCAGTAACCCCAACATCCTCTTTTTCTTTTATTCACATGAATCTAAGTCGTCTGCTAAAACTCAGTTATCAATATTCTAGCAAGTATAAGCTTTTTTACTTCTGTATATGAATTCTTCACCAACGTTAATTTCAAGATAAATTAATGTGTCAATAAATATACCATATAATCAATTTTAAATCAAAACGGTTTGTGGTATCATTTAATATGTAGCAGTTGTTAGCATTAACGGGCCATCTGTTTTGTGATTGTCTCGTTATCAGTCATTGTCCATGATGAGGATTTTTTATCTTTCACCATACTGTAACAAGGAATTTATAAGGGAATATTGCCAAATCATAAATTCCATCCCAATTCTTGGCAAATTTTAATGATGTCGTAACTAATGAGGATGTAAATAAGACCCATTCACTGGGGGTATATGACAAAGAAGTTGATGAGGCACAATGCACAAGATGTATAATTTGGGAAGAAATATGGTTATATATAAATGAATCAAATAGCAATTAATTGAAAACCATCAATTAGGCTAACACCTTTTACCTTGATAGGTTTGATCGATTTTCCTGCTATTGCAATCACTCCTTAAGTCCCGTTTCTTCCCGGTTTCTGTGGACTGTATGTTGCTGGTAATTATAGGAGTTCGAAGGTTCGAAGGCTTGAAACAGCACAAAGTTACGAGAAAATATGTCAGAGTTTCGCACTGCTAGTTCAACCGTACCGAATCAGTCTCGAAGTCATTAGCAAAATTGACGGTACACGCATATTTACAAAATCTACACCTTTTGGCCATGAGCGTACCGATTTCAAAAATAAATGAAAAGAGTAGTTTATAGAAAATAACTTTATCAAATTAAACGTGAAACGTTAACAAATTGTAAAATTAAATCTATAAATAATTGCAAGGTCGGCAACTTTTGTAAGAAAGTTAATAGCAGTTTTCAAATTTGCTGACACATTCAAAAAGTTTTGTATTTATTGATTTTTAAAAACTGCTAAGATCTTAGTCGTTTCTGATCAAATGTAAATAATTGAGAATGGAGAAGCCACAATAGACGAAAATAGAATCATTGAGAGAGCAGAGAAACGAAAACTAAGCTTTAAGCTATGTGAGAAATGAAGATTACTGTATTAAAAAAATTGTTTGAAATTAACACCTTTAAGTATGAAGTAGATATCAGAAGTTGTTCCATTGTACAAGTAAAAGAACTTGATTGATTTAAAAATACAACAAATATTTTTTTATTCAAGAAATAAATCATCAAAAGTATCTGTATGTGATACACTTTAGCAGAATAATGTATTTGTCATCACTTTTTCCATAGATTTCTTGTTTGGAATATTTCATAGAAAGATCAGGTACATATATCCAACAGGAAATTTCCAAATGGTATGAAAAAGGGCCAAGTTTTCAATAGGTTGGAAAGTTATTTCAATACTTGCAAATTAAATTTGGCATAAAAAAAGTTTAGTCATTGATCTATTTGCATAATTTTTTACAAAACACTAGTTGTAACAAATAAACGTATCACAGTATATCAGAACTATGGATTACATTATCTATTATTTGTCAACTCTAGAAGCACTAAATAGATTTTTATGAAATATATAGTTATTTTCCTAATAAGTGCGGAAAGTGATACTTTCCCGCACGCGACTACCGTTGACCCGAACGACGCGAAGCGGAGTTCGGGCAAGCAGTCAAGGGCGGAAAGACGCTTTACGCATGAATTAGGAACATTATTTTCTCTACGACCGCATAAAGATTCAAAAAGCACATTGAAAATATATATTTTATTTCAACATACAAAACATTCCATGAAAATCCACTAGTTATTATTAATATTTCACAATAATTAGGTTTCCTTTATTTTGAATATCGTCAAGCGTGGTTTTCACAAGCTCCGCTCTGCGAAGAGCACCGGCTAAAGCAAAAATGGTACCTACTTTAATCATAAGATATATCTCATCAGGGGCTAACATAAACTTGGATATGTCTTCTTTGGTAAAAATCTGCGCTGTATGTGGTCGAAAACCAACATTTTGCTTTTTTAGGAACGATGTCAATTTATGAAACCTGCTTATGTCCAGGTTTTGTTTTATTTTAATTAAACATTTCACCATCGAGTAACGCGATCGTAGGGTATTGGATTTCAGTACCTTACTCAGTTCGGAAAAATACGCCAAAAAAACCTCTTCTCTGAAGCTATTCACTCCTTTTTCCTAACACCAGTTTAAAAATTGGTTGTATTGCTGTTCGTATCTTTCTCGTGATTTACTTGGTAACAGGTCTGAATTTACCTCATCTGCGGCCTTCAATATTGCTTCTGGGAGCTCTTCGTCTGTCGAATTCATTAAAATATTGCTTTTATTGAAAATAATTTGGAAAATGCCAGAATCGGACACTTCGACTACACGTCGACTTGAAACTTTGACGTCTTGATGACTACTTGGTTGTCATTACAAATCTTTGGTTACAACACCAAACCACTTGACTCAGCTTAGTTTGATTGTTATGTGGATTGATTTTGAGAAATGTATAGGGTAGATATATAAAAGTATCGCAATTCCTTCATTCCAATGAATGAAAAATAGTCTGGGTTAGATTGAATATTAAAACCTGTATTAGTTTTAATAGTAATATACAGGTAAAATCAATGTAATGTACATTTAATAACGATAAATTAACATATCTTACTTCCCCGCACTAGTGCGGGAAAGCGAGATTTCCCGCACTAGTGCGGGAAAGTGACACTTTCTAAGCTAAAATGAGTGCGGGAAAGTGGGTAAAAACGCACGGTCGTAGAAAAAATAATTATTTACTTGGAGTCTGCCTCACTGTCACTATTAGAGAAAGAAATGATTATTTGTGGTAAACCTGGCCATTTCTATATTTCAGTCAACATTTCACGCAAATTTGGGATTTCATTTCTAAAAGAAAGAAGGTTTTAACTACACAGTTGATTTAACAACTCCCGAAGAGGAAAATTTGTACACGTTAATTTAACACAAAAGTGCTATGTTTTTACAGTTTTAAACATAATGGCAGTCACTTTTGTCTCTGGTTCATCATCTGAGATTTGCTTATACAGATTCACAATGTTGTGCTTCTCTTTAGATATGTGGCCTAAACTTACAGAACCTCTATTTTTGGGGGACGAATGGAATCTTCTAGCACTTGGAATAGTATCTGAGTCCATTTTCAAATTAGTCCTGACAAGAACTGTTTTTATATTAAAAAAAAGAACAATAACAAGTTATAACGAGAAAACGCTAACCTTCAGTGCCCGTTATAGATGTGCGGGTTGTCTCCCGTAGTACAACCCGAGCTCACCAGTCGACTAGCTTCGAGTCGAAGAAGGGGTGGATTCTTCAAAATTTAACAGTTTAGTAAAAAGGGCGCTAGAGAAGTTTTGGCAAGCATCCAAGACTTGTTAAGTTAGCCCACAACTCCTCAGTGGGTTAACAGCACTACTTACACACTCCGAAAGGTTAAATTGATAGGAAAGTTATCATTAAAAATAAAAGTCAGCAAATGTCCCCTGATTGAAGTTTATTAATCTCGTTGGACCATATGTCTCTTTTCAAAATGTGATTATTACAAGCGTACAACAAAAAAAAGAATGACACTATTAACACTTGAATACAGCTGAAGGCTGTAGATTCAGTATGCAGTTAGACTGAAGGCCGAAATCTGTATAAAAACTTAAATCGCAAACTAATTTACCAGTTACAAGCGAAACTGTAAGTTACTATTTGAATAATTGACGAATAGGTCCTATAATACCTGAGTAGAGCTGAAGGCTACTAACTTGGGGTGCAGAAGAGCTAAGGGCCCCAATCTACATAGATGTCTCAAATTATAAACCAATTACAGGAAACGAACAAATGGTTCATTTACAATTTTTCAAATACAGTTAAAATCTAGCACCAAAACTACAATTACATTAGTTACATGGGTTCACACTTCCGATATCTATATGAGTATAAATATATATAAATGCATAAGCATAAAATTAAATAAGCAGGTGAGCTTAACAACGTTAAAAAACTTGAAAATATGTACAATGCGAAATTAGTTATATATAAAAAATCGTCAAAGTCAGAAAAATATCTAATTAGCGCAGCACCCAGGTACGTACCGTGGTTCACCTAACGTTCAGAGCCAACAATTTAATATTTAAAAAGAATATGCCACAATTTTATACTCGAAAAGTAAAATAACAATTAATTACCGCAAAGAAATAGAAAGAAAAAACCATACATAAAAAATTTCGTGAAATTTTGACTGTTAATCGTGAGTGGAAAATGTATAAAATTCATGAGGAAAATGACTGTTACGAGTGATTCTCCATCCTCAGAACAGCAATCGAAGTCGACGCTTCAAAATGTTCCAGCCCTCCTGGTACAAACCAAAAAAAAAACCCTCCCTAGATAACGAGTTCTTCTGGCATGGCCGTCAATCGAAGTACCCACGTCGTTGGTGAAATTTTAAATATCCGACTTAATGACTACCAGAGCACATACAAATTTTAATCGTCACTAGTCAGCGTTCGCTTCAACGATCAAGGAGAACTGACTCCCTCCTCATCGAAATGGCTGTCATAAATTCCCGTCGGCAGGCATGCCAAAATTATATTATCGACGGGCGGGCGATTTTTCGCGTTACAAAGTAACCACGAATGCAAGAAATAACAAAATGGACAATGTTTGTTTACACAATTGTTCGATCATAATATATGTCAAACGTGTTTAGTAAACCCGGCTGCGATCTGACCAATCAGGAATCTACAGAATTACCAACTTAAATTCAAATCAGTCCTAGTTTAAAAACATAGTATAGGCCGGGAATTTGATGTTCCCGGTGGGTTTTGAATCCTGCAAAATTGTCGATAATGACTGGTGGCATAAAAATATTTTAGAACAATGACTGCCTCTAGTTTTTGAGACAACAGATTTTTATTGTTTATTACGTCGCTACCGTTACGATAATCATGCAAAAAATACCACCTAGATAGAAGCGTCTAGACTTTTATTCTATATCTATGGTCTAGACGCTTGTCACCTAGATCACCTTGGTTCAAATACAAAACGTCAATTAACAATGATAGATATACCTACTTATTCATTAATTTTTCATTCTCATATTAGTTTTAAGGCAGTTTTCGAAAAAATATTGCTTTCATTTCGAATGCGAAATGCTTTTGCATTCTCGAATGGTTATTTTGCCTCGCTGAAGCTCGGCAAAACAACTTGAACGCAAAAGTATCATTCCGATTTCTAGATACAAGAATATCTATTTTATAGTATTAAATATTAATTTAAAACTTTAAAAAAATTATGGTATATGCTGAACACTTCAAACAATTTATTCCCGTTGGAAACAAAACTTAAAGTGAATTTTTCAATAAGCTAAGCAATTGTTTATTAACAAAAGTTCACTGGATCAGCGTCTTCATTGAAGATAACAAAAAATGTTTAAATAATTGGCCAAAAAATCAGATCTTCACCTATCTTCGAGACATTGCTCTAAAGAAAGACTCAGATAGTGTTGAAACTGTTGAGAAATTGCTGGAACTTTTGAGACAGATCCAAAGTGTAATCGATTTTTTAAGAAATTGTTTGAATTTTGCAGAAAGACCCAGAACGTTACAATACTTTCAAAAAATTAGTTGAATTTTCCAAAAAGTGTTAGAAAGTTCTCGGTTCTCGAGAAATTAAGTAGGAATTTATTTTTATTGTATGAAACCGGAATTTTTATAATACCGGTTGCAACTTTGGTTTATAAGAACTACCTATATATAAATGACTAGTTTGCATGTTCTCAAACAAAGCGAAGTTAAACTGTTAATATTTTTATATTCTGGTAAACAACCTTGGTCTAAACTTTCAGACATAAACTTTGGTCTACAAACAATGAGGACAAGCAGAAATTTGATCGATAAATTTCGTTTTGTTGCGTAGGTTCACCTTAATGTTTATTTATAATATTCAAAACAACAAAATATAGTTAGGCTAGATATTTATTTCACAAACAAGGACGTATCATAATATTTTTTTCCATTTATATTATTCCCAATCATTTCATATACATTTTAATTTGAATATTAGCATCTATAATATTGCAAAATTTAATTAAGACCCTGTTAGAATAAGAATGAGTCAATAAAACCACATATGTAGCTTTTATTGATTTGAAGAAAGTGTTTGATAAAGGAAGTTTGAAACTATATTAGTCTTTTGCCAAGATACCAGCTTACTACCTAGAAAATATTGAAGGGAATAGAATAAAGAATAGGTACGAAAGTAGCACAAAGCGATACTCATATGAACTATTATTATTTTTCGCCCAATCTATTTAATATGCGAGAAGATTTGGAATTTTGGATTTTTTTGAGTTATTTTCACGTTTTGCACTAAGAACAACATGAAAAATGGTTTTTGGAAAAAAATCCTGTGCGTATGTCGTCGTCCTTGTCGTCGGCCACTTTTCGTAACATGGTCTGGTTAGCACGATACAGCCTCCGGAGTGCATCAAGTCGCCAATTTTATGATTGAATATTGTTTAAGACATCTCACAGATAAACCCTATTGATTTTCAGCTCACCAGATCCAGTACAACGGGTGCTATGGTACTAGAAGTACGACATTTTTATAATTTTTGGAGAAATTTAAGTTTGTTAGCACTATATAGCCTCCGGAGTGCAACAAATCCCCAACTTTATGATTGAATACTGTTCAGGACATTTCACAAATAAACCCTATTGGTTTTTGAGCTCATCAGAGTCAGAACAGCGGGTGCTATGGTACTTGAAAGTCGTCATTTTTGTAATTTTTTGAGAACTTTCAGTTTGTTAGCACGATAGAGCCTCCGGGGTGTATACATGTGATCAATTTTATGATTGGATATTTTTCCGGGCATCTCACAGATGAACTCTATTGATTTTCAGCTCAATAGAGCCAGCACAACGGGTGCTATGGTACTTGGTGTACCAAATTTTTGTCCTTTTTGGAGAATTTTCAGTTTGTTAGCACCAGAGATGGGTAAAATGGATGATGAAATCTATTTGAAATGAAAATACAAAATGGATTTCAATAAATTCATTTAAGATACAAGATACAAAATAGCTTTGAAAAAATTATTCAAGATAGAAAATGAAGATAGGTATTTCAAGTAGATTGATAAAATGAAAATGCTTTTTAAATTGATAAGGTTTTATTTAAATATTGCAAATATTTCATTATTTTGTTTCGTTTGCTCTTAAAAGAAGCAATTTTTGAAAATTTTCATCGCTTAAATTTCTCCTTTTAGGCCTCAGGATCATTCCACCTAACGAAAATAATCGTTCCACAGCTGCCGATGAAGATAATGGAGTATTAAATTTGAGGAATAAATGTTTTATTTCTGTATACTTTTCCAGCATACATATCTCAGTTCGACTGTCTTTTAAAAACTGAAGACCTTGCAAATGCAAACTATTTACATTATCTTCGGGGCCATCAGAGTCGGAAGTTTCAGTTTCTTCAAATAAATATTTTGGAATTTCATTATTTTTTTCAGTTTTGATGCATTTAATATGATTTTTGGTAATTGATGCCATTTCATTGAATAGTAATTGTTTTAATCTACCTTTGTGTTCTTTAGGAACCCAACGCAGTTTATAAAATGGATGCGTTACTGCTGCCAAAATTGCATCATTAACTGCTGGAGATAATTTTAAATAATCGTCAAATCTAACATTTAACCGTTTTATCAAATAATTAATAAGTTCTGAGCAAAATTTAAAATGGCGCAGTGTAAATGATTGCAAAGTCCTATGAGTCCTAAATACATTCGGAAGCAATTCGTCATAAAATGTGTCATCTGACCCCTGAAGATGGTCCAATGTTTCTGCAAATGGCCTTACTACTTCTAAATATTCTGAAAGGAACTCAAATTTAAATTCTTTGAATCCTGATAAATTTATGGACTCACAAGCTGTATTAAGTTTGTCTTTAATTTTTAATAAATCTACAATACAATCAAACATTGAATTCCAGCGTGTTGGGCAAGGAGACGTAGAACACTTTCCAGTCACGTCTAAGTATGCTTCACTTGCCTTTGGTGATTTGTTTGTCAAAGTCCAAATAGATGTACATTTTGCGAAACAAGAATTATATGTACGACTATACATACTGTTAGAATTTTTTGTAAATTGTTTTATATCAGTTGTTGTGATTAAGCTCAACGTATGGCTGGCACAACGCTGATGATCGGGTAAAAGTATGTCATCTCCTATATCCTCAACTGCACCTATTGTATTACTAATAGGGATTACACCTTCATCATCAGAGTCCTCAGAGTCATCATAAACTAAAAATAGAGAAAATTACATTTATGCACAAACAAGAAACTGCTATATTTACCTATTTCTACAATACTTGTTAAAGATTCATCAGTAGTTAATTTACGAACAATGTGCTGATCAGTTCTACTTTCATGTGAACTTGTAGCAGCAACAGGTTCCTTATTTTGGGAAAATGTATTAAATGCTTTAATCATGTTTGATCCATTGTCAGTTACCGTTTTTACAATATATGTTTTGGAGCTATAAATAAATTCTTCATTGATATCATTCAACAGACCGGCTACTTTATCATAAGTATGGTTTCCTTTAAAACGGCGACATGCAATAGCAAAAATTTTGCGTTTTAAATCTTCAGTAATCTAACAATCATTTTCCATCAAATTATGAACAAATATTATATGCATAATAAGAATTACCCAGTGTATTGTCACTCCTATGAAGCTCCTCCTATTGATAGACCATACATCTGCAGTAGTACACACATATTTTACTGATTGTAATTCTCCTTTAATACAATCCATCATCTTTATATAATCTGAATTTATTCTAGTTGCCATCGTTTTTCTGCACATTATTTTCGGTAAACTTTTTAATTCACACATTCCTAAAATATGTGTTTGATATCCAAACTTATTTTAGAAATACAAAAAAAGTACCTTTAACAAGCTTGACAAAAGCTTCATGTTCCACTAAAACCAAAGGACTCTTGGTTTGGCAGATGAAATTCGTGATCAGATTATCAGCAACTATTTGCTCAGAATATTGGGACATCTTACTTAGTAATGTTTGCTTCAGTTTTTTAGGTTTTGAGCCATCTTTATGAGTGGAGGAAATTGGCAATCTTTTCTTGGGGTGGACAAATTTTGTTTTAATATATTTTTTATATTCTTGGATTAAATGCGGATGTTCCTTTACCTTAAAACATTATTATGTATATCTAAAGAACATGATAACTATAAGAAAATACTAACCTTTAGATGATTTCTGAAATTAGTAGTCGCATTCAACCTGCCCTTTATATGCTTTTTATAATTTACGCATTCAGCTTGTACACTTGAGTCAGGATTACCGTTATCAATTTTTATAATTTTGAAAAAATTGCCGTTTAGAAGTAACGGTAATGTTTTAGACATTTCATTGTCGCAATTTTCGTTTATCTCGTTTTCGGATTGCTCAAACATTTAGTTTGCCAGAAAAAGAATCCCAGAGACAAAAAAACAATAATTTTACTATAGAAAATATAAAAATGAAATGAATATAAAAAGTATATGATCAAAGAATATATATATACGTAGACAAATTCCGTGATTTTAGTCGATGAACGATCGGCTTTGGCTGTCTATGACGTCAGGTCTTGTCAAATGTTCCAAGTCTAGCAAGCTGAAGTTCGTTCCCAAATCATTTTATATTTTACTTTCACATGCAAAATGGAAATGGAAAATATAAGCTATTTAAAATACAAAATGCAAAATGGTTACTTCAAATTTATTTAAAATGGAAAATATAAAATGCCATTTAGTATTTTAAATATGTATTTTGAATGATTTTATTCTAAATAGTTCCCAACTCTGGTTAGCACGATACAGCCTCCGGAGTGTCTACAAACGACCAATTTTATGCTTGGATATTATTCAGTATGTGTCGCTGATGAACCGTATTGATTTTCAGCTCACTAGAGCGGGTCCTATGAATCCAGATATCCTACATTTTTGGTTATTTTTGGAATAATTTCGGTTTGTTAGCACGATACAGCCTCCCAAGTGTATGCTAGTGACAATTTTATGATAGGATATTGTACAAGGCGTCTCACAGATGCGGTAAAGTTTGTTTTGATTTTTGATCTTTAAAACCGTTTATTTTAATATTATTACCATTATACTGCAAGGAGCCGAGATGATTGACATATATGGCATTGCTGCAATAAGATTTAGATAACAATAATAATATTGTTACGAACTCGCCATTTGTAAACACCGTTAACATAAAAAAGCCAATTCTCACTTTCGTGAAAGCCACGTGCTCGGCACAGGCAAGGCACCGAATAGGCAAAATATCTTTTTCATTGATCATTATTGTTTTCGTGTGGTTAAATTCACATTATGCCGGCAACGTCTCGGCAAGCGACGGCCTTTGCCAGCGGGGTTCTTCTCAAACAATATTAGCCGAGCATGTTCCGTGCAGGTTCAGACAAGTGTGAATACCTTACCGGCTTGGTAGTATTTGCGTTCCTAGGATTTTAGGAGTGTAGTGGTGACTGAATATGCCTTCTCGTCAGGAGAAGGACACTTTTTCATTGGAAGAAGATGAAATCCTTATCGAATATGTTAGAGAAAATGGAGCTCTTTATGATTTCTCTAATAAAAGATACGCTGACAGTATGTATAAAAACACATTATGGAACACGATTGGCACAAAATTACAAAAAGGTAAGTGTATTTATTAAACATATATTATTCTATGAATAACGAAAACGAAATATTATTTTTTCTGAAAAGTATAATAAGTAGGTAGATTATATTTTTTCATATTGCCAAGGCACAGATCCGGCCTCTGAATTAAAAAACCTGGTAAATATTTTTCTGCTATTAAACGCTGCTTGTTGTGCATTACCACCTTGTCCCGGTAGATTTCTCAGTATGCATTCATTGTTGTCCACAGATCTGCCCTCTTCTTGTATGTTTACTTTGTTGCTACGTAGATAATTATGTAGTATGCATGTTGTTAGAATAATTGTTTCGACATAACCAGGTTTTGAATTCATTTTTCTAAAGTATATACGAAAGCGTTGAGCTAAAATGCCAAATGCATTTTCGATTACACGTCTTGCACGATAATGGCGGTAATTAAATACGCGTTTCTCAACATCATTCAGTGTTTGGACGTGAGAAAAAGGCCTCTAAAGATAGGTTTTGAGTGGAAAGGCTGAATATCCCAACGTTACATAGGGTGCTACAATATCTGTTTCTGGTAAGTTTTTATTGGGAGGTACATGCAAAGTGCCGTTTACTAACTGCTCCCCCAGTCTAGAATTTGCCAAAATGCCTCCATCGCTGTTTTTCCCATATGATCCTCTATATACAGATATAAATTTATAATTTGCATCGACCAGTACAAGTAGAACAACCGAAAATGTTTTTTTGTAATTAAAATAATTGGAACCACTATTACCAGATGCTACAATTTCGATATGCTTGCAGTCTAAAGCTCCTAAACAATTAGAAAAATTCCACGCAGTCCAAAATCTTTGAGAAATATGTTCCCAGTCGTTTCTTTGAGGCGTGGGGATGTAAACTCTTAACAGCTTGTTAAGTATTGCATTGCATACTTCTTGGACTATGGCGTGTACAGTAGAATGTCCTAAGCGGTAACTGAAAGCTATAGTTTGATAAGAATCTTCAAGTGTTTGTACGGATACCGAGGATGAATATTTAAGCCAAAATTAGGATATGTCAAACACCGAAAATCTTAATGTGCCTGACATACCGTTGACATACCACAATTGCCGTCGAAAAAAAGAAAACCGGTACAAAAGAACGCTAATAATTCCAATGCAACTAATCAGACAGCAAGTGGCACTCTTATGAAGTACTTACTGGAGAACGAAAAAAAAAGCAAGCGCCGAAAGAGTTGGATCACTTTTTTGACGGCATTAAAGCTACCGTAAAGAAATTTTCACCCGCAGACAAACATCTTGCAAAAAAAAGAAATTCAAGATTGTTTCAGATATTGAAGGTAGATATATCGGCCAACATATTTCTTCGCATATTCCCACACATTCAACTTATTTCCATCGCAATGTACAACCTAATATACAACCTCAAATAAATTCGCAATTTCAACAATTTCAATATCATCCACTACTATCTTCAACACAGTCACCTGCTTCAGTAATCCCAAAGGCATCTCGTCCCCCATTAAGTGTCTCGGTACCTCAATCATCATCCACCTCGTCATATTACGAGAATTTTTCTCCCACAGACAATAATAATTATGAGTAGTTATATTACATTATGTTAAGTATATTCTGTATTTTATTATATAATATGTTGTAGGTTTAACCAGAGTTGCAATTTTTACGTTCTGCATTGTATATGGTAAAAAACAGTAGTAAATAAAGTATTTGATACTAGTGTGCTAGTTTTTGGGTTCTGATGTATTTATACAAATTCTGTTAATGGAGACTAAAAAAAATTCTAAAATAAAGAATATTTAAAAAAATACTTACCTTAGGCAGACCGCCAGTTTTTTGAACAGGTGAGATGGATTCACGAAAGGTTGTGTTCTGTTTTTGAAGAAGTTCCCTAATTTGGTCCAATAAATTGTCAAACTCATCCCTAGACATTCGATAATATTGGAAAAAATTTGTTTGGTCATCTAAAAGTTCTGGGTGTAACGTTGCAAATTCTCCTTCTTCATTTCGTCTTTTTAGCATTTTATGTACCCAATAACGTCTTTTTCTCTTCTTCATCTAACAACAGAGCAATTTTTATTAACGTAGAAGTCGGGAACATTTCACTTTTCACAAAGCTGAAACCTACTTAACCCACGGCAAGCCTATTGCAGTGTGAATTGCCTCAAGAAATCTTGCTCGCGCCGAGCATGTGCCTTGCCGTTGCCGATCCGGTTCCTGGCACGTCTAATGAGAATCAACCTTAAGATTACAGGACCGTACTTAGTATCTACTTCGGTGTGCGAGTTCGTAACAATATGATAACTCTAACAACATAAGAGTCATATGTTTAATGATGATGAGTAGCAAATTGTATACAAATTAAATCGTTAAAAGCCGTACAAAGCTGTACTTATATGTTTTGAAACGTCCGAAAACTGTGTTCAAGTAATTAATTTTCCCAAATTATCATATTGTTAGCTAGAAACGAAAAGTAGCTGAAATATAATTTAAAAACATGGAAGGAAATATTAAAACTAAGAAACATGAAAATAAATATAGAGTAGACGAAAATATTGGTAGTGCGACAAGAAAAAGAAAACCTTAAAATCGCAATCAAGAGGCAGAGGTAAATAAAAGAATCAGCGCATCAATTAAAGTATATATTAGGTAAGCGTTAAGTAGAAATTTTCTGGGATTTTTTTTCAAAATGCACCAAAATAAACGTTTACAAATCAATTTTTCGAGTAGTTCTTATGCATAGTAATGAAAGTAAAGTAAAGTAAAGTAAAATACAAGCAACAGAAATGAATTACTTACGTAGAGACAAAGGTGTTACCAGAAAAGGTCGAATCAGATTTGAAACAATAAGGGCATACCTAACACAGAATCTGTACTAAAAATAATTCAGAAACAATAACTTAGATGGTTTGGACACCTCTGTAGAGTGAATATCAAAAAACCGGCAAAAAGGATTTGGCAAGCTAGAGAAGTAAGTAAAAGGAAAAGAGGACGCCCAAAAATTATGGGAAAACACATTTTCCAAAAATTTGTCGAGAAAAAGAATTACATGAACCGAGGCTACTACTGTATTAATAACCTCGTTGTTGAAATTTTTCAATAAGGGTCTATTCCATTCAATAAAAAACACTATCTTAACTCTAATGCTTGATTGCTTAAGTCTCTCCCAAATTCTTATCTCAGATCAATATGCGAATATAAACATATTATGTATTTCCTTCAGTATCGCCAGAGTCTTCATTGAAAAAACTGGGAAATAACGAGGTAAGAATTCCCTTGGACATCTTTTTATATTCATCGGTTTTTTCCCTGTTTTATCGTAATAATTATTTACTTATATACGCCTATGTTTGTTGGATCTCAATATTTACATAGAAAAACAGTTGATTTGGTATTCTATTGATGATGAAATATTATGTAAGTCACAGATTAAATGCCTGAGGGCTTTTCTTGCTATTTAACGTTTTAAAATACGATACATGATTAAGAAAACAGCGCTGACAATACGTTGGGTTAGGTAGGAGCATAATCTTGGCAGTTGTATCACCAGGTAGTACCTACTTATCAGGTAATCATAGAAAAACTTTGGAATATACATTAATAATTTATAATTCATTCTTTTTACCCTGTATGTTTTGTAGGTCGCTCATATACAGTGTTTATGTGTTGTGATGTATAGGGGGTAACAAAAAGGTAGATCATAAATGACAATTTAGACTTTTTCTATTTGATTTCACGTCACTTTTTACGTACGTTTGAGAGGTTATTTATAGACAATAAAAACTTCATTATGTCAATCCCTATTAGTGGTTGAAGTTTAAAGACTATTCGCTTACTCATCTCATTAGAAATATCTTCATTATGGGTTTTTGGGGATAAACTTTGTACCCATAGTACAACTGAGGCTCCGAAATCGAGAGATGGGGGCAAAATTGGAATGGAATTGGTCTTTCAGAGAAGATGTGGGAACTTCTATAATAAAGATGAAGACACTGCTCTCGTAGAAGATATCCTTCTAAATATTTTTGACACCGAAGTGAAAGCTTGAAAATAAACAGTAAACATAGCTCAAATGCTCTCAAAATGAAATGAATTTTTTAGAGCCGGACGGCAAATTGATGGCTTTATTATCGGAAAGATATATAAATGACTTTATACTGGCAAAACTAAATCAACTATAATAAGATTATTAAGACCTCAAAAATTTCGAAGTATAAATTTTCAAGAGAAAATATCCTGTAGAAAATATTTGCGCCAAAAAGAATAGTCCAAATAATCATGGCATTAATAAGACATATCTCGTAATTTCAAATTCAGAATTTTACATACAAATGCAAAGTGAATTAGACGAGATACGAGAAGAAAATTAAAACAGTAATAATGGAAGACTGGAATAGTAGGGTGGGCAAAGATGAAAACAAATGAATGGGAAGTATGTGAGTCTACGGAGAAGAAACACTGTAGAGTCATGCAACAAAGATGATAGATTTTTGTAGATGAAACGATCTAATTATATGGATGTGGGAATTATACGATGTGGTGGCAAAAAAATTGATGAAAAATACACATTTGTCGCAGAAGAACGAGGCGCTAAAAGTTTGATTGACTATACAGTACATCCACAAGATTTAAATTAGATTACTAAAATAATAGAAACAAGGAAAGAACCAGAAATGGGGACCAATCACAGGTTAGTGGTAGCAAATTGCCTTACCTAAGAATGAGCAGGGTAATAGAAGGACTTAAATATAGCAACATCTCAATACGTAAACTCAATAAGAAATAAAATAGGGATAGTTATGAACAAATTACAGATATGGATAAAGAAAAAACAAGACGGACACTGGAAGAAAGATTGATAGCATTTGAAGAAATATTCAAAAGATCAACAGAGAATATATGCGGGAGAAAAAAAATTGCAAATTGCCTACCTAAGAATTAGGAGGGTAATAGAAGAGCTTGAATATAGCAACATCTCAATACGAAAACTTGATCAGAAAGAAAATAGGGATAGGTATGAACAAATTACAGATATGGATAAAGAAAAAACAGGATGGACACTGTAAGAAAGATTGATAGCATTTGAAGAAATACTCAAAAGAGCAACAGAATATATGCGGGGAAGAAAAATTAATGAGCTTCTAAAAGGACAAAATGGTGGATTGATAAAATACAGAAATTAGTAAGGGAAAAGGAAGAGGCATGAAAAAAATATTCTATAACGAAAACACAAAGAGACAAGAAGGATTATGAGAGGTAGAATACCTAGTAAAAGTATGACAAAAGGAACACATGAAGAGACTTTGGAGAGCAAATATCATAAACAAATAATAGATAGACAACAGAAAATTCTAGATAAAAATCAAAAGACTCAGAGGAAACAAAAAGAAAGAAATGAAAGCAACCAATATGGAAATGAAAACTGGATATTAAGGAAAAAGGTTCAAGTAAAATAAACGCGATGGTCATGAAGCAGCTAAAGTAGACAGCAGGGAAAACCAAATTCTATAAGTTTAAAAATGAGGAAATCAGGAAAATAACAAAACAAGAGCTGATAATGACCAAAGTAAGGAAGAAACAACTAAATTGGCTTGTACATATGTTATCCGAATGAAGACAGATAGTATTACAAAAAAATAATGGAAGCTGGAAACAAATAAAATAAGAAAAGGGAGACCCAGAAGGAAATTGATAGACGAGAAATAAGTTTAAAAAATGGAATCAACGTTGGATGGAATGAGAACTATGGCAAGAAATAGAGTGGAATGGAAAAAATGGGAAAAAAATAATTTAAACCAGAAAGCCACGCTTGAGAAGAAGATAAGAAGAATAAGTAGTAGTAGTAATTTCACATTAGAGACACAGCAAAAAAATCGTAATTGAACTCCTCTACTTTTGAATTAAAGAAGACTAGTACTAAATGATGTAACGGAAAATATCCAAACAGTTTTGAGATTTCCATACATAACATCAATAGTAGTCAAAATATAAGCTATATAAGCGGCGAAATGGGTGCCCGCAGTTAATGTTAATATTGCATTAAAAAAAACGTAATGAAAAATTCAACAGTTCTTAAACTATTTTTTCAGTATCCGGTAAAGTATAATGTGACGAACTAAAAATATCCGTATCTGACTATTATTAGATACATGTCATAAGCGACTATTCATTTTGTAATTCCACCGGGAACACATGACGGAGTATAACATTTCAAAATCAGATGTTTAAATAAACATTAGTATATCGAAATCAATTTTTTTGAATATTGTTTTTGTACTTCAAAGTGTTCCACCAATATTAGCTTGATTTTTATATTTCGGTAAAAATCAGGGATCCTCATGTTGTCACATGGTCAATGTAGACGTACTTAGAACATTTCAATTTATGAGCCAACGTTTGTTTACAACGTTCTTAAAAATCCATATCAGTCAAAAAATGGAATCAAATTGCGAAAGTAAGACAACAATAGCGGTTTCTAGAATGTCATATTGACGTGGAAAGATTGTCTGGAATACGATTAATTCTAACTAGCCCTTTTCATCACATGGGCAGCGCAAGCGCAGCCCTATATTGAAAGAGAGGTAGTTTAAAATTTTCGTACTGTTTTGTGCAGTGATGGCTGAGAAAGTAATAGCTCCACAAACAAATCCATCATTAGAACAAATTATTGATGGTGCTGTGCTTGTTCACAATTCAGTTGAAGCACACAATTTTTAACAATTGAAATGTGGTTAAAAAGTCATGGGCGTTCTCAAAACGGCAAAGCAGTGAGCTGGTTCAGAGGTTACCTGTCAATACAATCATATTATCTAAATAATCTAAGTAAATACTAAGTGAACAATTTTTTCCAGCAATTCAATATCCCTGGAGTCATACAGCCAGGAAGTATTAATTTTTCACTTTTTATTGCAAGAGATTTTTATAGGGATGAGACATTTACATTTTAAATGCTAAATATAAACTTGACGGGAAAATGAGTACGCCATGGAGTAGGTGCACCAGATAGAATAGAAAATGATTGCAAATAAATACCAAATGAAAAAACATATGCAAAAATAAACTGAAGATGAAGAACGCGGATTTGAACAATTAATGATATAGCAACGTTTGTTAATGTAGTATTCTAATGCCGAGGTCACAGAGCGCTACGTATGCTATGTTCGCTGTTTGCGATGCATTTCAAAATTTGCTATCAGTATTTTAAACGTATCCGGCCACATAGGCACTAGTAAGCTATGTTGGCTATGTTCGCGATGTAAGCCACGTGGCCTATTGTTTGATTGTTACCACGTTTTGATTTCATGCTTTTAGTATAATTTGAACAGTGGGAAGAAGAATCATTAAGTAATAATACTACTTATCAAACATGAAGTATTCAGAATGAACAACTAACATTTCTTAACCCTTTCGCTGCGGCAATACGACGAAAAGATACGGCGTTTGCGGCACAATATTTTATTTGAAAACTTATTGGGTTTCTATGTATTCTACAGATTTTTGTCAAAGTTAATCATATTTGCTGTTTTTATCAGTAATTTTTGAAAGAGGCTTATGTGCGTCCTCCGCATATTTGAATCGATGCGGAAAGCGCAAATGCGCTTCTAATGAAATGTTTAAAAATAATATTTTTTTAAGAATGTAACTTTATTTATAAACGAAACCACTTATAATAAAAAAATGAAACATACATATTATATTAAATCATTAACATTATTTTTTGTGGTATTCTTGAAAACATGCCCCTAAACACAGTCCAGGTTTGTCTGTGCATGCTAGACAATGGTAAATGGTATCTCTTCGTATTTTTTTGAAGTACAGGTTCGACATTTCTTTCTTAAAGTTTTGCCCTTTTCATTGGTTATAGAAATTTTTGAAGGTATATGTTCCAGATTTGGTTTATGGCCTTGTAATGGGGATGGTGCTGGTAAAATTTTTTCCAAAATTGCAATTCTAAATTTATTGAGTGTCATTTTTTTTCCAGAAAATTTGTTGAACAGTATATGCGATTTAATCAATAATAGCTGAACGACGTGTATACCCATTTTCTAATACCAACGTATTGTTTTCCGTTCCGCTGGATAATAAGCGATAAGTTGGTCTCTTCTGTCCCACCCATATTTTTATTATACTGGACAATTGCTAAGGGCCTTCCTTTTTTCTGTCCTCTTCTATTTTGCACCACTTCCATCTTATTTTTAAATTCTGTTGAAACGTACGTAACATCTCTCGTATCAAACAATTTACCAATCATTACTCCATTTAAATATTTGGCGTTCATTTCACCCTTTTTTAACTTTACATGTACAATGTCATCTGGAGAACCCTTTCAATACTTTCTCAGGGTACCTATGCAAAAAGTGCCTTGATTTATCAAAGTTTTGGCGAGATCATAGGAGTTGTAAAAATTATCCATATAAAGTGAGTGCCCAGAATTTAGATAATTAAGCATAAGATGAAGTACTACTTTCTAGGTATGATCTTTACCCCCAAGCATATCATTTGCGCCAGTATAAACTATCATATCCAGTACCGTTCCATCAGATTCGGTCAACATATAAATCTTGATTCCATATTTATGACGTTTTTTAGGAAGGTACTGTTTAAAAGTAAGTCTTCCTTTCCACAAGTCCATCGATTCGTCTGATGATAAATTCTTTCCTGGATAGTATATATCTTTCATTTTTTGAATAAAATAATTCAATATTGGCCTTATTTTATGTAGTTGATCTAGTTCCTGATCATATTCTATATTTGCGTTGAAATGTAAGCATCTCATAATGAGTAAGTATCTATCTCTACTCATATATGTTCCAAAACAAGTAGAGAATAGTCGATGTGTTTTCCAGTAGTCGTGCAAATTATTTAACTTTATTGTTCCCGTATGTATTGTCAACCCCAAAAAATTAGTACTTCTGATACCGTAATATCCTTCCATCCGCAAATTCTTGACTTTTCTTTGCCACTACTAGTAGACGGAACCTCTACAGCATATTCATTTGTTTCTCTTACTATCATTTCCAACAATTGGTCATCGATTAACATTCTAAACCAATCATACGGATCATCGCCTGGTGATTCAACCAGCAAATGACTCTTTTTTTGAAACTGAATCTTTGTCATATGGTCAATAGTTTCTTACCACTCACTATTAATTTCCCCGTAAGTTTCAGACAAATCTATAATATTTTGAGGAATAGTATCTTGAACCACGTCATGTAAATATTCATTTTCACTCTCAGAATTGCCAGTCTCATCTTCGTCATCAATTCGATCTAAAAAGATAACAGCATCAGCATAAATTAAAAATCTTTATTGTATAATGCTTTTACAACTTACAATGATAATCACTATCATTTTCATTTAGCAAACTATCTTCATCTGAATCGTATAGATTTCTTCAACTGTTAAGTCTTTTGGATTTTTTATACGTTTAGTTTTACGCTTTTTTACATTAGAACGCCCCGCTTCACTTAAATCTGCCATTATACAATAAATATCCAACGTTAACACACTCCACAAAACGATAAATAATGACACCGAACTATATCTGAACCACGTTTTATTTTACAATTAGAGTAAAGTACCCAGAACCTGACGCCATCTATACCTAGAACTTGACACCATCTAGAAAATATTTAGCAAATCTTTCCGATAAACGTTGTTTTCCATTCAGATGTAAATTAATGTTGGCCTGGCCTTTTTTCCTAAAAACTATAAAGTGAGTTTTTGTTGAGGAAAAGGTTAACCCCGTTATGATTGACCATCTTTCTAATTTGTTGAGGTAGTTTTGCAAAATATTTTTGGATGAATCTAAGTCTTTACTTTTTGTGTAAATTAGTAGATCATCTGCGTAAAGACTCGCTTTTACTGGTAAATTGAATTGTTTTGCTAGACTGTTTATTGCAATTAAAAATACAGTGGGGCTTAATATTGCGCCTTGTGGAAGGTCGTTTTGGATTATCTTTTTACTTGATAGTTTGCCATTTATTCTGACTTGTATAGTTCTGTTAGTAAGACATTTTTTTATAAAAGCTAACATTTTGCCCTGAATACCTAGATCCCCCAGAGTGTTCACTATATAGTATCTACAAGTAGTGTCAAAGGCTTTGTTAATGTCAAAGAATATTGCAACGAGGTGTTGGTTATGCATCAAATCTTCATGGATTTTCGTTTCCAAGAGAACGATATTGTCTGTTGTTGATCTACCTTTTCTATAACCACTTTGTATTGAGCTAAAATAATTTAGTTTCTCTAAGTGCCATTTGAGTCGGTTATTTAAGATTTTCTCAAGTATTTTACATATGCTACATATCAATGAAATAGGACGATACCATGTAGGAAGATTTTTTGGTTTGTTTTATTTTAAAATTGGTATGATTATGGCTTCTCTCCATAAAGGAGGAAATTTTTGGGAGGAAAAAATCAGATTAAAAAGTTCGGTTAAAATTGATTTGGCCCTAAAAGGCAGTTTCTGCAGAAATATTGGAGGAATTTCATCGGGACCTGCTGCAGAGTTTTTTGTAATCATCAGGCTTTTTTCAACTTCCTGTAATGATATGGGCACGTTTAGATAGCTGTCATCGTCGGGTATTATAACGTCTACCAGTTCAGTTCTCGTTTTATGTTCATTAAAGGCTTTTGTGTAATTAGTGTCACTGCTATTTTGTTCGTAGGTTTCAGCTAAAACTTCTGTTATTTCTTGATTGTCAGATATTATTTTATTGTTGTGGCTAAGGTTATTTATATGTTTGATTGAACTTGATCCTTTTATTTTTCTAATTTTATCCCAAACCATACTAAGTGGTGTGGATGAGTTTATTGTTGATACGTACGAAATCCAACTTTGTTTTTTGTATTTCTTGATCAAGTATCTGGATTTAGCTCTACATCTTTTGAAGTCGTTAAGATTCTCCGCTGATTTAAGCCTTTTATATTTGTTAAACGCATGTTTAGTGATTTTTATTGCTTCTGCTACCTCTGGATTCCACCATGGGACAGGACGCTTTTTGATTATTTTTGTTTTTCCTACTGCTTCAATAGACGCTTTTGTAATGATTTCATTAAAGGACATAATGCTACTTGTTACGTTAGATGTTACTATGTAGTTTGACGTGTAGAGGTCTATCAAATCTGCATATTTATTCCAGTTTGCTGATTTTATTTTCCATATTTGTTGAGGTATTGCTTCAGGAATTATATCTGAAGTATGGTTTATAATGATAGGGAAGTGGTCGCTGTCATGCAGATCATCTAGAGTATCCCATGTTAGAGAAGATGATATTGATGGACTGCAGAGAGATAAATCTAAGGCTGATATGGTACCATTATAGGCGTTAAACCTCGTAGGTTTGCCGGAGTTTAACAGAATTAAGTTGTTGTTATTAATAAGATTTAATAGAGAGTCCCCATTGCTGTCGGTGGATTGCGAACCCCAGGCAACATTGTGACAATTGAAATCCCCGAGTATAATCGTTGGAGCTGGAATTGATTTGATTATGTTTTGAAGTTCGTTGAGTGACTGTTTGTCTGGATGAGGCAGGTAAAAACTACAAATGTTTAACTTAACATGATGAATTACAGATACGGCTATTACCTCCAAATTGGTGTTGAGAGGAATGTGTGCGGCTTCAATAGAATTGTTGATTAGCATGGCAACTCCTCCACTAGTAATTGTTTGAACTGGTCTATTTTTACAAAAAATTGTGTAGTTTTTAGTTTTGGGAAGCTTATGTCCTTTGAGATGAGTTTCTTGCAGGCTTAGTATTAACGGTGACAATTCATTGATTAAGAGTTGTATGTTCGGTAGGTGGGTGTTAAAACCCTTTAGGTTCCACTGAAGAATAAAATTTGAGTGAGCCATTATTTTATCTTGAAAAACCAGAGTGAGAAGAGATATCGCTTTCTTCGTCTGTTGATGTTAGGTCAGCTTCTTCCGTCAATTTTTTCTTAATCCTTGTTATATTATTTTTTACAGATGTGTTATCGATGTTTTTATGAACGAATGTAAGTAGTATAACGAGAAAACCTACTAACCCTCTCAGTGCTCGTTATAGGTATGCGGGTTGTCTCACGTGGTACAACCCGTGCTCGCCAGTCGACTAGCTTCGAGTCGAAGAAGGGGTGGATTCTTCAAAAAAAATTATTAAGTTCACAAAAAGGGCGCAAGAGAAGTTTTGGCAAGCACCCAAGACTTCTTAAGTTAGCCCACAACTCCTCAGTGGGTTAACAACACTCACTACACACTCCAAAGGTTAAACTGATAGGTAAATTATCATAAATAAATAAAAGTCAGCAAGTATCCCCTGATTGAAGATTTAATTAGTCTTTGTGGACCAAAGGTCTCTTTTCAAAATATTTATTACAATGTCACTACCAAAAATGTTACAAATAACGTCTGAGCTCAGCTGAAGGCTGTAATCTCAGAACGTAGATGGGCTGAAGGCCGAAAACTACATAAATCCAAACATTTCTAACTGATTTATCAGTTACAACTCAAGTGAATAACTGTCAAGCAGATTCTATAAACTCTGAGCAGAACTGAAGGCTTCAAACTCAGGGTGCAGAAGAGCTGAGGGCCCCAAACTACACCGATGTCTCAATTCTAAAATTCTAGAGAATCGACCAAATTGTTCATGTACAATATCCCAAAAATACAACGATAATATATATATCAAAATCAACAATGTATAGTTACAAGGGTTCACACTTCCGCAATTTATACCATTATCAATATAAATATAAATAATTGCATAAGCCAAAAATTTAAATAACAACGAGTTTAGCGTTGCTAGAGAAAATACAACTCAAAATTATGTACGGTGCAAGTTATATACAGAAAATGATCAGAAATAGGCAAAAATAAACCACTAAATAACGCAATACCAGGTACGTACCGTAGTGTCTTAGCGTATCTTAATCTATGAGCAAAGATCTCAAATTTTTCAAATATCAAGTACAAATGTAAGCGAAATTATAGTAATTGTCGCAAAAAAAAGAAATAAAAAACTTTATATGTGAAGCATAAATGTGAGTTTACTAATGAAGTTGAAGAAATAAGACAAGGAAAACTGTTCACTTATCCTTTTCCGGCACCAGAACAGGAACTGGTCTCACTGACCCATTAAATTCCAATCATTAATGTCCACGTACAAAAACCCCCCCTTGTTAACGAATCCTTCTAACTAATGCCGTCTACGGAAATTTACCTCAAAACGCAATTCCACTAAATTTTTATGGAACCCACAGTCATCGACCGTTTTTGGACCAGAAACCTATCGGGTCGGAGCTGCCAATTGTTGGTTCCAGCCGTATTTCTCTTCCCCTATGTCGGAATTGTCGGGTTTTCCAATAAAGCACTTATGGCTCCCAGAGCACATGCGAAAATTTTAAGTTGAAGCGGTGTGTTTACACCTTGACGGCAAATGTAGGACTGAAATTTTTAACTTCGTACCGAGAGCGCTGTGACTTCTCCCAGTCGACAGGTTAGCCAATATTAAATTTACGACAGCTCGGCGAATTTTTCGCGTTACAGTAGATTTTTCAGATTGTGTAAGTCGTTGGTGTTGTTTTTTGCTATGCTTGCAGCATGCTTAGACCCAGATGCATTAACTATAAAATCACATAATTCGGTAAAGTTCATAAAATTTGGTGGTTTGAAAGTAACTAGGAGATTTTTTATAGGTTTTTGGTTTTCTAAATCAGGTGAAGTAGAGATTTGACGTTTACAAGCCGCAGAAATCGTCTTAGTTTGTTCAGATTCGTTTGGGATGTCAAGTGATAAATTTGATTGCCTTTGCGATTGCTCTGGTGATTTGGTAATTTCAAGTGATGTGTTTGACGGCTTATCTAATGGATTGAAATCTGGCTCCATATCTAGATTTGTTATACGTATATGGTTGTTAGAGCATTCCCTTACGATAGAAACCATGAGGTTATCTTGATTAGAAATGCAGCTTGATTGTGAATGTGCAAGAGTAGGGATATCTGTTGGTTTAACTTTATTTGTGGATACTGGAGAGTTGGGAGTTGAGTCCAGTAATACCATATTTGGAAGTAATTTAAAGTGAGAACAATTATTTGCAGTGTGACCAGGTTGTTTACAAGTAAAACAGGTATTGTCTAAAGATAGGAATATTCGGTAAGATGTATTATCATAATTGAAGTCCATAAATTCAGGTATTATGATTTGATCAGGAGGAGAGATGTAAATATGTCTACGAAAACTATAAATGTGTTTATATTCCGGATTTTGTGTGACAATCTTAAGGAAATTCAATCGAGCTTCCAAATTCAGTCCAATATTAACAAGCTCAGCTTCAATGATGTTATGTGGTACGGAGGGACACACATTTGAAATAATCAATCGTATGTTTGAGTTTAATAATCTTCGTGCTTGAATACGTTGATGGTTAACTGTGATAATTCCATTATTAGTAGATACGAGGTCGTTAACAATTTTTTCATTGGCGAGGTAAATACATATTCTATTGTTAGAAATCCGAGAAGCGAACAAAATATTTTTTGGCGTAGTTATATCTCCCACCGCATATATATATATATATACATATATATATATATATATATATATATATATATATATATATATATATATATATATATATATATATATATATATATATATTCTTCCAATTTTGAATTGTCCAGTGCATTAAATACAATTACTTGCTGTTTTTTGGGGAAGGTTGAATTGCTTTGGCTGGCTATATATGAATAAGGCAGTGATGATGTGCTTGCTGTGTTCTGAACTCCCCCATCTGTAGTTCCTAAAGGCGGAAATTCATCCATTTTTAAATAATGACATGGACCTGCCTGTTAAGTGCGGCCCTGTCTTCCTTTGGAATTTACAGATAACCGATGGTAATTGGGTATGGAATGTATATATTTATGACTATGTGACGATACAAAAATTTTTGTTTTACCTTCTAAATGTTCCTAAAAAGCACTGATTTTCAAATGACTGATGCTACTGCACTTTGTGATTATTCCAAAAAGTTGTTTATGTTTATTGAACTTTAGAAATCACTATTTAATAAAGAGCAAACTTTCGTACACGTTGTCGAGAACGTTGCCAGGATAGGCCTCCCAAAGTGTTTTTATGAATCCAAAAAAGAGCAAAATTCATTAACAAAATATTTTGGTCATATAGAAAGAAATTCATGGTTGGGTTAGGTTTCCATATTGATCAACAATTATGTCTTCAGAATCATGCTCAGTGAGAAAATATACATAAGAAACGCAAGATCTAGTATTTAGTATACAAATTTATTTTAATTTTGTGGACCTGTGTTATCGACACAATTATTTGGTGGAATTGTTAGGACGTTCATTTACTTTCCTTTAGGTTCGTTAATCATCTGTGTTGACTTTTAGTCTGATATTTATAGGAATATAAGAACAAATAAGAGAGAACACGAGGAATGGTATTCCAAAACACCGACATTAATTGCACTTTTAAGTTGAAACTTAATACTAATAGTACTGTTAAAGTGACTTGACACACGTCTGGTCTTCAAAACAGCGATTAGTTGGCTTTTTCGATTTCGATTTGTTTTAACATTGTATAGTATATTTGTTTTTAGTTTTTCTATTTACCATAATGACCAAACACATAAAGCATCGAATTAGAATGGCAACCAACAAGCTGTGGTAGACAGGTTGAGATCTAAAAATGATAACTTGAAAACAATTGAATCTCATAGGCTTAAAACTATATTACAACAAAAAAGGTCATTGGGTCTTCCTCACATTTTTTGTTGACTCTGGAAGTCGAGGTGGTTATTCTATAGTATCTCTTCGCACAATGCTCAATCCACTTGTTCGGATACCTTTATTATAATCATTATCTTACTGAGTGAAAACGTTTTTTCATTATTATATTATTTTGTTTATAAAAGATAATAATAAATTAGACCACGTGTTTTATTAATTTGTAAGTAAGTTTTTTAAAAAATTGAAACTTTCAAAAGTAACTAAATATTATTAATTTTCGAATATAGGACTAATCTGTACCCACAAAATTAGAAGTTGTACCCGCACAGTTTCCCCCGAAAAATGTTGTTTAATGTGGCGCGTCTGCTTCTCCTCACAGCAGTCATCCTGATGAAAGTTCAAAATGGACCGAAATCTAGATACACTCTTAAGTGAAGTGTTTTATGAAACCTGGCCACCTACCTACTTCCCAGACTTTTTTGTTTTGATATTATGTATTTTTTTGCCTCTAATAATAAATATATTGATATAATTACAATTAGAAATCTATATGAGTCTTATTTTTTGTGGTCTTTTGTGGTAACCGTGGCAATCCTTTGATTAGTTATATTTCCCTAATAAAGGTGCGCAATAAGGCGAAAATGTTCAAAGCGGTTAGAAGATAACAATAACATTGTTATTATTATTATTATATTATTATATTATTATTCTGGTGTTATTATTTTTTCTTACTTCTTGGTAGCAAAAACCAAAAGGAGCCAATCTGGCAATATTTTTTGTTTTTCAGATGATACGCTCTATTTTTGATTGGTGTTTAATTTCCTAATAATAAATAGACAAAATAAGTTTTAATGGTTCAGTCAGTTTCTGTGATAAAAAAAAATTAAAATGACACAATTATTCGAAAAGTAGGAAAACCTCGACAATTGAATTATTAAGCTATATGCGATGTAATATTTCAACGATTTACTTGGAAATTGATGAAACACGTGGTCTAATTTATTATCATCTTTTATAAATAAAATAATATAATAATGAAAAAACGCGTTTGGGTACAAATTAGTCCTAAATCCAAAGTTTAAAGTTATGCTGTTAAAATTTGATTTTGTAAAGGTGAGGGTGCTAGCTTGAGCTCAAGATAGCGGTTTTTCAGAAAAACTGAGTGCGTACAAATTCCAATTTTTTGGGTATAAATTAGTCCTAAATTATACATTAGTTTTTTTTTAATTTGAAAAAGAGGTGGTTCTGACGTCTAATTAATTGCATCGAGTATTTAGTAAACAAAATTTAAAAGTTCTTTTGTAGAATTTTCATGGTTAATAAAAGAAATTTATTTATTTTTAATAACAATTAATGCTTTATAATATCATCACATAGACCAAAATTTGCGATTTTTAGAGAGTAGGGGATTTTGTAATCTAATTAGGAGACAGGTAGGAGTTAACAGGATAATTTCCGAAGTAACGGTAAGGGTACAAAATATAAAATTTAATATTTTCTCAGCTTTTAATATAAGAGTAACGATTGATTCTGTTCATGCAAAAGGGTACTTCGCTCTTGAGATTAACACTAGCTCAGGATAGTTTTCGAATAAAGGGAGAGTACAAAATGTGAAACTTAATAATTTAACGGTACAAATTATGTTGTTTCTAAAGTGAAAATAAGGATTGATTAGAGATATTTTCAAGCAGTTTGGTTGAATATATCAAATTTTTTTTCATAGTACAAATTCAATCATTCTTATTGCTACCTTTGTTTTATTTTTTATTTTTTTAATGTGGTCCTGCTAGCCTACCTAGTAAGCTAGCAGCGGCATGTTTTTCTTTAAAAACGGAGCATGATACAAAATTTGGATCGATGGTACAAATTAGTACAAAATATTGCAATAGGTCTGAATTGTGCATCCCTCAGTCCGTTTCTATATGTCTATGTTGTGTCATAAAAGGTGAGATGTCAATATCAGGTTATTTGTCACAGGTTTTGTTTTAGGTTAGTTTTGGTTGTCACGCCTACTTCTTCTTATTAATGCCCTATTTTCAAATGCGTTTAAGGACTGTCATTATAACCTCATAATATTGAAAAGAGACATTGACAAACATCATTAATTGAGTTCTATACATAAACATTTATTTTGACCTCTTCTGACAGCTGTAATTTTAAAAAATATTATCTCTTTTTCAGCCCAAATTTTTGTTGGATAGAGAGTGTTTATGTTTCATTATTTTGTTATTGCAAATTCGGTAATTTAAATGTTTATTAAACTGAAATTACTGTTTAGAAGACTTCGTATATGCCACACTGTGGTGCTTCCCAACTTGTTTATTAGATAATAAAATGAAGAGATTTATTTATAAACCGTATATGGAGGTTTATTCTTCATTCTATTTATGCTAATTTTTGAAAACAGAATCTGTTTTTAGAAAATTGTATATTATTCTAACGATTTTATAATTGAGGTACTCAATTTCCATGGCATTAAAAAACATAAGATCACGTACATGTTTATCATAAAAGTCTTAATACAAGGTTAGCATTTAAGCGCTATCAGTTGAACATTTTTCTTTTTATTCAATTATTTTTATGCTGTAAGTACTGGACTCATCGGCCCAATCAGATATAGACCGGGAGCCCAAGACAAAAAATTATTTCAAATCTTATTCATTTAGTAACCCTATTTATCCGGTAGAGTACATATGTAACTGATATCAAAAAGTCATTTCTTACCCTTGGAGAGCGGGACAAACTTGTTATTACTGGAGTGCGTTCATAATCTATTGGCGAGGTGAGAAGCGAACTCTTACAGGGTAACGTGTCAGTCAGACGCCGGATAGACGCCTAGGGAGAAACCAACTTGAACGATTATAGCGTGCCCTACCCATTTATAGGTTGTCACTGTCAAAATTCACCGGCATGAATTTGAAACATTAAGTAATTACTCTCAATAATGTGATAGGTAATGAATACTCCTTATAGCTATTAACCAGTGATAATACAATCTTAATTGTTCAGCAAAAGAACAAGATGTATACTACATTAAAATAAACTGAAGTAAAAGTGCAAACAAATTCAATTTATTCATCCATATAACTCATATACGTTAAAACACATTTTCCCAATATGGTGGTTGGTCCTTCGTAGTCAACATAAAAGTGAACATCCTTCCCTCATTTTGTGACAATATAAAGCGAGATCGCGAAACATTACGAATGGAATTTGAAAATCTTCTGTTGATGGAAACTGATAGCTAACCGTAACCCACAGAATAACGATTACCGGCGCCTTAACCTCTATAAACAATAACATGTGTATAATACGAATTGCGCATGTCAGGGTAATAATTTCCCCGATCGCCAACGGGAACTAGGAGTGCACTCTCGGCGATTCCCGTGGTTCGTTTGTGAACGCTGTGGTGTAGAGTGTGAGGTATATACTACATGTTTTATGAACGCTCACTTTATACCCAAGTATAACTTTTACACTCAAGGCGTTGTTTTTTGAACGCACTCCAGATATCCGAAGATGTCAGTGTTCTGGAGGTTCATGACAAATCTCATTCAATGTAAAATTGATAAAGATGTAAGTTTGAACTATATACAATATAAATAAAATAATTCTTACACCTGGCGAGAGGGACAAATGAATTGTTACAAGTTTCCGAAAGTATGAACAGAATGTACCATAGGCGCAGGATCTTGGTAATTTTCCTTCAGCGCTAGTTAAATACAATGCTGTCTCATCACATATAAATCGAAGTTGATTAACTCATTTGCTCAGATTTATTTTTAGTTTTTGATACAAAACGAATATGATTGCCTTGAAACAACCCAATATGTCACAGAAAAGATAAAATTTGTAAGTTCACATTTTTGGAGCACACAGTATAAGGTGTTACATATATGTAATGGTAAGCACTAACGTATGCAAAAATTACCAGGATTTATCTTAGCACAGTTTCATTGAAAATCTTATAAATCATACACTAATACGGTTTTAAAAATCGTGTTTATTTTTTCTTGTGTGATAAGAATCAAAACAATCAAGACATAGACCTACGTCACATTTCTTGCATTGTGTTCGTGTAGAGATAAAGGAGATGGCGTTCTGCCCAAACATTTGGGAGCTGATGAATATTTTTCAGGTAGGTTTGCACAATTGCTGTTCTAAAGTCTATTTGGGAAATTTGGGAGTCGTTAGATATTCGATACAAACACCATGCATTGTTGATTGAGATATCAAGAAGCCATGTAAACAATGCCCAGTACCATTTTCTGTTTCTTATTTGTATTCTTTACTGTCCAACATTCTGATCCATCCGATCAGTACCACCCATGTTTTTGTTGTACTCTGCAAGTAGAGCCGGACGACTAACTCGTATGTGTTTTTTTCCTTTTGCGAATATCGCTTAACTTTTGTAACAGAGTCAACGAGCCACGTAGCTACTAGAACAGCATCCGTTTTGCTAATAATATTTTCAATGAATACTCTTTATTTCTTTTGTAGATCTTTTTTATCTAATAAAGAACAGCCTCTAGGTAAACGATTTTCCCTTATGGTCACTGTACCTCCATAACCTTTTAACCGCCAATAACATAATAAACTAAAGGTGGTAAATAAATTGTCGAAGTATGGCCACATCTGGGGTTATCGATTTTCCTTGATACATTTCAAAGTCAATCAAATAGCCCATAACGGTATTTAGGCACCAAACCTGATAGCCCAATCTAACTGACTTTGGCCTTAAAAGCTGTTTACAGCTGTGCTTACAATAATATGTGACCATGCTTTCATCAAGTGCTAGATCTTTTTCGGGCACAAAAAACTTTCTGCACCTATACTTTATTTTATTTACGAATGGTCTTATTTTCTAGAGCTTATCATTCTGAGCAATATTTTCATTTGAAGCCAAATGCAGAAATCTCAGAATTTGTTCAAATCTGCTACGCCTGATATAATTATAGACAAGTTCGTTCCTGGTGTCCAGAGGCTGCTCCCCATGTATCCTTTTGGTAGTGAGGTCATTGTAACCGCTAAGGATCAATACTGCAATGAAACATTTCATATGGCGACACTCCTGGATTGGGTTGGCTCTTGAAGAGCGCATATTTTTTGTTTCCTCTACCAAATATTGTATTGATTCCTCGTCCAGAAACATTTCAAATAAATCAACAACTGATTTGTTTCTGAACAATGACCAGTCTGCTTCGGGGAACTCCTTCTCGTTATATGTAAAATCTCCCGAAATCCAGTCTCGAGCATCAGAAGTTCTTGGATATAACATATGAGCCGGGGAAACGTCATTTTCGTTCAATTCCGATTGGCTGGACTCTTACAAAAAAATACATGTGTTATCAAATGGTTCGAAGGCGATGAAACATCGATCAGTATCGACACCATTACAGTCGAGAGTTTGAATACAGAAAATGAAGGTAATGTTTATAAATTTATTCTTGTACAATGGTTTCATATATTCTCAAATAAATTGGATGAAAGAAACGACGAGTACTGAGTGTGTATTTTAATTTTAAAATCCAGCTAAGCGCTTTCGGCCACTAGGCCATTATCAAAGCTGTCCTCTACAGGTATCACCTTCAAAAGTAATATGTTCTACATCAATCGGTTAAAATTTATAAAACATACAAATTCTTGAAATTACTAAAAGTTCTAATTTCGACAAACATACCACTTAGTTAAAATTAACCCTGTAGTAAGAGTGTACAATTATATTGTTACATGTTTAAAGTTTATCACCCTCTTGTCTCATTTGCTCTCAGCTCATGCTTCCTTTGATCTTCGAAGAAATTGATAAAAAATATCGATGGAATCAAGAGGAAACAGCGTGTGAATAAACTCCATAGTTGTAATTTAATATGTCATAGTGTTTCAAAATTTCCGGAAAAATTGCTTGTCGAAAAAATATTTTATACGACAACACGTAATATATGCCGTGTTTAAAAATGCTCAGGTGGAAAGGTGTCGTCTCATTTCAGGACCTCTCATTTGAGGACCTATGCAAAATTTACCTGTTTTTGTCTCATTTACGGACCTAGCCTGCGATATATGTTTAAACCGAATCACTTGCGGACCTTTCAATAGTCGATTAAGATGCGAAATCAAATATTTGATTGAACTATATTTTTATTAAATTAATTTAACACAAACTCATCATTGCATTCACCCTTCCCATTACATTGCATTCACCCTTCCCATTAAAAGATATCCAATACTCTGTTACGCGTATATCAGATTATTCAAGAGGAAGAAGCGTGAATCCAATGAATATATTCCCTTCCCCTTCTTGAATAACTTAATGTGTAAAAGTCTTCCGATTTTTCGGTTGTTTTTTTTTCTCTAAATTTCTAACATATTATGTTCACTAACAAGAGACAAAAGTTCCTCATTACAATTTTGAAAAACATCTACCTAAATGTAAATTTAGAGAGGTTCTCGCCTAGAGGTCCTAAAATGGTACTTCATGTTATGGAAAATTTTACGGCTTTGACGAAGGTCCTCAAATGATACAAACGGGGCCGAGGTCCTCAACTGAGAAGTCCGCAAGTGAGACCGTCCCGGTGGAAAAGTATCCAAAAAATAAAATAGTTTACCTTAAGGTACCTGCTAAAACAAGATTACGTTCTCTATTTATTACTGTCAACTCAATTTAAAAAATAAGGAGGCTTTGTAATGTACTGTATTTGTAGATTATCTGGGTGTCGATGAAAACATTAAAAAATATATTCTTGACGATGCTTTTTGGACTAATTTACAAACTCTTAAACAAATCCTGCTTCCTATAGCACAATCAATAAATGTGATGGAGTCAGATAAATCCATTTCATCCCAATTTTAAGTTTATAGAAGGTACAATATATCGTGGGGTTTCAACCAAAAAGCACTAAGTCAAAAAGCACGGTTTTGAGTTATAAGCATTTTAAGCATTAAAATGAATGTCTAAATTTTGTATAAGCTCTTTATGGGTTTCCAAGCATTTTATGCTAAAAGTATGTGTTTTGAGAACTTGCTTTACATTTAACAAAAATGAATTTATATTGCTATTAAAAAAATAATAAATAATGTTCAAAAGGAACGACTTAGTGCCTTTTGCCTGTAAATTGTTATTGAATTTGAATAGTATATTAAAGTATAAGTGGATAAAGAGGTCTTTCAAACACACGCGATTTTTCGAGCACGACGGCGCAGCCGAGTGCTCGAAATAGAGCAAGTGTTTGAAAGACCAGTTATCCACGGATACTTTACGCTATTTTTTTTTATTGGTGTACTTTGAAATCATAAAATATTGTTATTATATTATTACTACAAAAAAATGGAAGTCCATCCTCGATGCCCAGCCAAGTTTCGTGAACGTCAAATAGTATTTAATTTTAGTTGACGTTACGGGGTACTGCTGTCAGATCAATAATCAAAAAGTTTCTTTATTTATATTTAAAAGGATACAGTGTATATATGAATATATAAATACATTTTGCAGAAAAAACCAAATAAGACATTGGTTCCCAATGAAAATATACTATTTAAAAACTAATAAAAAAAACATAATTAAAAGACATTGTTTTTCCAATATCGAATTTTAATCGGTATATACAAAAAAAATAAACTTACTGATTTGAATAATACAAAATAATAACTAGCATACACACGTAATATGATTAATTAAGTCTGCTCCTCTGAATCGGAGTCAAGAATATCGGCCTCAGGTAAAATGTCTCTAACGCTCAAATCACTCGGGAGGCTTTTAAACCATGGAAGACTTCAGGAATAATACATAGTTAAAAGATTTCCTTTTTTTGCACTCTTCCGAATAAATATTTGGTAAACCGTCTTAAAAAAATGTTGCGTTGACAACTGCTCTTCATCCTCGTCGATTTCCATTAACTTAGATACTCACATACTGGCCGCTATGGTCATAGAGGTACTGATTGTAATTTGGCTTAGCTTTTTCATATTTGAAGCATTTTACTTTCATCCAGTTTACCTTCATGCAATTATCAATAGTAATACAACAAGTGTAATGATGATTATCGAAACATAAATACCTTCGTTTTTAAGTAACATATAATGTTGCTTGGAAACCACACGAGCGCGTAGCGCGAGTGTGGTTTCCTTAAAGCAATATTATATGTTACGAAAAAGAGAAGGTATTTGCGATAATCATAAATTACACGAGTTGTATTTATTGAGATTATTCAACGACCGTAATAACGTTAGCGAAGCAAATAAATATTTATCTTATATAATTGATAATATCGAGTCTCACTAAATACACTAAATTGCTTCCATATGTACTTTTCGATCTTACGGTATTATCGCCTTATATTATATCCTTTACTTCTTTTGCAATCTGATTTAGGTTTTAATTACCAAATCTATTTGCCGCAGGAGGATTCATTTTATTCACTATCTACGTCAGACGTTTACGATATGTCACTGTCACATCATTGTAGGCAACTACGTATATATATTTTAATTTGTGAATCAACCTATTAAATGCCGAAATACAAAATCGAAAACACACGGATTTTCGATTATCAACACGCATTTATCCACCAATCAGAATCTTGCGTTAGCTCTGTCGTCAAGAGACTTATTTTTTATTAAAATAGACGGTAATTTTTTCAAATCTAACATATCACTGAACTTCAATTCTTCTGCCTACTAGGCCTGTCTTTGTTTTTCAATCATGTAGAATGAGCTATCTTGAAAATATTCATCCAATCGTTTACGCAAAATACTGATAAAAATTTCTTTTGACGCTCTATAGCGCTGTGCATAGAGTCAACTTCCATAAACGAATGGCCACTTTCTAAAAATTTTTGTTCAATTACTTCAAGGTGCGAGTTTTCAACTACATAGAGTAGCAGTGCAGATATCCGCAAATTTCGATTTTGACCTCCACACGTGTCTGAAAAGAGTGATAAGCTTTTGATGCTGGGTTGTAGTATACTCTGTAAATCAAATGTACCTGACATGAACGATTTATCAGTATTTGCTTTTTCCTTATCAGCTGCTTTGGCTTGTTGTGATTCCTCCTTTCGTTGCAGATGTTCTTTGAAATCCCCTTCTAAACCAATTTTACCTTCAGGAGTAGCTTGATGGTAGTTGACACAAGTGAGGCACTGGTCGTTCTTGGGATGAAAGAAAGATAATTATATTCACGGCAGAAGATCCTGCGATAAGTTATTAAGCTGACAATTTCCGTGTCATCTCTTTCTTGACAGACCTGTTTATACAGATTATACATTTCCGGTGCTTTATTACTGGGGATTTTTCTTCCTCTCTTATCAGTTCCTTTGAAGTGTCCCCATCCATCATTTTCTTTAAAAGCTGACAGGATTACGCGATTTGATATAGAGAGTGTCTTCATAGATTTTTTTGACATATCTTTATTTTTCTGTGTCTTTATGTATGTAATATTGTCTTCTTTTTGCATTATATTTTCGAGGACGCCTTGTTAAGGGCACATAACTTGAAACATTGTATAATATGAAATATTTTTTTCTTTCATATGTTCACAAAATCCATTACTTTTGACAAATCACTTTCCATTCATCTTCCGAAAAATTTTCAGTACATCGAAATTAACATTTAGTACAATGTACTTGCCTGGGATGTTTTGGAGCCTGTTCAATCCCTTGTAATTTTGAAATGGAAGGCATTCATTTCTCAATTTTATATTCTTTTGTTTTATCCATGTTTCAGGTTTTGCCTTCCGCCATCTGCTTCTTTTACTGGACCCTGCTTCCTCAGTTTCATCAGGATCGGCCTCTTCATTATCTTGGTGATCCATTGCATGCGTTGATTTTTCACTAGATACTTCACTCATATTTGGTTCGTAGTCCTTGTCGACTACAGAGTCATTGCACTCACTTATTAATTATTTTTGTCATCCTCATCAACGTTGCTCGCGTCTTCATTAATTGTTCGGCACGCAGTATCCACAGGAAGTAGCTCAGTTACCGAACTTTCATCGCTTGTTATATGAAACTAAAAATAAACAAAAAATACTATTTTATTTTAAAATTTCTATACTAATCGTAAGTAACAATTAAATAATCATCTTACGTCTATATTCTGCTCTCCAGAGCGTTGGTATTCTGTGTTATTTTTGTCCACACATTCAAATTGAAAATCACTGCTACCAAAGGCTGAGAGTCTGTCTCTTTCAAAGTCCTCGAGAACTTTCGGAAATGCAGGTGCCTTTTCAGGAATTTCTGAGTCACAGGAAGTAGCTTAGTTAATAGGGAACATTATGGCCTGTTACGTGGATTGAAAAGAAGCCAAAAATCGTATAGCTTTCTTACAGAAATGCTCTCATCTGTGGTCTTTTTTTAGGATCCTTGGTTTTCCATTACCTTATCTTTATTGTCCCCAGATTCAAATTGAACATTTCTATCACACACAGAAATTGTTTATTTCGCAATTTGTGTCAAGATCTGTTGAGCCACTGGACTTATTAGAATATTGCGAATTATCTAAAAATGAAAGTAGCTTAATAGACAAGCAAACGCAAGTCATAATATATTCGAAAATTAATTTATTCAATTTATCAATTATCTAAAAACACTTTAAAAAGAATTATTAAGGAATTCTAAAAATCATAATCAAAAATTATTCCTAATGACTAAATTCATTTAACGTGAAAATTATACCAACTTAACCTGACATTATTATCAGATTCTTAAATTAATAAAAGTTTTCTACTTACCTGATGATTTTTTTCTGTTGTACTCCATTTTTAGCAAACATTGGCAATATTAATGCACCCCGACTACACACCCTTAGTTGAACAATTCAACATTAGCAACATACACGCTTCACATAAACATGTAAACAACTAAAATAAGAATGTCGCTAACTCATGCGTTGTGGGTCGCGTTGTTTCCTTGAATATTCCTGCCAAATATATACAGGCAAAACGCACTAAGTGACTTAGTGTCATGTTTTCCATCACAGGTATGAAATTAGAATACATACAAAACGCACTAAGTATCTTAGTGTGTTTTGCTTGTATCACCTCCAGATAATGATGGCCTGACCCGCCTGACTAGAGAAAACTTATTAATACGGGTAAAAGAGCGCTTTGAATTTTGTTGTAAACCTATCCATTTTGCGACAAATCTTCTTGATTCTCGTTTTAAAGGAAAGCAATTGATTGAAGATCAAGTTAAATTGGCAATTATTTTTATTTCGCAAATGTCTCAATTATAACGTTTAGGTGACAAATTTAGTCCACTTCAGAACCGAAACGGGATTCTTTAGTAGGAATTCTCTATGGGAATCTGCGAGTAGCACCCATTTAGTTATATGGTGGCAGGGCTTGTGTACCTCGCAAACAATTATGCCAGTAGCTTCTAGAATCTTTACATGGTGTCATTCCTACAAAAAAAGGGAATATATTTACATAAGATATGATATAAAACTAGTTGCAATTCAGTCTACCTTGAATTTAGAAATAAATTATAAATATGCCTACAACTCTAGGCCATTTCCGCTATTGTGCAGGCTGAAATGGGTATTGAGTATACTCAGGATGGCGTTGCTGTGGAATCAGAACCAGATTCTTTCTCCAAAGACTGGTCTGGCTTTGTCCAAATAATACTCCAAATCTCCAAATAACGTTTTTTTAATTGCATTGTCAGTTTCAGCTCTTTTTAAGTTTTTTCTTATATAAATTTTTATTTATTATATAATGTGTTCTCGAGTTTATGTAATTTTGTTAATCAACGAGTTCTTATTTTCCTTTTTTATTACTTGGGATTTATCTGGTAAGTATTTCAAAATTTCTAAGGGTATGACCCAAATAGACAGTATTACATTATGGACATTTGAGTTTATATATACCTGATTTCTTTAATGGTGGTATTTTTGTTTTTACATTTAACAATTTTGTACTTACGTTACTATCTGTTTTAAAAGAAATTGTTTTATTCATTGCTAAAGATATTATGTTTGAAATATTTCCTGCATATGTGACTGTTTTATAAGTTTTTATTTTTTCAGTTTGTTTAGGAAATATTAGTTGTAATGCCACTTTTTCCTCTTTTTTATTAATTAGCTTATTTATCATATGTAATGGATAACCGTTGGATGTTGCTATTTGTCTAATTGTATTAATCTCTCTAATATGAGTAGATTCCACGAAGTAAGGGTCGAGACAGTTAATTTCATCTTAATTTTTGTTTATTCTATTGAAGCAACTTATTGCACCAATATACATTTATATCACAATATATTAACTCGTTTTTACCTTTCCAAACTTTGATTTAAAAAATACAAATTTTCATTTTTTCCTAAGTTTGGGGGAAAACCGGAAAAAACCGCGTTTCCCAATTTTTCAGGTTTTTGTCGGAACCGTTAAATCTCTGATACGTCCGCAATTCCGTCCTTTTTTATTCGAAGTAAATTTCATCTAACAATTTTTATTCCCTCTCTCCACAAAATGAATAAAATATAATTCTCGTTTTATAGCGTGTTAATTAGAGAACGTGATGATGTGTATTCTATAACGCAATTCTATATAAATAGTCGAACATATGTATTTAAAATTCATAAGCCAATGTCAAGAAAGGTTAAATAACACCATTTTGCAAGCGATCGAAACATTTTATTAGCGCAATTTGATTGATATGTCCTTATATCTATTTCATCCTAAATTATTATGATTTAACTGTATAGTAATAAAATTGAAAGTATGTGTCTACTTAGATTGGATAAGATGTAATTCGTTACATGAAGAATCCTTTCAATTACGAATTACTTACAGTTGAATGATTGGATCTTTAACCGTGCATCATTAATATCTGATAACATAATCGACAAATGTCAAATTATTTTGTTCTGTTCTTCACTATTAATAGAAAAAGATGCCACTTGATAATTATATCTGTTATGTTATCAGATAAAGTTGTTTATGGAAAAAGTCTTGGAACGATTATTGTAAAATATCTAACACCCAATATTCATCAATTCAACAAGAAATTCCGAATTGTTGTTGGTTCAATTCTTACTCCTGTCCACGTAAATACATTACAACTATTGTTAGACCACGCTTTGGACATGCATGTTATCCGGCACACTTATATAAAATAAAAATTCTTGACACAGACCTGTGTCAACACTGTCATATCAAAAGTGATCTGAATCATATTTTCTTTAACTGCATATATTCCCAAGAAACTCAAAACCTCATTAATGATTTAATAAGAATCGGATTTTTCCCACCCATCAATATCTGCCATCTTTTAGCCTTAAACAAAATGGAACTATATAATGTTCTAATGAAATTCTTATACGAATCAAAGGTATGCTTGTGAATGTTTGAACTAGATTTGTTTACCTCTGTTTATCCCAATTGTAGTTATTCCTATCTTTCCGTGGCCTAGTTTTGTTTGTGATAAATTATAATGTCTTGATGGGCCCCTAGACAAGAAGCGAGTGACCCTGTATTTCCTTATTGTATTTATTTTTTTAGGTAGGTAATTTTGTCTTCTCTTAGGTGTGGATAGGTGTGAGTGAGGTGAATATATTTTTTTATATATTAATAGTTTGTTCCTGTTGTGACTGGCCGAATGACGAGTGTCAAAGCCAAGAAAAAAAAATGTTATCAGATATTAATGACGCACGGGTAAACATCCAATAATTCAACTGTATTGCCGTATCAATATTGAACTGGATACTCATATTCAAATATTTAATAACGGGAAGTTAATATTTAGTTATGTGATATACGTATTTCAAGATCTTTCATATGTGACTGAAAATGTAATAATAAACACATGAAACATGAATAGGTGTACATCTACCCATTGGTTCCCAACGGGGGCAATACCGCCCCCCTGTGGGCGCTGCAGCCTTTTAGGGGGGCGGTAGCGGATTCAGAAGCAAATTTTAAGCAGTCAAGAGGAATGGTGAAATAAAAATGATTCAATAAGAGTTAATAAGCAGTTTTAAATTAGCAATAATAATAATACTAATAATTATAATAATTTCTTTTACTTCAGAATAGAAGTATATGACTTGTCCTCGCACGTTGATAAGCGAACGCGCGATGTTCATACAAAATAACATGTTTCGACATATTCGCACACAGACAAGTTGAATCATGCACGAAATGAAACGTATAAAAGCAACAGCTCTACGAACTTTTTGTTAGTTAGTTGTATGTGCTTGGCCGCGATATATAGTCGTGGCAAAGCCGTAGTAAATAATCGTGAGTGGTGTGTCATTTTATAAATATTACTATCTATAAATCTATTGAGAATTTAATTTTTGTATGAAAATGGCTGAATCTACTTCTAAATTAAAAAAGAAATGCCGGCAATATTTAAAATATGGATTTGCGGAATCTTCTATAAACAAATCATTACCTATGTGTTTAATTTGCCGAAAAGTTTTTTCAAATGAAGCTATGAAACCTTCTAGGCTACAAGAGCATTTACATAAAATGCATCCTGATAAGAAGAACAAAGATATACTCTATTCTCAAGAACTCGAAAAACAATATTTAAAACAGCCAACTATATCAAACCTTTTTGCATCGTCTTCTAAGCGAGACGATGATGGGCTACGAGCCTCATATAACGTTGCATTGTTAATCGCAAAGTCAGGAAAACCACACACCATTGGCGAGTAATTAATTGTGCCGGCAGTCGAAGAGATATTAAAAACTGTTCTCCATCATAAGACACCATTTGATATCATTAAAAAAATTCCTCTCAGTAATAATTCAGTGCAAAGAAGAATAGATGAAATGGCAAATGACGTTGAAATATCATTATGCGATTACCTATAGACTTGCAAATTTTCCATTCAACTCGATGAATCAACTCTACCAAGTAGCGAAGCTCTACTCTTATCACACGTACGATTTATAAAAGAAGAAAAAATTCATCAAGTTATTATTTGCTAAGAATTTGGAATCTGATACAAAGGGACATTCTATATTTAATATCATGCAAGAACTTTTTCAAGAGAAAGAATTTCCTATTAGCAATATTTTGTCTCCTGCTAGGTACTGCTCGAAATTTTTGTTCTCTTCTATAGGGGGCGGTGGTCCAGAAAAGGTTGGGAACCACTGACTACACCAATCGCCCCAAAAAACAGTCCTCAACGAACATCATGTTATATATGAGATTTCTTGTACTAATTGTCCCCAAACTGACATGTCAAACCAACAGTTTGAGTATAGATTAGTCAATTAAACATTTAGACTCCAATAATGTATTAGTGCAACACTAAATTCAAACAGATCAATTTTCCAAAAATAACAAGAACCATAGTAGATCAGGCTACGGGGAATTTGTCGACATAAGTCATTTTAGAAAGCCGACTCTGTCATCAAAAGAAATGTATTTCATAATATATTTGTATAATGTTATTAATATTTTATTAACGATTTAAATCGAAACCGTGCATTTTTTCATTCAAAAATAGAAATATACGTTATTCTACTTAATACTTTAAATATGCAGTACCTGTACTATAATTTAATCCATTAGGATACACATTTTTCATTACAAGTTTATAACCAACAGGAACGCGACATTCGGACGATATCCAATATAGCTATGACTATCTATCTAAATGACATGACATTTCTAACATTTATTTCATTCGATAGTTTGTAAAAATTCACTTATTATTTGAAAAATGTGCGCTTATTCCAAATATATACTGATAAAAATGTCCGATAGTGATAATGATATAGAAAGTTTAACTCCACCAGATATTATGGAACATGCTTCAACAGTGATATATAATCAAAGTGTCTTTTTGTTTATTGTGTCATGTTATCTGTCACTCATTGTAATTGTACGTTTTCTTCTAAGTTAATTAAAGCCTAATTTCTGAGGTGTAACGTATTCATGTATCAATTTAATTAACTTAGACAATGGCGAAAAGCGGAAGCTCTACGGTAGATACTTTTGCCAAATATTTAAGGTCCGAAAAATTTGAAGTCGATCCGATCAGCATCGGTGCCGAAACTAGATGGAAGCATTGGTTCTCTACGTTTGAAAATTTCCTCGAAGCGGAGGCCCCGTCAGGTACGATGATAGAAGATAAAGTGGAGCTAAAGTTACTGGTAAATCACCTATCCACGAGTATTTATGCTCACATAAAGGAAAGTAAAACTTATATAGTTGCTATCAAGACTCTAAAGAACACATACTCTAAACCGCAAAATGAGATATTGGCTTGTTACATACTCACTACGAGAAAACAAAAAACCTGGTGAGATTATCGCTGACTACGTTCGAGAACTACGCCTCTTAGCTCAAAGCTGCAACTATAAAACTTTTGAAGCCGTTGAACATGAAAGTCAAGTCAAACGAGGGGCTTTTATAGCGGGTCTAACTTCGACGAAAATAATGGAACGTATTTTGGACAATTCGAATTTTACATTAGACGACGCTATCAAACAAGCCCAAACTATTGAGACAGCTCAGAAAGATTCTCAAACAATGGTAAGTGACAACGATCAAATTCTGAATGCTCTAGCATCGCAAGTGAGAGTAACACAGCCAAGTCCGTCATCGAGTCGTCCTGAAGGTAGCTGCTGCACCTCCAGCGATATTAAAACGTTTTTTTGCGGAGGAAAAGTACACCGACGAGTTACATGCCTCGCATTTCGGGCCGAGTGTCAAAATTGTGGCAAAGTCGGACACTTCTCCAAGTTGTGTCGGTCAGCCGGCAAAACCACAAGCAATGCCGTCTTCTTCCCGACCAACTCTATCTTCTCGGCTGCGTCACCGTCAAGTCTTAAAACATCAACTGTCTCAATTATCGTTAATGACGTCCATGCTGACGCTCTAATTGACACGGGTAGCTCCGTAAGCTTCATAGACAAGGATATCGCCCAAACAATGAAACTTAAAATAAAACCCTACAATCAGACTATCTCTCTCGCCTCACTCAGCCACACGTCCTTTGTAAATGCTATTTGTTACGCTACTCTTACTATTGACAAACAAGTTTACAAGCAACGTCCTTTACTTGCAGTAAACAACTTGTGTGCTGATGTCATAGTCGGCCACGACCTGCTCAAATACCACTCGAAACTTGAATTGCGAGTTGGAGGATCAAAGAAACCTCTACAAATAAGTGTGATGGAAGCAACAGTACCACCGGCGTCGCTATTTGCTAATCTGTCAGCTGACATTATACCTAATTCTATCAAATCAAGAAGGCGTGCCGAAGAAGAAGAGATTTTTATTAGAGAAGAAATCAACAAACTACTTGAAAATGGAGTCATTCAAGCGAGGATCTCCCCATGGCGCGCTCAGGTACTTGTCAAAGATATCGTGTCCAAAGTCGAAAAATTCAACGTTTTCAGTCAAATAGACACACCATTAGGTACCCATACTAGAAAGAGAACGAATTTATACCGCGTTCGAGGCAGATGGAAAACTCTATCAATTTACTAGAATCCCATTCGGGGTAACAAACGGCGTAGCTGCCTTCCAACGCACCCTAGAATGTATTTTATCGATCAAGAAAAACTTTAGGGAACTTTTGCCTACCTGGACGATGTTACAGTATGCGGAAAAACTCAAAAGGAACATGAAGACAACCTAGAGAAATTTGAGAAAGCAGTAAGTAAATACAAGCTTACACTGAACAAGGACAAATGTAATTTTAACAAAACAACTGTCAGCCTTCTGGGTTACACCATTACAATATCATCAAACCGGATAAGGATCGCCTCGAGCCGCACTTAAAATTACCGTTGCCTATTAATTCCGCTGAATTAAAACGAGCGCTGGGGTTATTTGCACACTACGCAAAATCGGTCAAAAACTTCTCTACTAAGATACAGCCACTTGTGAACTGCCAGAGTTTCCCGTTAAATGATGAAGCCCGATCTTGCTTTGAACACTTAAAGGCAGATATACAAAAGTGGCCCTAGTTGCTATCGATGACAAGGAAATCTTGACAGTTGAGACGGACGCCTCTAACTTTGCGATCGCCGCTACACTTTCACAACGAGGCCGCCCAATCGCATTTTTCTCCAGAACATTATCAGATTGCGAGTGAAAACATGGGTCGGTAGAAAAAAAGGCGTGTGCAATTGTTGAGAGCCTAAGAATATGGCGACATCTGTTGATATCACGACACTTCATTCTAATCACCGACCAGCAATCGGTCGGCCAGGTATTCGATCAAAAGCATTCATCGAAAATTAAGAACGACCAATTCGAAAGATGGCGCATCGTGTTATCTTGTTATAAATACGACATAATTTACAGACCTGGAGTCGAAAATGTCACTGCAGATGCCTTATCAAGAGTATGTGCATATATACATGAATACCAACAAGCTAATGGAGCTGCACGACGCCCTATCGCATCCAGGTATCACGAGAATGTATCACTATACGAAGGTCAAAAACTTACCCTACTCGCTAGACGATATTAAACAAATGACTGCTTCATGTAGAGTATGCGCTGAAGTAAAACCACGTTTCGCCAAGGCAAAGAGAACCCTAATAAAGGCTATAGCTCCATTCGAAAGGCTCAATATCGACTTCAAGGGTCCACTGCCATCGACTATACCCAACAAATACATATTTACAGTAATCGACAAGTACTCACTCTTGTATATACACAGCGATAGAGGCTCCTCTTGTATGTCTGAAGAATTACAAACATTTTTGAGAAACCATGGTATTGCATCTTCACGTACCACACTCTATAATCCACAAGGGAACGGGCGAGTAGAAAAATTAAAAGGAACGTTATGGCGAACGATACAACTTAATTTGAAGTCCAAAAATCTTCCAATCGATAACTGGGAACTCGCCTTAAAACCAGCATTACATTGTGTACGTTCGCTGCTGTGCACCTCAATAAATACGACCCCTCATGAAAGGATGTTCAAATTTACAAGACGCACCCCGGTCGGGGAATCCATCCCATCGTGGCTCGTACCAGGCCCAGTCCTCGTGCGGAAGAATGTCCGCTCCGAGAATGACCCTATCGTTGAAGAGGTGGAACATAGTAATCCAACCTACTGTTATGTAAGACGGAGCGATGGCCGCGAATACACAGTATCAAACAGGCAACTAGCGCCCATACCAGGAGATGAGGACCCATCGATAACAAGCAATCTTGATGAGATTTTCGAAGAGAGAGAGAGTCAAACAATAGATACTCTGAGCCTCCGAGAAACGATCTATCAACCAATAATGGAGCAATGAAAACATGAAGGCTCGCCACCTCGAAGAAGACCTTTAAGAACCCAAAGAGTCCCACTTTATTTACAAGACTACGTTTCAGTTAGGCAGGGGTGAATGATATATAATCAAAGTGTCTTGCTGTTTATTGTGTCATGTTATCTGTCACTCATTGTAATTGCACGTTTTCTTCTAAGTTAATTAAAGCCTAATTTCTGATGTTTAACGTATTCGTGTATCAAACAGTAATCAACAATTTATTACCAACGAAATCAATTAAAATATATAAAAAATATTACTGCCACTTTATGAATTGAAGAAAAAGAATGACTATTAATAGTTTTTCTGAACACGTTTATATGTTTATTTTGATGAGTTATCTCTAAAAAAAATTTGGCGAGTTTGTGGACTCAGTATTCAATAAGCATGATGACGAATTTTGAAAAACTGTTCATAATGTTCGGAAACGTATATTATTTACAAAGAATAACATATTTTTTGCAGATAATAAAAGTTTAGAGGAAAAAATAACATTTTAGATTTAAAATTCGCACCAAAACGCTTGTCAGTGTCATGGCGTCGCTAATGACGATACGTTTCAGTAAACAAAACGTAAACACGAGACGTCCCTTAGATGCTCATTGAATAATTTAGTTATTTTATGTTATTAAATATGGAATCCAAGTGTACAAGTGGTGTGCCGACTCCCAATGCCATAACACATCAATAAAAACTCCTGATAAGTTATTTGTGTTCCTTCTACAAAAGAAACAATATCAAACAAGTGACTTAAATTTGCAAGGCGAGATTCAACAGTAATATTGCCTACTCACCCTTATTTTTGTGAAGATCATTTCGACGTAAGTATTAAATTTACTTTGTAGATTCTAAACCGGTATTTATCTTCTTTCAAGCCTAAATTTAATGTAAAAACAATGTTTTTTTAAGTTAAAATTCACCTTCACCTTTCTTAATAGTTATTTACTTAATTCAAATTTGAGATACCAAATTATATACAATATCGTTGTTGAGATCAGTACAACAATTCGCATGAAACTCAGATGTTTACCCACAAGATATCAATGTCAATCAAATTTAGAAGAAAGAACTGTTGCTACAAAACAGGTGGAACTTGTAGAGACTTTATCTGGAAGTTCAGGTAGGTAGTACATATTTTAATGAAGTTACATCGCATATCATTATTTTGTAAACAACATAGAAAACTTATTGCATCTAATATTTTCACCTATTAAAGATCATACATGGAAAATTAATATAGAATATTTATATTTGATATGTTGTTTTGCTGTTAATCTCGAAATATCAGCAGATACTTTTTGTTGAGAAAGAACTTGATAGTGTGTGTACTATGAGTATTTAATGTTTTTTTTATGTTTTGCAAGCATACATCGATCATATTCCACAAGAAGATACACACAAGACAGCGAACAAATCCACTCAAGTACATATGAAATAAGTTCAGAAGTAAAGATATCCACACAGAAACCTTTGAGACATTTTAGCAAAACTGTTTCCACATCACCATTTAAAATTGAAAGTTGCATTACTGCTAAACCTTCATCGTCCACATTACGTAGACCGTCTAGGAAACTATTTACAATTGAGAAAGAATATGCTAGTGATATTTCTTATACACCATATGTAATTCATAGAAAATCATCATCATCGATATATCTACTAAGTAAATCTATTTTAGACTGCAATGAACTAATTGAAGAAGATAAAAAATTCTAGAGTATACCTTACTTAAAATAATGAAAAATCCACTTTCTTATATTGAACTACCTCAAAGCTATATAATAAAATTAATTGAAGAAAAAACAAGTTTTCTTGCAAACCATATTTTTATACGTTTAAAATAAATTTGATTAAATAGCACAATCATAATAAAATAAAACTGTTTGTTAATATAATATTTTATTTACATAAAACTTATAGAGTGCATAGTGAATAAGCAAACTTTATGTTCGCTCAAATACATAGTCAGTTCGATATTTGAGTTACTCGCAGTTGGTAAGTTTTCTTTTATTCCCTTCCTCTGAAAATTTTTCAAATACTGGAGTGATTGGCCTACCGTTGGACAATTCTTTAGCTGTTATATATTTTAAAGTAGTTCGGATCTTGGAAAGTTTGGATATCATTCAATAACACTCAATGGATATTCACGATGGCTCCTCACTCCTACGATGGATCCACATTAGAAAAACTATGGTGTGCTTGCAGCCTTCTAATGAAGCTATACAATCATGACATTCTATTGATTTAACTGTCTCTTGCTGTTCGTCCACTATTAAAGTTATTCCATACAAATTTGCATGTACGTTATGTTCCGGGAATATATTTCCTTTCACATTGCACAGATTTCCTTCCTAACTTATACCGTCATCGCCATAGGATGGCTTGGAGGACCTAATCTAAAGAAATCAATGTATCAATATATGGTTCGATATAAAAATAAACATTTCAAAACTGCATTTTAATGACATAATTTCTAATATTAATCTGATATGAAATACATATAAAACGAGAATTTAGATGATTTGGATTTATTTTATTACTTGAATTATGATTGATAGTTTTTAAATATATTATTAATGAACAGCATCAACATATCGATTTTAGACAAATTGGCACTGTTTGCCTCAGTAAATGCTTGTTCCACTACTCGGATTATTTCAATTTTGATTTAATATTCGGTATTAACAAAATTGAATCTTAAATAAAATCACAGAGAACCAGTGGTTTGTTTAATGAAAAGTGACGTCATTCGCTCTGATTGGTGTTCAACATAAATATCATGGCGGACTCCCGTATTTTATAGTTTTATTTTATCAAAGTATTTATCAATCTCACTCTTAATGAAAAATAAATACGTGTTTCGTATTCCGTGACTCAAGTGTCATTAAATAAATATTATATTTTAGTGATTATGAATTACTGTCATCATGTCTATTTTAAAATCAACGTTATTCATTAAGCATAAAGTGGGCATACCAAAATACTCTAACCTGGATTCGTTACTAATAAGAGAATCCGAAGGATATAAAGCAACAAAATCTAATAATGAAATAAAACAATTTATTAGCGAAGCTCCAGATGACAAGGCAAGTAGGTATTCTACCCCTTAGTTTCTTAAGGCACCTAAAAATGGAGTTTACAGAAGTATTGAACTCCACAAATTATAATTAAATGATGAAAATGATTTTTCATCAACCTTTTTCATTAAATTGAAGAAAAAACTCACTAAATTTACGCCCAAAAACCTGCTCAACCCCTCCTTTTTTATCAACATCATAAACGGAAAATGAACGGTTAAAAATGTTGGAATTAACAAATTTGGAAACATAGGGTAATAAATTGCTTAAATCTACTAGATCCAAATTTATATACACTGCTTTCGTCGTACTGACAATATTACTACTGCAGTAGCCGAAACCTATATTGACGAATCAATTCAAATTAAAGTGAACGTTGCCAATCAAATTTTAAATTCCATTGAATACAACGAAACAAAAAGTGTTCTTATGCTGAGTACAGACATTTTACTATTAATCGCATCAATTTATTGAAATGGCAATTACGCCTAAAACTACTATCTATCTGTATCCATTGCACGGAGACTGCTAGTTTTCCACTAAAACACACATATGAAAGATAAAACTTTACGGAGATATCAATTAGTTAAATGAACAGTAAATTTTTCCAATATTGCCAAATATTCTCTGCCTCTAATTATCCTATAATGTCATGACACGGTTGATTACATTCGTGATTCAATTGCCTACAAATTATTAATATTGCACAATAATTTTTAATGTTATGAATAAAAAATAAAATGATCAGAATTTTCGGTTTTAAAGCAAACCAAACCAAAATAAAGTATGAACTAAATACCTTCTTTTTGATGATATACTTAGGTTTCTGAAATATTGTATGGCCCGAATCACTTATTATACAGTTCCCTTAAACCTCGTATAAGCAGGTAAATGACTAATTGTATTAATAAAAGGAATGATAGCAAGCGATTACCACCATTATCGAAACCACTACTCACTTGGAACCACGTATCCGTTTCTTACTGCCTACCAATGTCCTCTAATTCTATTGTTTCGACCATATTTTCTTTGTTTTGTTATTAGTCGCTGAGGAGTAGGCAGATTGTGAGAACTCTGGCATAACTGATAACGACTAAACCAACTCTTTCTAACCTAACATATCCTATTCTTCTATTCTACCTCTTAATCGCGTCTCTTAACTAAATATGAGTCGAAAGGTCGAGAAATTGATATTTCTAAACGCAGTTTATCCATAAAACCTACTATTCATCCCTTCTCGATTTTCCCCTATTTTCTTTTCCCCCCTGGTATTTTCCATGCTATAACTTTGATATTCTTGTTCTGATCAATCCTTTTGAGATAACTCAACTACGGTAATTTCTTCGATCGGATTACGAATGTTATTGTTGGTTTACTGTACTAAATACTATCAATAAAAGAAAATGCGTCTCTTGAGACCCTGAAATTTGCATATACTGAAAATTATCAATTTCCTTATGTTGAAATTATTATATTTCGTTTTTCTCCTCTTCTTCATTAATTTGTTTATTCTTTATACGAAAAATCAAATCAAAATGTTTTTTTCTATATTTAGTATTTTTAATATGTTTTCCATTATCTTTGTTACTTATATTTTTCCTTCCCTATTTTGTTTTAATATTGTTATTTTATGTTTATGATCAAATCATAAAAAGAGAGGTTTAAAATAATAGTTAAAAGAACCTCAAGCCAATTTTAATCTAAAATTTCCTGTATTTGTGTAAAAATCATATAATTTAATTACAGTAAATGACCATGAGGAATGATTATATTAATTATATTATGTTCGCCATGACCCGTTGATGTTTTGAATAAACACCAATAGATAGTAATGACAGAAAAATCGTCAATACAATTTGCATTCCAATGATAATAGAACTAAAAAGCCGATGGAATAAAATATACATCTGTGTATTTATAAATTAGATACATTTAGCGGGTCTAATTTTATTATAATACAGTACAGGGTTAATACAAAAGAATTATTCATTTTTCAAACCTGATTTATTCAAAACTATCATACTTACAAATATGATTAATATAAATATGAAAATAACCACAAAATATTCAAGTTGTATGTTCATTCTACAAATGTTCTATGTGTTCTCTCTTGGTCACATGACTCAGCGTGTAACTTGATCGAGTCAATGTTCATCAATGCATCTCTAATCCGTTTCTTCATGTCTTCTATCATTTTTGGTAGTGGGGGCCCAAAAGAAGAAGTCACATGGCGTTAAATCCAGCGACCTGCGAGGCCAGGGTAAGAAAGCGAGGTCATTTACAAGGCAGATATTTTCCGTTCTGCTATCTGAAAGTCGGATTCTCTTACTAAATTGCAAAATTTTTTGGAAATTTAGCTGTTTTTTACCGAAAAAAATTATCACGTCATGTTTGCAACTACAAAATTATTTTGGCATACATTTCATTTGTAAGCATGCGCAGTTAACATAAAGCAGGAATGTCATCTGCACATTTGTTTTAAAAACAAGATTGTCGTAACCTACCTTTTTGTGGTAAGGGCTAAGTATATTACTTGAACAAAATGAATAGTGCAAATTTAATAATAACAGCTGCAGCAGGGGTAAATATTGCAGGGATTTCATTACTAATAAGGAAAAAACTAAAAGCTAGATAAAGACAACGAAAAGTGTGGAGTAAAAAGTGGTTAGAACAAGGAAGAGGTAGAGGATTATTATATTTATTGAATAAAGAATTATCAATAGAGGATCCAGTGATGTACAGAAATTTTCTACGCCGTATACTCTCTCACTCGTAGACTCTCTGGCGGCTGCATCGTGCTAACAAACTGAAAATTCTCCAAAAATTTGGTATTGTACTTCAAGTACCATAGCACCCGTAGTACTGGCTTTAGTGAGCTGAATATCAATAGGGTTCATCTATGAGACTCTCTGCGTTTTTATACTCATATAGATTGCGGAAGTGTGAACCCATGTAACTGATGCAATTGTAGTTTTGTTGTTAGATTTTCAGTGCATTTGAAAAATTGTTCGTTTCCTGTAATTGGTCTATAATTTGAGACATCTCTATAGATTGGAGCCCTCAGCTCTTCTGCACCCTCAGTCCCTGGTCCAAAGAGATTATTAAACTTCAATCAAGAGATATTTGCTGACTTTTATTTTTAGTGATAACTTTCAGTTTAACCTTTCGGAGTTTGTAATTAGTGCTGTTAACGCACTGAGGAGTTATGGGCTAACTTAAGAAGTCTTGGGTACTTGCCAAAACTTCTCTGGCGCCCTTTTTAGTAAAATGTTGAAATTTGGAGAATCCTCCTCTTCTTCGGCTTGAAGCTAGTCGACTGGCGAGCACGGGTTGTACTACGGGATACAACCCGCACATCTATAAGGGGCACTGAAGGATTGCGTTTTCTCGTTATAAGCTCCGCAACATAACTTAAAGGGGATATAGGATAACATTGCTACACAATATGTTTTACGCCAACTATATCACAAAACATACCAGCATAATGCTAAGAAGCATTAAACCTTTAAATTTATCGGGAAACCCAAGGTAGTCCGGACGGCGTCTGACTGCTCTGTATCCAGTAGCCGTCTGGTTATAATTAATAAAAATTCAAAACACAAATTTTTAGTAGATACTGGTTCTGATTCATGTTGTTATTCTTGACGTATCCTTCGAGTCGTCGTTCTCCCGTCAACTACGATTTAGGTGCCACAAACGGAAGCAAAATAAAAACTGTGTTTTATCTTCTGTAAAACATATTAATTATGCCTTATCTCACGCTCATAGAGAGGTACAGCTACATCATGTTGCAGTCAAATATTGTCTTTTGCAGGATTGTCATCTGAAAGTTTCAAAGAATGCAATTTCTAAATTAAAAGGCAATTAAGCTACTTATATGGATTTGGAAATAACAGAACCAACTCAAGTATAACACCTTTTTCCAATAAATTTAATTATGCCAGACCGTTTAAGTTTCCTTCAATGAAAAAGGTTCCACTTATTTTGACGTTCATTATTCCAGCCCATGCATTAAGTTTCCTTGACACTATGTATGGTATTCATGAATCGAGAATTGTTACTTAACCAGTATCTACCATTATGCCGATTTACGATTCCATTAATAACAGAAGTGGCCTCATCACAAAACATAGCATTATTTAAAAAACTTTGATCGCAACATTTTCCCATAATTATGTTTGCAAACTCTTCACGTCAATAAAAATCGTCATATGACAACTCTCGAACCAACTTTGCTTTGTATGGATAAAATTTATTATCGTAAGTAATATCATAAGGGCATCTAATCGAAAAAACACGTTGCTAAGTAATATTTTAACAAGAAGCATGAGTGCTGGTGGTAACAAAAATTCGAGTCGAAGACGAGGATTTTTGCACCTGCACAAATTCTTTTTGTTAAGAAAAATATTATTTTGCATTGTGTTTCTTCGATTTTTCTCACAAGAAAAATTAGACGCCCGAATGGTATTTGACAAGACTATTTCACGAGTAACAGATTATTCTGCATACGCATAGCTTACAAAACTTACTACCTTACATGCATACATAACAAATATGTAGGTATTAATTTGAAAACTGAAAAACATCAGGTAATTTATTTAATCACAAAATACTACAAACTTAATAATATAACTAGAGGACCCGTGCTGCTCCGCAGCATTAGGATAGACTATGTATGTATGAGAGGGTGTAATTATTACGTAAAATAATTTTACAGGTACTTCCTTCTAGACAATATTAGCTGTGCGTCGGGCGCAGTATTTGGAAAAAATTGAAAGTAAAGTTGATTGTGCACACATAACTTTCCTCAAACTCAACGAATTTGAGCAGTTAATAGGTCAAAAGAAAGAGCTTGATTGTGGTGGAAGCTTATGGTGGTAGTAATAAAATATCTCCTTTAGAAAGAAAATGTTTACTTCGGTGAAATTACAATATAACATAAAATATTTTTTTCATTTACGACATTTACATTATTACGATTCACTCAAATACACACTAACTAGATATATGTCCCTCAGCATTACCAACCCATAATACCATTTTGAGTGTTAGCACTACACCCCCACTCAATCAAAATTTTAATATCAAAAAAAATATTAATATTACAAAATAAGGTTTCTAAGCTTTTCAAATGATACTTTATTCAAATGTTTAGTTAGTATGTCTGCAATTTGTTCCCCACTTGGAATATACATTAATTGTATAGTATTCTCCGCAATTTTTTCTTTAACAAAATGCTACTTAATATCTAAGTGTTTAATTCTTTTCAACTGTTCATTAGAACTACAGGAACGAATTGGAGACTGATTATCCTCATAGACTACAACTTTGAATTCTTCGACTAATGTTAACTCTAACAATAAGTTTCTTAGCCAACAAGCTTCACTAATACAAGAGCTTAGGGCAATAATTTCAGCTTCAGTGGTTGACATGGCGACAGTACTTTGCTTTTTAGAATTCCATGTCACAATATTGCCAAAACACAAACAGACAAAAACAACTAGTTGATTTGCGATCAGTGGTATCGCCACCCTAATCTGCATCTGCAATATCTGCATATCCTACAATAATATCATTACTTCTTTTTGTATACACTAGCTTAAGTTCGAGGATTCCTGTAATATATCTTAATACTCTTTTTAATGAGGTTAACAATTTTTCACTTGCATATTTTTGGTACCTTGATAACAGACTTATACTTGAACATAAGTCTGACCTTGTTCCTAGCATTGCATACATAATACAGTCAATAATTTGTCTGCATTTAGTTTCAATACCAATACTCTTAGATTCAACACTTTTTAAAATATCATAATCAAAGTTACTATCTATTGGTGTATTTATGTGTTTACAGTTCAGCATACCAAACCATGAAAGAACATTCTCCAAATATTGTTTTTGACTTAACAAAATAGTATTATTTATTATATCTTGTTCTACAGGGATGCCCAAAAAATAGCTTAATAAAACTAAATCCTTCATTTTAAAACACTTACTTAAATTTGATTCTAAGTTTCCCATTTTGTCATCACAAGAACCACTAATCAAGATATCGTCTACAAAAATAATTACAAATATAACTATTTCTTCAGTCATTTTCATATATAAACAATTATCACACTTATTCTTAATAAAGCCCTCATTTGCCATGAAGTTGTCAAATTTTTGATACCAATACAGTGGCGCCTTTTTAAGTCCATAGATCGCCTTATTTGATTTATATACTCTACCATTTGTTTCACAAACTTTTGGCAGATACATATACACATTTTCTTTGATTTCTCCATGCAAGAAGGCATTACAGACGTCCATTTTATATATAGGCCAGCCCTTGAACACAAGTTTCACAAACTTTTGGCAGATACATATACACATTTTCTTTGATTTCTCCATGCAAGAAGGCATTACAGACGTCCATTTGATATATAGTCCAGCCCTTGAACACACACAGCCAGAACTGCCCTTATTGTAGTTAATCTCACTACAGGGCTATACACGTTCTCAAAAACAGTTTGTTTGAATCCCCTTGCTTGTCTACATTTAAACTCATTTATCTCTCCCTCCTTACCTCTTTTTATTTTAATAACCCATTTGCTGTCTATTATTTCACCTTTAACTGGCCTTTTTATTAGGCTCCAAGTTTCATTCTCTAATAGGGCCTCCATTTCTTCATCAATTGCTTCCTTCCAACTACTTGAGTATTCGCTTTCCATTGTCTCGTCATGGGTCTTGGGTCGTAATGACTGTACATATGTGGCATTTTTAATCATTCAGACGGCCTTAATCTTTCATTTATTTTTCTTGTAGGTACTTGATCTGGTACAGTTTCCGAAATCTCTTCAGTTTCTGAATTTTTTCCTCAAAATATTATTCATGAGGTAGTCCCTTCGTTGCGTTCATTACATCATTTTCTTCATCCTTTTCTGAGCTGACTTCTATCATATCCGGGTCCAAGCAGATAAACTTATCTTCTAGATTTTCATCCATGATAAAAATTATCTCTCTTTTATGGCTACTTTATTTTCTTTTTCATAGTACACTCTGTATCCTTTTACATTTTCAGAATATCCAATGAAAATACCCTTTTTACTTTTCATATCTAGCTTCTTTCTTTTTTCTTTGGGTATATATGCCCAAACTTGGCTTCCAAATATTCCTTTTACCATCTTTATATCAAATGTTTGATTGAATAACTGCTCGTAAGGAGTTCTACCTTCAGCAATATTTGTACCAGTCCTGTTTAATAAAAACACAGCAGTATTTGCTGCTTCTGTCCAAACACGTTTTGATAGTTTATTTTCTTCAATCATAGCTCTTACTGCTTCTACTAGTGTGCGGAATTCCCTTTCATGTCTCCCTTTTTGTTGCGGAGTGTACGGCACTGTCCACTCATGCTTTATACCATTGTTTCTTAATAGTTTTTTTACAGAAAAATTCTCAAATTATGTACCATTATCTCTCCTTATGACCTTAACCCTTTTTCCTGTTTGATTTTCAAAATAAGTTAAAAACTCCTTTAGTTTTTTATACACATCAAATTTATTTTTAATGAAATAAACAAACTTATAATTGCTAAAGTCATCTTTTAACATAAAAATTTACAGGGAGTTGTTTAAAGAAGGTTTCCTCCATAGCATCACATAAATCTACATGTATTATTCCCCCAGGTTCATTCGCTCTACTTTCATTTACTTTAAATGGTTCTCTGCATTAATTTGCTTGTACGTAAGAATTACACATTTGATTTGTTTTATTTCAATGTTGTTACGTTTCAAAATATTACTTACATATCTGAAGTTCTGATGACATAAAGTTTTATGCCACCATTTAATATCCTGATCACCTGTTACGAAATAACAATTTTCTTTATCAGAATTATTACTTTTAAAGCGTTGACATGTGTGTTCAGAGGATCTGGCCCCCTTAAATATCATTTTAAAAAATTTGTGCGGATTGCCACTGCTACAGTGATGTTCTCTTTATTTACGAACTGTGCATTTGTGGCATCTGAAATCAATGATAGGCCCTTGTCTAAAGCCTTCCCTTGTGAAAATAAATTAACTTTAAGTTGTGGTACAAAGAGAACATCGTGTAATGTGACACAATGGAAGGTTTTACCATTATAAGCTAAAATACAAATATTACCTTGTCCTTTCGCTTGTAGTGCTGTACCATTACCGATTTTTACACATTTGGGTACTTCCAACTTCTAAAAACTGCAAAACATATCTTTTTCTTTACACATGTGCTGTGAAGCCCCACTGTCCATGAACCATTCCATATTTACTTGGAACTGGATATCACTTGAAACGACAAGTGCAAAGCCTTCACCTCTATTATCACTGTTACTGGCTCAATTTCTTTGGCTTTTGTCCCTTTCTTCTTTATTCTTCCTAACAAAACAATATTTAAGTAAATGTCCTATTCTTTTACAATAATTGCACTCGATATTTCGGCATTGATTTTTCAAATGGCCTTCTTTTCCGCAAACAAAACGTTTTTTTCTATTTCTATTTACATTTTGGTTTGACATTAACTTTGGTCTTGATACATGACTCGTATCAGCTGAACGAGATGCTATTAACGCAACAGATTCATCTTCTTCTTTTAGGCTTATTTCAGAATGAAATAGGACTATTGTAGAGAGTAGCATGACGCGACTTCGGAAAAATTTCATTGCAGTTTTTCGTTTTGGTGTATGTGTTATGACGGAATTTGTAAGCACGATAGAAGGCGCATTTTTTGACGGATTCAAACGAAACTCGCTACAAAAGTTGGTTGGGCCAAAATCTTGGACGAGTTCGTTAATGAGCCAAATCGGCCCAGTCGAAACAAAATGGCGGCCTGTCAAAGTTGAAAAAAAATCGTATTTCCTTTGTTTTTCATTTGACGCAAAAAAGTTGCTGAAACTTTTCATAGACCTTGATACGCTCTACAACTTTTGTATTCAACATTTTTCTCTTAAACGTACATTGAAACATTTATTTAAGAAAATTCACAATTTACCAGAATTTTTTTTATTTTTTTTTGTTTTTGATTTGACGCCAAAATGTTACTTTGGTTTTTTGTACAACTCAAAACATTCTATAACTTTTGTATCTATTTTTTTATTTGATGTAAAAATACTACTTGAAATATTTTCTTTTTAATTTAACCCAAAACTGTTTCTTATGTTGTATGTAGAGTAGAGCTCAAAACTTTAAAATTATACTACCACTTTTTAAATTTTTTGTGATGAGGAATTTTCTTACACTTACATAAAAAATACCAATAACCTTAAGGAAACAGAATAATAAATTAATTTACGGGTTATAATCAAAATTTGAATTTTTATTTATTTTGGATTTGATGCAGAAATGTTACTGAAATAAGCCTGTCCAATTGGTCCTGTGCCATTGGGATTTTTTAAATTTTTTTTCCTCAATTAAAAGTCGGGCTGTTAAGAGTTATTTAGGGTTTGATTATCTGAGCCAAAATTATCCCATGTTGAACGAAAATGTCTAATTTATCAGGAAATGCCATTATGATTTTAGTTAAAACCATTTTCTCTGAAATATCTTCTCCTAACTGCTTGAGTTTTGCTTGTAAATTGGTAACTTTTGATATTAAACTATCCACTGTCTCATTTTGATACTTCAGATTATAAAACTGTTCATTCAAAAGATGTGTACTAACCTCAGATTATCGCTCAAAAATGCTTTCTAATGTTTCCCACATTTGTTTTGCGGTTTCACACTGCATTACATATGAAATAATGCCATCTTCCATTCTCAAAACTAATACTTCTTGTGCACGAGCATCTTTTATTTTCCACTTGGTAATTTTGTCTTCATCGTCAACAGGTATAGATTCATTCCCACAGGTAATTTCAAATAGTCCCTTCGCTAACAACACAACTTTGACTTGGAATCTCCAAATATTCCAATTTGAATTATTTAGTTTGTTAGCGATCGTCTCCATTTTCTTTTTACTATGGCGCGCAAGCTGAGATTGTTAAAAAAACTTTTTTTTATTGATGCCTCATATTACCTATTTAAAACACGCCTCAGCGTGTTTAAATCGAACTTTCAAACCCGCGCGTTTTTTAAAGTCCCTATGGTAACAACAACAACTCGAGAAACGTAAGTATCAATGACAACTTTTTTTATTAGTTTTTAAATTGTATATTTTCATTGTGAACCGATGTCTTATTTGGTTTTTTCTGCAAAATTTATTTATATATTCATATATCCATTGTATCCTTTAAAATATAAATAAAGAAACTTTTTGATTATTGATCTGACAGCAGTACCTCGTAACGTGAAATAAAAATAAATACTATTTGACTTTCACGAAACTTGGCTGGGCATCGAGGACGGACTTCCATTTTTGGTAGTAATAATATAATAACAATATTTTATGATTTCAAAGTACACCAATAAAAAAAAATAGCGTAAAGTATTCGTGGATAACTGGTCTGCGCCGTCGTGCTCGAAAAATCGCGCGTGTTTGGCAGACATCTTTATCCATTCATACTGTAATATACTATGTTTCATTTACGACATTTACATTATTACGATATGACAATGATTCACTGAAATACCATAGATAAATACTTTGTGAAATACACACTAAATAGATATATGTCATTGAATAAAAAGTAAAGGAAGGAGCAATAAACACAAGTTTGGTTGATCAGGATGGTTGTTGCATATGGCGGACGGCAATATCCGTTTTACCATAGGCGCGCTATATTTATTAACAAAATTCGTCCACAATTTGCTTTTCTGACAATCTTTAGGAAAACTAAAAACATATTTTTATGCATCAAACTTTTATAATCAATATTTACACATTATAAATAAATCCAATTTGAAAAAATGCAAATAAATATTTCTTAAATGTATAGTGTTACAACAGTTAACTTACTATTTTTATTTTTATGTTACGCCTATGTCTTAACCTTGTCATTCATCAAAATATGAAATGTTTATTTTGCATCTTTTATATTATTTAAAATTAATATAAATTAAAGTATAAAAGAAAACAACTTACCTATGAAAAGTGATGCCTAAAGATTTATTTTTAGGGGTATTGGAGCAACCGCAGGCTGCACAACTAACCATTTTGTTTGTAGTCTAATTACTAATGTTTCAACACTTAAAACACTATTCTAATTAATCCTAATAAACACTTATTTAAATACAAAACAAAAATACAAGAAAAACTAATGAAAAACACTATAAAATTATTATAAAACTTCCAAAAGCAAAAACGTAGTCTCCAACCAATGCAACAACAAAATAAAATGAGTCATACTTGGTTGTTCAAGATGGCTACTTCCGTCTTGCTTTCTCTCTATGAGTGTAGATAGTAGCTATCCTTCCTTTACTTTTTATTCAATGATATATGTCCCTCAGCATTGCCAACCCATAATACAATTTTGAGTGTTACCACTACATTGATCCTGAGAGTGATACGATCAAGATCCATCCATTAGAAGAGGAGTAAATTTCAATGATTGATGACATATCCGTGTCTGAATAACTTTCATTTAAAAGAAATGAAGGAAATCGGCCGGACATAACGGACTGACTTCAGTTTTCATAATTTTTTTTAATATATAAGATAATAATTACTTGTTATCAAAAGTATTGTAATTTTTGATGACAACAGCTGTCAAGTTTTGCCGCGGGTAAACTCGAAAAAACTGCTGACAGGTGCTGTCATACAGTTTTTCCGTCGAGAAACCATTTGTAATTCAAAATTGCGCGTTTGTGATTGGTGGAAGTTTAGACGAGGCAAATAGTTACGTAAAATTCACATTACGAATATTTGTGAAATATCAAGTTCTCTGAATATTTGTCTGGTACTCTGTGGATCGTATTCTAACATGACACAAATATCCGAAAACTTGTCTATACTTATGCGGATATTGTGAACCATCTGTCTTTAGTCCATAAAATAGTTTCCGCAAACCGTACAGTGAAGTTTCAGGACAGCCGATATTTCAAATATATAGGAACATATAGGATTCATATCGCTTGAACGTTAATTTATAAACAAACTGTTTTTTCGAAGTGAGTGCCGCTTGTACTAACAGTAGGCTTTTGGCTTTTTGAGTCAATCGCAAAGATGGATGAAACTTGTTAAATCGGCAGTCTGTTGAATGGACAGTAGCCTGCTAACCTCTCTAAAGCGAGCTAAAGTGCAACAGAGTGCTGGCAAGTTAATTTATAGAAAGACAGTTGCTAGATGGCCTAACTGGTTTATTTCCTATATGCAATGGAAGTAAGTGATCTTTTGCCAAGACAATACACAAATTACTTTTCGAATAATTGCTCTTTCATCCATTCTATTTTCCAGATTTGGCTCTTGATCTTAAAGACACTCCTAGTTAACACATATTTAACCACATTATATGCTTTTCTAAGTTCATTCGATGGAGAACTTTTTTTATTTCAAATAAAGCTCTATGAAGATTAATAATTTTTGAAAATCCAATTGAGAGCATTTTTTTCCAACATCCTGTAATATTTTATAGACTGGCTACCAACACGGACATGTACGTTATCTAAACATTAATATTATCAGTGTATAATATGAACTCATAGCTGACTATAGAATGACCACCCACCGAAGACATGGTATTTTTTACTTTAAATAAACTAAAATCAGCCATTTTAAAAATGCAGAATGTGTATGCGTTTGCACAATGCAACCGGGCTTTGTTTTAGCAACACACTATGAAATATGATGATAATCATTGTTTTTAATTTTATACAAGGTGGTAAGTAAAATGTGTAGCGCGAATAAATTAGCTCATTGTAGTACGTATTACTTAAACATTAAATAGCAGAAATCTAACTTCGAAATTGGAAAAATAGAATACGAGAATAATTATGAGAATAATTCGAGTGACTGAAAAGCAGAGTTAAGGCTAGTACGCATGGGGATTCTTTGTTCGCACTCTTTGTCGGGACACTCCGTAACAAAGAATCTTCCATCACGTGTGTTGCGTTTTAGTATTATTTTTAATCCCATCCCATGATACAATAAAATAGAAGATATGATTTCGCGCATGCTGGCTCTGACCTCACGCCGAGAGTGAACGCCTTGAATTAGTTTGTAGTTACATTATTGGATATGTTTATGTCGGTTAATTTTACATTTTTATTGTTGAAAATTAGCAAAAATTAGTCAAAATGAGATGTGTAGTGTATGGTTCTGATTCAGACAATCACGTGAAAGGCTTTGCACACGATGTCAGCTTTTTTACCTTTCCAAAAGACAAAAAAATGATACGGGAGTGGATCCGTTTGTCTAAACGCGAAGATAAATTTAATTCCATAGAATATTAGACCATATAATTATGCTGAAATTGAAAAAAAAGTCACTAGCTCCTCTTGGTAATCGTAGAGATATGTTGGGGGCTATATTTATATTTAAACTACTAAATGGGCAGGTTGATTGTGCGGATCTTTTGAGTCATATGGGGATTAGCATTCCTTGTCAGGGTCTTCGCCATCAAGTTACCTTTCATGTGCCCTTTCATAGAACAACATATGGTGCTATGAGTCCTATAAATAGATATCTGTGCTTTTTGAATAGCTTTAATTTTGATGATAATTTCAATACGTCTTTGGGCCAGCTCAAATATTGCTTAGGGCTGTGATTTGTTGAGTTATGTTGTGTTATAATTTTTTTTATTTATATAATTATTGTTTATTACCTGTAGCTACATGGAAAGTGTTATGTATTTAAAATTAATTGGTTATACTGTATCATTCTTTATACTTGTCCTTATTGTATTATTTATTGTTGTATTGTAACAGTTAGAGGGGTTTTCCCGTAATAAATAAATAAATAAATCTTTTCTTAAATCTAAGTTGACAAATAATGTTTTTATATCTTAATTTGATATTTTGTTATTACCAATAACAATTTCCTTATTATTATTATTTTGAAGAATGCTCCACAGTACCTGAGTTGTACTTTATTGTTGTTCTGTAGTATACTTATTTTGGAATAAATAACCGATTAAGTATTAAAATTTGCTAATTGTTTTATTCCTTATATTTGTTTACAAATTTAAATGTTTATAAAATCATGTCAAAAAATCCAAAAAGTATACTATTATGTTTTTTTTTGTATCAGCACAGTAATTATCTACTTTACGAAGTGAGCAAACAGATTTCAATCAGATCTTAGAATTATTGTTTTGCTCTGGTAGGCTCTCCGATTCCATATAACACTTTTACATGAATTCTCTTTGCCTTTATAATACTAATAATATCTCATTCAACCTGAACCATTCTCATTTTTCTTCAAAATGCATTAGCAACGCATCATACGCAAGTTCTATTACATCAAATGCATTAGCCCGCGCTCACGGTTTTAAATTGCACTCTCTGCGTGACGTCATGCGCGCGGTGAACAATATTTCGAACGGCTAGAGATCATATCTTCTATTTTGTTGTATCATGATCCCATCCTGAGTGGGATTCTTCAGATAATGTCGCGCAACATTGTGTCAGTGCGCATGAGAATCTCAAACGGAGTGAATATTCACGAACAAACTCGAATATTATCTATTTAGAAATTTTTAAAGTATACATGAGGCTTGTATATGAGTCTCCACTTGCGAAAAAACGGAGAGTGACCGCAAGTCTGTTGGTAGCAGAAACTGTAAAATCCGTCTCCTTTTTCGAAAAACGTGGTCCGTTTCCAGAGGACATTAAAAATCGATTGGACTCATACGAACAAAATTTCTGATTCCCATTTCATCCTCATTGTACTCATGCTTATTCCAATCCTTGAAAAAACCACGCATCCACCAACGCAGTGGCTTTTTGTTAGCCTTTTTTTACTCCGTAGATGATGTACAGTGCTATTGCAATCCATGAAAGCGCGATCTCGTTCGACATACCTCAAATTCAAACTAAAAAGATACGTATACGGTTTCCTGAGCGACAATATTTCGGGGCAAAAGTCTGTGACATGAATCCGAGCGTCTACGACAATGAGTCCGAACAAAGAATCCCAATGCGTACTAGCCTTTAGTTTAATGAAAACAATAAATATATCCTAGTAGTATTTAAGCATAAAATTATGAACAATCGGTTGAGCTAACCTCTTTTACTTTTCTGCCCAACCTATCTAATATGCGAGAAAAGTATTGGTTTACCCCAAAAAAAGTTGAAATTGTGGATTTTTTTAAAATTATTTTTACGTTTTCCATTAAGAACAACACGAAAAAACAGTTTTTAGAAAAAATCCTGTTTGTATGTCGTCGGCCACTTTTCGTAACATGGTCTTGTTAGCCTCCGGAGTGCAACAAGTCGCCAATTTTATGATTGAATATTATTCAGAACATCTCACAGGTGAACCCTATTGATTTTTAGCATTTTTAGCTCACCAGATCTAGTACAACGGGTGATATGGTACTGGAAGAACGACATTTTTGTCATTTTAGGAGAAATTTAAGTTTGTTAGCACGATACAGCCTCCGGAGTTCAAAGAGTCACCCATTTTATGATTGAATATTATTTAGGGCGTCCTATAGATGAACGTTATTGATTTTTAACTCACCAGCGCTAGTACTACGGGTGCTATGGTTTTGGTTCTTTTTGGAGAAATTTCGGGTGCAATGCTGCTTGAAGTACATTTTGGGAGAAATTTCAGTTTGTTAGCACGATAAAGCCTCCGGAGTGTATACAAGTGACCAATTTTATGATTAGATATTTTTCTGGGCATCTCACAGATGAACCCTATTGATTTTCATCTCATCAAAGCTAGTACAACGGGTGATGTGGTACTTGAAGTATGACATTTTTTTTTAGAATTTTCAATTTGTGAACACGATACAGCCTCTGGAGAGTCTACAAGTGACCAATTTTAATATGATTGAATATTGTTCAGGGCGTCATATAGATGAACGTTATTGATTTTCATCTCACTGGAGCTAGTACAACGGGTGCTATGGCACTGGAAGTGCAACATTTGTAGAGAAATTTCTGGTTGTTAGCACGATACAGCCTCCGGGGTGTATACAAGTGACTAATATTATAATTGGATATTTTTCAGTGTGTGTGCCACATATGAACCGTATTAATTTTCAGTTCACTAGGAGTACAATGGGTTCTAAAAATCCAGATATACTACATTTTTGGATATTTTTGGAAAAATTTCGGTTTGTTAGCACGATACAGCCTCCGAAGTGTGTACAAGTGACAATTTTATGATAGGGCGTCTCACAGATGCGGAAAAGTTAGTTTTGATCTTTAAAACCGTTTATTTTATATATTTTAGTTAGATCAGAATCAATTAGAATATTATAGAATTCTATGAGATAGAATGCTAACTATTACCAGTTAAACTGGTTTGTTAAAATACGTTATTAGGTTGATATTCATTGATGTAACCTTAGACAAATTATTAGATTATCAATAACATTGGACTAATTCAAATCTCTTGTCGTTTAGGTGCTGGAGCAGCTGTTCTATTAGAGGATTTGCGTGATTTTATACAGTGTCGTGATGTCTGACTGCATGATTTCCTATATTTCGGAATGACTGTATCTCTGTGAAAATTCCTGTAGTCGTAATCTGCGTCACTTATATGTCCAGTGTGTATCAGACATAAACATTACGCCTAGCAAACTTCCTTGTGAGACTCTTGAAGTGATCGAAATATAGTCCGCTTTTCCTTAATTAATTTTTGTTTGGAATTATTTTTCTTTGTATGATTTTGGAAGTAAGCCGGGGTAGAGAGGATTTTATCTCATAGATCAGTCCAGGATGCTTAAGTTTGCCGAAGGCCTGGTTTATTGAAAAAAAAATTACTACACTCTACAGTGTTTATTATCTACGGTTTTATACATAATTTAAGTGATTCTATGTAGATAACTAAAAAAGTAACCTAACCTAATGTAAGTGTTCATTTTGCAAAGAGATAATAATCCTCCGAACACCATTCAAGGAACAATTCATTTTCTTGATTAAACCATATACGTGTGAACAGAAAGCAGTTTTTTCTACGACCATGCGTTTTCACCCACTTTCCCGCACGCATTTTAGTGTTGAAAGTGTCAATTTAATGTTATTATATGTACATTAATTGATTTTATCTACCTGTATATTACTATTCAAACTATTGTAGATTTTAGTATTTAATCTTACCCACACCATATTTCTTGCTTTTGCAATTTTTTATTCATTGGAATGAAATGAAAATTGGGATACTTTTATATGTCTAGTCTATACATTCCTCAAAATCAAATCACATACCAATCAAACTAAGCTGAGTCAACTGATTTGGTGTGGTAACCAAAGATTTGCTATGACAACCAAGTTGTCTTCAAGACGTCAAAGTTTCAAGTCGGAGCATTTTCAAAGTGACAGATTCTGCATTTTTCAAATTATTTTCAATAAAACAATATTTTAATAGATTCGTCAGGCGAGGAGCTCCCAGGAGCAATTTTAAAGGCCGCAGATGAGGTAAACTCAGACTTGTTACCTAGTAAATCACGAGAAAGATAAGAACAGCAATATAACCAATTTTTAAACTGGTGTACGGAAAAAGGATTGAATAGCTTCAGAGAAGATGTTATTTTGGCGTATTTTTGCGAGCTTAGTAAATTACTGAAATCTAATACCCTATCGTCGGTCCTCCCACTTCCACGCACTTTCTAAGTCTACGTCTACGCATATTATGTCTAACACAATTACTGTGTAACACAATTATGTCCATTAAAGCTTGCATTGTATGCGTAGGTGTTGCGTACACTTTATTTTTGAGATGCCCCCAGAAAAGTCGACCTCGAACAATCCATATTTTAGGAAACCTGTCATAAATTCCTACGAGTTTAACGTGTGTTTTTTGTTGGTTAGGGAATCGTTCAAGTCTAATGTTCAAAACTTGTAGGTATTTTGACGTTTTCTTAATGGTTCAACAACTTTGAGTTTGTAATTTTGATTCAAAACTAATTACGTTCTTTGCATACCTATTTAATTTCCTTGGAATGGCTTGTCAATATTTTTATTATCAACTATTTATAGTTATTCATTGCTACTACAGTAGGTGAATTTTGGACATGGTATCAATATACTTTTAACTCGTCACGAAGGATATCTTCGTAAAATGGTGAATGCGCGAATCGGTACGAAGAGCATTAATAAAATGGTAAATAGCAGCCAAACGGCTTATTCTATCACATTCCAACAGGTGTACCTTTTCGTTAGCAGAAGGCGTGGGGAACGGATTTTCTAAGTAAAGTAAAAAACGAATTTAAAATTCAAACTTTGGAGGCCTATAATTTGAAAACGAGGGCGTGTAGGTACTGTAAAAGTTTATATGAAGTACTTACATTATTTTGACTAATACTATACGCTCACGACTTTTTCCCATTATTATTGTGAAAATTTTCGATTCGAAAAAACATACTTCAAGATACTTTGTTATATCTGAAGACATAAATAATAAATTGAACCGTTTTGAAGCTCCATCGAAAGTTTGCAAATTTACGGCCTCATACCACCAAACCCGTCGTTTTTTATCAATTATAAAAAAGGCATATGCTCCGTTTAGTGCGTAGACGTGAACACATCTGGTAAAATTCCGGCAGAGATCGCTACCTACTTAGGCCTACCTAACCCAGAACGTTACACAGGTCGCAGTTTTTACCCTCTTCATTGGATACTCCAAGTTTGACGCACTCTACTTCTGAATCGCATCATTGTAGTGCACTCCTGATTTTTTCTATCATAGATTGGACCTTTGACGATACTTTCTCAGACAATTGAATGAATACTTCCATTATTTTGGTCTGTACGATTTTTTATGTGAAGGCATGTTTTCTTTTAATTTAAATGTTCTCGTAATATATGAAACATTTATCTCATCTCATCAAACGTTTTTAGCAAATTTAGGCGAAGGGATAACCGACATAAAACGTCTTGGAGGCTGGAAGTCAACTGCTGTTGCTGAAGGTTATTTGGAGGACACCGTGAAACAGAAAATTCAGGAAATTGGTATAGAAAATTCAAAATCTTGGAATTCAAGAGTACAAAGATAAAGATTCCAATGTTGGAAAATGGCTTAAATATACAATTGGATTAACCTACTTGAGACCAGATGTTAAATATTCCTTTGCTTTCGATTTAACGTCTTATAAACCAGAAAGCCAACTTTTAGATAATTACGCGGATTATTTATTGGAGACATATATAGAAGAAAGTGCTAAATTTTCTGCGACTGTATAGGCAGAACAAACGGCTTCTATAACTCGAACTACTAATTCATTCCAAATTGATCTTCTTCTTCTTCTAGTGCCTATCCGTTACGGAATATTGGCAATCATTCCAGCAATGATAATTTTATTTGCTGCTGCTCTGAATAGTCCTGTGGCGGATGTTTCAAACCAGGTTCTTAAGTTTTTTAGCCAGGATATTCGTCTTCTTCCAATGCTTCTCCTGTCCTGTACTTTTACCTGTAAGATGCGTTTTAGTGATTTGTATTTGGTTTCGTTTCTCATGATGTGCCCCAGATATTCCAATTTTCTACGTTTTACTGTGTTTATTATTCCTTTTTCTTTATTTAGTTTTTGGAGCATTCGGGTGTTTGATATTTTGCCCACCTATGATATTTTGAAGATTCTTCTATATGTCCACAACTCCTCCAGTTTCTTTGTTGTTGCATCCGTTAAGGTCCAAGACTCTACTCCGTATAACAAGATGGATAACACGTAGCGTAGGAGCAGTCTGAGTTTTAGTTTTTAATTCAAATTATGTGTCTTGAATAATTTGGATTTGATTGAAAGCTGTTCTTACTTTTTCAATTCTTGTTTTTATTTCTTGGGAATGGTTCCATTCTCAAATTAACAAATAAAATAGATATGTTTGTTTTGATTTTTTGCCCCAAACATCGAATCACATTCTAAGCTCACTCTCGGACACTGCTTTGCCATATTTACAAAGTCTCTTTAATTGCAGGAAAAATGAAATTAGGAGTTCAATTGAAAATTTGTTAAAAAGTTATGCAAATAAAAAAAGTCATACTAATTTATGCATTTGAGTCACTGCTTTTAAAATTAATTCATAATACTTGTATTTTATTTAATGAAGGTATTCTTATATAAATGTTATACAAGTATTTGTTATAACCTTAGATATCTTTATGGTTATAACTAAAATGGCAACATTGCTAAAAATTTCAGTACTTGTTTTATGTGTCAAGGGTAACCCGTTTAGTAGTATTCTCCTTGTTTAATTACCATATAAAGTGAGATGCAAATATCGTCAGAGTGTGCTAGACGATAATTTCGAACAGGCTGTAGTATTATAGTAAATAAAGTCAAGTATAGTTTGTTTATACGAGCGCCATTACTACTAGACAGTAAACATTTAGTTCTTTCGTTTTGATGTGTTTTTCAAGACTTTTAGTGACAACATAAACTTTTAAGTAAATAATTTAATGTTTTTGGATTATCATGGTTCGTTGGTGCCAAGTTTGTAAGAAAAACAGCCGAAATTACCAAGGCCATGTATCTACAGTACCATCCCCACTTTTTGTAATTCATTCATTATTTCACTACCAAAATGTTCGATAGCTCATTTAAATAAAATGGACTGTAGAAATGTAAATGATTGGTTTTAAAAACTTCACTTACCAATAAAATGTTCCGCTAAGATTCCGTTACTTGCTCTTTGGGAAATGGGATAAAGGGGAAAAAGAAAAATCGAGCATTTTAAGTCATTTGTCATACGTGAGAAATCACTAATGTATCGGTTGATCGGTTTCGTGCCACAACTGTATAAAATTCGCCCCGCTGGCTACAGAAAATTCTCATCTAACCGTTCGTACCACGATTGTGCTAATTACTTTAGATATACAAATTCGGTCATTATAAATCTCTAAAATATGTTTGACTAAATTGGACAATAAAAAAGATGCAAGCAGTTCCAACCGGGGAACAGTAAGGCTTGTTGCAGGAGAAACTTTTGACTTTGCACAGACAAGATAAATAAACTAACATAAGCTTTGTGGATGGTGCATTTCTTTCCCGTCCCATTGTAATATTAAGTGGTCCAAAATAATCTACGCCTGTACGCGAAAAAACGCCTGCCTCCTGCAATCTCGTCGCGGGTAAATCGGCCATGAGCGGATTTAAGTTAATAGGTTTTAAACGGAAACAACGATTACATTTATGTATTCGATTTCGAATTATATTTCTTGCGTCTATAATCCAATATTTTGCCGTAACAAAGCTTCAAGCAAATAAGCACCCGTGTGCAAGTGAATGCGTTGATAATAATCGACCAGTTTTTCCGTAAACTGACTTTTGGCGGGTAAAATTATAGGATGTTTTCTTGTTACACTTAAATTGGCCTTTTCGATTCGGCCCCCGACCCTAAGCAATCCATCTTGCAAAAGCGGGCAAAATTTTTGAAAGTTTCGTGAATCATCTTTATTTAAATTTAAATTTTGAATTTCCGAACAAAAATTCTTAAGTTGGACTACTTTAGTTATTACTAATTCCGCCTTTTGAAGGTCGTCCGCCGTCACAACCTTTTTCCACGGAATAATTTTTGAAAAGTTCAAAACCCAAACTGTAATACGCAAAAATTTTTGGCCAAGAAAAAATCCGTTCTAACAATTCTAAAAGTGGGTGGTTCTCGACCGGGTTTTCCTTTGCTATGGAAACTTTCGAGGTTTCAATGACTTCTGAAACATTAAAGTTAGATAATGATAACGGCAACTCATTTTCCGGTAACGTAATCCACGTAAGCCCCGATAAACAAAAAGAATGATTAACTAACTGTGACGGAGTAAGACCACGTGATAAACAATCCGCTGGATTTTGTATACTTTCAATGTGATACCAAAAAGCGTTGGGAATATTTTCTTTAATTTGTATATCACGATTGGAAACAAATATATCCTTTATATAAGGCGTTTTTAACCAACTTAAAACTACAGACGAATCGGACGAGGCTAATACTTGTTTTATGTGTCAAGGGTGACTCATGTAGTAGTTTCTTCCTTAATTCTTGTTTAATTACTATATAAAATGAGATGCAAATATCGTCAGAGTGTGCTAGACGATAATTTCAAATAGGCTGTAGTATTGTAGTAAATAAAGTCAAATGTAGTTTGTTTATACGAGCGCCATTACTACTAGACAGTAAACATTTAGTTCCTTCGTTTCAATGTGTTTTTCAAGACTTTTAGTGACAAAATAAACTTTTAAGTAAATAATTTAATGTTTTTGGATTATCACGGTTGGTTAGTGCCAAGTTTGTAAGAAAAACAGCCGAAATTACCAAGGCCATGTATCTACAATACCATCCCCACTTTTTGTAATTCATTAGTTATTTCACTACTGGCGTTTAGAATTGTTGACCGCAAAAATAAACGTGTTTATGAATGCATAGCCCTCTCTATTGTATATTATTACTCTAAGGTCCCATTGTTCGTTACTGTGCCAAGATATGTGTATGTTGACACTCGTTCTACCGCTTTCTCATTTATAGTAAACTGTATTTCTCCAATTCTTTCTTTACTAATTACAATTCCTTTTGTTTTACTGGTGTTGACTTCTAGACCATATTTCTTACTTATTTCAACTACCCTGTCCAATAGAAGCTGCAGTCCCTGGGCAGTGTCTGCAAATATGACGGTGTCATCGGCGTATCTAAAATTGTTTATTCGTTCGCCATTTAATAGTACTCCTGCTTCCGTGTATTCTAGGGCTTCTTGAAAAATTGCCTCTGAGTACATGTTGAATATGAGAGGTGACAATATACATCTCTGGCGTACTCCTCTTAAGATTTGCACTTCCTCTGTTTTGGCATGGTTAATTCTAACGGAAGCTGATTGATTCCAGTATAAGTTCTTAATTATGCGTAGGTCTTTGACGTCAAGTCCACTATCTTCAGAACTTCCATCATTTTGTTGTGTTGAACTTTATCAAACGCCTATTGATAATCAATGAAGCAAGCATACACTGAAAAGGGCCTCTCTTGTTCCAAGTCCCTTCATAAAACCAAACTGTGTTGGCGATATCTGTTCTTCACAGAGTTTGTACAGTCTCCGATATATGATTTTTAAAAATAATTTTACTAAGTGACTCGTAAGGCTTATTATTCTGTAGTCACTAAATTTTTTGGCCCTCCGCTTCTTTGGGAGAACCATAAACTCCGATCTCAACCATTCTTTGGGTATTTTCCCACTTTTGTACAAACATAAAAATACAAAGTTGACATATCCCACTAAAAATAAAAGATAAGGAAGTACAAATTAAATTAAAGCCAGTAGGACATTTTATTCAAAAGTTTCAGTCAGCTCAAATAACTAGATTAGATTTTATAAAATATGTATCCTATTATTCTTAATAAACAAAGACAATCAGATGTAAACGCGGATGTAAATAATAATTTGTGAAATAGTTTTTTGACCAAGGCAATGTGTGTGAGTACAGTTTATGGGGTTATGGTCAATAGAACAACAAAAATCTATTATTTTTTCAGCCAACGTTTCGACCTTTATTGGGTCATGTTCAGGGCGTCTACAAGAAACATACAAAGAATGTATTTTTTTTTGTGTGATACAGTAAACACCAAAGTCATAAAATTTGTTAAAATCAAATAAAAATTAGTACAATAGTATATGTAAGAAACGATAAAAATTATAGTTATAATATATTAAAAGTTATTTTTTTAAATAACAGTTATGAAAACCACAGGAAAACAGGTGAGATCCTTTTATGTCATTAATTGCGACATGTAGTTACAGTTTATTTATGAATTACATAATGTTTATTATCTTTCAATGACCAAAAGCCGCTAGTTAAAGGCTATATATTGTTGTAATTATTTGTGTAGGTGCAATTCCCAGTATAGTTCTACAGGAAGATAGATCAGAGAAAAATCAAATGATGAAAAAAAATTTCCTCCTCCCCCACCTCTCAATTACTTACAGGAAAATTGATATTAAGGTACAAATTTATGTACATCAAGATGTTAAAAAATATTCATTGATTAAATGTGAATCTATTGTTGCTAATATTAAGGAACAATTTTTTTTGTGATACTTGAAATAACTCACAAAATAATGAAAACCAGATGAACAAACCTAATTAAAACTATGTTAAACAATCAAGACTTACCAAAATTGATTTTCTTCTTGAAAAAATTCCCTATCATATCAGGCCCTCCAAAAACAATTTCCATCAAAAAAGGAAATAACATTTCAACTTGTTGTTAGTGTTCATGTTTGGGTACGGTAGGAACTGAATATAAAATTAATTTTATATATATCAGGTCAGAAACAAGTTCTAAAAATTGTTTTATTTGTTTTTCAATAACAACTCTTTGGTTCTATTTATTAATGAAATATAGGATGTGTTTAAATTTTCGACATCTTTTTCGAAGTTCACTGAAGGGTTATTGACGATGTTAATCATTTCAGAAAACCTTCTTTTATAAAAGTTGGTTTGTTGGTCCAAAATTGTGACGTCATCAAAATTAAAACTGTGGTTTTCTGAGAAAGAATGTTGAGCCAAAGATGAAACTACTGATTTCTTCCTTTCATCCCTTCGGTGTTCATTTATACGTACAGACACATATCTTTTGGTTTCCCCTACGTAGCATTTGTCGCAGTTACTGTATGGTATATTATAAACAACATTTGATCGTGATTCAATTGGTGTTTTAGTTTTTACTTTAGAAAAAAATATTATTTTAACAGTATTTTTGCGTTTTAAAGCTATTTGCTGTTCCTCGTTGTTTAAAATTGGACACAATTTCTCTGAGAGGCCTTTTACGTATGTCATTTTATGGTAAATTACAGAGTGGTCTTTATTAGTACTAGAGGTATGGCTTGAACTTTTAATATATTTTTACTATAATTTTTGTCGTTTCCTACGTATACTATTGTACTAATTTTTATTTGATTTTAACAAATTTTATGACTTTTGTGTTCAGTGAATCACACAAAAAAAATACATTCTTTGTATATTTCTTGTAGACGCCCTGAAGATGACCCAATAAAGGTTGAAACGTTGGCTGAAAAAATTATAGATTTTCGTTGTTTTATTGACCATAATCCCATAAACTGTACTTACACGTAAATAATAATACCAAATAAAATGTAAATATATATTGTTTTATGATAAATTGTAGTATGATTATATTATTGTTTTATAAATTATATTTATATTGAAAATGCTACAATTTTTTTCTTTGCAACACCATTGCAGTCGTCGACACGTCACAGAATTTTTCTTTTTCTTGTACCTAGTAGATTTACACGAGTGTCGAAATACTCATAAGATTACCATAAACTTTAGTTATTAGTGTCGAAAGTACCTATAGGAATATATCGTACTGACCATTTCGTGTCGAAAATGCATCCGCCCGAAAATTCGGTTGTATAATTTCTAGAATTCGGACCCCTATAAAAAAACGACCCTCCTTCTCCCCGATAAAAACAATCACAAAAGCCGCCCTTCCGAGAAGTTAATCATATTATAATATATTATATTCCAGTTTTTATATAAATAATAATAAACCATAAAAAGAAACTAAAGAAACAAAGGTCGCTACGAAGAGAACTTAATACTTTATAGTTTGGTTTATTAAGCGAATGACATTTTGCAATTAGACGGATCTAACCCCTCGCCGAAGATTAACGGAACTCGTCTCCTAGTGGAAGAATAATACTAATATACTAACAATAGAAATATATTAATTCTATAACTAAAGTATACAGTCTCTCAGAAGCGGTTAACTTGGCAACATTGCAAATATTACCATTGATTCGGGCATCCCCCAAGACCCCGAAGTAGTGAATTTTGTAATTTTTAAAGCCAGTTCCGAGATTTGAGACCGTTTCCACACATAATGTTAACCCTGTAAAATTGCATATTTGAAGAGGTTAAATTATCTGTCAACTAACATAATAATATCCATTTGAAAAAAACGAGTAATATTTATTTAAAGACTGCTACATTTCTATCGATGTGAAAAATACCCTGTATACGATTTGTTTTGGTAGAATTATTTGGAAATACAGGATGGCGTCACCAATGACAAATTTTCAAAATTGCCCTGTAAGTCAGAAACTTAGAGGGCTATTGGAAATTTAGTTAGCGGTAATGTATCTTTCATAAAAAATAAAACAGTGAGCCGCAAACCCCATCTTTTTATGTTTTATAATAAGGAAACTGGTACATGAAAACACCCACAAACTGGACACCTTGTACAAATGAAATTATTGGTACTAAACATATTCGATCCTTGAAAATTCAGGGATTTACTAAGAAAACAAATATTTTTAAACGAACAAATAGTACTAAATTGCATTAAAGAAAGCATGACACTAATTTGGAATCAACCATAAACAATTTTAGAACCTGACATTAAAATAAATAATAGGCAAACCAAGAAAGCACTAACGAAACTTATGAAAGCACTAAGAGGCACTAAGAAGCACTAACTAGTAACACTGACTAACTGTAACTAAATCATGAACATTTTGAGGGCTAACTTCGCGGAAGTGCCAATAAATTAATATCAAATATATCGAAAATCAAGATAGTACTAACGAAAATTACTGAAGCACTAACGAATGACACTAAATTTAATCGAATCGTGAATACTTTGGCGGATGACCTCAAAAAAAGAACATGAAATATCTGGAAAGCCAATAAAGAACTAGAGAAAATTATTGAAGCACTAAAGTGCACTAACGAATAACACTAATTTGGAATTAATTGTAAACACTTTGGAAGCTGACCTTGAAAATATAAAGTAAAATATCTCGAATACCAATAAAGCACTAACGAAAATAATGAAGGCACTAGTGCACTAACGAAGCACTACCGAATGACACTAATTTGTAATTCATCCTAAACACTTTGGGGGTTGACCTTGAAGTAAATGAATATTCAATATCTACCAAACCATGGAAGCACTAACGAAATTTATAGAAGCACTAATAGGCACTAACCGATGACACTAAATTTAGTTATGTCGTGAATAGTTTGGGGGCTAACTTCACGGACCTCTTTATAACGGTTGTGGCGGAGCTTGTAACGTAGTATTTACAAACCTATGTAGACGTACATCGACTAAATAACAATACGATGACAGTCTGAGATGCTCGCGGCTGAACTCTAGTGGAGACGGTCGTGCGGTCCACAAATATAAAAGATCTCAAATGGGCGCCAGATAAATTGTCCCAAGCATCCCCAAGTTCTCCATATAAACCCCCAACTTACCAAAAGGTTTATTACGATATTATAGAAGTCTTATTGTACATACAAAAGTAAACTACTCATAGGTCGAATTCAACTATTTAATAATGACAGTATTATCAATATAATATGGCAAACGAGAATAATATTCTAGACTGAAATTTAATTATTATATGTTCCTACCGTGGCACTTGCCAATATGTAGATAAATACACCTACAGTTCTGTGGATGGTAGACACTACCTAGATTCAATTAATTTACTGACCGCTAAGGTGAGGAAAGCGTAGTTTAGTCGCTGTAGGTAGAATAATCCAATAAAAAAAAGACACACCGCTTGAGCTCAGCCGCATGCGCGAACAATCCAATTATCTATTGATCTCAACCCAAACCTTAGACGCAGTTTACAAATAATACATTTACCACACTACATAAAATATCCGCACAAGTAAGAAAAGTAGGCTTAACGACAACGGTAGAATTACTACTAACTTAATTACTATGTCTCATCAACAAAAAAATGAATCTTACGTAAAACAAGTTATAAGCAAACTAAAATTAAAATAAGGTGTTACTAAATTCAAAGAAGCAAAACGTTGCACTGGGACGCTTAAGTCTACAAACACAAGTTCATGTCCAGGCTCAATAGTACACCTATCTAAAGTATAAGTAAAGTATAAGTCGCTGCGTTTATTAAAAATATTAAATCCAGCAAGTAGGTATATCAAGGATTATCACTAGCCTAAACAAACTTGCGTGACTCCTTAGAATTAGAACCCCTGGCCAAGGGGTTCCTTGGGTTATCTTTCAGTGATGAGGTAAGTCACGTAAGACTGGCGAAATCTTCAACAAATATGGTGATTAAGGCCTCAATATTCTTCCTGGTTTTTGTATTTGAAGCAGGAACTACGCGGTAAGCGGCACGAATCCTTCAATGAAGAGGTTACAAGAGAATTTTCGAGCAATCCAAACAAACAATTCAATCCACTCAAAATCTTTGTAATAATTTCTTGCTAGAGTAACAAATCCCCCAACAGGTTAGCGACCTAGGCTATTAATATTTCATTTCTAGCAAGATGCACACTTCAAAAACCACGAGGTACCATTTTCCAGTCACACCGGAAATCAAAAACTGTCGGTGTTGATAACTGTTCGATGGTTATCAGACTAAAAATTCGAATTCTACCTTCAAAACGAACGGTAACTAACGAGAATATAATTAATATATACATTTATCGATAACACTAATAGACAACTCGAAATACGGGCTAGAAAATTTTAACAATTTTGAAATACCTAGAGGTGGAATACTTAACGTTAATTCTTAACGTTACAAGCTATTTCACTTTTCACAGCTATTTTTGAACTGTGCTCTTTCAAAATTAGTTCTACTAGGTGCCAACCTAAGTACAATTCGGTGTATCACTATTATTAAATATTAACGCTGCCTAACAGAAATAAACACAATTTGTCAGTTATTTATTATAAGGATACGAAGGTATCTATCGCTGATAGTAATTTTCGCCTGGCGGAAAATTAGTAACTTCGTTACAAACTAAATTAAATAACAGATTATAGATCAACGAAAAACTGATTGATCTCCTGCGAAATCATGTATTTAAGATTATTTTATATTTGCGGAAGAGAGATCTGCATTTCCACACCTTACAGGAAAGGCATAGCAACGATTGTGGAAAGCATCCGGATTACGTAATAAACGTTTCTGACAAGTTTACCTTCAGCGATGAGAAAAAATCATATAAATTATTAAATGGAAGGATTAGAGTTTTATTAAAAACTCAGTTCTAGTAAAAACTAACTCGCCTATCATTATCTGGTTCGGACTAATACAAATCAGTTTTTCAAAAAATGGGATTAAAATCATTTTTAATTTATGAAAATAATGTAATTTGCACACTTTTCTTGATTAACGCGGTTTTTCTTCCCATCATATGCACCATCACAATCTATAAATAGTACAAAATATATATACGAATCGAATTGCAAATGAGATCAGAGATTGAATTATACTTTTTGATTTGAAAACAATCGGTTTCGAGGTATGAAAAGTTATTATTTACTTTGTTCTTGTTAACCTTGATCGGCATGTGGACTTACAATACAATACAACAATTAAAATAAGTATTAGAATGAAAATAAATTGTTAAGGTGGGTACTGTATGCGATAATTATTATTTTCCCAGATCAATTAACTTTCACCATTATTATTGTTAATTTATTAAACCTTAATGATAAAAATTATTATTGCTGTGCTGAAATTCCGTTCGATTACTTTTTTAACATGTTTTATATCTAGAGATTTATATTCTGTATTCCTAATTTCCATTCATAAACTTCATCATCGTTATTATCGTTATACACTGAGTCTACAAATGAAGTGTCCAAGAGAAGAACATTCTAAAACTAAAAAAATGTATATTGTAACTTTTGATTAGCTGAGTTAATTTAGTTATTCGTCAAATACCTTTTCTATTTCGTTAATTTATTGTGACGATTTCTCGTCCTCTTTGAGTCTTTTCTTGGTAGTGAAAGTTCATTTGAAGTTTTTTTTACTACCTCTAAGAGGCAACAATTATTTTTAATTTGTAAAAGTTTTACTGTGATAATATTTCTCTATATGTCCTACTCTGCAGTCGCTAGGTAAACGCTAGGATACAGCTCACGTTAAGCTATTGCTAACGCTAGGATACCGCTCACGCTAAGTTACCGCTAACGCTAAGTTATCGCTCACGCGTGTATACCGCTAACGCTACGATAGCGCTCACACTAGATATCCGCCTATGTGAGATTATCGAAGACACCTACTGATCATCGCTGAAGGCTGCAACACCCCAGCCTTTATAAGATAAGTTCCATTGTCTTATCTCCAGCGTATATGGGTCTAGAGTTGGTGTTCTTTAATATAACTGCTGTGTATGAGTTCTGTATTTGAATACACCGTTAATGTGAATTTTCCCTATATTTCAATAAATTTATTCTAGCTGAAACTTTGTTATTGATTTTAGCAGTTTGTTGTAATGTGGATGATCGTGATCGGGGATAATTTGTCATAATTTCATTTAACGTTAATTGTTTTCAAGATGATTCCTTATGTCCACCATGTTATTGCTTTGTAGATTTCATTGCGTTAAAAAGCTGGTGGCGTTCAATTTAATAATAATTGTTCACTCCATAATAGTATTAGCTATAGAAATGCTTTAGCTGAGACCGAATACCATTCCCTGAGGAGCTTTCTGATGAACTAAGTTTTTATTTTGTTTTGCGATCTGTTTTGGATTATATTTCTAGCTGAACTTCGTCGACTGGCGTAGAGATTCAACTAGATAAATAATCTTAATTTGACAAAATTAATGTCGAAATTAATAATTTATTATGTACAAATTTACAAGAATGGTACAAAGTTATGAATGTTGAACTTCGGTGGTTTCAGATTGGAAGACACTTTATGTTTCGTTTTGATGAATATTCACTTGTCTCGTATAGAAACTAAGTAACGATGTGTTAGACTTAGTATCTCTGATTGTTTGACTTTGAGTGAAGTTACTTCGATATGTAACGACGACTCGATGAACTCGATTGAGTGTTGAACTGAGTTATGAACTAACTTTAGTATTGAACTGATTTCGTTTTTGAGTTATAAGCTCGCTTCGATGAGTATTAAAACTAACTTTGTTATTGAGTATTGAACTCGTTTCGATGAGTATAAGAACTTTGTCATTGAGTATTGAACTCGTTTCGATGAGTGTGAAAAACTTTGTTATTGAGCGTTGAGCTCGATTCGATTAGTGTAAAAACTCGCGTCGATGAGTAGTAGAACTTTGTTATTGAGCGTTGAGCTCGGTTCGATGAGTGCAAAAACTCGCGTCGATGAGTAGTAGAACTGATGAGTGTAAAAACTTTGTTATGGAGCGTTGAGCTCGATTCGATGACAGTAAAACTCGCGTCGATGAGTAGTAGAACTTTGTTATTGAGTGTTGAGCTCGATTTGATGAGCGTAAAAACTCGCGTCGATGAGTAGTAGAACTGATGAGTGTAAAAAACTGATTTTTTCACATTGTGAGACGTGTTAAATAGAAATCTGCAAGGGGCGTGTTTACACGTGGATTGGGTTGACCAAACGAAAATAAATATTTCCTATTGGCCAGTATCACTTCACTCGTCGGGTTCATCGACAAGAATCAACAATGGATGCCTACAATAGATATTTCTATTGAATACTCCAATAACAATTGTAACCTTTTTACTCAGAAAGGTTATTCAAACATTTCTTACAAATCTTCCGATCGTCGACCATAAAAATTCACGCACAAGTGACAATGAATTTAGGGTTTTTACAATACAGTAAATAATAGTGTGAAACGTGACATTTTCCTAACTTCTTAATTGTAGAATTTCAAACACAATGCGACAATATGTCGACTTTCAAAAATGTGCTATTTCAATGCTCAAACAGAACAATTTACAATTATTATTGCAAAACGTGATATTTTAAAGGTATTTAACAAAAGCAGGGAATAAAGTGTAACTACCCTTTGGATTTACAACAATACAAAAGATCTTATCAATTATGTAACACGTTTTTACAACGCTTGCAACTAAATGAATTTACGCTTTACATATATACAAGGAAGAAAAGAAGTAACATACAAATATCTTACATATTTTTAAAGCACCGTAAACAATATAATTCAACATTTTACAATCTTGAATACGGTCCGTAAATATACAAAGATGATGGCTTCCCGGCCCGCGAACGCGCGACATACTATAGTTGTCCATGCGCGAAACAGGGAAACTCCCAAGTTAATTCCACAAAATTCTGGCCATTTATTTACGGGCACAGCAATGGCCAGACACACGGGAAATTGTAGTCGTTTGAAATCGAATGGCAAATCTCTTGGAATCAACGGTATACGCGTAATCAAGACTTTGTATTTTCCCTTGATAATAGTTAGCTCAGTTATTCATTAACTTTTTCACAGCCTGTCTCTTTCAATTGCATAGTCGAGCTTGATTAATGTTACGCAATAAATTGCTAGATAGTAGTCGCGGAAACTCCAGCGTATTTTTAATGATCGCATTGAGATCATCAGCATCTTTGTTTTTCGCCGCCAATATTGCTTCTTTACTCAGCCAATTATGGTCATTTAATTGCGCTATGTCCAGAAAAACATGCTGAATAACCTAGCTCCTATTTGATTCTCGGAACGGACAGAAGTATGTGCATAATGTGATGAATCCGGTCGAAAGGTCAACTGCGACTTTCCCATTTTCAATATGTAACAACTGCTTCGAAAATACATTTGAACTTTGTATAATATATAATTCTATAAGACATATTTGGTGAAATATATTTATTTAAAAACGGAGGGCCTTTTTCACGGAGTGGGCAATTAATACATCGTTAAGTTAGATATTGCCTTCGTTTGTTCGACGCGGCTGGACATGAATTCATGGAAAACTGGTAAAGCCTCCTCTATAATTGCTTACACCGCTACAAGTCTTGTTTCCTTGGTATCGTTGGAGGCAGTATATGTTGCTAGTCGATTCACGTGTACTGCTTTTGGCTTTTCCTTGGGTATATTTTTGATTCGGTAAATAACATTGTTTAAGAAAGTTTGTTGTCGTGGTTATGCAATTAGGGCAACTGTTTGTAATCATATCATTTTCATTAATATTCATTTAGAAGTAAATGGGAATATTGAGAAAATATTGAAATCAACAATAATTCTGATGAGGTGAGAGAAATGTTAATTGTCTAGCCCTACAACCTAATGTGTCAAAAATTACACCGCATAATTTGCCACAAAAAATTCAGTTTGAAGTGACTCAACTTCAAAATAATGTAAATTCTTGAAATTATACAACAGGAGAATATGAGCATATTTATAAACATATAAAAAGCTTAAATAAATTAGGTTCTGTTTTGTCAAGCCGAAATTAAGTTCCTTATAATCCTTTGTCAAACAGTAGGCTTCCTTCGAAAGGAAAAATAGAGAAACAGTTTTTGTTTTCTACAAGAAGGAAATCTACCAAGAAAAATTATACGAGACCTAACTCCATAGAAACAAATATTATAAAATATACGTTATCACAATCACTTTTGGTTTCTGATAACCCCCAAAATGACCATTTATATTAAATTATATGTACCTAATTATTTTTTTGTATATTTCTTACTTTATTACCAATATTTATATGTATTTTTGATTACTTAATTTAATTTGAAAACTTGTTCTTTTTCCTTTAAAATATTATTATTAAAAAAATTGTTTTGATTATTTTAACTTTATATCTTTTATTTCCAGAAACATGTCAGGAAGGTAATTATTTCATTAGTACATTTTTCTGTAGTACATACAGATGCCTATTACCCTTGTTTATATCTAAGCTCCGTTATATATAAACAAAGCTATTACATATATTTTTTTTCATTTATATTCAACTTATTTCTGTATTATTTAATTCGTAACTTACTTCACCTGAAGAAGATACTGTTTAGTGGAATCCCTCATGCAGTGCGGATATTAGTGATAATTGTTACTGTTTGGTAAATAGTTTCATTTATATCAAAATAATGTACTTACATATTTGTCAGCAGTAACATTAAAACGAAAACATAACGTTTTGCCTAAGTTCTTTCTTAACTCTTTAGTTATGAGCAGTGAGTCAAAACAATGAATTCCTAAAAAAATAATTCTGATTCAAAGTCACCAGTCTTTGAAAAACCCGCCAAAATTCGGCCAACTCATACATGTAAATATGGCAACATTGTACTCTATTTGGGCTACAATTAGTCGCGACTATTTTATTTGGATCATGGACAAATTTCTGAATATTTAATTTCTTTTCATTGATAAGTAAATTCACTTAAATCCTTTGCGTACATTGGTTCTAGTTAATGCATTCCATGCCTGAGAACAGATTTTTGATCAACAATATTAGTCATTTACATACTTACTTGATGAGTTTCTTAACTTGTTTTTTTGGGTTCGTTACTCATTAGACCGACCTTAATAGTTTAATTAAGTTGGAGTTCTCGTTTGAGTTTAGCCTTCACAAAGCTTTGTTGTTGCTCCTTATCACGATTCCTTGATTCATGTCTGTGTTCTTCGGTTCTTGGAATTAATTGTTCCATGTCAACGGGATTTTTTGACATTCATTCCATGCAATTGGATGTGTCAACTAGTCGATTTCACTTCATTTCCTCCATCATGTAAACGTTTAATATGCAGAAAATGTTAAGCTTGGAGACTAGTATTGTGCTCTGTTTTTGGAGAGATATTTTCATTCTTTCCACAAAATAATCCAGTCTTTGCAAATCTAAAGTGTGGATATAGTGACAGCCGTTCAACTCTATAAATCATTAATTAACTTTGTTACAGAAATGAGACCAACTTATAATAAATAAGAGGAAAGCGGTAAATTGTTAACAAAATGTAGTACGTATACGTTGGATTAGAAAAGCAAGAAAAAAGGAAATGTTTGCCAGGAGAGTGTGATGTTGGAGAAATTACTTTTGATGGTACGACAGATATGGAAGTAAATATGTTCTACGTGGTTGTAGACAATATAGTATCAGAACTCGAGAGCCGAAAAAATTCGTACGATAAAATAAATCAGTGATTTGGTATTCTTACAAACAAACAGAAAAGACTGAACACAATATATTAAAAGAAAAGTGCAGACATCTTCAAGGAATTTATACTAGAGATTTGGACTGTAATTTTGAAAATGAATGTATGCAATTCAAATATTTTATTCAAACGCTGGAGTCACTTGAGTCTGAGTCAAAAACTTTGTCATGGTTGCAAACATTCCACAGCAAAAATTTAATTTGTACGTTTCTCAACATGGACATTATAGTAAAAATATATCTGTGTCTTCCAGTGACGAATTGCACGGGCGTGTTAAAATGAGTAAAAATTTACTTGAGAAATTCTTTAACAGACGATAAAACTGCTGTCCTCTCAATATTATGTACAGAATCAGAAGCACTAAAGGAGAGGAATTTTGACAATACCATAAAAAGTTTCAAAGTGTCGTAAAATCCACCTGCAAAAAACGGTTTGTACATTTTTACAAATACATATATTTATCAATAGTAATACAACAAGTGTAATGATGATTATCGAAATACAAATTTCTTCGATTTTGAGAAACAAATTGTTGTTTGGAAACCTAGAAGGCCTCAAACCTATAAAACCAATAGAAGCTATGTTACACTATACAAGACTTGTAGATTTGATCGGGTACTTGAAATACTCGCCAGCGGTTTCTGCGATAGTCAATCTTTTAAAGATTTTTTAACCTCATTTGCCATAAATAAAAGCGAACTGGCAGGTATATAGGTACTATTGTGAACGAGGGTGTAAATACAAAAATTTACAGGCTTCGAGATGAGTTATGTTATAAAGTTTTTGTATATATTTAAAACCCAACAAATATTATCTCAGTTGTGTACAAATTCAGATGTCAAATATTTTGATTAAAATAGTGGTCTTTTATTCAGGACTAAAACTTAGCTACTGTTACGAATGTGCATATGAAAAGATTGAACCTGCTCCATTTTTGAACGTGGAATTGCAAAACATTTATAATTTAGAGGCGCAGATCAAATAATGAATTTCTAGCAGTACTACTTAAATCCAGTTTTCTTTTTTGTAGAACTGATATGAACAAGCATTAAAATGTGTGAGGTCAAGTGCAAATTGGAGGAAATACCAAAAAAAATACATTTTGAAGGGTTGTGTTCCATACAGCAGACCCGATTTAACTCATGGTCACTTCGATGCCTTCGCACATAGGCCCAACATTATGTGGGAAATGTATAATGATAGATAGTCATCAAAAAAGCGGAAAATGTTTAATGTATCAAGAATTAAAAATACAAATAATTCTATATTTCATTGAAATTTAGTCGCATATCAAGTTAAGTTACTACCTGTTATATATTTTCCACAAGGTTGCAAATGTAAAATTTAAAAAACCCTATTTTTCAAATGTATGTAGTTCAATCGGCAAAAATTAAATTTTTGCAGAAAGTTCCTAAATAAGATGTAGAGTCTAAAGAGTTTGCTATATTGTGTGCTTTAGTTTATGAGAACCAAGTCGTGTCCTTTATGCGTAGAAAATTTAGGGTACATTAGCTAACGTGTAAAATTTCTTAAGCAAAATTTCACCTGGGTTATTGTCTTGTTAATACTTTTTACTGCTTCTAATAATTTCTTTTATAATTATTTAGTTTTAGACATTCATTTTTTTCTTCTTTCATGCAGCCACACTTTATAGTAGAACATTTTTTCTTCGGCGTTAATGCTTTTTTAGTGCCTCTCAAGGATATTATACAATGTTGTTAGTGCTTTGAAGGCTTCACAGAAAGTTTATCATCAAGGTCAAAATCTTCAGTATTTCGTTAGTGTTTATCACTGCTTCTTATTGTGTCTACTTTAGTGCTTTTGTTAAATTATATCCATTTTTTAAGCTCGTTTTCTGAACATGAAGCTCTCTAAAATTAAAAAAGTGGGAGGGGAAATAAATGGACACTCGAACCGTGGAAATGCGACGCCTTGCCGCATAAAATCACGTCGCAGCAATTCGTGTCGTTATTTTCTACGTTGCGAATTCGCATCGCGTCAATTCGTAGTTTTGTGTTTGGCCCAAAATGCGGCAAACACTTACATGTTTAAAGTTGCCTAATATCTACACAAAAAAGTACTCATTATATCATCACTATTTTTGGAGTATCGTATAATAAACAAACTATATAGCATTAAATATCTTAAATAATTAGAATTTCAGTAGGATTCACGATTACATTAGTAGATCATATCATAACATCTCAAATCAGTAGACCTGGCAGCGCTGTCTCTGTACTGGTTTGACATTTGCTCTGTAAGATGTTTCAACTATCATGGCCGATTGCTGTATTTTGCAGTTTTATTTTATTAATAAAACATATGAATATAGCTTTTATTATAAACAAAAAACGTTTTTATCAATCTCCTTGAGTCCTATTTCATTAGATAAATACATATTTCTAGAAATTCTTGATTATCGTCATCATGTCTATTATCTATTCAATAAATTTATTATTATAGCGGCGCAAGTTAACTGCAGACGGGGTTTATGACATGGATTAAAAGATGGTCAATTGCAGACGAAGGAAAAGGGTCATGTCTGTTTACCTGGTAAATGAGTTAACTGCATACGGCGGTCTCTACCTATTATATATAACATTTTCTTCATCAATAAAATAAAAAACGAAAGTATTTTAAATATATATTATATAAACTAACTACTGCATATTTATACGAAACACACTTAACAAAGTCAATCCTTGCAATTTTATTGTTCCTGTAATCAATAATTTTATTTGAAATAAATTTTTGTCTTTCCAATACATCCTTGCGAATGTAACGTTGCTGATTTAATCGTGAAGAATTAATTTTTAAGTACGTATCAGTCTGAATATCTATTAACTGAATTATATTCGGATGCGGAGATGAATTCAAATTATTAAATTTTAAGTGGAATGATTCGCAACAATTTGTAGTTCGTATGAGTGACGCTGCATTTTCTGCCCAGATATGTGGAGGAAATAAAGAATTTTCTTCAATATAGGTGTCCACAAAATAATCCGCGAAATCATTCAGCCTGTTATCACTTGGTTGTACCGATATAAAGTCGAAGACAAATGAATCGCACACTTCTGAAGGATCCAAAAAAGTCAGGCCAAATAAGTAATGCAGCCATCTTCCTGTCTCGGATTGTGGATTTTTATATTCTGTAGCTATGCCAAGATTCTGAATTTTCCTCCACATAAACACAAATATATTTTCCTTTATTATTTTACACATTATTTTATATCACAAAATATGAGTAAATTCTTACCATGATTGTGCAAGATGAAATCTGCAGCCGATTATTGAAACGTCGGGAAATGTTTCTTTCACACTGGAATGTATCCACGGTGATGAAATTTGGGTTAAAATTAAGTCCTTTACTGACGCACTTGGATTTCAACATATCAAACAATGTCGAACACGTTTCTTTTTTGTTTGTTAGTTAAGAAACAAAAAGCCACTGGTATATAAATGTTGTTTACAAGAGCATGAATACTAAACATTTGTAAGAAGTGTTTTACACAGAAATCAAATGTTCCATCCATATATATTGTTGTTGTTACACTTAGATTTTCAGTGCACGAAAATACTATGATATTTTTAATCCTGGCGTTTATTATCAAAAATTCTTCTTCTTTAACGGTCATAACTTGAACAGATTCCAAAAAATCGTGCACATCGGAAACGTTTTGAGGCAACTTTGGAAATGATTTATTTCTGTGTCTGTAAATATTGCGTTTAATATATTGTATATCTTTTTCTGTCAAAGTTGACAAAGTATTAGAATTTGATTTAAGTTCACTACGAATTATTTTAGATGGCCTTTCAGCGATCATATCGTCTGCTTTTCTTTTTAATTTATTACTTAATGTTTGTCTGTTGATTTCACTGTCACTTTCCTGTTCATGATTATGAGTATTTAATATTTTAGACATCACTTTTTAAACGCCCATTGTATATATTTTAGCGTTACATGTCCTTTTCACACAGCACTAACAAGTCTCACCATTTTTTAATTCACGATGTTTATAAAATTTAAAATTTTCAATAACAATTAGACTATTTTCACGTTCACTTATCATATCTATCACTTCCATCTTCAGTTTTAAGCTTATTTCAGAATGAAATAGGACTATTGTAGAGAGTATATATATATATATATATATATATATATATATATATATGTGTGTGTGTGTTATAACGGAATTTGTAAGTACGATAGAGGGCGCATTTTTTGACGGATCGAAACCAAACTCGCTACAAAAATTGGTTAGGCCAAAATCTTGGACGAGTTCGTTAACGGGCCAAATCGGCCCAGTAGAAACAAAATGGCGGCCTGTCAAAATTGAAAAAAAATCGTATTTCATTTGTTTTTGATCTGACGCACAAAGGTACTGAGATTTCTTTTAGAACACGTACTTTTCTATGAAACACTTTTTTCTATAACGTACATGAAAACATTTATTTAAGAGAATTAAATTTTTTTTGTTTCGAATCTGATGCCAAAACTTTACTGAAATAAGCCGTCCAATTGGTCTTGTGCCATTGGGATTTTTTTTGTATATCGTACTTAACAAATGTATCGTCACTGTTGAAATAAATTATAAACTGATGGCCATAATAATATGTTTGCGTACATTTTGTTATTCTACGAGGTGGAAATTGCAATTGACCAATAGAATTACCTGAATGCAGCGATCACGTACCTTTTCTTCATGATCCGCAGCACCGACCACCAGTCTGCAGTTCACCCACAGGATTAGGTACCCTCATAAAACCCTTTTTAGATCATAAACCTCGTCTGCAACTAACATGTGCCCTATTATAGGAGTTTATTTGTTCGACAGTGAGATCCAAGAATTATAATAGTACAAATTTAATATTTCGCATAAGCCGTTTAAAAAAGGTTTCTGATGTTTATTAATGATTATTACTGCTTAAATTGTGTACAAAGATTTATCTATCTTATGTTTACTGATGAACATTATTACCAAACCGCCTTGAAATCTTTTTAACACTATTTATCATAAATTTGTGCTGTCTGCATATTTCCATCGAAAATTCTTACTTTCTCATTGTATGGTACGAATTTGGAATGATGATTTACCAAACAAGTACAAAATGTTCTAATCGACCTTTATTTTTATTTTCAGAATTAGATTGAGCGGAATTTAAAAATAATTGGAATTTCTAATAAATAGCACCGTACTAGTGATGGCAAACTTAAGGTGGTCAAGCAATGGGAAAAGGAGCTAGTAAATTAAAGAGAAAATCCAGCAATCAGAGTAGGTATATTACCTATCATTCAAATAATCATCTTATTCCATTGAATCATTGCTTTCAAATATAAATATCTGTGGCAACATACAATTTTTACATCGGTGACAAATGTTACGAAGTGCTTCTTTTTTTGACAACCAAACATGAAATGTAATTGTATTAGTACCTAGTCGAAATGTTGGCTTTTGGCTTCTTTTGTATTCGAAGTACAGGGTGGGGATGAGCATTATTTGAATTTGGCGCCCTGTTACGACGATTGCTCCGAGGAAGGTGGGGTTGGCCACAGTCAAAAGAGTGGGTCGTAAAATTTGATGCCGGTTGCTTCCATGATACAACAAAATAGAATATATGATCTCTAGCCGTTCAAAATATCGTTCGCCGCACGCATGACGTCACGCAGAGAGTACAATTTAAAACCGTGAGCGCGGGCTAATGCATTTGATGTAATAGAACTTGCGTATGATGCGTTGCTAATGCATTTTGAAGGAAAACGAGGATGGTTCAGGTTGAATGAGATATTATTCGTATTATAAAGGCAAAGAGAATTCATGTAAAAGTGTTATATGGAATCGGAGAGCCTACCAGAGCAAAACAATAATTCTAAGATCTGATTGAAAGCTGTTTGCTCACTTCGTAAAGTAAATAATTACTGTACTGATACAAAAAAACATATTATTATACTTTTTGGATTTTTTGACATGATTTTATAAACATTTAAATTTGTAAATAAATATAAGGAATAAAACAATTAGCAAATTTTAATACTTAATCGGTTGTTTATTCCAAAATAAGTATACTACAGAACAACAATAAAGTACAACTCAGGTACTGTGGTATTGGTAATAACAAAATATCAAATTAAGATATAAAAACATTATTTGTCAACTTAGATTTAAGAAAAGATTTATTTATTACGGGAAACCCTCTCTAACTGTTACAATACAACAATAAATAATACAATAAGGACAAGTGTAAAGACTGATACAGTATAACCAATTAATTTTAAATACATAACACTTTCCATGTAGCTACAGGTAATAAACAATACTTATATAAATAAAAAAAATTAAGAACACAACACAACTCACCAAATCACAGCACTAAGCAATATTTGAACTGGCCCAAAGACTTATTGAAATTATCAAAATTAAAGCTATTCAAAAAGTACAGATATCTATTTATAGGACTCATAGCACCATATGCTGTTCTATGAAAGGGCACATGAAAGGTAACTTGATGGCGAAGACCCTGACAAAGAATGCTAATCCCCATATGACTCAAAAGATCCGCACAATCAACCTGCCCATTTAGGAGTTTAAATATAAATATAGCCCCCAATATATCTCTACGATTACCAAGAGGAGCTAGTGACTTTTTTTTCAATTTCAGCATAATTATATGGTCTAATTTTCTATAGTATTAAATTTATCTTCGCGTTTGCAAAGCCTTTCACGTGATTGTCTGAATCACAACCATACACTCCACATCTCATTTCGACTAATTTTTGTTAATTTTCAACAATAAAAATGTAAAATCAACCGACATAAACATATCCAATAATGTAACTGCAAACTAATTCAAGGCGTTCACTCTCGGCGTGACGTCAGAGCCAGCATGCGCGAAATCATACCTTCTATTTTATTGTATCATGGGTTGCTTCAGTTACCATTATGGAGTGGACAAAGGCGCAATGCGCGTCCATTGTCGAGGAGTAATGGTCGCCACTCAACGTGAATGCCCTGTCCATTTCAATATTACGCCCCGTGGTTGTGTTCCACATCGGCAGTCGATTGTTTCATGGGTAAACATTGCAAAACATCGACTTGGTGTGGCAGTCTGTTTTGTCATCCCTCAGGCTTTCTGCTAGAAAATATGCTGCTGTTGTTGGGTTTTCCACTCGCCCGTGAAGAGGCAGTACAGGAAGTTAATCTATATGATTTTTCTACCCGAAAAAATTCATGTGAATCGCTTCTTGCAATACTGACAACGTTCTAATTTTCTTCAGTACTGAGGCTCATTTCAAACTTTCGGAAGCGACCCTAGAAATCACCTTAAGAACAGCATTCGTCAACAAATATCTAACGTACCCCTCGATACGCTGGAAAAAGTTGAACGAAGCTTCAGAAGTAAATTACCGCACTGTAATGAAAATAACGAATGCCATCTGCCTGATATCGTATCTAAAGCTTCATGAACATTAATTTTACATGTTGTACTTGATATTACAGAATAAAATGTACATTTGCATTACTCTTTAATCGAATTTCAAAATAAGCAAGCTGCTCTGTCCCACCTGATATTTTTATAGTAACTTCAAAGCACGTACAATTTTTATTGCGATTTTAAAATAGATTTCCGTATAAATAACCTCACGCTTTCCTATAATTATTAAACTACAGACCTTGTGCATTTTATATCTTTTGTCATGTTTAGAATAGCGGAAGAATTGCGCTTATACCGCAAATGTTTATAGTTGCAACCTGAAGTACAGATGTGTACCATTTTCACTCGCCTCAAAATAATAAAACAAGTTTAAAATATAGCGATGATTTTATTTTAAGGTTAAGAATAGTATAGATATATATCTAAAAATATCGTTGAGGAACATAAATGGAAGTCAAGAAACACCAAAAAATCATTACTAATAAGAAATTGGACAAAAAATATATATTTTCAATAATTTAGAATTTTCAAAATCACATTACTACTAAGAAATATTTTATTATTTAATGAGCGGGTAATGATTGGTCACGAGGACGAAGTTTACGTAATCATCCCAGAAAGGAATAGTTAAGCCATTACCCACGAGTAGGATACTATACAAGATGACACCGCACAATTTTAATGATGATGTATCGTTAAAGATATTCTATAATATAAATCATTCAATTAATTTAAACATTACTTGCTGTGTACTAAAACAGAAAACTAGAAAATTGCCACATCTCCGTTTAGTAAAACAAAACATAGAAATACCTCTATCATACACAACTTATACTTTGCAAACACATTTGACCATTGTAGAGTAGAATGAAACGAGGGTAAAAATAACTCATAACGAGTTGTAACAAGTACATCATTCTGTAGTATCAGTAGATGACTAGTGTTTAATTTTAACCTGTTCTGCTGAGATCGCCCTAACCATTGCCTATGGAATTAGTAGCTTGTAGTTCATTCGTTTGGATTACGTCGAGCCCCTTTTAATTCTGGATTTACCATAAATTTGGTCATTTGAGCAGTATATTCTACTCCGAAGTGTTAGGTGTTTGTATTATTTGTACTGTATATGTAGTTATTTTGATGGACAACGATTATCCATCATGAAAATTATTTACATATACAATACAAATAATTCAAATATTTTGGAATCATTTTAAGATTCTTGTGTCGTTGTCTTTTGTATGTGTGTACCATGATATTGTTTTTAAACTCTATAATTGGATTATATTTATGTAGTTGATAATAACTGAAAACGACTAATGTAATAATTGTAAATTGTCCTGATGATGGTCCTAAATAAAGGCACCGAAACGTCGGAATCCATGTGTTTTTAACTTTAATGAAATTAAGTTTGGTGAGAGGAACCATTAAATTTTGTAAAATCTCTTCAATGTATTCAATAACCTAATCGAATATATAGCTCTATCATAGATAACAGAAATAATGATCATATTTCCCAAATAAATAGAAACTCTTCTAGTAACTCAGTGCATAACTACCCTCAAAATAATTCATTAACTAGTAATCAGCCTAGCAACTTTTTTAGGCAGTTTTCCAATAATTCATTATGACAATCAAATAAACAAACCACACTGTCAACATTAACATCTAATTGAGACATTGTTGGTTATAAACTGAAGAGTAACCATTATTTCTATAATTGTCACTTTCATGTCTTCTGGTTATATATGAAGAATCATTTGTACTATTGCTATGTTGCCAATCTTTATTAAAGTTGTAATTATGTACATGCCTATTATAGTTGTTATAACTGTGAGCCTGGTTATTGCTGGATGATATACTTTTCGTAGAGATTTACAAACACTTCGGAGTAGAATACCCGTTTCAAAGGATCAAATTTATGGTTAATCCATAATTAAAAGGGGCTCGACATAATCCAAGGTAATGAACTACAAGCAACTAATTCCATAGGCAATAGTTAGGGTGATCTCTGTAGAATAGGATAAAACTAAACACTGCTGATCTATTGACACTATATAATAATTGTAAAATATACATAACTTGTACTTTGCAAATATCATTGTAGTACAATAAAGAGAAAACCCACATTGGCAGCTACGGACCAACCACTAGTGAGTGGTCTATCCAATGATTTAACAACCCATAGACATAACATACATAAATAAAATTGTGGCCAACATCGAACTGTTTATTTACGTGCAAAGTGCGCCCCTCCATATATATATATATATATATATATATATATATATATATATATATATATATATATATATATATATATATATATATATATATATATATATAGTTAGAGAGAGATATCTAGATGTAGATATATAAACAACCCGTAGTAAATACTTTAAGTGTAATTACATTTTTTTTCATAATGTTACTTATTTTTGGAGAATGTATTTCAATAAAAAGGCTATTACTACTTTTATGTAGCTATGTGCCTCTCATTGGCAACTTCAGGTACGGCGTCATTGAAAACTGCGAGAACAATATACAAGAACATACATCATGAGATCCTCCCCAGCAAACTATTTAAAATGGATATTTTGTAGAGAGTTCTATTGAATAAACCCTAAGCACTAGCATTGTTTGCAAGATATACGTAGGCGTTGTTAGTCGAAATTGTGACTTCTGTCATTTTATAGTACTTCATCAAGGCAAACGGGCACCTTACGCGCATATTAGGATTACAACATTGTTTCTGCTAGCATACGAAAACTACTCACTTTACAAAAAAAAGGATTTTTTTCAATCGATCGATGAACAGAGACTTTCTACCCTCTTCATAAATTTCCGGGTCCTTTTTCACTAAAGTTTGCCATAATTTTGGCAATTTTCCAATTTTTTTGGCTTAGGGGAAGGCATCTACTTTTTATATTTGGAGGAATTTATCTTTGGGGTGGGGCAACTTCACATTAAATAATGAGGTTTAACTAACTACGGTTAGGGGGATTTGGTTTTTGTTAGTGGTGCATGTCCATTACAAGTGGATTCCGATGCCACTTTTTTCTTTTGAAAATTATTATTCGGGAGGGAGCAACTTCACTCTATATGTTGAGGTTTAACTAAGTAAGGGGAGGATGGATTTTCTTTTTCTTGGTGGTGCATATGAGTGCATTAGAAGTGAGATCATTAGGTCTACCTATCCTGTAAGCAAGGTTGCCAGCCGCGACAAAGTGACAACTGACATACGAAAATAAGAAGGCAATCTGAACAACTCACATTAATCAACAGGATTTGGATGTATAATATAGAAATTGTTAAATAGTCATAGAAGATACTAACGTTTACGGTCTATGCATTCCAGCGGTTTTATCCTGAATCCAGTATTTATCGACGGTTTCCTTGCATTACTTACATATAACATTCTCTCATTGTCACAGGCGTCGTTCCGGGGAGAACTGTCGAGTCCAGTACAAATAAACGGTTTTAAAGATTAAAACAACTTTTCCGCACTTTTCTCCAAATATGTGCTATATCTGGATTTATAGGACCCGTTGAACTGGCTATGGTGAGCTGAAAATCCATAGGGTTTATCTGTGAGATGCTCTGAACAATATACAATCATAAAATTGGTGATTTGTTTACACTTCGAAGGCTGTATCTTGCTAACAAAGCGAAATTTCTCCAAAAATTATCAAACATTTGCTATATCTGGATGAATGGGACCCATTGTTCTGGCTCTGATGAGCTGAAAATCGATAGGGTTCATTTCTGAGACGCCATGAACAATATCCAATCATAAAATTGGTCACTTCTTTACATTCCGGAGGGTGTATCCTACTAAGAATTCGAAATTTCTCCAAAAATAATCAAAAATGTGGTATATCTGGATTTATAGGATCCGTTGTACAGGCTCTAGTTTGCTAAAAATCAATAAGGTTGATCAGTGAGATGCTCTTAACAATATACAATCATATAATTGGTCACTTGTATACACTCCTGAGGCTGTATCGTGCTAATAAACCAATATTTCTCCAAAAAGGTGGTACTTCAGGTTCCATAGCACCCTTTGTACTGGCTCTGGTGAGCTGAAAGTCAATAGGGTTCATCTATGAGATGCCCTTAATAATACCCAATCATAAAATAGTTGACTTTTAGGGTAAACCAATACTTTTCTCGCATCGTAGATTGGGTTGGCGGAAAAGTAATAAGAATAAGAAAAAAAGGGGGAGATCGAGACTTTAAGTCGCCATAGGTTTACTGTTTACTTTCAATCAAGTTATAGTGCTTTTTGAACATCTTAGTTTGACTCAGCATTCTGTGAGAGGTCCCTCAAAAATAGAATACTACATTTTTGTAAAATAACAGTGTATCATGATATTAGAAAGAAAAAAAACGTTTTATTTTGTATCATGTTTACCTAGTTAGTAAATAGGCTAAGAAAATGTTAAGTAAAACTACGCATTGTGTCTGAAAGTGAAAGGTTTAGAGAAAAATAGGTGATGAAAGTATTCTGAAAAATGACTTACTTTCAATATAAACATTTAGATTAATAAGAGTTTCAGGACAATAAAAGAATAAAATACTGCATTCGGCCATGATGACCGAAACAGCGCATGACGTCACGTCTCAATAAATCAGTCATGGTAACCTTCTATAAGAGCCATCCCTACCAACACAAAAAAATTTCTAAATTTTCCCTATTCATAAAACTAAATTCCCTATTTTTCCCGTACACTAAAATTTGGTAAATGAAAATTTATTTTGACAAGAATGTACTGTTATTATAAACCAGAATGCAAATTAAAATTAATTTGTTGTCTCCATTTTGCTTCCTTTTTTTTTCGGCTCAGCAGTATCGCTTTCCTCAAAAGTTGACTCTATTTTCTGCATTCTAAAATAATTATTGAGGTGATAGTTTTCTAGCTAAATTTACTTGCTACTTACTGTTTTTTAATTTGTTTTTCCTTTATTTTATAAGTTGAAGTATAAAACAAAACATTCTAAACCTCAAGTTACTATGAATGAATTTTCCCTACATTTTTAGCAAATTATAAATTTCTGACCTATCAATTACATCCGTAAGTGTTGCTTGAACTTTTGTTGTGATTACGCATTTCGATATATTCCTACATCATTTCAAATAAAGCAAATAGCTCTAATTTGGCCACAATAATTGATTTGTTGATGTTGGGAGAATTTCTTGCATCAAATAAAGACTTTTGCTTGTCTGAATTTCGAAAAGTGAAAACTTCCTTGTAAGTACATTATTATTAATCCTTAGCGCTAAGTAAAATTTAATTCACAGAATCCATTTTTAAGCTTATGTCATAGGTTCTTTTTGAGATTAACTCATCAGTTTATTTACATATTAGTGGCGATTGCTTTGCTCGCTCCAACAAACTCCTGTGCATTCTTTTTTACTTTTGCTTGAAGCCCACAGGAGCGCCCAGATACATAAACGTCTTCTCCTCTTTCCACTCGAGCACCAACAATTTTATTCGTGTTTCATGCACATATGCAAATGAGGTTAGACTTACTTTGTGATTTGTGTTATTATAGCAGTATTGATTATACTTTTTTCAATAATTTCATTCATGTCAGAGGCATCAAAAAAGCAAAATCACAAATTTCGAAAAACTATTGATAGAAACTATTTTTAAGGTTATATGGTGCACACGCAAGCGTTCTATTTAAATTTGTCGTGTCACTATCGAGTACTCACCCTGAGCAGTGTGGGTTGCTCGAGCCTGCAAATCTAACGCCACTATTATAATATTTGTAATGTCATAACTTCTTTTTTTTCTATTTATATTTTTGACACACGAAAAATGTATTGTTGACGTTCTTCGATAAACTAACGCTACCTCTACTGAGGCGTGACGTAACATGCGTTTTCGCGCATAATTCAAAGTAGATAGAATAAAATGCAATAATTTTCGTTAAAAATTAGTTTATTGATGTTACAGTAATAGGCATGATTATTGATTTTGAAATATCCTTCTACAATGTAAGTACACAATTGCTATTTCCGAGAAACACATTTTACAGGGTGTCCCACGACGTTTTTACAGTCTAATTTCTCGAAAACTGTTCATATGACAAGTATGAAATTGGTCAGATGTAAACAGTCGAAACTGATGCTTATATTATATATATTATACAATGACTTCTGTTTTTCCTGTCATTTCGGGTCACGTGGTCCTAACATAATTTTTTTAAATGGGACAACCTGTATAATATTACAATTTTGGATATATCATTCAAAAACAAATTCAACGATAGCACACTTGTCATTATTGTATTGTGCAGTATTGAAAATACGGGCAATTAAATGAACATCTGTATTGTTACGAAACAGCAACCTGGTATAGTCCCTAAAAACGACTCTGTCTAGGCCAGGTATGAAAGTTAAAATTATGGCGGATACGCAGTTATAAAAAAACTGTTTACGACTCTACGACTATCTTATGTAAACATTGTTTTTGTGACCAGAGTTATCTAGAAAAGGCCAGAATCAATTGTCCGGAATTTACTAGTAAAAATGGCTTTAATATATAAGGGGACTGATCAGGAAGAGTTAGTTAGTTTATAATTTGACATCGTGAGATAAACAAGTAAATATAAATTAGTTAAGTGTTTATATAAATTAATTTAAGTGAATATAATGTGTATATAATTAGTAATTAAGTGTAAGTGATTAGTTTAGTGTTTAAATAAATTAAGTGAGTGAACCTACCGTGTGTTTAAAATTTATCCCTCCCGTTTATTGTTTAAATAAATAACAAAAACATTACATTGGTGTCAGAAGTGGGGTAATATAAATAAATACCTACATCAAAATGGCCAAGAGACTGAGTGTTCTGAAAGTGGCGGAATTAAGAGCAGAATTGGAAGATCGCGAGTTGGAAACGTCCGGTAAGAAGAGCGAATTAATAGAAAGACTCAAAATGGCACTGGAAAGTGAAGGCTTGGATCCAGAAACATTCTTATCCAAAGACGAGGTTTCCACCTTAATCTCGTCAATTTCTGATATGAAAAATGATTTTTCTGCAATGAAGAACGATATTTCTGCCATGGAAGAGAAGATTTCAACAAATGTGAAAAACGATATTTCTACTATGAAGATTGATATTTCTACTAATATGGACGAGAAGATTTCCACTATGAAGAAGAATATTTCTACTAATATGGACGAGAAGATTTCCACCATGAAGAATGACATTTCTGCCGATATCTTATCGTTAAAAAATGACATTGCTGCTGACGTCGAGAATAAAATTACGTCTCTAAAATCAGACATTGAAAACAAGATAACAACGATAGACGAGAAAATCAAGGAATTGGAGAGAAATATGGCAGATTTAGGAACAGAAGACACTTCACCAAAAGAAAAGCAGATAGAGATCTGCAAGCCAGAAACACAACCCAAGACAGATGATATTTGCAGTTTTACCCGAGTCAAGGCCCCAACATTCGACGGAAAAAGATCGTGGACCAATTATGTGAAACAGTTTGAAGCAGCCGCTAGAGTGAATAATTGGTCCGATAAGGAGAAAGCAGTGAACCTAACTATAGCGCTTCGGGGAGATGCCTTAGATGTACTTCAGACGATACCGCTTGAAGAAATGGATGACTTCGAGCTGCTGAAGAAGAGGTTGAACATGCGATACGGTCACGAACATCTAGAACATTTGTACCAATCTCAGCTGAAGAACCGAAGGTAGAAACGTGACGAACATGATGGAATGTCTGGGCATACAGGCGTTTATTGATGGCTTACCCCGATATGCAGAGGACGCTTCGCTTAGCCCATCCCAAAACATTAGTTGACGCATTGACAGCTGCTCTTGAATATGAAGCAGCAACGAAGGCTTCGAGTAACAACAGAGTAAGGAACATACAGGGAAAAGGTGACGATGACAGACTTGACCAGGTCGTCAACCTGTTGAAAGGTATGGTAGACGTGAAGCCGAAGAAGATCAGGTGCTGTAATTGTGGCGAGCTAGAGGATGCACGCAGTTCGTGTAAGCGTCCTACGACTCCTGCAAACCAAGAACCTCTTAAATGCAAAGCAGCCAAGAAAAGCTCGCGGTACAAAAAAGGTAGAACCATGCAGGAAGAAGATAACGACAAACTTGATCAGATCGTCAACTTGTTGAAAGGTATGGCAGACAAGAGGCCGAAGAAGATCAATTGCCGGAAGTGTGGCGAGCTAGAGCACGTACGCAGTCCGTCTAAGCTCCCCAAGACTCCTGTAACCCAAGAACTCCAGACACAGGGGAAATCAGACAGAGGTGAACATCCAACTAATGTGAATCAACAAAAAGTCAACTCCTTGCCTAGACGGCCATGCCCTGTAGACTATTCACAATGCAACAAGTCGAAATCTAAGGAAGTTGCAGTTTCAAGAATTACAGTAGTCAACGAGGAATGGTCACCCACCAGGATCAGAGAAGATCAGGAGAATGATCCTCACTTGAAGATGATCCGGCAATGGAAGAAAGAAAACCGGCGACCTACCTGGTAAGAAGTGTCAAGATTTTCACCGAAACCCAAGGCGTATTGGGCTCAGTGGGACTCCCTTGTCCTGGAAGAAGGGCTGTTGAAAAGAGTCCTTGAAAACGATGATGGTTCTGAGATGAGGAGACAGCTAGTTATTCCGAGAACAAGAGTAGCTGAGGTGCTAAAGAAGTTACACGACAGTCCATCGGGAGGTCATCTGGGAGTGAAGAAAACCCTTCAGTGAGTTCGTGAAAGGTTTTATTGAATGAACAGCTCCGACGATGTGAAGAACTGGTGTAAGAAATGTACGACTTGTGCTACGAGTAATGGACCACATCGCAAGAGAAAGGCGCCCATGAAACAGTACAATGTTGGAAGCCCTTTCGAACGGATTGCTTTAGATATCGCTGGGCCATTTCCAATGACAGAAAATGGTGGCAAATACATACTGGTTGTAATGGATTATTTCACAAAGTGGGTGGAAATTTACGCTATCCCGAATCAAGAGGCCACAACTGTCGCAGATGTATTGGTGAAAGAATTTATCAGCCGATATGGAGTGCCCTTGGAAGTCCACAGCGACCAGGGAAGAAATTTAGAAAGTCATCTATTCCCGGAGATTTGCGAGAAGCTGGGAATGAAGAAGACCAGAACAACAGCATTACATCCACAGTCAGATGGAATGGTCGAGAGAATGAACAGGACTATTGGAAAATACCTGTCCAAAGTAACATCCAGCCATCAGAGAGATTGGGACCAGTATCTCTCCCTATTCGCATTGGCTTATCGATCTGCCGTCAATGAGCCCACGGGTGAAACACCTGCGAAAATCCTGTTTGGACGTGAAATGAGGCTTCCTTGTGACCTGGAATTTGGCTGTCGGCCTGGAGAAGATCTAGCAGGCGAAGACTACGTAATCCAATTGAGAAGAAGGCTGGACGATATTCATGAATTAGTTCGAACAAATCTTCAAGTTGCCAGCGACAGAATGTGAAGTCGGTACGACACGCAGGCCACAGAAGGCGGTTTTAAAGAAGGAGACAAAGTATGGTTTCACAACCCGACGAGGAGAAAAGGATTTTCTCCAAAATTACAAAAATCCTCGGAAGGTCCATACTTAATCAAGAAAAGGATCAATGATGTTATATATCGCATAAGCAAGATCCCCAACGGAAAACCAAAAGTAGTTCACCAAAACCGACTAGCCCCATTCGAAGGAGACCATGACCTAGAGGAAGGAGTAAACCTTATTCAAGATGTGTCTGACCCTACCTTCGACGAATTTATGGGCGCGTATGGAGGTACCGGGAAAGCTAGATATGGAGTCACTTCGGAACAACAACAAGATTTGTTCACTCTCCCGGAAGATTATTCACTGGCATACAACATCCCCGCCCGTATCAAGAACGCACGAGGTTTGGCAAGAAGTTCGGGCAATTAGAAAAACTTGAAGACCAGATTCCAGCCCCTGGCAAGACACTGAAACTGAAACATAATTCGCGGTACGTCTTCTACGTGGTAACTAAAGCTGAATTTAAAGATCAATCTACCTACCGCGATGTGTGAGAAGCACTTCGTAACCTCCGAGACCATGTGTTAGAATCCAGCGTGAAGAAACTGGCTATGCCTAAGATAGCGAGTAACCAGTTGGATTGGCGAATTATCAGGAACATGGTAGAGGTTATCTTTAGAGATACCGGTGTCCAGATATTAGTTTGCAGCTACAACCCCGTTATCAGTATCCGATAAAGACGGTGACCTGCTATTTCCACAAGATCGGAAAGTGTAGAAATGGGGCCAGTTGCCGATTCAGTCTCGGCTACACAAAAGTTCCAGGAGGAACTTCCATTTAAGGAGGGGGTAATGTTACGAAACAGCAACCTGGTATAGTCCCTAGAACCGACTCTGTCTAAGCCAGGTATAAAAGTTAAAATTATGGCGGATACGCAGTTATAAAAAAACTGTTTACGACTCTACAACTATCTTATGTAAACATTGTTTTTGTGACCAGAGTTATCTAGAAAAGGCCAGAATCAATTGTCCGTAATTTACTAGTAAAAATGGCTTTAATATATAAGGGGACTGATCAGGAAGAGTTAGTTAGTTTATAATTTGACATCGTGAGTTGAACAATAAATAAGTGCATATAAATTAAGTGATTATATAAATTAGTTTAAGTGAATGTACTAAGTATATATAAATTAAGTGTTAGTGATTAGTTTAGTGTTTAAATAAATTAAGTAAGTGAACCTACCGTGTGTTTAAAATTTATCCCAACCGTTTATTGTTTAAATAAATAACAAAAACATCACAGTATAAATTATTTTATTAAAAAACGTAACATAGGGAATTCAAAAGTACAAGTAAATTAGAAAATGAAAGAAAATGTTCAAATTGATGACCATGTACATTGACACAATGGTTAAATCTGTTCTTGCTATAATCATTCCGGGTGTTAGGGTCTGAGATGCCTATTTTATCCTTTAAATCATCTATATAAATCGGGGGTATGACATAATGTCGACCTTTTAAGTAACCCCAGAGAAAGAAATCTAAGGGTGTAATATCCGGAGAACGGGGTAGCCACAGAATTGCACGATTTCGACCAATCTATTTTTCAGGAAATGTGTTATCCAGATATTCTCTGATTGGCTCATAAAAGTGAGGAGATGCTCCATCTTGCTGCCATCACATCGTTTGCCTACCAGTTCTTAGCTTTCGTTCGACATAGAAAAAAGTATTTTTGCTTGTAGTTATTCTATGAGGAAACGATTTCTGAACAAACCTTGAGCATGAGTTTTGTTTTTTCTACATTCTCCATAAATAAATTGCATGTCAACATATTCATAGTAAGTAAAAATTGAAGGCATTATTTACTTATTATTACAGAGGCCTCACAAGATAACCAATAATTAATGACAGTTCTTGAATAAATTCCAACAAACAATAATGAATGACAAGCTATGATGTTGCTACTACTACTCGTATATTTATTTGTTTCATAGCCTAAATTTTTGAGTGCAAAATATTGCTTTAAAAAATTTATTAAAAATAGCCCTTATTATCATTACTGCACAATACAATGAAGTGTGGTATCGTTGAATTTGTTTTTGAATGATATATCCAAAATAGTAAAATGATACAGGTTGTCCCATTTAAAAAAATTATGTTGGGGTCACGTGACCCGAAATGACAGGAAAAACGGAAGTCATTTTATAATAAATATAAGCATCAGTTTCGGCTGTTTATATCTGCCAAATTTCATACATGTCATACGAACAGTTTACGAGAAATTGGACTGTCAAAACGTCGTGGGACACCCTGTATAATGTGTTTCTCGGAAATAGCAGTTGTGTACCTACATTGTAGAAGGAGATTTCAAAATCAGTAATCATGCCTATTACTATACCTATATGTGGTTTAGTTAACAACTCGTGGTAAAAATAATCTCAATAGGCTTCAATACCTAACAAACTTAAATCCAGTTTTTATAAAATTTCCCAGGGTGGACCTTTGGTTTCCCCTTTCAATCACAGGCTACCGTAGTTAAAAAGCAGAAATTACCCCCACGCTCATTGTGATATATTCAAGTTGATTTCTGTTTATGCACACTTCTTAACAGTTGGTATTGTTATCCAGCAATTTCATATTCTCAGCAAACTATTTTCAAGATACGCACTTGTTTAAGACAAGCGTTTTATTAGGAATGTGTCGGATATATATTACAGAGCACTCTTTTTATTATACCGGATGTCACGTAAATGAGTACCCTAAATTAGAGGAATAGAAGACCATTAACCTTTCGTGGGTAACGTGGTTAAATTGGTACATAATTGGTAACGTCGGTCTATAAGACCAATTTTAGATCCGATTTTTTTACGTCTCTTTGTTTTTTCATTAAATAAAATATATCTTAGTGGTTGGCCTTGTAACAGTTCCGATGCTTTAAAATATGCTATGATGTACTTACTCATTTACGTGACATCCGGTATAATAAAAAGAGTGCTCTGTAATATATATATCCGACACATTCCTAATAAAACGCTTGTCTTAAACACGTGCGTATCTTGGAAATAATTTGCTGAGAATATTAAATTGCTGGATAACAATAACAACTGTTAAGAAGTGTGCATAAACAGAAATCAACTTGAATATATCACAATGAGCGTGGGGTAATTTCTGCTTTTTAACTACGGTAGCCTGTGATTGAAAGGGGAAACCAAAGGTCCACCCTGGGAAATTTTTTAGAAACTGGCTTTAAATTTGTTAGGTATTGAAGCCTATTGAGATTATTTTTACCACGAGTTGTTAACTAAACCACATGTAGGTATAGTAATAGGCATGATTACTGATTTTGAAATCTCCTTCTACAATGTAGGTACACAACTGCTATTTCCGAGAAACACATTATACAGGGTGTCCCACGACGTTTTGACAGTCAAATTTCTCGTAAACTGTTCGTATGACATGTATGAAATTTGGCAGATATAAACAGCCGAAACTGATGCTTATATTTATTATAAAATGACTTCCGTTTTTCCTGTCATTTCGGGTCACGTGATCCCAACATAATTTTTTTAAATGAGACAACCTGTATTATTTTACTATTTTGGATATATCATTCAAAAACAAATTCAACGATACCACACTTGTCATCATTGTATTGTGCAGTAATGATAATAAGGGCTATTTTTACAAAAATTTTTAAAGCAATATTTTGCACTCAAAAATTTAGGCTATGAAACAAATAAATATACGAGTAATAGTAGCAACATCATAGCTTGTCATTCATTATTGTTTGTTGGAATTTATTCAAGAACTGTCATTAATTATTGGTAATCTTGTGAGGCCTCTGTAATAATAAGTAAATAATGCCTTCAATTTTTACTTACTATGAATATGTTGACATGCAATTTATTTATGGAGAATGTGGAAAAAACAAAACTCATGCTCAAGGTTTGTTCAGAAATCGTTTCCTCATAGAATAACTACAAGCAAAAGTACTTTTTTCTATGTCGAACGAAAGCTAAGAACTGGCAGGCAAACGATGTGATGGCAGCAAGATGGAGCATCTCCTCACTTTTATGAGCCAATTAGAGAATATCTTGATAACACATTTCCTGAAAAATAGATTGGTCGAAATCGTGCAATTCTGTGGCTACCCCGTCCTCCGGATATTACACCCTTAGATTTCTTTCTCTGGGGTTACTTAAAAGGTCGACATTATGTCATACCCCCGATTTATATAGATGATGTAAACGATAAAATAGGCATCTCAGACCCTAACACCCGGAATGATTACAGCAAGAACAGATTTAACCATTGTGTCAATGTACATGGTCATCAACTTGAACATTTTCTTTCATTTTCTTAATTACTTGTACTTTTGAATTCCCTATGTTACGTTTTTTAATGAAATAATTTATACAGATGTTCATTTAATTGCTCCTATTATCAATACTGCACAATACAATAATGACAAGTGTGCTATCGTTGAATTTGTTTTTGAATGATATATCCAAAATTGTAATATTATACAGGTTGTCCCATTTAAAAAAATTATGTTGGTTCCACGTGACCCGAAATGACAGGAAAATCAGAAGTCATTGTATAGTAAATATAAGCATCAGTTTCGACTGTTTACATCTGACAAATTTCATACTTGTGATATGAACAGTTTTCAAGAAATTAGACTGTAAAAACGTCGTGGGACACCCTGTAAAATGTGTTTCTTGGAAATAGCAGTTGTGTACTTACATTGTAGAAGGATATTTCAAAATCAATAATCATGCCTATTACTGTAACATCAATAAACTAATTTTTAACGAAAATTATTGCATTTTATTCTATCTACTTTGAATTATGCGCGAAAACACATGTTACGTCACGCCTCAGTAGAGATAGCGTTAGTTTATCGAAGAACGTCAACAATACATTTTTCGTGTGTCAAAAATATAAATAGAAAAAAAAGAAGTTATGACATTACAAATATTATAATAGTGGCGTTAGATTTGCAGGCTCGAGCAACCCACACTGCTCAGGGTGAGTACTCGATAGTGACACGACAAATTTAAATAGAACGCTTTCGTGTGCACCATATAATCTCAAAAATAGTGTCTATCAATAGTTTTTCGAAATTTGTGATTTTGCTTTTTTGATATGAATGAAATTATTGAAAAAAGTATAATCAATACTGCTATAATAACACAAATCACAAAGTAAGTGTAACCTCATTTGCACATGTGCATGAAACACGAATAAAATTGTTGGTGCTCGAGTGGAAAGAGGAGAAGACGTTTGTGTATCTAGGCGCTCCTGTGGGCTTCAAGAAAAAGTAAAAAAGAATGCACAGGAGTTTGTTGGAGCGAGCAAAGCAATCGCCACTAATATGTAAATAAACTGATGAGTTAATCTCAAAAAGAACCTATGACATAAGCTTAAAAATGGATTGTGTGAATTAAATTTTACTTAGCGCTAAGGATTAATAATAATGTACTTACAAGGAAGTTTTCACTTTCCGAAATTCAGACAAGCAAAAGTCTTTATTTGATGCAAGAAATTCTCCCAACATCAACAAATCAATTATTGTGGCCAAATTAGAGCTATTTGCTTTATTTGAAATGATGTAGGAATATATCGAAATGCGTAATCACAACAAAAGTTCAAGCAATACTTACGGATGTAATTGATAGGACAGAAATTTACAATTTGCTAAAAATGTAGGGAAAATTCATTCATAGTAATTTGAAGTTTAGAATGTTTTGTTTTATACTTCAACTTATAAAATAAAGGAAAAACAAATTAAAAAACAGTTAGTAGCAAGTAAATTTAGCTAGAAAACTATCACCTTAATAATTATATTAGAATGCAGAAAATAGAGTCAACTTTTGAGGAAAGCGATACTGCTGAGCCGAAAAAAAAGCAAGCAAAATGGAGACAACAAATTAATTTTAATTTGCATTCTGGTTTATAATAACAGTACATTCTTGTCAAAATAAATTTTCATTTACCAAATTTTAATGTACGGGAAAAATAGGGAATTTAATTTTATGAAGAGGAAAAATTTTGTGTTGGTAGGGATGGCTCTTATAGAAGGTTACCATGACTGATTCATTGAGACGTGACGTCATGCGCTGTTTCGGTCAACATGGCCGAATGCAGTATTTTAATCTTTTATTGTCCTGAAACTCTTATTAATCTAAATGTTTATATTAAACCCAAGTCATTTTTCAGAATCCTTTCATCACATATTTTTCTCTAAACCATTCACTTTCACACACAACGCGTAGTTTTAATTAACATTTGCTTAGCCTATTTACTAACTAGGTAAACATGATACAAAATAAAACGTTTTTTCTTTCTAATATCATGATACACTGTTATTTTACAAAAATGTAGTATTCTATTTTTGAGGGACCTCTCACAGAATGCTGAGTCGAACGAAGCTGTTCAAAAAGCACTATAACTTGATTGAAAGTAAACAGTTTTTAGCTTCAATAAGTTGGGCACCAGTTTTGGGAAATTTTATCCATTATGTGCCTTACTCACAATTATATGAATAACGTATGTACATGTTTTCTAGACACTGGTTTGATGAACACCAATTTCTTTACCAACTCCATTTTGATAACTTGGGTCCGCCACGACACAGAGAAAATTTATCATTTTGTCCAATTCCGATAAAACTCCACCACTTTGTTTCAGGAAATCAATTGCGAGCCATTGTACATTTTCACGATTAAAACGGTACAGGGAAAGAGAGAAAGAAAGAGGGAGAGAGAGAGAACGGGAGAAAGAGAGAAAGGGAGAAATAGAGGAAGAGAGTAAGAGAGAAAGAGGGAAAGAGAAAGAAAGAGAGGGAGAGAGAGAGAGGAGAGAGAGGGGGGGAGGATTCTGATGCTTTTCGGCCCTCAAAATCTATCTTCAAAATGTCTTCTTGTTGATCCTAATTATTCACATCAATTGGTTCATAAGTGGGGCAAGCTTTTGTTTAGTATTCTATACTCGTGTTTTTCAAAGAGCTCTGGATGATGGTCCTACTGGCGATGTACCACATGACCCTAGATTCTGAGACGGCACACCAAATGATTTTAATGTTTCAAGTTTCACTCTACTACTACTCTACTCTACTCTACTTAAAAAGTTAAATTAAGATTTCGTTTGATTCAAGATGAACACTGGGGAATGCAGCAACTCTGGTTCATTTAAAGCATCTCCAATTAACAGTATGAACACAAAAAAATTTACAAACACAATTGAAGCTCTTTATTTTGTCATAAACAATAACCAAGAAAATGGCCGCAGAATGGCTTTTAGTTGGATTCCTATACATCCGCAAGTTAATCTGCTTTTATTTGTTTTTAATTGACTGTATAAAATTAAATAAAAAAACTTCAAATTACTCCTTGTAATTGCAGAATTATGAATTGCAAACTCATAAAAACGTATTTATCAAATTATTTGGAAAACATCCGCAATTACTACAAATTCCATTGTTTCAAAAAATTAAAAACCGAAAAAGAGTCTCATTGTAATAAAAAGTTGAAAATCTCTAAAATGGAGTTTTGTAACAAGTTCAGCAAAAGCATTTTATGTAACAAATTGAGTGAAGAATTGCAGGCGAAAATTATTACCTAGAAATACAGGGTGTTTCAAGAATATTATACAATGAAAGTTTACGAACCCATGGTACAACGAAACTGGCTTATTTGAGTTTGACAAAATTTTTAATTTTATCATGTTTTGAAGAGACTATAGCGTATAAAATATTTTAAGTTTGTATTTCTATCCCCCGAGAAGATATGCAACAAGGGTAAGAGAAAATTTGTAATTTAAATTTCTTAACCTTTTACTGGTAACGCGCGGTCCCTGAGACCGAGGAAAATTTGTTTCTCGTTTTAAAATGCAACGCATCTCTTTCTCGCTGTGCGCCGCCAGGTACCTTTTACACTTATCCTTGGCCACTTAGTATAACGTTATTTTCATAATAAAAATCTTAATAATGAATAATCAATTGAATTTTTGGTAACCTTATATTTAAAAAATGAAAAAAAATAAAATATACTTCTTAATACAAAAACGAATGCTAAAGCTCTTAACTTATGAACAAAATAACATAATTACTTCAATATTTTCCCTCAGGTGTCCATAGATAAATGAACATTTAAACCAAACTAACACAAACTTATACACCTATCAACACAAGAACAGAAATAGGAAGTTTTTGGGCTTATTTCATTACAAAAAATTAATCTTCGCTATTTTGCTCAAAACAGTCACTACATAGTCCAGTCAAATGGTCAAGGCACATAAATTTGTGGCACTTATTGCACGAAAACCTAGTTTTCCTATTTTTCTTACTATTGCAAAATGCACATCTTCCATGAACTGGATTATCGTTATTCTGTTGGTTTATGTTAAGCCCCAAAATGTCGGCCAATCTCAGTCTTATAATTTTTGGAATATTTTCCTGCAGTGCTCGTCTGCGAATATGAGTATCTAGCAACTCAAATCCTAAATCTTCTAAGAATTTTCTTCTAGGAATAGACTTATTGTTGTTAGCTTTATAAATAATATACGAATTTATTTCAGCAACATTTAGGCAACTATAAAAAATCACCATAGGCCAGCGACAAGTTGCACGTGTACAGTTGTATGAGTCACACAACTTGTCAACAACATCGACTCCTCCTTTGGTTTTGTTGTAATCTATTATAATGTCTGGCTTACCAGTTGCCGTATTAAGACTGTCGTCTTCAAGATGCATTGTTGATAGTGATAAGACGTTTTTGTTCTTATTGCTTTGAGGAATATATGATACTACCGTACATTTCTCCTGAAATGCAAACATTGATGTACCTTCTCGTCGTTTTATATTTGTGAGAGCCAATGGTATTTGTGGTTTGTTTTCACGTATCGTGCCAATAACAGTTAGACGATAATCTTTTAGGAGCAAATTTGCCAAATGTGTGCTGATAAAAAAATTGTCCATTGCTATATTCCTTCCGGATCCCCATATAGGTTGTGAAAGTCGAGAAACCAACGCGATATTTGAATTATCCACTCTAAAAGGCCCTTCAGGCTGCTTGCCAACATAAACTTCCATTTTGGTTGTGTAAAACATTTTTGCGTCACATAATGCATAAATCTTTATACCATAACGATTTGGTTTCTGAGGCATATATACTCTAAACGAGCATTTCCCACGAAACGCCTCCAATGTTTCATCTATTGTTGTGTAAGCTGAGAGATTGTAATGTGCTGATAAATTGGCATTAAATTCCTCGAACACATCGCGAATTGCAACCATCTTGTCAAATTGTTTTCTTTGTATTCGAGTTTCCTTGTCGTCAAATCGAATATGTCTCAACAGAAATAGAAACCTATTTTGTGACATAGTCAACCTATAAATTTCCATAGCTCTACCATCTGTTCTAAAAATATCTTCAGTGTTTTTGTGATTGCTTTTATTGGCCCCACTAATATATAGCAAACCAAACAATGCTTTTACTTCAATGACATCGGTGAGTCTGGCTGTGCGGTATTTAGCTACATCATATGATTTCATTGAAATAAATTTATTGGTATATTGAACAATGTTTTCAAGCATAGTATCAGTGAATAACATTCCCAAATTTCTCTTTTCTCCAACTTCCTTCTGATATCACCTTTTGGCACTGGCAAAAAAGGAACTATATTTTCTGCCCGAGTTCTGATATTTAATTTTTCTACACAATGCTTTCTCCATCTTGTACCATCTTTTCCAATGAGATTTGGAATTCGACACGCAGTGGCTTCGGTAGGAAGAGAGTCATCATCAATATCTGAGAACTCTTACTTCTACATGATCGTCTTCCAAACTTACATTATCATCTTCTGGTTCGCTGGCCTCGGAATCAGTTGGAACCTCATCAAATAATGTCTGCAATGCCTCTTGCTCTTTTTCGTAAGACATAGTTGATTAGTAGAAACTAAAATGTAATTTTATAAGCAAAAATAAAATAAAAAAGCATTTAATGCTTACCCCAAAAAAAATACGAGTTTGGTAACGTCGGTGTCTCACACCGCCACTTTGCAAAGCAGAAAAACGATACGCACTACACAGAAAACGATTCTATACTAAGTGGCCAAGGATATGGGTAAAAGGTACCTGGCGGCGCACAGCGAGAAAGAGATGCGTTGCGTTTTAAAACGAGAAACAAATTTTCCTCGGTCTCAGGGACCGCGCGTTACCAGTGAAAGGTTAAGAAATTTAAATTACAAATTTTCTCTTACCCTTGTTGCATATCTTCTCGGGGGATAGAAATACAAACTTAAAATATTTTATATGCTATAGTCTCTTCAGAACATGACAAAATTATAAATTTTGTCAAACTCAAATAAGCCAGTTTCGTTGTACCATGGGTTCGTAAACTTTTATTGTATAGTATTCTTGAAACACCCTGTATTTCTAGGTAATAATTTTTGCCTGCAATTCTTCACTCAATTTGTTACATAAAATGCTTTTGCTGAACTTGTTACAAAACTCCATTTTAAAGATTTTCAACTTTTTATTACAATGAGACTCTTTTTAGGTTGTAAATTTTTTGAAACAATGGAATTTGTAGTAATGGCGGATGTTTTCCAAATAATTTGAATAAATACGTTTTTATGAGTTTGCAATTCATAATTCTGCAATTACATGGAGTAATTTGAAGTTTTTTTATTTAATTTTATACAGTCAATTAAAAACAAATACAAGCAGATTAGCTTGCGGATGTATAAGAATCGAACTTAAAGCCATTCTGCGGCCATTTTCTTTGTTATTGTTTATGACAAAATAAAGAGCTTCAATTGTGTTTGTGAATTTTTTTGTGTTCATACTGTTTTTTGGAGATGTTTTAAATGAACCAGAGTTGCTGCATTCCCCAGTGTTCATCTTGAATCAAACGGAATCTTAATTTAACTTTTTTAGTAGAATAGAGTAGTAGTAGAGTGAAACTTGAAACATTAAAATCATTTGGTGTGCTGTCTCAGAATCTAGGGTTATGTGGTACATCGCCAGTAGGACCATCATCCAGAGCTCTTTGAAAAACACGAGTAAAGAATACTAAACAAAAGCTTGCCCCACTTATGAACCAATTGATGTGAATAATTAGGATCAACAAGAAGACATTTTGAATATAGATTTTGAGGGCCGAAAAGCATCAGAATCCCCCTCTCTCTCTCCTCTCTCTCTCTCTCTCTCCCTCTCTTTATTTCTCTTTCTCTCTTTCTCTCTTTCTATATTTATCCCTTTCTCTCGTTCTCTCTCTCTCCCTCTCTCTTTCTCTCTTTCCCTGTATCGTTTTAATCGTGAAAATTTTCAATGGCTTGCAATTTATTTCCTGAAACAAAGTGGTGGAGTTTTATCGGCATTGGACAAAATGATAAATTTTCTCTGTGTCGTAGCGGACCCAAGTTATCAAAATGGAGTTGGTAAAGAAATTGGTGTTCATCAAACCAGTGTCTAGAAAACATGTACATACGTTATTAATATAATTGTGAGTAAGGCACATAATGGATAAAATTTCCCAAAACTGGTGCCCAACTTATTGAAGCTAAAAATCTATGATCCCAAAACTACCGATTTCCAAATGTTAAAAATTCGTGATTTCGACTTTTATTTTTTAACCCTGGAGTAGTCGCGCTGGGTCTATGTGACCCAGACCATTTAGTTTGTGCTGTAGTTTAGATGTCGCAACGTCGTGGAGCGTGCTCCTCCCTCTACCTTCCTAACCTGAGGCGGACAGCCGATGTACGTAGCTAGTCTCCATTTAATCGCTAATAAGACAGTGTGACATGCGATTATTTGACGTCTGACCTAGTGCGACTAATTAATTTCATTTTATTTTGTGTTTTAACGTGGGGTACAAAAATTTCGTATTTGAAAAATAATGCTGAAAACATTTTTTGTTTGGTAAGTATTTATTTTTTATCACTCCCAGGATTATCTGAAAGTAAAACACTTCTTTTTTTGATACCAAAGTCTTCTTGTATTTTAGAAATGGGTAATTCCTGCGAAAAAGAGCAAGCACGTCTTCTGCGTCTTTGGGAAGACGTTCAGCCAGCTTTGGAGTCGCCCGATGATGAGGAGGATACAGATGAAGAAGATATGGTTGAGAACAGGGGAGATATGGTTGAGGAGGAAGCAGATACTAACGGTGAGCAGGAAGCTGAGTTGGGAGAGGATGAAGAACTTGAAGGACATGTGGATCCTTATTTTAAAGGTAAAGATGATATCACAACGTGGAATAAGCATCCATTTTCGCAACGAGTGCGAACTGCTAGAACAAACATTGTAATTCACTTACCTGGAGTAAAAGGGGCGGCAAAAATGCCAAAACACCCATGGATTACTGGATGTTATATTTTGATGAAATTATACTTAACGTCATAGTTGAAAACACGAACAAATATATTGCAAATCCATCGGATAAGTACAGTCGACCTAGAGATGGAAACTTAACAGACCAAGCAGAAATTAAAGTTCTATTTGGTGTACTATACCTGGCAGGTACTCACAAAGGTAGTCGTCTTAATACTGAAGAAGTATGGAATCGAGACGGTACTGGAATTGATATGACAAAGAAACTAGGGATGAACGCAAAAAATATGACAAACGCGCACCGATTCGAGATATATTTAATTCTTTTGTAACTGTTTACGTTGGACAACAACCCGAAGTAATGACGCAAGGTGTATTGTCATATGAATGATTCAACCTATTTCTGTAACGGGAAGAAATATTACGACTTTAAACTGGTTTACCAGCTGTGAACTCGTGGATGTTTTGTTTCGATATCATTGGCTGACGCTTGCTGGCACTCACTCTAAGAAAAATAAGTGGGAGTGGCCTCCAGAGTTTATTAATACAAAAGTGTTACCCATAAATTCATCTATGTTTAGCTTTCCAAAACAAAAGACTCTGGTGTTTTATGTACCAAGAAAGAATAAAAATGTAATACTTGTTTCTACTATGCACCATGGTGACGTAATAGATTCAGCCACAAACGAGGAAGCCAAACATTCTATCGTAACGTTTTACAATGCAATCAAATCTGCAGTTGATGAGGTAGATAGGAAAGCAGCAATTTACAAATGTGCGAGAAATATCAGACACTGGCCCATGGTAGTATTATTCTTTGCTCAATATGGCAGCAATTAATGCGCATAATATTTTTTGTGCAAATAATCGAAACATAGATTTGGTGACACGAAAATCTCTACATCAGTTAGCACGTGAGCTCATTACGCAACAATAAAACATTTGCCACGTGAAGTAAGAAAGCATCGATAAGATGCACTCAATATTTGTGAAGAGCATGGATCCCCTATACTGCAAAACTAAGCTATAATGTAAAAAAATGTTATAAATATCTATGTTTGAATCACACTTGTATTTTATGTAAAAACTGTAGTGAAAAGGCGAATGCAGAAGAATATGATTTGGAAAACGATTATTTTTTAGACTGTTTTTTGATGTTCTTTGGTTTTTAATGTTTTCTCTGTTTCCTGTGTTAAATGTGTTCTGTTGTATCTTTTTCTTTTGAATGTATTTTATATTATATATATTTAACAGCAATATGTTTTTTTCATCCACCAATACACTTTCAAATTGATTTTCGCTCAAAATTACTCACTGGGTCAATACGACCCAGTGCGACCATACTTGGCAAAAAACGGCGTGACTACTTTAGGGTTAATTACAATAATTCAAAATTTATTAAGTACTCATTTATAATGCGCATATTATGTTTGTTTTGAAACGAGTGATTGATAAATTTTTAATTGCTATTAATTAATTGAAAAAGACCAAGTCAAAATAATAATTTAATATTATGGATTGTCGCTAACATCATTGTTATTTCTTTAATTATTTGATTAAAATTTAATTAATTACTAACAAAAAATGTTTGATTATCTTCAACGTTGAACACCAAATCACCAACATTTGATTCCAATTGCAAAATATTCAAAGTATACGATACGATACGATACGATTTATTGACCAGTTTTAAATACAAAAGCATTTGTGTAGTCCTAATACTAAATTAATAAGTAGTTATCAAAATTCCTAAATCAGATAATAGAATAGAAATAAAGTTAAACCAATAGTTTCATAAAATTAGATTTCTGAAGTAACATATATGTAAGAATGAATTAGTAAGACATGTAGTCCCGAACTGCGTAAAAACAATTTTGTAGTAAAAATTGTTTTGAAAATCTATAGAACTGATTCTGGCTCATATGTTTCACATTCTTATCAGCATGCAAATCTAGAAACTTATTATACAATCTAACATCTAGTTTGTTGTATTGTGTTTGATGCAGCCTAGAAAAAGGCACAATGAGTCGCTCTGCACCTCTGGTGGTATAACAGTGAACACCAGAATGAGTTGCCATATGTAGTACACCCCTATGAATACACAGAAGTGTCTCAAACATGTACATGCAAGACAATGGCAGGATCCCATATTCCTCGAAAAGTCCACTGCAATGTACTCGACTTTTTGCATTATGAATAATGCGCAAAGCAGTCTTCTGAAGAGTAAAGACTCTTTGTACTCTGCTAGAGTTACCCCATAGAGAGATACCATAAGCCAGATGACTGTGGATCAACGCAAAGTAAATCGTACGCATAACAAGATTACTACCAATTGATGAGCGTAATTGTCTCATTGCAAAAATCTGTGATGAAATCTTTGAGCATAGTGAGTCTATGTGGTCCCCCCAATTGATACCAGGATCTAATGTGATACCCAACAATTTCACAGGTTCCCCTTTGGTACCTCGTTTTACAGAGCTAAATGTTATTTTTTTAGTTTTCCCATCGTTTAATTTCAAATTGTTTGAATCAAACCAAGATTTAGCTAACTTTAGATTCTCGATGCTGACATTTTCCTCTCCTTTCGTTAAGAATGTAGCATCGTCTGCAAATAAAACCGATCGACACTCAAGAGACGCCGGTAGATCGTTTATGTATAGTAAAAATAATAATGGTCCTAACACTGAACCCTGCGGGACTCCATCGTTTACCGACATCCGACTAGATTCACAGTCATTGTAGCTTACGTATTGCTGACGATTTTCCAAATAAGATTTAAACAATTCCAACTCTCTACCACGGAATCCGTAATGTTCCATCTTTAGCAATAAAATGTCCGAGCTCACACAGTCGAAGGCCTTAGTTAGGTCACACATAATGGCGTACGTGTTTTTACCCGCATCCAGACCCTCAACTATGCTCTCAATCACATTCAAGATTGCCAGAATGGTTGACTTATGTTTCTGAAACCCAAATTGACATTCAGATATTAAGTTCTTATGTTCTAAATAGGAGCTTAGTTTATTTTTTATCAGTATTTCAAATATTTTGGAGATTACAGGTATAATAGCTATAGGCCTATAGTTGTTAACGAGATCGATGTCGCCACTTTTGAATACCGGAATAATTTTTGATATTTTCAGTACGTGGGGCCAGTTCCCCTCATTTATACATTTGTTGTATAAGGTTGTCAATGGTCCAACTAGCGAAGTCAAAGTAACTTTAATCATCTTTGCGTTTAAATTATAAAAATCCAGACTTGGCTTACATTTTAGAGATAATACAGCCTCGTGAACATCAGTCTCCAAAATTGACGACATGAAAAAGGATGATGATGGTCTAGGTAGGGCATTCAAAAAATGTAATGGGTCAGTTTGGGGACTGTCAATACTTTTCAGAATAGTTTCCGATATGCCTGCGAAAAATTTGTTGAATTCACTAGATTCTAATGTGTGCGACACTCTGTTATGATGTTTAGTGTTTCTTTCCTGATTTACAATACTCCAGATAGCTTTACTCTTGTTATCTGACTCATTGATGTTTTTTTCATATGCATTCTTTTTCGCAATTTTAAGCGATTTACGGTAGTCTTTCCGCAATTGACAGTATTTATACCAATCTAAGAGTGATTTTTCAGACCTAAATTTCTCTCTCAAATGGTAGACTTCATTACGCTTTGCCTTAAGTTCGCTTGTAAACCAGTTTAAAGCTGTGTTTCTATGAGCAAATGATTTTAAAGGAAAACATATATCAGCACATGTAGACAGTATATCGGTAATGAGATTGGCATACTGATCCGAATTTAGTCGTCCAGAATCAGGCCATTGAACTTCCTGAATTTGGTTTACAAAACTAATTAAATTATTATTATTTACAATTCTTCTCATACACTTCCTAACGGATGTATTATTACAATGATCAATTCTAAAAAACAAATAATTACCACTATGATCCGACACTAATGGTTCATATACCCCTGTATGGAGTTTATCATCATCTAAGTTTGTGACTATATTATCAATACATGAGCTAGTTGTGTTAGTTATTCGAGTCGGCATATGTACCAAGTGCCTTAGACCATACGCACAAAAAATATTTATCAAAATCTTTGAGTACTCACTATCATCATTCAAATCTAGATTAAAATCCCCCATGATAATAATAGATTTGTACTTTGTGTATAACTTATTAATAACACTCTGTAGCTGTATAATAATAATAATAATGTCTTTATTATTTTCAAATACCATATTTAAATAAAAAGAAAAAATAACTTAACATAGTGTAGGTACATTTGAAAATAAAAGGCGAAGTTCAACCTTTCGTAAGGACAGGCGCCACGAATGTTGCTCTTCCACTTAATCTTGTGGTAGATACCTATCCAACACTGATTTGGTATATAGGCTAAATATCAATTAAAAAAAATGAATAAAAGTAACAAAAATTGAATTAAATATTAATTTAATTACTCCGATGCTGTCTATTGAATAGATAATTATGAATAGATTTTTTAAATCTAGTAATATTTTGAGCTTTAAACGCTTGAGGGTATTCATTATATACATAGCAAATCTGGTAGCAAAAAGACCGTCTGAACAATTCAGTTTTAAATGGTGGAACATTTAATGTCCCTCTATTTCTAATTTTTATATTATAAGGTCAGACATGGACCGTAAAGAGCATCATTGTAATTAAAAGGTGTCGTATCATTTCAGGACCTCTCATTTGAGGACCTATGCAAAATTTACCTGGTTTTGTCTGATTTACGGACTTAGCCTACGATACAAGTTTAAGCCGAATCAATAATCGATTAAGATGCGAAATCAAATATTTGATTAAACTATATTTTTATTGAATTAATTTAACCGAATCAATAATCGATTAAGATGCGAAATCAAATATTTGATTAAACTATATTTTTATTGAATTAATTTAACACAAACTCAAGAAAATAAATGAAATTATAAACACATTTATATATGATGATATTATTATATTGTGTATTTGAAGAATGGGGAGGAAATATAATCATTGCATTCACCCTTCCCCTTAAAAGATATCCAATACTTTGTTACGCGTATATCAGATTATTCAAGAGGGGGAAGCGTGAATCCAATGATTATACTCCCTTCCCCTTCTTGAATAACTTAATGTGTAAAGTCTTCCGATTTATCGGTTGTTTTTTTTCTCTAAATTTCTAACATATTATGTTCACTAACAAGAGACAAAAGTTCCTCATAACAATTTTGAAAAACATCTACCTAAATGTAAATTTAGAGACGTTCTCGCCTAGAGGTCCTAAAATGGTACTTCATGTTATGGAAAATTTTACGGTTTTGACGAAGGTCCTCAAATGATACAAACGGGGCCGAGGTCCTCAAATGATACAAACGAGGTCCTCAAGTGAGAGGTCCGCAAGTGATACCGTCCCAATTAAAAACTGACAAAACTAAGGTTTCACATAATATTTTTTTAACGTGCAAAGGCAAAAAATGTCTAATACCATAGACCGTTTTCAGCGATACGTAAGCCCTTTGAAGTAACTTGTTTATATGTTTTTCAAAACGTAATTCTGAGTCCATTATAACACCTAAGTTTTTAGCTTCAGACACCAATTCAAGTTTATAGCTATTTATTTTAATATTTACCCCATTCATTCGCTGACGATTTAATTTAGATCCAAACAAGAGGACGTTCGATTTAATGGAATTAATAATGAGACTGTGGTCTTTCGCCGAAGAAACAAAAGTATTAAGATCTTCATTTATTCTATCGCAAGCTGTTTGTATAATTTGGGGAGGGAAGCTGAAATATAGTTGAGTGTCATCAGCGTACAAATGAGTATTACAATTCAAGATGCATTTTAATAGTTGGGAAGTATAAATAGAAAAAAACAAAGTACGAAGAATTGAACCCTGCGGCACTGCTGATAAAATTGGAAGAAATTCCGAGAATGTATTATCAAGCAAATCTCTTTGTTGTGTATTTTTAAGATAATTAGCGATTAACACCAGAGAATTAGTGGAGAAACCTAAGTGATATAATATATTGATCAGCAAATCGTAATTTATTGTGTCAAAAGCTCTTCCTAAAATCCAATAGCACCAGTAATGTACATTTACCCTCGTCGATGGCTTTAATAATATCATCAACAATATGAAGAAGAGCCGTTGTGCAGCTATGACCCTTACGAAATCCTGATTGTATGCAAGGTAATAACGAAAATGAATCCAAATGCTCTTTTATCTGCTTCTCCATAGCTCGTTCAATGATTTTTGATAAAGTAGGTAGGATACTTATCGCACGAAGGTCTTTATACTTTTGGATTACTCACCTTAGGAATAACTCGCACAGTTGCTCTTCCTCATACTGAAGGATATACATTCTCAGAATTCAGACGCTCATTGAATGCTTCTTGGGTAATAGGCGCTTTAATCAAAAATTGGGAACGTTCTCTATAAATTTGATAATAATTTCCAGTAATATTTAACTAACGTCCCCGCCCCCCCTTCTCTAGATCCGGGACTGAGTATGAATTAATAACGTGTTTGGAAAATATTTACAAATAATACAAAATTATTGTTTGGAAAATTTACAATGGTTAAAAGTGTTCAATTGCAATTAAAAGTGAAAAATCTTTAAAATGAAGTGTTCTAATGGTTTCTGATGTAGGAAATTTTATGAAAATTGCTGATGAAAGTTACTACCTGGGAATACAGGATGTTTCAAGGATATTGTACAATGAAAGATTATGAGTCCCTTGTACCACTGGCGAAGAGACTATTGCCTATAGAAACTGTTATCTCCCGATAGATGCGCAATAAAGTGTTTATTCCGTCTACACCCATTATCACCCTATATCTCACAAACTAACTCTACATTAGAGAAGAGTTGTATTTAGGTATTTTAAATATTTATTATCGAGAAAATAATTAGACTTTGAAGTTTTAAGATCACCCAAGATCCGTCCAGTGTCTATACAAATTATATATATATATATATATATATATATATATATATATATTCATATTTTTTGTCAGACACAAGAAATACTTATTGGTTAACTGTACCCACATTTACATAACTTATCTTATCTCCGTTTATAATATTGATTCTGTACGTGGTACCTATTTTATCAATACTGACAGGCGAGTAAACAATTGATTACAAGAATAAAATATAGTAACAATAATAAATAATATTCAAGTTCATATGGTATTTTTAAAATAATTATAAGAAGCAAGTTTGTATAGTAAGGAAAGCAATCTAAATAAGGCTAATTTTAGAAATAAAACTTCCGGATTTGGACCACCTTCTTTTATAAGCCACTTCAAGAGAAGAAAAGGAGGAAGTATTATGTTACCTGGCCATTGTTCAATTAAACTTTAGTAAACATACTCAAAACTCTTCGCCTTGAAACAATCACTCTTAACTAACTCATGAAATAGTCAACCAAGTCAGAATAACATAACTTTGATTCTAGCTGTGCAAGCATTCGTCTATCTATAAAATAATATAATGCAATCCGTTTCCAAATACATAATTCCATTAAATAGTGGAATTATTTAGAAACGTTCCATTTATAACGATAACATGAGTAAGAGTAGGTTCGTGAAGTTATCCCCCAAAGTTTACACGATTTAAATAAATTTTGCGTTATCAGTTAATGCCCCTTAATGCTTCTATAAATTTCGTTAGGGCTTCCGTGGTTTGGTGGATATTGAATATGAATCTATTTCAAGGTCAGTCCCCAAAGTGTTTAGGATTAATTCCAAATTGGTGTCATTCCTTAGTGCTTCGTTAGTACACTTTAGTGCTTTAATAATTTTTCTTTAGTGTTTTATTGGTTTTCGAGATATTTAACACTATATTTTCAAGGTCAGCCCCCAAAGTGTTCATGATTCATTCCAAATTAGTGCCATTCCATTCGTTAGTGCTTCGTTAGTGCACTTTAGTGCTTCAATAATATTCGTAAGTGCTTTATTGGTTTTCGAAATATTTCATGTTCATTTTTTGAGGTCAGCCCTCAAGTATAGACGATTCGATTGAATTTAGTGTCATTCGTTAGTGCTTCAATAATTTTCATTAGTGCTATCTTCATTTTCCAGATATTTTATATTAATTTATTGGCACTTCCGCGAAGTTAGCCCCCAAAATGTTCACGATTCAGTTGAAGTTAGTGTCATTTGTTAGTGATTCGTCAGTGGTTCTTAGTGCTTCCATAAATTTCGTAAGATCTTTCTTGGTTTTATTTATTTATTGTAATATTAGTTTCCAAAATTGTTTACGGTTGATTGCAAATAAGTGTCATATATTCGTTAGTGCTATTTAGTACTTCAATAATTATATTCATAAGTGCTTTATTGGTTTAAAAATATTTTTTTTCAGTAAATCCCTGAGTTTTCCAGGATCTAATACAGACAAAGTGTCTTTAAATACTGATATTTCATCGACACGTTTAAAAATAAAGTTGTCACTTGTATACACTTCGGGGGATGTATCGTGTTAACAAACCGAAATTTCTCCAAAAGTAACAAAAAATGCAGTATATCTGGATTTATAAGACCCGCTGTACTCACTATAGTCAGCTAAACATCAATAGGGTACATCTGTGAGACACCTTGAATGAGACACCTTGAAAAATATCCAATTATAAAATTGGCCACTTCTATACACTCCGGAGGCTGTATCGTACTAAACTCAAAATTTCTCCAAAAAGGACTTCAGGTACCAAAGCACCCGTTGTACTAGCTCTGGTGAGCTAAAAATCAATAAGGTTCATCTATAAGATGCCCTGAACAATACTCAATCATAAAATGGGTCACTTGAATACACGCTGGAGGCTGTATCGTGCTAACAAACTGATAATTCTCCAAAAATGACAAAAAATTGGTACCTCAAGTATCGTAGCACTCTTGTACTGGCTTTAGTGAACTAAATCTCAATAGGGTTCATTTTTGAGACGCCCTGAGTAATATCCAATCATAAAATTGGTCACTTGTATATACTCCGGAGGCTGTATCGTGCTAACAAACTGAAATTTCTCCAAAAATGTCGTACTTAAAGTACTATAGCACCTGTTGTACTGGCTGTGGTGAGCTGAACATCAATAGGGTTCATCTGTGAGATGTTCTGAATAATATTCAATCATAAAATTGGCGACTTTTTGCATTCCGTAGGCTGTATCTTGCTAACAAACTGAAATTCAAAAATGTCGTACTTCAAGTACCATAGCATCCGTTGTACTGGCTTTTGTGAGCTGAAAATCAATACGGTTCATCCGTGAGATGTCCTGAACAATATTCAATCATAAAATTGGTGATTTGTTGCACTCCGGAGGCTGTATCGTGCTAACAAGACATGTATCGAAAAGTGGCCGACGACAATGACGACGACATACACACAGGATTATTTTTCTAAAAACCATTTTGTCGTGTTGTTCTTGATGAAAAACGTAAGAATAACTCAAAATTTTTTATCAAAATTTCACTTTTTTTGTGGGTAAACCAATACTTTTCTCTCATATAGATAGGTTGGGCGGAAAAGTGAGAAATTACGATATTTACCTACTTAGAATTATAAAATTTTATAATTCGCGTATAAAAGAGACTTTATTATAACATTGTTTACAGTGTCACAATGAAGCTCTTTGAACACAGTTATAGTAATTTTTAGTGTACAGTTGGATATTGAATTTAGTTATATTTTTATTTGACATTTGACTTTAACCTTGACACAGATTATAAATAAAATGGTCTAGCGTTGTTGTAGCTAGCAAATTATTATATTAAAGGTAAATTAGAATTATTTATATATTAAAAATATTAATGAATAAAGTACGCGAACGTTTATTTATCAATGATTTGTCAATTGTTTATTTTTATATTGTATTGGATCAATATATAGGTATACAAAACGTTCGATTTTTGGGATAAATTACCAGATATCTATCTGAAGATGTATTACAGAAATAATTCTGTTCATGATATAATATAAATAGATCGCAAGAGCATATACGAAGAAGCTCTTTTTTAAACAAATAATCATCCTCTTTTTGTTTAAATGAAAGTTTGTTTACAATTTACACAATTATTCGGTTATAATATGTCAAAAGTCAGAAGTGCTGAATAAAACAATCTGTAATCTGACCAATTAGGAATCTACAGAATTGCCAACTTAAATTCAAACCACTCCTCTTAGTTTAAAAACAGAAATTATATGAAATTATATTTTATTTAAATAATTAAATAAATGCGTATTATAAAAAATATTGCGTAAAACTTGTGCCACAATGACTTTCTGTAGTACTCGTGATTTGCACAACTCACCGCTTCGCGGTTCGTTGTGCAAACTTCACTCGTACTACAAAACGAGTCATTGTGACACTTGGTTTACAAATAACTATAAACAATTCTAAGAATTTCAGTGACTATTTCACTCACCTACGAAATGAACCAATCAGAAGCTCTAGTCAAGTTCGGCTTACCGATAATACCAAACTTGACTCTGATTGGCCTATCAAGTTCGGTGTTTTCAGATTTGTTTACAGTGCATGTGACAGTTAAACGTCAAATATAAGTGATTACGCTGTGCACGCATTCAAAAATGAGTAGATTTGGGATGAATTCTATCGAATCAATCAACGAAAAATTCGATGAAAATGTACCGAAAAATACGAGGAAATCGAAGGAGTACATTTGGAAGCAATTTACCAGATTTTGCGATGAACGAAAATACCTATTAGATGAAGCAACGCCTGTCGAGAGACAGATTTTTTATCTTTCACTCTGTTTGTGAAATAGTCTAATAAAATTCCACTCGAGATTGAATTTATCTCATAAGTCTGTCTTTCATTTATGATCTCAACTGAATTGATTCGAGAAAACACCACTCGTCCTGCGGACTCGTGGTGTTTTCTCGAAACAATTCAGTTTCGTTCAAAAATGAATCGACAGACTTATCGCGAAAATTCAATCACTTGTGGTATTACTACTGAAAGCCGCTCATTAATCCCTTGTCTCATTTTCGAGTTACAACGTTTCCAAGCTGTTAAAATGTAATAATTTAAGTGGAAGTTATTGACTTGACAAAATTAAATCTTTCCCTAAAAACTTGAGTATATGCCGATAATGTATACATTTTTGAAAAGGGAAAGAAATGGACTTTCAGATGGTATTAAAAAATATAGGGTGTTGTATTTAAAATAAACCGATAATTTCGTTTCAAAAATGGTCATTTTTTTCGGCGCTTTCGGGAAAAAATATACATTTGGCAACTATGTCAATAAAAATATGAAGGAAATATAAGAAGTTTAGCGAAAACTGCACGTCGATATCTTTTTCCATTCTCGAGTAATAAGCCATCAAAATGTGTTACTTTATAGTGGTATTTTAAAATCGTTTTTTAATAATACTTATGATGATTTCCTAGAAAATGCATGGAAAAATTGAATAATCTGACAACCATCATATTATAAATTCAATTATAGTATATTATATAACTATATAAATCACCAAAATCAAAAAGCGTATCTTGTATACAATAATATGATGAATTCGATGAGATAAAAAGAAATGGGGAGTACCGTTTAAAAAAAATCGTTCATGATGACCCGCTTATTTGGTGCATCCTTTATATCAAAAAATATTTTTAAAATGTGCGCTTTTGTTTATCCTAGAACCTTTGTATTTAATAAATTTCAATATTTCTAAGAACAACGAGAATATTGGACTTTCTCGCACCAATCAGACACCCTGCATATTGAAATATTTTACTATGGGACATTGGAACTTGACAAATAATAAAAATGTGTTGGCAAAAGGACCTTTATTTAGGTACCTGATTGACCGTTTGATTTATGAGTGTTGTCCTTTCCTATTCTGGTAAACAGGCCGAAAATAATGGTCAATTTAGCGTAAAATATAATTCAATCATTTACATATTAATGCATGCCTTAAATTAAGATAGAATATGTGTTGTTTTTGTCATATTGCTTTTTACATAATTGCAATGTAAATAATTTAAATTAATTAAAAAAGTTAATGCGTGTTTTCATATACCAGCTTCCTTATTATAAAAGATAGAATGATGGGGTTTGCGTCTTACTTTTATGTTTTTATGGAACTTTGCTGCAAACAAAAGTTTCTTAGCCCTCTCAGTTTCTGACTTACAGGACGATTTTGAAAATTTGTCATTTGTGACACTAACCTGTATCTCGATTATTTGATAACTTATCAATAAGATAAAAATATGGACACAGAACTACAGGAGGAACAAGAAAGTTCCAAGGATCGAAAAAGAAAGGTTAATGAAAGGTCGCCAGAAACAAGCAGTCTAAATAAGAAAAATAAAGAAGCATGGATCCAAAAATTAACATCGCTCAACGATAACAATAATGGAAAAGGCCATGGCAATGAAAAAGGACTTAAGGGAAAGATAAATTAATACAAAAAAAAAACAAATAAAACCGATAAACAAAAGCAGACAATTAAAAAAGTACAAAAAGAAAAAGAAGGAGAAGGATTTCAAAATAGGAATATGGAATAATAAAACGATGCTTAAACCAGGAAAAATGGAACTTATTGAAAAAGAAATGAAGAAATACAAAATTAAAATCCTGGCACTACAAGAAATAAGATGGAAAGAAGAAGGTAGGATCGACAAAAAGGACTATTCATTTTTCTATGGAGGAGAATAAAAGCAAGGGGATAGAGGAACAGGATTTATGATAGACAAGATGATCAGAAACGATTTGATAGAATTTAGAAGCCTCGGAGGAAGAATATCTCATATTAGAATCAAAGGAGATAAGGCAAATGTTTCATTAGTAAATACATATGCCCCAACAGAAGAGGCTGGTGAAAAAGAAAAGAAGGAGTTTTATGATAACCTAGAGGAAGTATGTGAAAAAAATCCCTAGGTACGATACACTTCTTATACTTGGAGGCGTCAATGCTCAAATAGGGAAGGAAGAATTCGTAAGTGGTATGGCAGGGAAGCATACAATCCATGAAATCACAAATGACAATGGTTGGTACTATGCAACCTAGCAGCAGAAAAAAATATGTACATTGTAAGTACAAGACACATACATAAGAAAGAACACAAAATTACATGGATGATACCTGGAAGAAATACGGGAATCCAAATAGATCACGTACTAATCTCCAAAAAAAGAATAAATATTAGCAAATCGTCAGATCATATAGAGGAGCAGATGTCGACAATGACCACTTCTTGGTTTTGACTAAAATAAATCTAGAACTAAAATATAACAAGAAAAGAAGAGGTAGGAAAAGGTGGAACCTAGAACAACTGAAAAATGAAAAGATTAGGAGAAAATATGAAGCGGAATTGAATGAAGGAATTAGTGAAATACAAGAAGGAAAGAATATAGAAGAAAATTGGAAATGTATAAAAAGAGTATTAAAAGTGCAGCAGAAAAAACAGTTGGCCAACGAAAATATACAAGGAGAAATGACTGGTTTGACGAAGATTGTGGAAATATAAGTAATCGTAAAACAAAAGCCAGACAACGATGGATAGGATCAGGGACTAAGAAAGACTATGAAATATACAAAGAATTAAGGAAGGAGGCAGTAAAGAAAATAAAACGGGAAAAAAATTAATGGATAATACAAAGAAATGGAGCTAAATAATAAAGACAATTCAAAGTTATTTGCAAGTATAAAAAGTAAAAGAAAAACAACCAATGTAGCAAAAATAGAACTGGAAAAATGGGAGAGCCATTTTAAAAACCTACTGACCGCAGAACACCAGACTATTTATATCGAGAATAGAGAAGACATGGAGCTAGAGGAGTAAGAGGTAGATGAAGAGATACGATAACGAAGCAATAGAAAAGTTAAAAGATAATAAGGCGGCAGGAGTCGATGAAATTAATGGGGAATTAATAAAAAAAGGAGGAACCATGCTCAAAGAAATTTTATTCAAATTAGTGAACGAAATATTGAAAAAAGAAAAGATGTCAGCAGAATGGAAAACGGGAGTAATTATACCGATCCATAAGAAAGGGGACCCGTTCGAATATTCCAACTACAAAGGAATAACACTATTAAACTCTGCCTATAAAATGTTCACAACAATTTTAAATGAAATACTAAGACACAAGATAGAAGGAAAAATAGGTGATTATCAATATGGATTCAGGAAAGGAAAGTCGACAATGGACCCAATTCACATAATGACACAAATTATTGAAAAAGTTATGAATACAGCATTGATCTGAATATACGTACTATTTATAGACTTTAAACAGACTTTCGATAGTATAAACAGAGAGACACTTAAAGAAGATTTGAAAAACATCGGGGTACCGAGTAAAATGAGAAGACTAACAAATATGACGATGGAACGATCGGCAGTAAGAGTAATAACAGAAGAAGGGCAAACAAAGGAATTTGAATTTAACAGCGGTGTGAGGCAAGGAGATAAAATGTCCACAACTCTTTTTAATATTGCATTAGATGGAGTTATCAGAGCTGTTGGTTTAAGAGGAGCCATAATAACAAAACTGACACAAATCCTAGCTTATGCAGATGACATCAAGAAATTTAAAAGAACTCAAAGACATCTTGATAAAATTGATGATTGATGCTGAAAATAGAGGACTGAAGGTAAATCAGGAGCAAAATTAAGCAATGTTTATATTCAGAAATTGAGTTCAACCGCAAAAAAGTAAGATAAGAGAATACGAATACGAAGTAGTGACAAGTTTCAAGTATTTAGGAATCTACTTAAAAGGAGATACTGATAGAACTTTAGAAATAGATCAACGGATACAATCAGGACATAGAGCTTTCTTCAGATACAAACGATACCTTCAAAATAAAAAAAAAATTAGTAAAAACAAAAATAAAAATATACAAAGCAGCGATTCGACCAGTGGTGACCTATGACGCATAACGAATCTGACAAAAAAAAGAAGAAAATAAATTAAGGATATTCGAGAGAAAAATTATGAGGAAAATTTATGGACTAGTTAAAACAGGAGATGGAGAAATGAGAAGACTGATGAATTATGAAATTGTGCAAACAAATAATGGGGAAGATATTGTAAAATTTATAAAAGCACGCAGACTGGGATGGTACGGCCACATTTATACAAAAAGTGGAGATGAAACACTAAGAAAAATAATATAATAGATACAAGTTGTAGACAGAGCAAAGAGAAGACCAAAAACAAGATGGGAAGACCAAGTAAACGCGGATCGAAATATCATGAATATTAAGGAAGCGAAAAATAAAGTAAAAGATAAACTGTTGTGTCGAAAAATCGTCATCACAACATCTAGGTATAGGAAAAAAGACTATAATGGACTGATCCCCATGATAAATGGATCGACAAGACACCCACTGGGTGTGACTACACTTCCCATGGGAATGTATAGTCATATATATATAAGATAAAATATAGAGTTTTTTATGTAGAATTCAGTTAGTTTTTCTCTAAAATGTTTTCTTTTTGGGTTATGACCCAAACTTGAGTTATTTTTTAAATGGGGCACCATATATATAACTAAATCTTGAACATTTTGTGGACTAATTTCACGGACGTGCCAATAAATTAATATCAAATATCTCGAATATCCAATATCACTAATGAAAATTATTCAAGCACTTCAGAGCACTAACGAATGACACTAAATTTAATCGAATATTCTATACTTGGTGGGCTGACCTCAAAAAAAGAACATGAAATATCTCGAAAGCCAATAAAACACTAGCGAAAATTTTTTAAGCACTAAAGTGCACTTACGAATGACACTAATTTGGAATCAATCGTAAACACTTTGGGGGCTGACCTTGAAAATAAATAGTCAAATATCGTGAAAACCAATAAAGCACTAACGAAGATAAATGAAGCACTAAAGTGCACTAACGAAGTAGTGACGAATGACACCAATTTGGAATTGATCCTAAACACTTTTGGGCTGACCTTGAAATTAATTAATATTCAATATCTACCAAACCACGGAAGTACTAATGAAATTTATAGTAGCACTAAGAGGTACTAACGATACACTAACCGATGACACTAAATTTAGTTGAATCGTGAAAACTTTGGGGACTAATTTCACGAACCTAGTAAGGGTTGATACAGTAAATTTAATAATGCAATCCGTTTAAAATATCTGCTAATTCTAGTTTCATGTGTAAAAATAAATGCTACCATCATATGTACTATTCTTAAATGCAGCAGCTACTGAATTTCATACGACTTATCTTTTCCTAAAGCAATATAGACAAATAACTTTCATGACGCTCTTATTGCATATTGGTTGGTTCTCGAAATGTCATAATAATTCTGTTCCTTTTATCTAAGTTTGTTCGATATAGATACAAAATAATAGAAAACTGGAAACATTCGAGTAATTCCTCCACGAATGATGATGACCTAGAGATGCGTGACTAGAGGGTTATAAAAATATCTACTGAGACCCCACCAACCAAATACGCTAAATACTTGAGCGAACTACAATACCCAACAACGTGAACGGCAAAACGCTGAAACTACTACTACTAATACATTCTAGGAGTCAGCTATGGGGCAGGTTAGAGTCAAGAATACAATGACCATAAGATAAAAACAGTAGATTATCTATAGAAAGGAAAGTTGACGACAGTCCGTAGAAAAATTAGGCAGAATTTCAATTAGCATTTTTAGTCGAAAAATGCTATAAATTTTCTCCTTCTAGGGGCTGCGAAAACAAACACAACAGAAAGTGAGAGGGTTTAAAAAATTTGCGCTAGATTTGAATTGAATAAAAATATATTTCTTTCTTAATTTTTTTTTATTGAATCGTGAAGTATTCAGGAATTGGTTATAGCCCAAATAGCCTCCACAGCACATACGATATCTTTTGTCAAAATTAAAATTTGACATAAATATGGCTGAATTTCCTTGATGTAGCGTTGAATTTCCTTTTCCAATGCACGCGTGTTTGTGGGCTTGACATAGATCTTTAACTTCGAATAATCCCATAGAAAGAAATCCAATGGTGTTGAATCACTTGATCTAGGGAGCCAATTATTACCACCAAAATGAAAGAGTAGACGGCCGTGTCTCATGTCATCTATATCAATATTATTCATTTTACATAAAATGCTTAGTGTTTCCCGAAAAGTTTGGTGCAGGGATGTCTCCAATCAAAAATCCGTTCCAAACATTTACTTATTGACGATGCATGTGTTTCGACGATTACATTTCAGTTTTCTGAACCCAAAATGTGGCAAATTTGACGAGTAACATCAACCATAAATGTGAAACTCTGCTTCGTTGTGTATGGTTATTGGGCAGTTTAGCATTTAACATGGAGCCACAGATCTTCAGTGAGTATACGATGTTAAGAGCTTGAAATTCACAATTATTATCCACGCGATGCCGAGTTGAACTTTTTGGACATTCACCAATACTCACCTAGACTGCTTCGACCAAGCATAACTTATTGATCCTGAATTTTTCAATTACGTTCTTTACCTACGACCAAGTTAAATCTCTACTTTGTTCAAAAATGAAAATATGTACTTTGTTTTCAGAAAAATGTATTCTAAAAGGTGTATGCTCAATATGTGTCAGATAGCATCAAATATGTAAGTTTGCCGTCATAGGCCAACAAAGAACAACGAGATAAGAAAAACTTGTCAGTGATGTTAGATATACAACAAATAACTACTGACGAGTTGCATACAAAATTTCATCATAAACTATGAAAAATTTATAATCTGAAAAAGAGAAGGTATTAAATGTGACTTATCACATTGTTTCATCAGAAAGTAAACAGATAGCAAAGTAACAGTGAATGAGAAACAAACTTCTGAATTTCAGGCAACGTATACTGAATGTAATTTGATTATCTTATATAATTAGCGACAAAACTTTTACTCTTTGAAGATGTTTTAAAGTTATATAGTTTTTATGATTAAATATTTTAAATGTAATGTTTCCAAAAATGACGGGTAAAACATTTCTCGAGTCCTTCTTGCGACTGCAGATGAAACTAAAAAAATGTACAAAGTGAGAAGAATAGTGTGATACTTAAATTATAATAAATTAATTCTAAAAAATGAATGAAAATTTGATAGAATCATAATAGTTTTACCATTAATCAATTACAAATAATTTGAAGGCATTTGACTACATTGCTTCTGTGGTATCAAGCAAAGCAAGTGTTGGAGCCACTAACATATAACACTGATGATATACTATTCCCAATCTAACTTTTATTACTTCAATGTTTTGAGTTTTTTCTAGCTACGTAAAAGAAAATGTTTTTAAGGAAAAATTCAGAGTCTCGACCATATAAATTCTTCTAATTTCCTAAATTATCAACTTATTGAATGGTTCACTATTGTAAGATATTTATGAGTTAATCAACAAGTTGCCCAAGTAGTGTTTATGTTGGAAGGATGGCATTAGTTTTTGCTATTTGCCATATACTAATTTTGATTTCTAGGGCATCTAAACACTAACAATAGTTATATATGTTAAGGACATGTTAATTGTATGTTGATAGTTGATATTATTGTGGAAACATTTACTGGAAGTTGAAATGCAGATTTCGTTAAACGAGCTCAGTTCATTAGTAGGCAAAACATGATTAGCGCATTCAAAGAATAGATAATTTGTTATTGCACGAATAATGAGGACAACTAAAATACCCATGTTTTCACATTTTCTTGTTCAGGATATACATTTAAATAGCATAGGTGACAATCAGAATCCCTGTTTCAATCCTTTGCTGATAAAGAATCCTTGTGTGAAACTTTGCTTCTTCATTTGGCTATAGAAGTGCTGTTGTCGTAGAGTTTTTACGGCATAGAACATGTGTAAATAGTTATAAAATCCGTATAGAGTTTGCAATGCCGTGAGGTCCCGATTTATTTTCATTCTAACTTTGCAAAATGAATTAGCGTCAGTTCTTAGGGAATAAAAATGTATAAAAACGACAGATTAATGAGATTGGGTGGATTCTCGTATTGATTTTGAAGCCAAGTTCACACACGGCAATGAGTTGTGGTTGGATTGAGCTTCAACCAGTTTAATTTGAGGTAGATATGCGTATCTGATTCGGAACTAGCATCACGATTCTCATATTAAATGTACAACCATATACAACTTGTTTAATATACTTCAGAATTCTGGCAAATGAATAAATGTTATTTGAAAAGATCTCAGCTTGAGGATATAGATCTTCCAATATCAATGGAATGCTCATCATCCCAAAGAAACATGTCTGCAGTGTCAGACAAAAGAAAGAGAACTCGGGCACTCAAGCTCACTTACAAATTTGTGAGTAGTCTCAAATTATATCTTATTAGAGCGCCACCTTTCCAGATAAAGATCTAACATTATAAAAATGGTTGCACGTTATTAGAATGAGGTCCTATTTGAACAACGTTGCTAGAGTTTGAAAGAAGTATGGAGGTTAAGGAAGTATAAAACAATGAGGTTGATATTTAATACCATTCTGTATCTGTAAGAATTTGAAGGCTGGGTAACCCCACAGCACTTAGGCCACAATTAGCTCATTGTGAATCCTTCTGAGATTCAGACTTCCTTCTAGTTCTTCATCCAGCGTACTTGTTTGAAGTAAGCGATAAAGTCGTCTGAGGTAAACTACCTTATATTGGCATGTGTTAGCCTGTACTCGCCGAATATAGAAAACCTAAATTGAGAAAGTGTCGGACACTCACAAAGAATATGTTCGATGGTCTCATCTTCCTGTTCACATATTTTCTACCAAGTAGAGTGTCAGACTAACCCAGTTTGTAGAGATGTTTTCGTAGGTGGCAAGCAATGACCAGTCAGAATACCCGTGGCTGTTGGTAGGTTCCGGCTGTTCATAGTCACGTAGCTTTTGACTACTTTGCTGCCCGGATACTGTAACAGTTACTTGGAAGGCCTGTAACCTTCTGCGCCATCCCATCTACCCTTAAATTCATTAAGGGGGTGTTCCTTTAATAGGTCAGCCATCGCTGACGCCGATAGACCAATGAAAGTGTCAGGTCCCAAGAGTTTTTGGGAGGTTGCTTTCCTGGCTAGCGAGTCAGCAATACGGTTCCCTTTCGATTTTCGGTGGCCCTTGACCACGTTGTTGTTACAGGTGACCACGTTGTTGTTACAGGCTTCGATCAGGGCCAGATGACAACACTACGCCTGATGTAATACGTGGTCTGTTTAAAGCTAATAGTATTTATCTACTATCCGTGAGGATGTAAATATTATTACCTGTGGTGTTTCTTTTGGTAATCTCTTTTGCAGTGAGCTCTGTATGAGTAACATTGGCATTGCAGCCCATCGCTCATTTAATGTTTAGATTCAAGTATCTGGAATAAATTCCACATTATGAACTTACATTGGTTTTAGACCCATTTGTGAAGATGCGGATTGCGCCTTCTTCGAATGGGTCTTGAGTGTTATCTTCAATGATCACCTTGTACTGCCTGTGAAAGGCATATTGCGGTGAAATTGAGTCCGTTTTGGTATGCAGCAGTGCAACCTCTCTAAGGGCCTCACGCCACAAGTTACATCTCAATTCACCGCATCCTACATCAGGTTGTATTCCGGTAAGACGTAGATATGTCATAGCTATCAAAGCAACATCCTTGATGTGTAAGTCGAGGGGACTGAGACCAAGGATCACCTCCATCGCTCTAGTTGGTGCGGATTTCATGCCTCCTGTTGTGTTGAGGCATGCTGTTCTCTGGATTTGATCCAGTTTACGGACGGCTGTCAGCTGGTTTGCATTAACCACCCAGGCGATCGTACCGTACGTTAGCATAGGTCTAATGATGACAATGTACAACCAGTGATCCTAGGCGACATTCCCCAGGTATGGCCGATGGCTCTGTGAAACTGTTCATGAGAAATATATGCTTTTTTTCTTTGTTTTCTAGATGTTAGTTCCGTGTTATCTCACTGTCAACGGTTACCCCTAAGTATTTCACCTCTGAAGAAAAGTTAAGTTTGGTATTTACGAGCTTTGGGGCTCGATGTATTGCAAGCTTCCTTTTTTTCATGAAAAGAACCAGCTCCATCTTTTTAGGATTTATTGGCAGTGTATGGTCTTTGCACCATTGTTCTATGATATTGATGGCCTCTTGCATTAGAACGCAGAGTACTTCTTCCTCTACCTCTGTTAGCAGAATCACTAGGTCACCTGCATAAGCTATTTTGTAGAAGTCGCTATCGGTGAGGTGGCTCACCAAGGAGTCTAAGACCATGTTCCACAGTAATGTCAAAAGTTCCCCTTCCTGTGGACAACCTTTTACTACCAGGCCTCTCATGGTGACATCGTCTACGCTGATTTGTATTTCTCGTTTTGAGAGCATGTTATGTATCTAGCCATTTATGGTTTGGGGGTATTCTTGTTGACAAGTGCATTTGTTATTGAGGGAAAAGTGGTTTTGTCAAATGCACCTTCTATGTCTATGAATACATCCAGGGTGGACACTTTATTTTCCAGCGATCTTTCGATGCGGCCCGCCACGAGGTGAAGAGTCGAATCGAATGCATGTCGATTGGATGCAATGGATTTTATATTATCACTACATTTCTTATATATCGTTCACACAGCCTCTCCAAGGTATTCATTGAAAACGTTGTGAGTCGATATGCTTTTGGAATGAAATAGTCAGTTCTTCCTAGTTTTGGTATGAACACAACTTTGATTTCTCTCCAACCTTTTGGAATATAACTCAGTGCCAATGAGGATCTGAGGATACCCACCTGGTGCGGCATTAAAGCATACAGGCCCCACTAAAGTAGAGGTGCATAAATGCCGTTCATTACTGGATATTTAAAAGGGGAGACGCTTGAGATGGCTCATCTCAGTCTGTCCGTTTTGACGATCTGTCGCAATATACGCCAGTCATCGTGCGTCCGGAAGTGATTCTCCTCTTCCTCCATGTTTGCGGTTCTGGAGTCAGGGAAGTGAGTTGACATTAATAGTTTAAGGCCTTCCTTCATGTTGGCAGTTATTGCGCCATCCTCTTTGGTTAGTTTACCGATATGACAGTAAGGATCTTTTGAGAAGGCTTTTTGGAATCTAGCTGCTTGGGTGAAATCTTCTATTTCCTCGTAGTAGATTCTCCATGCTGCTCTTTGTTTTTGTCTAATGACTGTTTTATACTCCTTGAGGTGAGACTTGTATGCGTTCCAGTCCTCATGGAGTATGGTGTTTTTTGCATTGATGAAAGATGTCCATTAGGATCCACCCGCCTGAGGGGGCATGACATCTTATAGGCATTAATTATGGATTTTTGAATAGTTTGAGATTAATTTTCTAAATCTAATTTACTACAACACGTCTTCGATTTCTGGCGGAGCCCCTTTCAAACAGTGGACATATTTTGTCAGATCCGTTTTCCTGGGGTCGCGAATTAATGTGGAGGTTGTGATCTCAAGTTTTATTCCAAATTTAAGCGGTAGTCCGACATTGAAATATCGTCGGATACATGCCATCTTATATTCGAAATGTGTATATTAGATAAGGTAATATCTATTCGCGTTTGACCCAGAGAGTTAATAAAAGTTGGTTTAATACATATATTTATACACAGAGTCTTGTCAATTATGAAGTCATAAAGAGACTTACTTCTAGTGTTAATATCTTTGCTGCTTTAGCTGACGTGGCGAGAGTTTGAATCGCAGCATATTACCAGTTCAAACTTCTGGGTGAGACAGTGCTGCACAAGGTCCTCCAGCTCCTTTATTGGCGGTGGTTCAGCTGCGTCTGAGAGGAGGTATGAGGATGCCAGTATTAACACTTTCTTTTGACCTTTCTGCGCATATTCAACCTTCACTACCGTTAGGTCGGAGGACAAAAAGTGCGTTAGTGGGTATGCCTTGAAATTCCTAGGGACTTATATTGTCGTCCTAGGTTGCTGATTGCTTGGGAAGCTGAAAAGTAAACCTTTTTCATTATTTAGACCCAAGATTTTAGTTCGTATTATCCAAGGTTCCTGGATAAGTGCTATTATGTTACATCAAGGGGGCGGGATAGTGTTGGCGAAGCCACCTTCTTGTGCTGAAGATTACACTGAATGATCATGATCACTACCTTGTCATTATCCACCATTCTCGTCTCCTATGCGGAAGACGAAGAGGTGAATTTTGGGGTTGCCTTCGCTTCGTGGTGAAAGGAAAAAAACGCATCTACCCGAAGATTTGGTTTTTGTTTATGCAGCCAACGTAGCACATCCTCTTTGTCACCCAGGTCAGCGTGAGCTTCACTAGGGACCTAGAGGGTGGCTTTTGTTAGCTGTAGCCGCTTTCCTCTGGAAGAATTCTCCTCCGAGGTGTTGGAGCGGATGCCCTTCTTATTCTGGAGGGCGACGCGTCCCAGACCTCTATTCCCTCCTTCTCTTTGCCTCAGCACCGCAGACATGTTTACAGCGACGGTGCATTTGGTTCTCGCCAATTCTCCGGTTTTTGTTGTTATTTCTTTGATCCATTATGATCCCACGAGTAGCTAGAGAAGGGTTGTGTCATCTCTGGCAGAGCCCTAAATCCCAGGGAAAGGCTAATTTCAAGGGCCTGGTAGATCCAGGGGAACGTTCGCGACCGCATTCCCTGCGGCCATTCAGCCATCGGCAGGTTGCCTTACACCTTAGCTTAGTTTTGTTGGAGTGTCATTTGGTTAGTCAATACTGCCGTTTAGTAATCAACAGTATTAACGTATCCAGCGGTTCCACGAGGAAGCAGTCACTTGATGGTTGAATTTTTCCAGAAGGCTGCAGGAAGCTAGCCACAAGCAAATAAGCAAACCAACTACAAAACAATGGTTAACTTACAACCAACCCCACCGTTTAATACCATTAAAAACGACTGACTTGAGCTGCGTATAAAGCTTTCAGTTGGGATTTGTTTAAGTTATTAACACCTAATGAGCTTATAACTTTGATTTTATTTACAGATTTTATTTAGTATCCGTAAATAACTGTCAAAAATGGATAATTATGTCTATTTTGTAGGATATTGCAATAAAACTTTAAGAATTTTACAGGTGGTTTAGTTGTTTTGGCACATTGGCACACAATTTTTGTGAATATTCGCAACCAGTTTGTTAGTAAAATAAACGGTTTTAAATGAAATTGACTGTCTCGACCCTTACTTCGTGGAATATGCTCATATTAGTGTTTTTAAATGAAACTCAAGGTCTCTAGTTCATTCCACAATATAATACAAGTTATTGAAAATTCTAAAAAATTGACAATTGTTTCGATAAATCAATATCATGATATTGATTTATCGAAACAATTGTCAATTTTTTAGAATTTTCAATAACTTGTATTATATTGTGGAATTAACTAGAGACCTTGAGTTTCATTTAAAAACACGAACGGTTTTAAAGATTAAAACTAACTTTTCCGCATCTGTAAGATGCCCTGATTAGTATTATATCATAAAATTATCACTTGTATACACTTCGGGGGATGTATCGTGCTCTCTCACTCTTATCCGTCTACTCTCGAAAGAGTATGGTGACCTCATGCCTCAATTGCTCGGATCGTAGTTATCCATCCTTCTCTATCTTGAGCTGCAAGAGAAGCTTCCTGCAGACCGTGACCGATGATTTCCTTGGTTTGATCCACCCAGCACGTCGGAGACCTTCCTCTTTGTCGTTTGTCATTGATTTTGCCTTCTACAATAAGTTTTTCTAGCCCATTTGTTCTTCTTGAAATGTGTCCAAAATACCTTAGATTTGACTGGTTTATCTTGGTTGAGAGCATTGTGATGATTTTTAGTTCATTAAGAATTGACGCGTTAGTACGATGTTCTGTGTATAAGATTCGCAGCATTCTTCTATAGGCCCATATTTCAAAGGCATATATTTTTCTTCGATTGGCAACTTTCAATGTCCAGGTCTCAGAGGCATATGTGGTAATGGGAAAGATCAAGGAGTTTAATAATTTCAGGTTATTGCGTTTAGATATTGCAGAGTCTTTCCATATTCGGGTTAGTTTTATTGTTGAGTCATGTGCTAATGCCAGTCTGCGTTTGATTTCTTCGTCGCAACCGCCTTTGTTTGTAATAAGTGATCCTAAGTAATTAAATTTCTCAATTACTTCAGTACCATCGATCTGCTTAACATTGGTAGGGTTGCGGTCTATTATCATAATTTGCGTCTTCTTTTTGTTCAGCGCAAGACCATGTTCTCTGCTGATCCTGTCCAACTTTCTCATGATTTCCGTGAGTTCTTCTTCTGAGCAAGCTAGTATTAAGGTGTCGTCTGCATATCTTAGGTTAGTAATTATCTTTCCTCCTATGGTTAATCCCCCTCGCCAGCATCGCAGAACTTTTCTCATTATATACTCCCCGTATATATTAAAGAGTATCGGTGACATAATACAGCCCTGTTTTACACCGCACTTTGGAGTAAATTACTTAGATAGCGTGTTGTTGGCTTCCACTTTCCCAAAAAGGTTGTAAAGATTTTTAAGCAAAATAATCATATGGTTTGGTACTCCCATGTTTTCCAAAATAAGCCACAATTTCTTCCATTTTACACAGTCAAATGCCTTGCTGTAGTCGACAAAGCACAAATACGTTTTTACATTGAATTCGTATGCTTTTTATTGCCTGTCTAACATTCAGAATTTGTTCCCTTGTTCCCTTTCTTGTCATGAATCCTGTCTGTTCGTCGGGAATGTGTGGAAATAAGAATGGTTTTAAGCGGTTGTTTATGATGTGAAGCAGAATTTTACTGGCATGTGACATAGGCGCTCGCCCATAGTTTTTATTGTTTCGGCGGGTATGCCATCATCACCAGGTGATTTGTTGTTCTTTATAAGGTTTATGGCATTTTCTACTTCGGCTTCTTTTAAGATTGGGGGCTCTTTTTCAACCTCATCAATTTTTGGTAAACCATAATCTAACGCTTTATCAGTAGAAAAAAGTGTTGTCTCCATACTTCTGCTATGTTGTTGGCATCTGTAATTGTTTCTCCGTTGTCATTTTTTATTATTTGTGTCTGTGGCTTAAATTCTCTAGATAGATATTTGACTGTATCGTACTGTAATGTTTTTGTTATTCATTCAAACAATAAACGGGTGGGATAAATTTTAAACACTCGGTATTGCTACTTACTAATTTATTTAAACACTAACTCACTAACACTAATTTATATGTACTTAACTAGTCACTTAAATTTAATTTATATGCACACTAACTTATTAATTTATAACACTTTTATATTCACTTAATTACTGTTTATTTGTCAAGATCACTTTATCAACTCATAAACTAAACTAATCCGCTGATCGGTCCTGTATTTATATCAAAGCTTTCTTTACTAGAACATTCCGGATGGGATAAGTGCCTTTCGCGATATTTCTTAAAATGCCTTTCGAGAACATATTTAAAAAGGACGGTCCCAATAAATCCCAATAGACCTTCTCAGAATTCGGCGCGCTCGCCATTTTCTTAACTCCGTTAACATAAGGTTACAGGGCCGTACTTAGTATCTGCTTCGGTGTGCGAGTTCGTAACATTACCCCCTCCTTAAATGAAAGTTCCTCCTGGAACTTTTGTGTAGCCGAGACTGGATGTTTGAATCGGCAACTAGCCCCATTTCCACACTTTCCGATCTTATGGAAATAGCAGGGCACCGTCTTCATCGGATATTGATAACGGGGGTTGTAGCTGCAAATTAATATCTGGACACCGGTACCTTGAAAGATAATCTCTACCATGTTCCTGATGATTCGTCAATTCAACTGGTTACTCGCTATCTTAGGCATAGCCAGTTTCTTCACGTTGGATTCCAACACATGGTCTCGGAGGTTTCGAAGTGCTTCCCACACATCGCGGTAGGTAGATCGATCTTGGAATTCATTTTTAGTTACCACGTAGAAGACGTACCGCGAATTATGTTTCATTTTCAGTGTCTTGCCAGGGGCTGGAATCTGGTCTTCAAGTTTTTCTAATTGCCCGAACTTCTTTCGAAAGACGGTTGCCAACCCTCGTGCGTTCTTGATACGGGCGGGAATGTTGTATGCCAGTGAATAATCTTCTGGGAGAGTGAACAAATCTTGTTGTTGTTCCGAAGTGACTCCATATCTAGCTTTCCCGGTACCTCCATACGCGCCCATAAATTCATCGAAGGTGGGGTCAGACACATCTCGAATAAGGTTTACTCCTTCCTCTATGTCATGGTCTCCTTCGAATGGCGCTAGTCGGTTTCGGTGAACTACTTTTGGTTTTCAGTTGGGGATCTTGCTTATGCGATATAAAACATCATTGATCCTTTTCTTGATCAAGTATGGACCTTCCCAGAATTTTTGTAATTTTGGAGAAAATCCTTTTCTCCTCGCCGGGTTGTGTAACCATACTTTGTCCCCTTCTTTAAAACCGCCCTCTGTGGCCTGCGTGTCGTACCGACTTTTCATTCTGTCGCTGGCAACTTGAAGATTTGTTCGAACTAGTTCATGAATATCGTCCAGCCTTCTTCTCAATTGGAACACGTAGTCTTCGCCTGCTATATCTTCTCCAGGCCGACAGCCAAATTCCAGGTCACAAGGAAGCCTCATTTCACGTCCAAACAGGATTTTCGCAGGTGTTTCACCCGTGGACTCACTTTTTCTTCTGCCATCTCTCGAATTATTCTTTCAGCTTCCTCTCTCTTCGCTCGTGGAAGTCTTCGAGCTGATTGCCTAATTGGCTTAGCATTACCAGTATCGATTTTGTGTTTGACGGCTGATGTTCTGCCAGTCTTTCCCCCTTTTGGTACGAATAAGTCTCGATACCGCAAGAGAAATTCTCTCATTCTCTTTTTTTCAGCTCGATCCAAAGATTCACCAGCTACTGATAACATTTGTTCGAATCTGGCATTGGAATTGTCAGTGGTCGTTGTCTGACGAACTATAGACGTCACTGGTATGCAGGATCCAATCTTGGTTTCCTTCTTGAGGGTAATTGGGTAATCGTTCACGTTTATCAATCGTACAGGGATCTCCTTCGCCGACGTAACCAATCCTTTCCCAATTAGTACTCCTTTGCCAACTTCCTCGTCGTGGTTCCTTGGTTCCATCATAACCGGTATACCTTCCTCCATGATTCCCTGTAGCCGTGCTACTATCATGGTTTCGCTTCGTGCAGGTAGAACGGTATCTTCCTGTACAGCTGCCAACACCGCGCTGCCTTCATATGGATGCAGGAATACCTCCTCGGAACCCACTTTAATGGTTCTGTTTCTGAAGTATAATTGGAAACCATGTACATTCATTACGTCCATTCCCAGAATCACGTCTTCTTCAATGTCAGCTACGATTACCGTATGCGTGAACTTTTCTGCGCCAATTCCCAATTGGATTTGTGTTTCCCCGTGAACGTTGGCACTTTCGCCTGTGGCGGTCCGCAGTCGCAGTCTCGTTGGTAGAAGCTTCTTCTTGGGGTTTATTATCTCTGGTCGTATAATGGTTCTAGTTGCTCCAGTGTCAACCAGCAGAGCATATTTCTTGCCATTTACTTCGCCATCCACATATACACTGTCGTTGCGACATCTGAGAGAAGCTATCAGTATGAGAGGGTCTTTGGATTGATCATGGGTCGGTGCTGGCCCCTCGTAGCCGACCCGTTCTAGTTTTCCTGTGACTGGGGTTCTTGGTTTGCAGGAGTCTTGGGGCGCTTACACGAACTACGTACATGCCCTAGCTCGCCACAATTCCAGCATCTGATCTTTCTTGGCTTCTTGTCCATCATACTTTTTATTAAACTGACGAACTGGTCAATTCTGTCTTCGTCACCTTCTTCTTGGATGGTCCTGATTTTGTTATATCCTGAAGCCTTCGTTGCTGCTTCATATTCAAGAGCAGCTGTCAATGCATCAACTAATGTTTTGGGATGGGCTAAACCAAGCGTCCTCTGCATATCGGGGTCACGTAAGCCATCAATAAAGGTCTGGATGCCCAGACATTCCATCATGTTCTCTGGTGCTGACGGATAAGCAAATCGAACGAGTCGGGCAATATCCACTTCATATTCTTGAAGTGTTTCGTCACGTTTCTGCCTTCGGTTCTTCAGCTGGGACTGGTACAAATGTTCTAGATGTTCGTGTCCAACCTCTTCTTCAGCAGCTCGAAATCATCCGTTTCTTCCAGAGGTATCGTCTGAAGTATATCTAAGGCATCTCCACGAAGCGCGATAGTTAGGTTCACTTCTTTCTCCTTATCGGACCAATTATTCACTCTAGCGGCTGCTTCGAACTGTTTTACGTAATTGGTTCACGACATCTTCCCATCGAACGTTGGGGCCTTGACTCTGGTAAAACTGTAAATATCATCTGTCTTGGGTTGTGTTTCTGGCTTGCAGATCTCGATCTTCTTTTCTTCTGCTGAAGTGTCCTGTGTTCTTAAATCAGCAATCTTTGTCTCCAACTCCTTGATTTTCTCGTCCATCTGATTTTCCATCGTTGTCATCCCATTTTCAATGTCTGATTTTATAGACGTAATTTTATTCTCGACGTCAGCAGCAATGTCATTTTTTAACGATAAGATATCGGCAGAAATGTCATTTTTCATAGTGGAAATCTTCTCGTCCGTATTAGTAGAAATATCGTTTTTTATAGCCGAAATATCGTTTTTCACATTCGTTGAAATCTTCTCTTCCATGGCAGAAATTGACAAAATTAAGGTGGAAGCCTCGTCATTAAATAAAAATGTTTCTGGATCAAAGCCGTCATTTTCCAGTGTCACTTCAAGTCTTTCTACTAACTCACTTTTCTTACCGGACGTTTCCAACTCACGATCTTCCAATTCTGCTCTTAATTCCGTCACTTTGAGATCACATAGTCTCTTGGCCATTTTTACGTAGGAATTTATTTATATTACCCCACACCTGACACCAATGTAATGTTTTTGTTATTTATTTAAACAATAAACGGGTGGGATAAATTTTAAACACTCGGTATTGCTACTTACTAATTTATTTAAACACTAACTCACTAACACTAATTTATATGTACTTAACTAGTCACTTAAATTTAATTTATATGCACACTAACTTATTAATTTATAACACTTTTATATTCACTTAATTACTGTTTATTTGTCAAGATCACTTTATCAACTCATAAACTAAACTCATCCGCTGATCGGTCCTGTATTTATATCAAAGCTTTCTTTACTAGAACATTCCGGATGGGATGAGTGCCTTTCGCGATATTTCTTAAAATCCCTTTCGAGAACATGTTTAAAAAGGACGGTCCCAATAAATCCCAATAGACCTTCTCAGAATTCGGCGCGCTCGCCATTTTCTTAACTCCTTTAACATAAGGTTACAGGGCCGTACTTAGTATCTGCTTCGGTGTGCGAGTTCGTAACAGTACAATTCATGGGATCTGTTTGTATTTGCATGTTCTTCAAGTTCTTGGCATAACGTGTTAACAAACCGAAGTTTCTCCAAAACTAACCAAAAATGCAGTATATCTGGATTTATAGGACCCCCTGTACTCGCCATAGTTAACTAAAAATCAATAGGGTACATCTGTGAGACACCTTGAATGAGACATCTTGAAAAATATCCAATTTTAAAATTGGCCACGTGTATACACTACGGATGCCGTATCGTACTAAACCCGAAATTTATCCAAAAAGGACAAAAATGTGGCACTTCAGGTACCATAGCACCCGTTGTACTAGCTCTGGTGAGCTAAAGATCAAAAAGGTTCATCTATAAGACGCCCTGAACAATATTCAATCATGAAATGGGTCACTTGTATACACGCTGGAGGCTGTATCGTGCTAACAAACTGAAAATTCTCCAAAAATGACAAAAATTTGTTATCTCAGTACCATAGCACTCGTTGTACTGGCTTTAGTGACCTGAATCTCAATAGGGTTCATCATTGAGGCACCCTGAATAATATCCAATCATGAAATTGGTCACTTGTATATACTCCGGAGGCTGTATTGTGCTAACAAACTGAAATTTCTCCAAAAATGACAAAAATGTCGTACTTAAAGTACTATAGCACCTGTTGTACTGGCTGTGATGAGCTGAAAATCAATAGGGTTCATCTGTGAGATATTCAATTATAAAATTGGTGACTTTTTGCACTCCGGAGGCTGTATCGTGCTAACTGTCATATAATTGATATGAGTCTCCCTTACTATTTAAATTCTCGTATTGTGTATAATATTCGCCCTTACTATTGTTTCTGGATTGTCACATTTATACATACTGTCAAGTTGATACTTATGTGTATGTTTTGTGGATTAAAGCCTAAAAGTCGAAGTTTTTTTTTTATATTACAATTTAATCCACAAAAACTACTGAAGGATTACAAATGGATGAGTTTTTACGTCCCGAGAAATTCGACGTGAATGCCAATAACACTAACGCTTCCAAGGAATGGAAACACTGGTATACGACTTTCAAAAATTTTCTGGAGAGTACAAAGCCGGAAAATCATGACAAACTCAAACTTCTTATCAACTACATATCTCCAACAGTTTTCGAACTCATCTGTGAATGTACGACCTACGAAGATGCTATCAAAACACTAGAAAATGCGTATAGCAAACCTGTGAATGAAATATATGCTAGACATATTCTTGCTACGAGGAAACAAGAAAATGGTGAGTCGATAGATCAGTATTTACAGTCCCTTAAGATACTGAGTAAAGAATGCAATTTTAAAGCAGTAACTGCTGAAGAAAACAGAAATGACTTCATAAGAGACACCTTCATCAGAGGTTTAGTAACACCTCATATCCGTCAACGACTTTTGGAGAATAGTACTCTCACACTAGATCAGGCAGTTTCTCAATCAAGATCGTTGGAAAGTGCACAAAAATATTCAGAATCTTACAATTTTCCATCATATCAGTCTTGCGTCAATGCAACATCTTCTTCCAATACTGCTGGAGAACATCCGAACCATTCCGAAGTAATGAATCGTGTCGAAAATAATTCTTTTAATGCTGCTACCACACAAAAATGTTATTTCTGTGGCGGAAACAAGCATCCTCGCACCGTATGCCCTGCGCGGGCCAAGATCTGTCAGTACTGTAAGAGGTTGGGACATTTTTCTATGGTTTGTATGAAGTTAAAACTGGCAAAAGAAAATAAATCAACTTCAGCTTCCACCCTAATGGCTTCCACCTCGTCTAACCATTCCCATTGTTCAACTCAAACTACAACTTCGGACCACATTATTGCTTCTACAAACCATCATCTCAGTTTATCAAAAAGTCTTGTTAATGTTAAAATAAACAACATGCACGCTACTTCCCTGATAGACACGGGCAGCTCTGATAGTTATCTAAACTATATTTTCGCTAAGGAGCGTAAATTCAACATACATCCCAGCACTGGAAAAGTTTCAATGGCTTCAGTTTCTCTGTCTTCATCAATAAATGGTTACTGCTATATAGACTTGGAAATTCTTGGGAATGTTTATACAAATTTCAAAGTATCTCTTCTACCAAAATTGTGCACTGATTTAATAATTGGTCACGACATTATGAAGCAGCACTCCAAACTTGACATCAGTTTTGGTGGAAGCAAACCTCCTCTCTCTATATGCTGCCTCACTGAAGCGAAAGTCGCTCCTCCCCTTCTTTTTGGCAATCTAACCAAAAATTGTAGACCCATAACTTGTAAACCTCGACGACATTCGGATGAAGATGAAAAATTTATCACGAACGAAATCAAAAATCTGCTGAAAGAGGGTATAATTGAAGAAAGTATGTCACCTTGGAGAGCACAAGTTTTAGTAACGAAGAATGAACGTCACAGAAAGAGAATGGTCATAGATTATTCGCAGACCATCAATAAGTTCACCTTGTTGGACGCGTATCCTGTTCCGAATATTGAGGATCTGGTTGCTAAAATTGCCAAATATCGAGTGTTCAGTTCTATTGACCTGAAAAGTGCTTACCACCAAATCCCTATTGCAGACAGCGAAAAATTTTACACAGCTTTCGAAGCATGTGGTCGACTGTATCAATTTCGTCGGATTCCGTTCGGCGTTACTAATGTAGTAGCTTGTTTTCAAAGAACCCTTGATAACATAATATCAGATGAGAATTTAAAAGGGGTATTCACCTATTTGGATGACATAACTGTATGCGGCGAAGATCGGTCAACACATGATGTAAATCTCAGGAAGTTTATGTCCGTCATCGACTAATATCAGCTTACAATTAATGAAAATAAGTCTAAATTTTCACAAAAATCTATATGTCTTCTAGGGTATGTGATAGAAAATAGTACTTTGAAACCTGACCCTAGTAGATTGGAACCACTCTTGAAGTTACCTGTGCCACAAGATATTTCTTCTCTACGACGAATAATTGGAATGTTTGCCCACTACTCCAGGTGGATCCCAAAATATTCTGATAAAATCAGAAGCCTTATTGACTGTAAGTCATTTCCCGTACCAGCTGATGCTGCCAAAATGTTCAATGAATGGAAAGACGATATTGCAAAAGCTCTTTTGTGGACAGTCTCTGGTGATGAACCATTGGTCATTGAAACAGATGCGTCAGACATTGCTTTAGCTGCTACACTGAACCAAGGAGGGCGACCTGTAGCATTCCATTCAAGAACTTTTTCAGGATCAGGAAAGGCACATTCTTCTATAGAGAAAGAAGCTTATGCTATCATAGAGTCCATAAGAATATGGAAACATTTTTTGATAGGAAGACATTTCAAAATCATCACAGATCAAGAGGCTGTCTCGTTCATGTTTCACAGAGAGCATTCTAGTGAAATTAAAAATGAAAAGATTCAAAGATGGAAGTTGGAACTATCGTGTTTCAGCTACGATATCATTTACCGTCCTGGACGATCCAATGAAGCAGCTGATGCCTTCTCTCGAATTTGTGGAACCACAAGTAGTAATAAATTATTCGATTTACACCAGTCACTCTGTCATCCAGGCATCACAAGAATGTACCATCTTGTACGTCATCGAAATCTTCCATTTTCTTTCAAAGATGTCAAGAAAATGATTTTGTCTTGTCCTGTTTGTGCCGAACTGAAGCCAAGATTTCTCAAACTCAAGAATTCGCATTTGATTAAAGCAACTTCACCTTTAGAACGTCTAAACATTGATTTCAAAGGACCATTGCCCAGCTGCACTAAAAACAAATATCTCTTGACAGTTGTTGATGAATACTCTAGATTTCCATTTGCATACCCTTGCAAGGATATCACTACTGCATCTGTTATAAATTGTCTCGTGGAACTATTTTCAGTTTTTGGAATGCCTGCTTACATTCATTCGGATCGAGGATCACAGTTTTTATCCAATGACTTAGTTAATTTCCTTCATTCTAAAGGAGTTGCAACCAGTCGAACAACACCATATAACCCTGAAGGAAATGGACAAATCGAAAGGTACAATGGAATTATATGGAGAAGCATAAGTTTAGCTCTTAAAAGTAAAGGCTTAGGAACACAAAAATGGGAAGAAGCTCTTCCAGATGCACTCCATTCCATTCGATCTCTGTTGTGCACTGAAACAAATTGTACACCTCATGAACGTATGTTCAATCATCTTCGTCGATCATCCTATGGAACATCGTTACCAACTTGGTTGAAGCCGTCCACATCTGTATTTTTGAAGAAGTTCATTCGTCACAGCAAATACGATCCCTTAGTGGAAGAAGTTGAACTATTGGAGGCAAATCCAGATTATGCTCTAATTCGTCACCAAGATGGAAAAGAATCAACTGTGTCACTGAAACACTTAGCACCTCGTGGAGATATAACTTTATCATCAGACGCTAACGTTAATATGGATTCAGAGGAACTACAAACGACAGTTAACCCCCCATCTGAAGACAAGATTTCTGCAGACTTTCAGTCACGAGAAGAATCTTCTGAAATTGAGATAACTGAAAATCTTCCAAGTAATACTGAACCAGAAGTACCTACAGTCCGTCGTTCTGCTAGAGAGCGACATCCTCCGGAGTATTTAAGTTGCTATGAACTTTAATAAACCTGGGGAGAATGTCATATAATTGATATGAGTTCTCCCTTACTATTTAAATTCTCGTATTGTGTATAATGTATGGGAATAAACGAACGATTATTCCTTAAACACACATAAAGCTTCAATAGCTCTTATTTCACTTGGAAGGATTGGATATCATTCAAATTATCTTGAATCGTTGATAAAAATCAAATATATTTTATGAAGTAGAAATTTTTTTATTTTTTGACATTGACAATTTTTTGTAACTGACAGAAAAACTTCCAAGGTTGAATTGAAAATAAATATTTAAGCTATCATGTTAGCAGTTAGACAAGTTAGAAATTAAACATAACTCCCGCCTTGGACGTTTTCCGGGAGAAAACTCCAACTTAAACAAAACACTTCACTTCAGATAACTTCCGCACACAACACAGTACATAAAACATAAAAAATAGCTAACCTAATGACAAAGTTTAAGATTTAACAATACACAAATCTAGGTATCATCAGGAAGGGGACATACCTTCGCTATAGACCTAAGAAACGTTCCATCTGATGTTTTGACTCTAATTAAACGAACTTTGCCGTCTGAACCCTGAATAATTTCAATGATTCGCGCGAGAGCCCACCTGAAAGGAGGCAAGTTATCCTCCTTTAAAAGGACTAATTGATTAATTTCCAAATTTCGGGTTTGATTGGTCCATTTTGGCCTTTGCTGAAGCCTATTAAGATATTCAATGGACCATCGCTTCCAAAATATTTGTTTGAATTTAATACACTTCTGATACATTGACAATCGATTTTCTGGAATATTACTCAAGTCTTTGTCTGGGAATGCTGAAAGATTGTCGCCTATTAAAAAATGTCCCGGTGTTAAAGAGTTTAAATCAGTCGGATCATTTGATAAAATGCTAAGAGGCCGCGAGTTCATGATGCTCTCAATGCAAACCAAGACTGTCGAAAATTCCTCAAAATTTAGAACTGTTTTACCAATAGCTTTAATCAGATGATGCTTAGCACCCTTAATTGCGGCCTCCCAAAGACCGCCCCAATGTGGTGAACGAGGTGGGATAAATTTCCACTGAGTCTCATTTTTCGATAAAAAATTTTCAATAGACTCAATATTACTTTTGGATTTAAAAAATTCGTATAAGGTTTTCAAATGGTTACTGGAGCCAAAAAAATTAGTGGCTTTGTCAGAGTATATTACCGAAGGATTACCCCGTCGGCCTATGAAACGTTGTAATGTGAGCAAAAATTGTTCTGTCGACAAGCCCGACACCAATTCTATATGGACGCACTTAGTAGTCATACATACAAATATAGCAATATATGCTTTAACTTTAGAGGCTTTGCGTAAATTCGAGGTTTTAATTAAAAATGGACCCCCAAAGTCCACACCGACCTTTAAAAATGGACGACAAAGTGAAATTCGATCTTTAGGCAGATCTGCCATCATTTGCTCAGCACACCTAGCTTTAAATTTAAAACAAGGGATGCACTTGTGGGTTATGCGTTTAACAGCTCTAAGGCCATCTAAAGGCCAATAACGTAGTCTAAAGTTACTTAACACGCTTTGAGCACCGGCATGATATAATTTAAGGTGCTCTCTCCGTAGCATCAAATCAACAATGTGGCATCTAGCGGGCAATAATATTGGATGCTTTTGTGCAAATGGCAGATCAGCATTTGACAATCTCCCGCCAACGCGGATTAAGCCTTCCAAGTCAATAAAGGGATTCAAAGAATTAAACTGTTTATTTCGAAGGACCTTTTTGTTTTTTAATAAATCTTTTTCTTGAGAAAAATAATGTTGTTGCAAAACTTGCAATGTTGCCTTTAAAGCATGTTGTAATTCATCTACTTTTAAAGGACCAAACCTTTTATCATCTTTATGTTGTAAATTATGTCTAAACCGAAGACAGAATGCAACTATACGTTGTATTTTCAGAAAATCTGAAAACCTATTGAAAATACTTATCATATAATTTTCAGTAGAGGTTGTACTCATAACAACTTTTCGTTCTTCCGGAATTTTCTGAATATTAACACTTGACTGAAATGAATTTAAATTAAAATCAACATTTTTCAAATGTGAGGGCCCTTGCCACCACATATTATTAGAAATAAGTTCTTGCGCCATCATACCTCTAGATACATAATCAGCTGGATTTTGTTTGGTAGGAATGTACCTCCAGGTGTACAAGGATGTTAGTTCTTGAATTAAAGAAACTCTATTAGAGACAAATATATTCCATCTACTTGGATGTGATTGTAGCCATGCTAACGAAATTTGCGAATCAGTCCAAAGATTAACACTGGCTATTTGGAAGTTATTTTTGAATGTTTCTAAAATACGATGGGTGACCTTTGCTGACAACACGCATGCGCATAATTCCAATTTTGGAAGAGAAATTGTTCGCAAAGGACAAACTCTAGATTTGGCACAAATTAGATGACAAGAAACATTGTTATTTTCATAAACAGTTCTTAAATATATACAACACCCATATGCCTTTAAGCTTGCGTCTGAATAAGAATGAATCTCAATTCGCTTGATATTGCGATTATTAATTAAACATCGCGGAATTTTTAACTCTGATAATTCAAGAATGTTTGTAGAAAATTGAATCCATTCGTTACTTAACTCTAAATTTAAACAGTCGTCCCAATTTAAATTCAATAACCAAAGCTTCTGCATGAAGATTTTGGCTGTTATGACAATTGGAGCAACAAGCCCCAACGGATCATAGATTTGAGCTATAATAGCTAAGACGTTTCTTTTCGTAATTGGATTTACATTTATGTTCTTGGGCAGAGAAATAGAAAAGTGATCTGATTTCGGCTCCCAAAAAACACCCAGCACTTTATTGGAATTACTCTCAGAATTTATAGAGTAGTTTTTGGATTCAGTTTCTGAGGTAAAATTGTTCATAAATTCAATGGAATTTGAACACCATTTATGAAGTGTAAATTGGCCTAAATTAAGTAATTTTATTAATTGGGTTTTTAGTTCACAGAGCTCCTCGAAAGAGTCAGCTCCAGCCAACACATCGTCAACGTATGTTTGAGTTTGGATTGCCATAGCTGCCAACGGAAATTCTTTTTTATACATATCTGCCAATTTAACGAGACAACGAGTGGCTACATAAGGTGCAAAATTTGTTCCGTAGCTAACAGTTAACAATTCAATGCATTTAATATCATCTGTTATATTTTCTCGCCATAAGATGTTTTGTAGGTAAATGTGATCAGAATTAATCAAGATTTGCCGGTACATCTTTTCGATGTCTGCAACAACAGCCAACATATAAGCTCTAAAGCGACACAAAATGTCAAATAGCTCTGGCTGAACAACAAGCCCTTTTAGACATATGTCGTTTAATGAATATCCCGAGGTGGTTTTTAGGGACGCGTCGAAGACCACTCTGAGACGCGTTGTAACTTTATCATTGCGAATCACACAATGGTGAGGTATAAAATATTTGTGGTTATTGTGAATATTTTTAAGATCAAGAGGAATGTACCGTGCATGACCTAAGTTGATGTATTCTTTAATAAACTCTGAATATTGGTCAAACAATGACTTATTTTGATGCAATCTTTTCTCTAATGAAAGAAAACGTTTTTTGGCATATGAAAAAGATTCGCCTAGTTTAGAACTCTCAACGGGCGATTTAAATGGCATATCCACTTGAAATCTACCATTATCCAAAATTTTTGTGGTATCCTTAAATATTTGTTCAGAAAGTTCATCTTCACTTGATAAAATACGTCCTTGTGGCACATCTTCAACTGCCCAGAATTTTTGCAGCAAATTGTCGATTTGATTGAAATTAATGAATAAAGAATGTGAGGGAACTTGATCACATGTTATAAAATTTGACAAGATTGTTGGGGATAGGACACCTCCTACCACCCAACCAAGATGAGTATTTTGTAATATGGGTAGGTTGTCCCCAAGGTTAATCAGACCAGGTAAAAGTAATGAATAATAAACATCTGCTCCTAATAACAAATCTACGTGATCTGGAACATCATAATTTGAGTCGGCCAAGACGATACTACAAGGGATTTCTAATCGATCTGTTTGTAGAGGAAATTGAGGCAACTTAGAAGAAATAAAATTTGTTACGGAACAATTTACTTCAAATGTTTTTGTGGGATCAACCTTTGAGAACAATTTAATATCTATTCCTTCACTTACTTGCATGTGACCTGATACACCACAAATTGACAAGTTTTTATTATAGGTAGGGTATTGTAGTCTTTTCGCTAATTTATGTGTGATTAGTGATACTTGAGACCCACTATCAAGCACGGCTCTGGCAGATATTAAATGGCCATTGTTATTTGAAACATGTACGGATGCAGTTGCCAATAAAATATGAGATTTTTGGTTTATAAAAAGGCTTGACATAGTGTTGAATTGTGCCCCAAGCTTGTCACTAGTGGAAGCTTGAGTAACCTCCGAATTTTGTATTTGTTCTATGTTAGAAGCTTGATCTGAGTTACTACTCGATTTGTTCATGGAATAACCTTTTTGTTTGTGATTGGTAGGCCCACGATTGGAATCAAAACTCGAATTTTGTCGAGCATTTATTGTATTATTGTGAGAATTATTAGATTTTGACGAATAATCGACAGAATTTCCCGCATGTAATAGGGAATTATGAGCTTCGCCGCAAATAGGGCAATTCTTCCACTCACATTGACTTACATGATGTGGAGCAAAACATTTTAAACATAACTGATTTGAAAATATAAACTGTTTTCTTTTATTCAATGGCAATTCTTTGAATTTAAAGCATTTAAACATGTTATGATTTGACATTTTGCAAAACAAACAACTTAACTTTTTATCTACATTAGCAAAATTAGAGTTTTTACGAGGCAACTCTGGCGAAACCAAATTTTCAGCAGCCTGACATCTTTTCTCAACGAACTTGAGGAACCCGTCTAAAGTAGGTAAAAGAGTAGGACCTCTTTCCAATTCATACCCACGTCTAGTGTTAATGTCTAGTTTTTGGGACAAAATATACACCAAAATCAAATCCCACTCTGCTATAGGAACATTCAAATTTTTTAAGCACTCAGTGTGCTGTTTAACTGTGACAACAAAGTTACGCAAATTCATTGAATTACTTTTATTTATTGATGGAACGTCTAATAGGCCCTTGATGTGAACGTAAATATTCGCTAACTTATTTTCATATCTTTCCTTAAGTATGTCAATTGCTACTGACAAATTAGAGGCGACCAATGGTTAATTTGAAATTAATTTTTGAGGTTCACCCAGTAAATTTGATTTTAAATAAATAAGTTTTTGTATTTCTGCCAAATCATCATTGTCTAAAACAAGGGCTTTAAAAATATCATAGAAACCATTCCAACTTTGGTGCCCACCTGCAAATTTGTCAATTACAATTTCAGGCATCTTAGATTTTACCTCTGTTTTAACATTAACATTTTGTATGGAATTTGCGTGATGACCTTGTTGGTTTGTACCTTGAACGGTAGCATTATCTTTAGGAGAAGAATGATCAATCAAAATTTTTAATTGAGTTTTTAAAGTACAATATTTTTCTTCATAGTCACTAGGGTCACCAATCTTATCAAGATCTGTCTCGGAGCCCTCAATGACGTCCTGAGAAACACAAAATTTTTTGAAAGAAGTTTCAAGTAGCTCTAACCTGGTATCATATTCAAGTTTATGCAATAAATTACCTGCATTTGCATTGATAAAATTCTCTATTCTAGTGATACTACCTTTAGCAGTTCTTCGAGCGGCGTGCGCTTTTAATAACAACGCATCCGGATCCATGTTTGATTACAGGTTTATATACGTAAAAAAAGTTTGCAAACTGTGTGCGAAAACTCGCACGTCAAATGTTGAACAGCTCAAAAAATAAAGAATATATTGGAAACGTCTGACCTGAATGAGTCCTTGACAAAGTCCAATTCACAATCGGTCCAGTCCAATTACCAGATACCAGACACACATTCCATTTTCCAATTTTAATAATTAGGATTTATCGCTGGTTTTATGCTCTGTCCGACTCGAGGGATCAAATTTATGTATGGGAATAAACGAACGATTATTCCTTAAACACACATAAAGCTTCAATAGCTCTTATTTCACTTGGAAGGATTGGATATCATTCAAATTATCTTGAATCGTTGATAAAAATCAAATATATTTTATGAAGTAGAAATTTTTTTATTTTTTGACATTGACAATTTTTTGTAACTGACAGAAAAACTTCCAAGGTTGAATTGAAAATAAATATTTAAGCTATCATGTTAGCAGTTAGACAAGTTAGAAATTAAACATATAATATTCGCCCTTACTATTGTTTCTGGATTGTCACATTGTCACATTTATACATACTGTCAAGTTGATACTTATGTGTATGTTTTGTGGATTAAAGCCTAAAAGTCGAAGGTTTTTTTTATATTACACTAACAAACTGAAATTTCTCAAAAAATGACAAAAATGTCGTACTTCAAGTACCATAGCATCTGTTGTACTGGCTATTGTGAGCTGAAAATAAATAGGGTTCATATGTGAGATGTCCTGAACAATATTCAATCATAAAATTGCTGATTTGTTGCACTCCGGAGGCTGTATCGTGCTAACAAGTCATGTAACGAAAAGTGGCCGACGACGACGACGACGACATATACACAGGATTTTTACTTTTCCGCCCAACGTATCTAATATGCGAGAAAAGTATTGGTTTACCCCAAAAAATGTTGGAATTTTGAAAATTTTTTTGAGTTAATTTCACGTTTTTCATCAAGAACAACACGAAAAAATGGTTTTTAGAAAAAAAATCCTGTGTGTAGGGTAAACTGTCCCACAGTGAACCAATTTTCATATATAGGGTCACTACTTTTTCTTTTGGATGAAAATACCTCAGAAAACATATCGAATGAACACTCCCTGTTTTGATACGTTATCTGTGTAATCATATGGGTACACATTTGATTTTTCGATATAGTTTTGAATTTTTTTAAAAACTATGACATATGGTTCACTGTGTACGATGATGTGTATACAGTGAACCACCAGCCAGTACACAGTGAATCATAGTTCATAATTCAAATAAAACGAAGACGTTATTTCAAAAACTTTATTGATATTTTATGACTTAACATAAAAAATAAAATACAACATTCTTGATATACGTACTAGACGCAAGTATAAAAATTGGTTGATTTCTAATTTAAAAAAATCTTCAAAAATGTGGAAACAGAACTAAATATTTTGTTTTTAACCAAAACTAACAACAAATAAATATTATTTGGGAAACAATGAGACTAGTAAACCTATAGTCATTTTCATCTCTGAAAAATACAAAAAAGAGATGACATAAACACAGGAGACTAATAAAATTGGGGAACATTTCAATAGCTAGCGAATATCGAGACCGCAAAAGTCCATGTTGAAAGAGTAGAAGAAATTTTTGCACCTGAAGGTGGAGCCATGGTCTAATGGTTTTTGTAAAATAATTTTGACATCCGATTTTGAAACTGTAGATAAATCGGGTATGTCAGGAATGGAGAACACATATGGTGTTGGAAATTTTTTCCGCAAGAAACTCACATCATATTCACCTTTTTGGAGAGCTAAAATTTTAGCTAGGTGGTAAATTTTCTTTTTTTTTCCTTGGATCTCAACCAGAACAAATTCCCCTTCGACAGGATCTCTGGTAAGATTTCCTAACTGGTTTTTTGCAACAGAGATCGTATCTCCATCTGAATTTTCATCAAATTCATCTGTCATAGCTCCATCACTTTCCAAAATCATGGAAGTATCAGATTCAGATGTAGAACTATCCTGTAACACTTTCCTCGCACCTTTCCCTTTCTTATTGGCGCATAGGATTTTTGTGTTCATTTGTCGCTTCTTTGCTTGTTTTTCTTTTTCAATTTGCTCCTTTTCTGGCGTGTCCGTTGCTATCATACTCCTACCTTTTTTCCTATTCTTCCTTATATTTTTTCTTGGTTTTGCTTTGAAAGGTGGACGAAATTCTGTCGGATCTGTGAATTGTTTGTGACCTGTTTGTGACGATTCATTTACTGATGAATCTTCTTGGGGGGCGATGTTTTCTTTTTCTGAACAATCAGGTTTCAGATCTATTGATATATTGTTGTCCGCTGCCACAGCAGTAGGATCGATTTCTTCAAGTTGTGGGCGATCAGTGACTGTGCTTGTTAAAAAGTCGATATCTGTAAAAATCGTTCTATCAAAAGGAACGATTCCGGTTGCTTGAAAGCTATTTACTATCTAGGTAGGTGTCATAGTTTTTAGATATGCTTCACCAATGAAACCACCCACATCATAAATTGTTACTGGTTGGCCGGGATTTCTCATAATCCAGGAATCCATGCTAGCATTATAAAAGGTTTTGAAGGGCTTGAATAATCCCACATCGAGTGGTTGTGTTTTATGAGATGAATGGGGTGGCAAAGTGAGTATCGTAACCCCGTGTGATTTGGCCAGTTTCAAAGACTTTACTGACAGGTGCGATTCATGATTGTCGAATATTAAGAGCGATGGATTATCCATTGAAGAGGAACTACATTTTATAAAATGATTCATAACTTCAGGAAATAATTCCGAATTCATCCATCCGCTCGGTGCGGCCAAACCCAAAGTACCAGGGGGGGCGCCTTTGATCATGAAGTTCTTGAAGTTTTTGCGAGGAAAAATTATGACGGGTGGAAGTGAATATCCACCAGCACAAACAATAGCACATGTTGTGCATAACGTCCCTTTTTCGCCACTTGTAACTTTCAAGAGACATCTTATTCCTTTCGGTGCCAGCACTTTTGGATGCTTTTGAACAGTGGTTGTCTCCGTTTCGTCTAAATTATAGACGCGTATCCATTAGGAAAATTGGGATGGCGTTTTAAAACATCTTCTAGATTTTGGAAATATTTGTCAATGTTATGACGATTGAAACCTGTAGCTCGAGCCAAGCTACAACTTTCCGGTGCCCGGAGAGTCACATCTGGATGACGAACACGAAAAGATCGGAGCCATTCCAAGCCTGCCATTTTATTTATGCACAACTTTTTAGATATTTTTTCAATGCCTCTTTCTGCTCCGAATTGAAAATCTGATTAACGTTATAGTTAGGAACTAATCTGACATTTAGACCTTCTCTCGCATTTTCTGTTTTTAAATAATATCTTCTCAAGGTTGCGTAAGGAAGTTCTTTAAGTTTAGCTGCTTTTCTTATTTTTTCCCCGCTGGTAATAAGTTTAAGAGCTACCCTCATGTTTTCTTCTGTGTGAGCCCCTATTTTACGAGGCAGTTTTCTGCGAGCCATGCTGTAAAAAAATTAAAACATTATTTACAATTTCTGGAGTAAAGTAGTACACAGTAAACCAATGATTCACTGTGTAAGCCTCGACTTGGTTCACTGTTGGACGTGAGGTACAAAATCGTTTGAAGGTAAGAAATGAGAACTAATCATTTGTTTAATCAGGCATTTGTTATCGATTAATATCCTACATAGATCATTCATCACAATGAAATCTTAATTTCACGATTACAAAGTGTAGTTATCTTACTGGAACAAAAATATGGAGGGAATTTTTTATTTTACGTACCTGGCTAAATCACTAAATCTGCTATACAACCTACTCAGTTGAATGTTCGAGTGGCACTGATCAGATGATGGGTAGTGCAGTGAGAGACGCTTCAAACACACCGATCGTTTTGTTTCTAATGTAGACAACCGCGCATTGTACTTGACAGGTCCACTGTGGGACATGGCTCACTGTTGGACAATCCACCCTATGTCGTCGTCGTCGGCCACTTTTCGTTACATGACTTGTTAGCACGATACAGCCTCCGGAGTGCAACAAGTCACCAATTTCATGATTGAATATTGTTCAGAATATCTCACAGATGAACCCTATTGATTTTCAGCTCACCAGAGCCAGTACAACGGGTGCTATGGTACTTGAAGTACGACATTTTGTCATTTTTTTATAAATTTCAGTTTGTTAGCACGATACAGCCTCCGGAGTCCAACAAGTTACCAATTTTATGATTGAATATCGTTCAAGACGTCTCACGGATAAACCCTATTGATTTTCAGCTTACCGGAGCCAGTACAATGGTGGCTATGGTACTTGAAGTACGACATTTTTGTCATTTTTTGAGAAATTTCAGTTTGTTAGCACGATACAGTATCCGGACTCCAACAAGTCACCAATTTTATGATTGAATATTATCCAGGACATCTCACGGATGAACCCTATTGATTGACAGATCACCAGAGCCAGAACAACAGGTGCTATAGTACTTTGAGTACGACATTTTTGTAATTTTTGGAGAAATTTAAGTTTGTTATCACGATACAGCCTCCGGAGTATATACAAGTAACCAATTTTATGATTGGATATTATTAAGGGCGTCTCAAAGATGAACCCTATTGATATTCAGCTCACTAAAGCCATTACAACGGGTGCTATGGTACTTGAAGTACCAAATTAATGTCATTTTTGGAGAGTTTTTAGTTTTTTAGCACGATACAGCCTCCAGAGTGTATATAAGTGACCAATTTTATGATTGAATATTGTTCAGGGCGTCTAATAGATTAACCTTATTGATTTTTAGTTCACCAGAGCTAGTACAACTGGTGCTAATGTACCTGAAGTGTCACATTTTTGGTCCTTTTTGGGGAAATTTCGATTTGTTAGCACGATACAGCATCCGGAGTGTATACATGTGACCAACCAATTTTGTTATTGGATATTTTTCAAGGTGACTACAGCGGGTCCTATAAATCCAGATATACAAATTTTTGGATAAATTTCGGTTTGTTAGCACGATTCATTCCCCAAAGTGTATACAAGTGACAATTTTATGGTAGAATATTGTTCAGGGCATCTCACAGATGCGGAAAAGTTAGTTTTAATCTTTAAAACCATTTATTTTCCTAAAAACCATTTTTTCGTGTTGTTCTTGATGAAAAACGTAAAAATAACTCAAAATTTTTTTTGAAAATTTCAACTTCTTTGTGGGTAAACCAATACTTTTCTCGCATATTAGATAGGTTGGGCGGAAAAATAATATGTATATGCAAAATTGAAGGGACAGTTAGAATTATAACTCATGAATCTAACTGCCAACTGCTATCTGACGATCATAGATCTTCAATCGGACCAATTCATAATATAATTTGAACTGTATTAAAGAAATTTCTTTGTATAATATCTGAGACTTTTTGTGTTGTCCAAAATAGTGTGGAAATTGTAATATTTAAATAATGCAATGAAATATAAAAGGAACGGGAAATTGCAGTTTTGAAGCGGAATTGCTTTTATCATAGTTGAGTAGTCGCTACTTTGTAAACAGTTGCTAAAAAAACACACTCAAATATTCACTTATAAGTTTTCATACTCACTACCTTAACTGAAAAAGACTTACATCTTTGAACTGAATAATCTTCCACGAATACTTTTTATTTTCCTGGGAATGACTATAGTAAACAAATGGCTATCACTGACTCAACATTTACGAGTATGCATTATGCATTCACCGATTTATCTCCAGTTTCAGGCACCTTGATAGGCTGATCAAACATTAGGATCATTATTGTGACGTACGATTCAACAACAGATTATGTAGATGTGTTGTAGAATTGAAAATAACGTTTTTAAGTATTAACATATTGGGTAAATGTTAATAAAAATATGTGTGTGATAATTGAATGTGGTTAAAATATATGCTGCGGTGGAAAATATTTTTTATTGGGTATTTAGGATAATAATGACGCAACATAATTCAAGAAGATATAGATTAAGTGAGTAAACGGTCAGTTTTGCTTCAATATTGTTATAACCTTTTTTATTAAAACATGTGGTGGTTCGTATACTTTTTATTGATTCAGATCCTGGAGAACTGTTTGATTTGAGCGTTTTATTACAATATAAGTTGACCTTTGTTATAGCACGTATTTAATACTTTAATTTACGATTAAGTGATGTGTTTTAGGGTAAAATTACAACCAATCATTTGTCTTTGATTTGATTTAAAATGTCTTTATTTACAATAATTTACAATTTGTTATTTACATGAGTTTGGGGTATATATATATATATATATATATATATATATATATATTAGTGGCCGGTGCTCTGGCAATACCCCCTATCCTTGTGTTAATCTGGAGTGCAACAAGGTTCCTTGCTTCACGCACTATCCATTTGTTTTCATTAGTAGAATTTACTGTGTCCCGTGTATAAAAATATGACTACCTAGCGTTTTCGACTGGTATGTTCCTGAGAGGCAGTTGAAAACAGGGTTTCAAAATTGAACAGAGGGTTAGTTTGTAAGAGACAGCAACATGGCAGATGTTGATCATAATGGGCTATCGGTTTTGTCTGTTAACAGTGTATGTTTTGAATAGGGGTAACTTGGTTGACCTCTAATGCGATGTTTTTGGTTGTTAGGAGACAAACAACTTATTATGTGAATAATTTACCATGCAGAAGCCTACACACACTATTACGGGTGCCTTCTGCGGGACTAGCGGCTCTGAAAGTACCACGAAGATTTTTTGGTAGACAGTAATTATTGTAAAAGTTAATGGATATTTTTGTCATAAAGTCCTTGATAGTGGGCAAGTCTGTTTGTTCATGTAACCATGGGGTTTTAGGGAGTTTTGGGTAAATTGTTTTGTATTTAATTGCCATGCGAAGACACTTGTTTTGCACCACTTGCAAGGTGTGAAAGTTGTGTTTAGTGGCCGTGTAGTATGCTGGTGTGGCGTAAGTTATAATTGGTCTAATGATCTGTTTATAAGTCATTAGTTTGTTTGTGGTTGAGGCACCACTGCTCTTGCAAGTTAACGGGTACAATTTGCTCATTGCAATTTTAGCTTTTAGTACCTGTTGTGTGATGTGCGCGTTGACGTTGATATTACCATGCACAGTGTAGCCCAGATACTTTAGTCTACTACTGCGTGTAATGGTTTTCTCATCTATACACATCTGTAATTGCAATGAGCCTTTCCTTGCGCTACCCCTAACAAGTACTCTGTTTTGAAGGCGTTGATTGTGAGTTTTTTTGTCTCTCATGTATGGTAGTATATGTGAGTTTATGTGTGTTTGAATGTTGTGTAGTACTGTGTCTGATGTTGATGCTGATGATCCAAAACCAGTGTCGTCTGCATACTTGGCTGTAATGATTTGTGGGTAGGAGGATAGATCATGGGTGAACAGAGAATACAGCAGGGGTGATAGAACTGATCCTTGGAGGACTCCGGATTGTATAGGGTATGGACCCACCGAGCCATCGTTTACGTAAGAATAGAATTTTTCTTTTTTACTTTATTTAGTTACGACGTGAATACTGTGGCTACATTCCTATTTATTAACAGTTTAAACATGGTTAAAAAGTGGTCAAAGGTGACAAAAAGTGTTAGTCTTCTATGTTTTGTGAAATATAAATTGAAAATTAGAAAAAAATTGTAGAAACAGAAAGCCCAAGAGGCTTCCAAATGTTAGGATTTCTAATGAGAATTATATGAAAACAAACTGTCAAACAGTAGGCGAAGGTAAAAAAAACGGTTTATAATAAATTAGTTCATGATGCATTGGGATAAGGCCAAAACGTGGAAAGCTCATTGGCAACTAACGTCATAAAATGGAGAATAAAATTGTCAAAACTACTTGATATGAGTATTAATTAGTGTATCCATAATCACTATATTATAAGATCATAATTCAACTGTTTGGCGTCCTTTAAGGTGGTCTATAAAACTTGTGCTCTATGAGTTAATAAATAGTCCATAAAGCAATCAAAATGGATTATTTTATTTGTGAAGATTTACATCAATATTCACGCCAATAAACAAAACATTGTTATTATTTTTTTGTTTTATTGGCGAAAGCAAATTAACTCCAACCGAGCTGGAATTGACCTTTCACAAGAAGTTTGGTATGGTGCATTGCAACTTGTTTGGCAGTCTCTTTTATGAATCATTTCGAATTATTTGATAGAGAATTCTCAATCTTTCTACAACATTACACACACAGACACATAATCGCTTGATACTCCATCCGGGGTTTCGCCTCTTTACGCTTTCTAAATCCTTTTTTTGGGTGAATTAATCCTCGGTTTTTTCTGTAGAGTTTCTCTGTCAATTTTCACTATAGGTTCCTATCCTTAACTTTGTCTTTCCATCCTCCCATTCCGGCTCTAGTAATATTTTCCCCCACCTGTTCCAGTCATTTTATTCTAGTTCTACCCCTTAGTCTTCTTCCCCAGCATCCCAATTTGCGAAAACACCTTTTTGGTAGGCTACAGACAAGGTAAATGCGTAGGTCAAGGAGCTGGAATACACACTATTGGCGAGGCACATAAAAAATTGCTGAATTCCTCAATCTGGAGCATCCAGAAAAGTACACCGGACATTGCTTCAGAAGGACTTCGTCAACGCTGTTGGCCAACATTGGAGCTGATATAAATGTTTTAAAACGGCATGGTGGATGGAACAGTTCATCAGTGGCTGAAAAATATGTGGAAGAACCCGTCGAGAGCAAAAAGAAAATAGCCGGAATGATACAGGGGGGTGAAACTTTTATACAAGTGTTAAACCAAAACCGCACATCTTCCAGCATTATTGAAAATAAAGAAGTACATCCAGTAATTCCTACAATAAGTGTTTCTCGTAACAGTAGTTGCACCATCACTGTTAACATTCAAAAATTAGAATAAAAATTTAGTAATTGATTTTTTATTTCTAATTATTTCAAACGGGATTGGGAGAATTTAAGAGTTCTGTAAAGTACAAGGATACCGTAAAGTGCCATTTTCCGGACTTAAATTAGTACTGTAAAGTCGACTTTACAGTACAGTATGAAAAATAAGTTGCTTTCGTAGCTTCTTTAAGTATTTGTTCAGGAATAAATTCATTCTCACAAATGTCATTGATTTTTGAAGGTAATAACCGTTGTCTGAGTGAAATGTCAATTTTTTTATAACATCAAATTTCTGCGAATATGATTCCAAATGAATGTGATTGTGGATAAAACATTATATTGAAAGCGTGTTTTAGATGCATTTTATGCACTTAAAAATATTAATTAAACGTTCTTGAGTGAAATGCATCTAAAACACATAAAATGAATAACTAAAACTTTCAAAGCTTATTTTGGGGAATCTTGAAAGTGAACGTACCTTACCAAAAGGCGATACAGTGGACCTTGGCCTCTTTAACAATAGACCAACACAGCGCCCTGCCTTTCACCTTTGATCTCCATCCTGACTTACATGGTTCTGAGATCATCTATAATCTTGACCATCCATCTCTTTTTTGATCTCCCTCTTCTCTTTGTGTTGAAGATAATGGCATTCCATACTATGGAGTCATCGTTACATGAATATGTCATATAATGTCTTGATTTTGCAGGAGATCATTAATTTCAGCGTTTTATCGAATTGATCTCAATATATCCGTTTAAATATAAATAAAATTCTTATCTTATAAAAAAAAAACAAAAAAAAATTCTAACTACTATGCTTTCAAATGCTCTCAAATTTTCTTTGTCGTCCTATGTCAGCATCCAGTTTCCACCGCCATATGAGAATACTGGGCGAATAAGTGTTTTGTAGATTTGCATTTTTGCGGTGTGGTTCAGCAGCTTGCTCTTCAGTAGGCTTAAATTCGCATAATATGCCCTCAATCCAGCTTGTGTTTGCTTCTTGATAGTGGTTGAGTAATTTGCATTGGTATTAAGCAGTTTACAAGGTATTTAAAGCTTTTGCCTCCCTTGAAGGTTCTGCCATCAAATACAATGTCTACTGGGTTGGAAGTTCTATCCGCTGACGCGATTGTGTACTGCATTTTGTCGTCATTGATAAAAGACTCCGACTTATTTGACTTTATCCTCGATTTCATTAAATAATTCCACAGGTCTGCGTTTGCTTCAAACTATCAGCCTAGGCACATGTTTGGGTCAGCTTGTTAAGTATTGTAGCCCATTGGTTAACATGCTAGGTGACATGAGCAGTGAATGTGGATGGAATAATTTCTTCTACAGCTCCTTGATAAAATCAACTTACAAATTAATCACTATTACTTACTTTATAAGTCTTGCAATAAGGAGGAATTGTCAGATAAAAACAAAATATACAAAAGTCCCAGTTATACTATTTTTCTTGGAATTTTGAACCACTTATATGGAAGAAATGATATTAAAGCTGGTAAATAATCAGACACATAGATTATTCGGCCAATTATTTCAACTTCAATTCTTAGTTCACCAAAAATACAATATAAATCAAATTTTTTTGATGAGTAGTAACCATCAAAAATTTCATGAAGTTTTCCAATTTTGGTTCAAAACTTAGAGGGGTATTAGTGAAACTTTTTTTATTTTCAAAAATGGCAAAAAATAGTTTCGTGTATTAATGAAATGTTGCTTTTTGATGGGATAAAATACCATTGAAAGGAAAACCGGGGTTAAAAACTGTTATCCGGACTCTTTACCAGGAAATTATTGAATTTCAATGGGGATACGAACACTGAACGCAAAAAGAACATTAAAAAATTCTCCAAAATCGATTTGACAAACTGTAAAGTGAAGTTAGTGGAAATATCTAACATACCTACTAAATATATCATAGGAACCTTTAGGTTTTAATTTGTATGGACATTTGGTCTAGATGAGAAAACTGCTTTAAATTGGTTATGCTAACAGTAAACTATTAACGAATTCATCTAACATTGATGGGTTTTTTTGCTGGGTGTAAAAATAATAAGTTAAACAGATTTTTCAATCATGATATTAATCAACTGACTATTTTTTGGAATTATTCCTAACTATAAATATTCACAACCTTGAAGAATGATATAAATATTCAATACACACATTCCTTCAATTCAAAAGTGAAAATATAGTTCTAATTATTGATGATTTTCAGATCTCACTTGGAGCAAATTTGGCTCCCTACCTTTACGTTCAAGTAAATCTCGCTTAAAGAAGGAAAACCCGTTCCAACCTGCTAAAAGACACAAAGATGTATCCGTTTGGTTGCGAGAACTGGAACTCGAGGAATATCAGGAATTATTTCAAAGCTATCAGGGAGTGGAGGATCTGCTGGAGATGTCTGAGCAGGATATCAAGGAGCTGGGAGTGAAGAAGTCATCGCACAGAGCGAGGATCATCAGTAGTTTGACATATCTACGAGCTAAATATCATGGTAAGTAGCAATTTATTCGTATTTAATTCTGAAAGAAAACTTTAATCTTACAAAGTGCTGTAATTTATTCAAAATTACAAGAAAAAAAACAAGAAGCAAGTCAACCACCATCACTCCGGTTATATGAAAGCAAGTTTATCACTACACGTATTGCATTGACGTTTAAAATAGCAATAGCAGCTTCAGTTCTAAACAATAATGCTTTTTTCGGGTATTGAAATCTGAAGTTCAATGACGTTTAAAAGTACTACTAATCGCCACAAGAACTAAAAGCAAACGAATATTTATTTCTACTCTATAAATCAGAATAATTCATTGGATAATATGACGAGGCCAGCAGAAGTAGACACTATACCAATGCTATTTTGCACACCTATATCAAGTTTGAGTTACTATATTTCTAAACAATTTATATTTGTATGATATATAGCTGAATTTAAGGTAAAGGAGGAGTTGGTCTGGAGTGAAAAAGTACCAGGAAGAATTCCCACAATATTTAAAGCAATAAACTGGGTTTATTTCCGAACAATCAGATATACAAACAAATCTTAAAGTAAATGACGAGAGAAACTAAATAATTGTGTTAGTGCTAAGGTATCAGGATATTGAATTAAATGAAGAAGAAGATAGTCTAGGCAATGAAGGAATCTCAAGCTTTACACAGCTTATTATGGTTTAATGAAAAGCCATTTAGCTCTGAATATATTGTTGTTATCGTATCATTGGACGCACACTCCAATTGTATGATCCGCATTAAACTCCAAAACTCTAGGGTTTAGGCGTCACTGGACCCATCCCTTCTAGATATTATTTACATTAAATGGGAAAAATGTATTAAAAGAATTGTGGCACTAACAGGAGAACATTTACTGCAGGATATAATTGTAAAAGAGGCTTGAAACTTCATCTAAAGCCTAACATTACTTTGGTCAAAATAATAGATTAGATTGAGATACAAAAACTGTATTACCCTTTGCCTCTAACTCCGATTATATTGTTACATTGTTTCTGGATGTAGTTTAAACATAAAAAATTGCAGAAAAACTTTTAGCTTTTCAATTTCTTCTCTTATAAATCTCTGATTTTTAATGGTTTTAGAAAACCTCATCATTCCGCCAATCCGTCACAGCGTTGCAGTCGACAGTAGGAGCAAATTAAAACGTGAAGATACATTGTAAGTAAATATAGTTTTTCATTATAATTTTACAAAAAGTTTTCAAAACATTTTAATCATAATACCGAATTAGTTGAGTGTAAATTGAACGCGAATGTACCTAAAATATAAACGGTTTTGAAGGTCAAAACCAACTTTTCCGCATCTGTGAGACGCTCTGAAAAATATCCTATCAAAAAATTGTCACTTGTTTACACTTCGGAGGCTGCATCGTGCTAACAAACCGAAATTTCTCCAAATAAAATAAAAGTAACCAAAAATGCAGTATGTCTGGATTTATAGGACCCGCCGCACTCGCTCTAGTGAGCTGAAAATCGATAATGTTCATCTGAACAACACTGTGAAAAATATTCAATCATAATATTGGTCACTTGTATACACTCCAGAAGTTGTATCGGGTTGACAACCCGAAATTTCTCCAAAAATGTGGCACTTCCAGAACCATAGCACCCGTTGTGCTAGCTCCAGTGAACTGAAAATCAATAAGGTTTGTCTATGAGACGCCCTGAATAATATCCAATTATAAAATTGGTCACTTGTAGACACTCCGGAGGCTGTAACAAACTGAAAATTCTCCAAAAATGTGTCGTATTTCAAGTGCCACAGCACCCGTTCAACCGGCTCTGGTGAGCTGAAAATAAATAGGGTACATCTCTGACATGTCGTGAACAATACTCAATCATAAAATTGGTAACTTGTTGGTACTCCGGACGCTGTATTATGCTGACAAACTGAAATTTCGCCAAAAATGTCGTACTTCAAGTACCCTAGCACCCGTTGTACTGGCTCTGATGAGCTGAAAATCAATAGTGTTCATCTGTGAGATGTCCTCAACAATATTCAATCATAAAATTGGTGACTTTCTGCACTCCGGAGGCTGTATCGTGTATGTTACGAAAAGTGGCCGACGACGACGACATACACACAAGATTTATTTTCTAAGAACCGTTTTTTCGTGTTGTACTTGGTGAAAAACGTAAAAATAACTCAAAAAAAATCGAAAGTTCCTACCTTTTTTGAGGTGAATCAATACTTTTCTCGCATAATAGATAGGTTGGGCGGAAAAGTAATAAACACAATGTATTCCGAATAATATAAACACGTACGTTTTTTATGGGTTTGTAATTCATAATTAAATAGAGATATTTGAAATGTGTTATTTAATTTCATACAGCCAATTAAAACTAGATACAAAATATTGTAAACGAATAGCAGATTAACTCATGGATAAACTTATTACAACTATTTTGTATGTGGTTCTTAACTCCGCTAACAAACGTTATTTATCTAAAATTACATCCTTTAGCTTCAATACATTTTTTCTACAACTACTATGCAAAACACGCTTTTCTACACACATGTTTATGCGCAAAACAAGCTTTTTCTTAATTAGTTTGATATCCGTTAGAAAAGTAATAATGTAGAGTATGGGAAAAGTATACGTTATGGTTCTTTTCCGCACGGAAATGTCACTTTGCCCACGGAAATGTCAACGTCAAATTTTTTTGACAATACTTTATAGTGGATTTCTGGGTGTTCAAATTTTAAATTTAAACTAAAAATTCTGTAAGTAAACTAATTTTTTAGATTATGTATTTCAGTTTATTGATTATAGATTATAAACAAATTCATTTATTACCCATTATTTTAGGAACTATGAACCGAGATCATAATTTATCTTTCGAGTTGTCGAATTCCGATATTGAGAATACTCCTCCAGATATTATCGAAAAGGCTCGAAATGCAATCGAAAATTTGGTACTTGGAGTTTCAAAAAACAAGTCATAATTTTAAAGATTATATTTAGTTATTCAATCTATTATTATTTAGTAATCAATGTACTTCATAATATAGAAAAATCGAAATAGAAAACTTAAAATAAAATAAAGCAGCGGAAAGACCTAAATACAGTATTTCATAATTGTTGCTGCGATAGCTTAGTGGAAAACACATCAGCATTGGAACGAAGAGGCCCGGGTTCAAATCCGGTCGACTTTTTTTATATATTTGCAATTTATTTAATGAAATTGACTGTCTCGACCCTTACTTCGTGGAATATGCTCATATTAGTGTTTTTAAATGAAACTCAAGGTCTCTAGTTAATTCCACAATATAATACAAGTTATTGAAAATTCTAAAAATTGACAATTGTTTCGATGATATTGATTTATCGAAACAATTGTCAATTTCATTTAAAAACACTAATTTATTTAATCTTTTTACTTTGTTTTGGAGCTCTTAAATTCGTTCTGTTTAAGTTGAATAAAATACATATATAAGTTACTTTTTTCTTTAATTAATAAACGTAGTTGTAGACAAAATATTGTGTACAACTCGTACGCAAAGCACTTTTCCCGCTCGCTGGATTTGCGGCACTCGCCTTCTTCTGCGCTCGTGGGAAAAGTAACGCTTTGCGCACTTGTGGTACAAACTACTATTGCATACGTTTTTTTAAATTAGTCGGTAATCTGCCTCAACAATCAATGAGGGAACTCTCTGCAAGCAGCTTATATTCTTGTTATTGTTATAAATGAAACTAACTGTTTCTAAATAATTCCTCTATGTAATAAGAAAATTATTTTGGTATGTTAAAATATCATCGTCAGAATTTTAACATAGGTATCGAAATAATTGTCAATTTTTTTAGAATTTTTATGACTTTCTTATTATATAGAAACAATAAGTTTCATTTATAACAATAAAATGAATAGATTCCACAAAGTGAGGGTTGAAACAATAAATTTAGTTTCTATGCAATGAGTTCCCCATTTAACGATTACAATATATGTATCAATTGTGTTTACAAAGGACCCCGCACATCTTATATGGGAAAATGGCTCAACGTCAAATTTCTTGAAGTTTTGATATGCTGTAGAATGTATCATTCTGGTGTAATGTTTCAATGGGCGCAACACGATCCTATGACTAGTTTTCGAGATACAGGGTGTTGAATATGAGCAATATTCACTTTTCACCAATCCGTATCTCCCAAGTTATGATTTAGTTCTGATTTATATTTGGTGGTATAACCATCATATCCTTATGTGACAAATTCAGGGTAATTTCATTTCCAAATCTTTTCGAATTATAGGGCGGTTTCACTTGATAATAATGCTATTTTGAGACTTTCATAATTTTGTTGTTTTATAAAGAGAAAATGCGAAAAAAGGTTGAATTATCACGTAATATTATAAATTCTTTTCATCTTTCTTCACAGTTGATACAATTCATACAAGGTGATTCACGAACATAAACAAATAACGAATTTTGTTTTTTCGGACACCTTGTAGTAATAAACCCACCGAAAATGACAAAATTCTCGCGAAGGATGTTAAATGATGTGTTTCATCGTATACAGAGTCGAATGATGTCAATTTGAAAAATTACTCATACTTTATTAAGTAAAAACCTTGATTTTTTTCAACGCCCTATATTTCATAAGGGAGTCGGGAAAGGTAGCGATATTTTTTCATGGGAGAACTCGAAATACTTTCATTCATATCGTACAAAATTTTCAACGGAATCCTATTACGTGATTTTCATATACAAGGTGAAGAATTTGTGAAAAAAGCTCTGTACATTTCCCCATTGCTATATTTTCTCTCCAGTTTTCGGCGGGCTTGTATAGATCAGTAATAATATCGTTCCAAAGCGTACCGTATATCTCGAAAAAAAGCCACGACTCGAATTAACATTTGCAGCATCGTCTAGAAGGCGATTCAATTGAGAAGTTATTTTTTCATACTTAGTGTTTCTCAGAAGTCATATCATACTTGTTACATTCGCAGAAGTTCCTTATTTCGAATTTTCACTCTATATAACAATAAAATTGTGAAAGACTTAAAATAGCATTATTATCAAAGGAAATCGCCCTGTAATACGAAAAGATTTGAAAATGAATTTTTCATGAATTTGTCACACAAGAAAAATACCACATAAGATAAATCAGCGTAAAATCATAATTTGTACCTATTTCTATCGGTTTATATACAGTATATATTATATTAGTTCAAATTCACGGCATATTTCTTCACCAAATGCACGTTTTATTTTTCAATTATGTTTTTGTATTTTCGAATCGTATATATGTTTGTATATTCCCACCATTTCGAGAACGTTTCTCTTTCTTTTTCTTGTATTTTAAACATTATCTGAATCATCTTCGAATACCTGCCACTTAATATACGTATTCCTGTTATCTCGTAGTAGGCATGGAGAACAATTCAAAGAGGGTAAAATCAACAAAATTCTAATGTCAATAGTCGTTTTCTTGTTGATGTCATAAAGCTCAAGAACTATTTCTGAATTATTAGACTAATTGAAGTTTTTATGTACAGTTCAAGTTCATGTGACTTCCAGTGTTTGTTGAACTTTTCTGAACAATATGGCCTTCGCAAATAGAGTGTGTTATTATGTTTGTGACCGAAACGTTATTCCTAGAATCTCAATGCGTTTGAATAGAGGAGATAATATTGATGTTTTGCAAATTGCGTCATATCGAAGACAAGCTACGGGAAATCCACCTATTGATATTCAGGATGATACAAAAATATGTTTCAATTGTAATAACACAGTGATGAATGACATTATTGCTATGGAAAATAACCCTCAATGTGTTGTCCCGCGTATCAAGCCGTGCGTGCATTATTTGTAATGCTCGTCAAAATACTCAAAGATTTTCTTTAGAATGTAGAGTGGATATTTTTGTTGCTTCTGATATCTATGGTTTCTTTCCCAATTACTTGCATAGAGGTTGGAGTTTTGTGAATAAACCATACATAATTTCCAATCTTCAACATTTTCTTCAAAGAATGAGGACAATTCCTAATAGAAACAGACCACTCCGTAACTGGGAGGATATCAATTGTTTCACTGAAGACGAATTTAAGGAGCTCACATCAATTTCAAAAAATAGTTTTCGACAATTACTAGAATTTTGCGATATTATTGAACAAGGTGGCAAGAGAAGAAATGTCGAAAAAAAACATTTGCTCACATTATTTATCAAAATGAAGCATGGAGTTTCAGATGAATTTTTTAAAATATTGTTTAGTTATTCTTCCCGACAAGCAGCAAGCCTCATTATTTCTAATGTGGGAGTATCTCTTTTACAAAGGTTCGTACCGAATAATATTGGATTTAATTCGATAACAAGAGAAAATTATATAAACAGTCATGTATCCCCTTATACGAATGAACTGTACAATCCCACACCAGACATTCCCAAAGCAATAGTTTATATAGATTGTACCTACAATAAAATAGAAAAGAGCAGTCACTTTCGGGTATTGAGACAGTCATACTGTTTCCACAAGAATGAACATTTCGTCAAACCAGAGATCATGTTGCCTCCGATGGATATATCTTAGCAATCAACGGGCCGTACTTCACAGTACTCATGACGCGAGTGTTCTAAATCACGAATTAGAAAACGATTTGAATGGAATGAAAACATGGTTTCAAGAAGGCGATATTGTGATAGTCGATAGAGGCTATAGAGATTCAATCAATAGTCTACAAGAACTTGGCTTGCATTACTATATGCCACCATTTCTACCGCCGAATCAAAGGCAGTTAACGACAAATGATGCCAATCAGGCACGTTTAATAACCACTACTAGATGGACTGTAGAAGCTAGAAATGGACATTTTAAGTCAATTTTCAAATTTCTTCGTCAACCCATATCAGCAATACATGCTACGAAGTTACGTGATTATTACCTGATTGCTGGTGCTCTTATAAATAAATATCATCCTTTGATGAATATGCCTGGAACATTGGATACAGCCACACAAATGTTAGTTGATTACGATGATGTCAACATTGTTTAGGCACGAGTTGAAGCTGAATACTTCCGTACTAGGGATGTACAAATATACAATCGTTCCCTCGCCTTGATATTGAATAATTAAAATCACTTACTGGAACATATCATTTACACTTGGCTACGTCATATATCCAAGATACAATCCGTAGAGATGGTGAAGTAGACAACATTTTAGATGTCAATGAGTTACATGGGGAGCCCAATTTTCTACGATTCAGAATATTTTCTCGGTTCAGGAATGCTACTAAACACATGCTTTGGATTGTTTTCACTGAAAGACGTGACGAAAATTCAGAAGATCCTGCTCTCCCCATTTCGGGGTATTATTGTATTTCTAAGTACGGGCTAGGACTTTAGGAACTTGTGCGTATGTTGCGTTTTTGGGGTACGCTAGATATCAAGAAAACATACATTTTCCATCAAATCGTCTTTTAGATTTCATAGGAGATGCTACAAATAGAATGCTGCCAGAGGACATGGATATCGGTCCAGAAATAGTTCAATTCTGTTGGTTATTTTCTCATTTATGAATGTTCATAAGAATCTTCTTATTCGTATTTGATATTTTTTTATTATGGAAAAATTCAATTATCCATCAAGTATTTTCCTCGTGGTGTTGTCGTCATAATATGCCATGCGCATTGCTCGTGCCAACCCAATCAATAAATAATATCCTATGGATATCTATTCAAGTCGCCATATCCGCGGATATTGAACTTCTATCAATTAATGTATATGTAGAAATATATACTAACTGATTCTATCTATAGGCTATTCACCAAAGTCTCATCTCTAAGTATCTATATACGGTATCCTCACTATATTCTTAGGATATCTCACCAAGGAAGAAATTAGGAGACATCCCGAACATACATTCATTAGATATCTCAAGTCTCATACCTGCATACCTAATTATATTCCCTGGCTCATCTCACAATATCTCTAGTACTTATCAAATATATAAGATTCTTTGAACTTCTAATATGAGCTGGGAGTTTCCACTACCATTCCGTATATCTGAGTAAGAATCTTCCTGGTAGGCAACAATATCCAAATTAGGATGTTGATACCAAAATGAACAATATACAGAGATTAATGAAAAAAATATCCGTATACGTAGCTTGATATGCTACATTTGCGAGCAGAAAATAAAAATGGATTTCCAGTGTTTGTATACGTATTCGACCGTATTAATGACTGATATGAAACAAGAGTTCCCATTCTACCATCGACAGAAAGTATGCAATGAAGTGGAGAAGTTTGATGATTTTAATTTCCCAACTGATGTTAGTATTTATTTGAATACTGTAGATAAATTAGACAAGAGATGTTTTGAATGGTCTCAAACTCCTCAGCGGGTTCGTTTTAGTGACATTGCAATAGTATTTTCCTCTCTACGGGAATGAAAACTAATAATGAAAAATCTAGAGGATTTTCTGAATCTCCTTCAATCGTGGAGTTTCCGATTGTGATTCTCACATATACGGAATTATAGATTTTTTATTTGGTTTGTTTTGAGTATTTATAATAATAATAGTTTGTCAACAAGATACAGCGGCTGCTGGATATCTGTAATACATATGGTTCATGAGTATTACCTGATGACACTAGTATCCTACGACGTACATCCATACTGACATGTGCCTAGGATTTATCCACTTGGAATGTTCCTTATATCGTAACATTCAACGGATATTTATAGGACATATTACATTCCCTACCTAGTAGGTATCTTGAGACTCCCGCATTATCCATGATGGGCATCTTTATTATAGTCATGGGATATATGTGTGGCATCTGTCAACGCTGTTCAAGTTGTGATTGGTTAATTATCCGTATTTCTAGTGGAGTAGGCCTCATGGGGACACCACTATAGAAAAAACGTCTGGGGTGACGGAAATGATTTGAAATAATGTTGATTCCACTACTCCGAATTCCTTACTTTTACGTTTTTTATAAATATCTAAAATAACTATCTTCTCAGCTTAGCTTTTAGAAAGGTTTTAGTGTAAATTTCAGCTCCTCCGCCGCGACCACCTCTATCTCTTAGGTATAGCGAAGATATATGGATTTGTTAGTTATTTTTTTATTAAGTTTCCGATACAGTATAATGATATAAAGTATGCTTTCTACTGTTTCTTTGAAATTTGTAAAAAAGTTTGTTAAGGAGGAGGCATTAAAGTGACACACTCTCAAATTTCTTTTTATTACAATTTTTGTTCCTCAAAAATATGGAAAAAAATAAAATATGACACTCAAAACAATAAGTTACGTTAACAATTACTAAGTCTATGAGAAAAAAATAGAAAAAAAAATGAGAAGATAGAAAAAAGATGAATAATGTTCCTTGTTTATAGTTTTTTATTTTACGAAGATTTCTAGTAGTTTGAGTGGGACTGAATTTAGTCGTCTTTCTTTTATTTGACCTATCCGGACCAATTACCACTTCTGACTCACTCTCCTTATCTTCCGATTCAACCTCTTCTCCGTTCAATGCTTTTAACTGAGATATTGTGTAAGGGACACCATCAATTTCTAAAATGTTTCCTTTTATCTTGGCACCTCGTTTTTGTTCTCTTGCGAATCTCAAGTGTTTAACCAATATTCTCCATTGTATTCTATCTTCCGCGCACATATCATAAAACACTGAAACTCCCGTATTTTTTAATTTTTGGTCATTCTGGAAAAAAAATTGTTTTTGTAGAGTGAGGCCAATTCTATAATCACCAGTGTTTTAGAGTTGTCTTGCTTTGGGTCTCTGATAAAAATTTTATCACTCACTGCTATGTCGGTAATAAACAATGTATTTATTTCTGTAATTACAAAATCCGCCCTGTTTAACTACGTAGTTTCACGTTTGACGCCAAATACTGCAATATTATTACGCCATAATTTTCCTTGGAGTGCGATTACTCTGGTTACCAATGTATCTATGTTTTGAGCTTCCTCGAGCTTTGCTGTTTTTGATTTGCGTTTATTAGTAAATGATAAAGATCGTTGACTGAAAAGTTAACTTTTACAGTCAACTATTTAGTCATAGTTCAAAGTCTTATGGTGCAAACGACGTTTAATTTTCAATTGCTGCTTAATTGGACCAAAAACTAAGTGTAGTTATCTTGCTTTCAAAAAATTCCGTAGATTGGAAACTGGTATATAATTCAAAGTAAATCAAAATAATTCGAAAACTTTGTAGGATTTTGTATTTACAATTTCTACATTTAAATGATGGTTCTGCAAAGTTCACACACATAAAAACTAAGTTATTAATATTTAGTATTTAATAGGTCAAACGATATTAATGTCAAAACCGAAATTTAGCAACAAGAATGTTGTTTGGTAGTTTATAAAAAAATTAGTTATTCATAACGATAGCGGATGATGTATTAAAAGAAGTAAACACAAAAGGTAAACAATTACAAATTCGCTAGAGACGATAAGTAGTTAAAATATAACCTAATACAATGGAAACAAATACTAAAACTAAGAAACATGAAAATAATGTCAGTGGGACAAGGAGAAGAAAACCTTCAAATCGAAATAGATGAAATACAGTTAAAACAAGTAAATAGTTTCAAATATCTTAGTGTGGACATACAGAACAATGAAAAGTAAGAGGCAGAGGTGAACGAAAGATTAATCGCAACAGTCAAAGTTTATTACATATTAAATAGAAATTTCCTGGGAAGAAAATAAATTACATATAACACCAAAATTAACGTTTACAAGTCAGTTTTTTGATCAGTCCTTATGCATGGAAGTGAAAATTGGGTATAGTTTTCGTTTTCATTAGCCATTTCCATAATTCTTGTGAAATTCACTCTTTAAATATGATTTTATTTGGATGCTGTCAATAGTCGTCAATAAAAAAACATCTTGTTTAGATTGCTAAGTTAGCAAGAAGTAATACTACATTTTTTTTAGATTTTTTTCAGTAATTATTCTTTTTAGATTTTAATATGAAATGCAGAATAATTAATTACAAAATGAGAAAAAAATATTATAGGCACCTCGTCAGAAAAGTGATTTCAATTGACTCGAACGGAAATTAAATCCTCGCTACGCTCGGATTCAAACTAGCCATACTTGTCGAGTAAAGTTTCACTTTTCTAAACTTGATACATAATATACTATTAACCTTCTACCCATGCTCTACAGTATTTATCTACGGGACAACCTATATAATAAATAAGGCGAAATGGATAAAATTACGAAATCTTCACATAAGTAACTATTGAAAATTATATCTGCCCGTTTGTTATCTTCCAAGACATAATAATAAATGTTCTACTCCTTTTGCACTTATGTTTTCATCATTATGTCTACTTAAAAGTAATAATAACGTTGCCCATTTTGCATGTTACACCTAATTAACATATTTTCCTCAGGCACTATTTGCGAATACTTTGGTACATCGATAAATGACGTACCCATTTTATTTTGAATCTACACGTAGGTACTTACATACGCATAACAGTTTACGGATGAGTTCCTGCTGGTTTTACACTCGAGAGAATATTATTTATCGGCAAATGGCATCCTCATAAAAAGCTCAATTCAATAGAAACCCATTATGATTTCTTTATTCATGGACGAACGCAATTTAATATAAACAGTTGAAGTCAATTAATTTGAATGCATACAGGAATTGATACATTCCTTTATTTGCAATTCATTTATTCAATTCTTGAAATAAAACCTCCTATGGTACAAGATATACAGTGTGAGTTTTAAATATGAACCCCTCAATTATCTCTCTAATAGCTTGCAACATTTTTATAAAGTTTGGTTTGTAAGTGTTTTCTAATATAGTTGATCTATCATAGTATTTACATTGTTGTCAGATCTTCTCTTTATCTAGAGATATAACAAACTTTGTAATGGATCACCCTTTATATATTTTTATTTTTTTAATTCTCAAAAATTACTGAATATTTTGATAACAAAATTTTCATTATATCCACTCAAGTTGAAATAATATATTTAGGTATAGGTTAGAATATATCCGTATTTGACCGATTTTTCATACTGGCGTAGACGGCCGATAATGGTGGAAAAAACAAATGCGGCAAACCTAGTAGAAGATGGTCACAGTTGCGCCTTCTAGCACTAACATGCACGGACGTGTTTGTCAAATTGACGGCGGAAAACAAATAATTTTGTTTGCATGCCAGTGTGTGTTGCAGTTCCTTGTAGACGTATGCAAATTTTTAATAAATAAATTTAATTGTTAATTATGGTTGATATCGAAACATTGATTTCGTCAGTTTATGAGCAAAAGTCTTTGTAGGATGTGACTAGCAAAAGCTATTACAATAGGGACGAAGCAAGGAAGCTCTGGCGAGAAATAGCAGAATAATTGGATAGCACATGTGAGTGGGGTAATGGGGTTTCGAACAACAGTAGTTCATCTTCGTCCATTTTTAATCATTTTATTTCAAAAACTGACAAAAATATTTTCAAAACAATGTGCAGTATAACGACAAGTTTATCAGTGTTAATCTTCAGATTGACTTGTCCGTGTACGTCAGTGTAAAAATCGGTCAAATATGGATACACTCGACCTAAGCCTGTGGCTGTACGTATGTGCGCGAATAGTGATATACAACTCGGGTTAAAATCGCAGCGCCATCACGGTGACAGCTAAAAGCTAGCTAATTGTCATTATACTATTGTTTACGTTTGTGTGTATTATAAAATCGGTCTTTTTTAGAGATTTCTCAAGTAACATTTGTATTAAAATAAATTTAGTAAGGCTTCTGATGCTGCTTGGCCCTCAAAATCTATGTTCAAAATATCCTCTTTTTGATCCTCAATATTCACATCCATTGGTTCATAAGTGGGGCCAACTTTTGTTGAGCACTCTTTTACTCGTTTTTTTCGAACAGCTCTAGATGATGGTCCTGCTGGCAATGTACAGAATCATTTTTACTAGGCTGTTATAATCACTTTATTGTACTCATGGATTATGGTATTATTCATATAATAGCATGAAATTTAATAGTTATTATTTGTCTAGTCTAGTCTAAACCAAAACATTTTCTCAGTTATCTATAAATAGAAAATAATAATAATAATGTTTATTTGTACTATACATCTACAGATAGAAAATTTTAAATAAAAAAAGTACCAATGAACTGTTAACCACGAAGTAAACTAAGTTTACTTGTATGTGGCAAAAACACATTAAACAATTAAACTGTATATAATACAATGTAATATGACTTATTAATATCTTAAATCTAACCAGAACTGAAAATTATAAACAATATGGAATTTACAAGAGTTTTAACATTGTAAAAGATATAAAAATAAAAACACTGAAGATATAGGATGGATGCTATTCACATTATAACTATTTCTCTTTTCTATATATAGCCTTTCCTTCACTTCAATCAATCAAGTTGTTTATAAAATCTCTCGGCTTACTGCTGACAAAATCTCTTAATTTTCTTTTGTATGATGATAGTATGGTGACTTCCCTAACTTCACTCGGTAGTGAATTATATAATTTAGGGCCTAAATAGGTAAAGTTTTTTTGACCAACCGTTTTTTGCGTATGTGGTGTAATAAATGTTGTTTTATTTCGCGTTTCGTATTGGTGGCCTGGAGTTCTCAGTTCCGTCTTATGTGTATGTTGAATAATACATACATTTATAAAAAATATTTGCCTAGGACCAAATATTTCGCTTTCCTTATATAATGTATTACTTGGACAATCATAACCTCGGTGAAGAATTGTCCTAAGAAAACGTTTTTGAAGGATTTCTAATGGTAGTAGGTACGTCTTAGAAACTCCGCCCCATCCCATCATTCCATAATTAATGTGTGGTTCCACCAGACTTCTATAAACTATTTTTCTTTGTTTTAAGTTAAGTATTTTACATATTTCCTTAAATTTAAATAGAATGCAACGTAGCTTCTTTAGTAGATATTGTATATGCTGATCCCATCTCAAATTATGATCTATAATGATACCAAGATACTTTACTTTGTTAACTGGTGAAATTGTAAGATTTTCAATAGTTAAGTCATAATTTGGCAGAGCATCAACGTAGGAACTGAATGGTAAGTATACAGTTTTATTAATATTTAATGATAGAAGTCTACTGTCAAACCACATCTTAACTTGTTGTAGATCTTTCTCTAAATTATGTTTGAGGTCAAACCAGTTGCCGTCATCGCAAAACAATACTGTGTCGTCTGCAAAACTTACTATTTTGCTATGTGTTTCCAACATAAACAGATTATTCAGATATACATTGAAGAGAATAGGTCCTAACACCGTCCCCTGAGGTACGCCACATGAAATGACTTTTCCACTACTATAAGTATCTTTTATTTTCACTTTTTGTATTCGATTGGTTAAATAAGTTCTGAATAGGTCATGTGGAATACCCCTAATACCCAAGTCTTCTAAAGTGCTTAGCAACATCCCATGGTCGACCGTGTCAAACGCCTTCGATAAATCTAAGAAGACTCCAATTGAAGGCCTGGATTTATCTAGTGCATTATAGATATTTTCTGTTAGATATCTAATGGCATCTTGTGTGCATTTATTTTGCCTAAACCCGTACTGCGCTGAAGACAGCAACTTGTGTTGTTCCAAAAATTTATTTAACCTTTTTTGTATTATTTTTTCAAATATTTTAGCCAGACTACTAATTAAAGAAATCGGTCTGTAATTGGCTGTTTCTTGTTTTGTTCCATTCTTAAAGATTGGGGTTACGATTGAAAGTTTAAAAGCAGAGGGGAAGTGTCCCGTTTGTAGAGATTTATTTATTAAATATGTAAGTGGTTTAGCAATATCATCTTTCATGATTTTTAATGTTTCTGCCTTTATGTTGTCATAACCAGGTGCTTTTTTATTTTTTAGTTGTGTTATAACGTCTTTAATTTCGACTTCGTCCGATGGATACATAAAAATGGATTGGTTGCAAGTTTTATTTTTTTCAGTGTAATTTATATTTTTGTTAATATTACCAGCCAATTTTTTACCTACTGATATGAAGTAATTGTTAAAGATATCTGCTATTTCTGAAGGTTCAGTAATTGATTTATTTTTATCATTTTTAATCGAATTTATTGTATCGGTTTCTGGGACCGTCAGGAACTCATTAATAGTTTTCCATAGATTTGTTGATTTATTATCGTGTTCAATGCGATTTCTGTAATATTCATTTTTTATTTGTTTTATTAATTTATTTATTTTATTTTCATTATAAGTTCGTCTTAAAATTTCATTATCTTGAGATTTTTTAAGTTTTTGAAACATATTATTTTTTTTATTGATTATGTTGATAAGTTCATGGGTTATCCAAGGTTTCCGTTTTTTTCTTGTTAGTAACTCTTTTATATTTTGTAGAAACATCTATACATTTTTGAATTATATCAAAAAAATGATTTATTTCAGTTTCGATGTCAACATCGGAGTTAAAGACTAAATCCCAATTAACTTGATGAATTTCATTTTTTAATTTATTTTCGTCTATTATTTTTATAGAATTGTTATTTGTAATATTTTGTTTTTTATTTGTGGAAGGAAGTACAAGTTGAACTAATATTGGATAATGGTATGTTATATCGGTTTCCAAAGTCAGTGGTAGTATAGTGTCATAGTTTAGGTTTTTATTTTTGATGAAAATGTGATCAATACATGTTGCGGACCGATTTTTTACTCTAGTTGGCGAATTGATTGAAGAAATATATCCATGTTCACTCATAATATCGAGATAGTTTTGTGATTCTTTAGTATTTGATAATAGATCTAAGTTAATATCCCCCATAATTATACTGTAGTCACCCGGTTTGTTTTTTTGACTTAGGAAAGAATGTAATTCATCAACAAACTCATCCACTAAAGTAGATGGCGACCTATATAAAGCATTTATGATAAAAACTTTATCGTGTAAATGTATTTTCACTTGTAAAAGAAAACTGTTATTAAAACGAATTGTTTCATGAGAGTCATAAATATTGGATTTTACAAATACAACAACACCGTCATTTTGATTTAGATCTCCGTGGTTATAAATTGTCTTATATCCTGGAATGTTAAAGATGGTGACATCAGGGACACGCCAGGTCTCTGTGAAAACTATACAATCAAAAGTGATATCTATGTCTTCCAGTAGCAATGTGAATTCGTTAAAATTGCAATTAATGCTACTTATGTTGTTATGAATTATGTTGAAGGTTTTAGATGAATAGTTAACTTCTAGAACACTTTTGGCTTCTTCAGTGTTAAGATTAAAATTTTCAATTGTTTTAATAGAGAAATCTCTAATATATTGATCCATCCTATATATTTGCGATTAAAATAAACAATTTCTATTCTGAATCAAATGTAAAGGGTTTTTCTTATATCCTAATTGACAAAACAGTTAAAAGACAATGTAAAAACACTGGTGATTAAATTATGATTTAAAAAATAACTAAAACTAGATGGACAACTTTTAATAATATTAGTAGTCCAGGCAGTGAGGCTTAAAAAAGTTTAATACTTAATTTTCTTCGTAGAGTTTTTCCGGGTTACACGGGTTTCAGCTTGTTGTATATTTTTTCTGCCAGTAGGGGGGGTGTTTTCAGTGAGTGTTGCAGAAATGTTGATATTTTTTATGCTTTTACCTTGGGTTATAGCTGATCCTTTGAATTTTTTGATTTGAGCGGCTGCAGTTTGAGATAGAACACTTGTTTTTATTTCAGCTTTAGTTTCGTTTCCGTGTTGCTCTTCATCTATTTCGTCAGGTTTGGTTGTTGGTGTAGGTGGGGCAGAATTATATTTTTGTGGAAGGTCGTATTCAAGCTCAGCTATTGGTTCTTCGTTATGTGTACTTTCTAACTCTTCAGCGGTGTAAGGTACTCCATCTACGTACAGTTTGAAATTTTTTATGTATGCCGTATGTTGTTTACTCCTGGCCTTTTTAAGATGTTCAACCAGTATTCTATTAGATGCTTGATCTTCTGGTCGCAGGTCACTTGAAATAGATATTCCACTACCTTTAAGCTTTTTCAAATTTTGGAGAATTCTCTGTTTGGTCAGATAAGATACAAACACAAGGATTACAGTACCTTTTTGCCCAATAGTAAATAAGTTATTTATATCTCTTTCTTCCAAGTCGCATCCGAAAATTTGATTCAATTTCTCAATCGTTACTGCAATCAAATTGTTTTTGTTAGCATTTATTCCGAAAATTACAATATTATTTCGTTTATTTGATCTTTCAATATATGTAATTCTATTTTCAATTTTTTGACAGCGCTCTTCAATATCTTCTATTTGTTTATTTATATTATTGTTCAGATGTTGTATATCTTTCCTTATTTCAGCGGAATTGTTCTTTATTACTTCTTCCAATTTTACTAGCAAATCTTGATTAGTTAGTTGGTTCATATTTATATTTTCCACCTGTTCACTGGACTACGAGTTCGATATATGTACATATGCGAAGAAAGTAACTATTTTATTACTATTTTTATCTTCAAAGCTTTATTCATGGAATGTTTTCATAATTTTTCTAGCATGGTTTTTTACTTAGATTGTATAAACTTGAAGAATTGGGCTTAAATTTCTGTGCAGACCAATATAAATTTTTATGCTAATACTACGGTATTTACCTCATTTATCGTTTACTTTATCACAGTATCACACACACACCAACCTTAGCTTACACGGGTATACATTAACATAGTATATTTAATACCTACTACATGAATACACTTTAAGAGATCATTAAGATAACCAGAATTCTACTAAAGGGAAGTTTAGAGGAAGAGCAGACAAAACAAATTCGACAGGTTGGGATATTTGCATTATAAACAATACAAACAACGTTAACGAGTACAAATTGCATTCAAATGCCCAGACGATAAATTTTAATCAGACATATTATGAGTATCTACCTGATCTTGTAGGAAGCTCTGTTTAAGAGAAAAACAAGCCGAGAGTTTTTGAATTACATTGTAATAGTAATAGTCCAGGAGAATTAGACTCAAAACCTACCAGATATGGTTGTGTCGTTACGTAACTTAGATATTCTCAAAATTGATCGAAAATGATATTTACAATCATATTATAAGTATGCGCTAGCTCAGAAAGTTGTGCAGTCTGCAAAAAAAATCGGGAACTGCAAAAATGCACGAAAACGCCGCTTTTTCTATCACTATTTTCAATATAACTCTGTACGTATGCAGTTTAGAGAAAAAATCATTACTTGTGAGCTTGTTCGTTATGAAATTTTCTACAAGATGGGATTAGTTTCAAAGTCGAATTTATTATATTTTCGTTGCTAGATAGCAATAAATCGGAAAAATGTGACGAAAATCGTGGTAATTTTGAGGCGCGTAACAACCAGGTAAGAAATTGCACAATTATACTATAAATAGAAATTTAAGTACTTTGGAGTATTACAAATTGAAATACCAAAACGTGATCCTAATTTATTTGTTGGTTTTGACGTGGTTGATTTGTTGATTTAACCAAGCAAAAAAAACACTGTTTTCCGCGTTAATGCTGGGAACATTTTGCATTTTGATTGCTGTCGATTTTTTACACGTTGTTGTGCCCGTTAGCTATCATATAGAATCGATATAAGGTCGATATTATTTTTTTAACAACTTTTGGCGCGATTTTGAAAGTTTGTAAAGTTTTTACTTAATTAACAAATTATTTCGGGAAGCGGTTTTACGCGTTGAAAAAAATCTTAAGGTACTAAAAGAAAGTTCTCGGAAAGTTATCTGCAAAAATACGCATAGTGGAACAATAAAAAAAAGAATTTGGTAGGTTTGTCCGAGTACTTTTCGTAGGCGTTTATATAAATAATATTGTACGTGTGCTTTTTGCAGGAAAATTCAATGAATGTTGGCGAGATAACCATCCGAGCGGCGAAACCGGAGGGGAGGGGATGAGCGGCGGAAATTGAAATCGAGCGTTCAAAACCAGCGCGGGCGCTTTAGTACGCGATATCTCGGCTTCTATTGCTTCGATTTTGATCATTTTTTTTTAAATCGATATACCGAATTGAGAGAAACCTATTTCTCAATGTTTCATAGCAATATTATGAAACAGTACACAAGAATTTGAGAACGCAGGTAAAAAATTAATTGCAGCAATGTATGGTGGACAAAAATGTAGCGACGTAAAACTAAATGAATTGAGATATTTGTGTTTTAAAAATTCGTCTACAAAAAAAGCGTTCAATTTAGCGATGTTACCGCCCACTGAATCTGCGGCAATGCAACACTCATTTAGAGCGTATTACCAACTGCAGCAGTGGCTTGGCAATAATGTAGATCCTTTACAATGGAGTTGGACTATAAAAGATGAGAGACTACAGCCAATGTACACGCAAGATTTATTAGTTCCTGATAGTATATTAAGAGACATAAATTGTAAATGTTTAAAGGGTTGTACAAAAAATTGTAGTTGCGTCAAACACGGCTTGAAATGCTCTGATTACTGCGCAGGGTGTCACGGACAAACGTGTAATAACTGCTGCGACGCAGTTGAAACTTGTAACATAGATTTACAGGAATCTGTAAGAAGCGATTCAAGTAGTAATAAGGACGTAGAAACAGATATGTACAGTGAAATAGAAGGCGCGATTGCAATCGATTTACGAGAAAAATAAATTTTTGAGAGCGAAATCAGCGACGACGACAACGAAGAAATGCCCTGTAAAAAAACTAAATATGTTTAAAAATGCGATGCTTATGAGATTACAATAAATACTTTTTGAAAATATTAAATAGCTAGTTATGTCTGCATTTTTTATCATACCGATAAATATCACTGAATAAATTTTTTTTATTTCTGTCAAACATTATATCGCTGCGTAATTATTGAAACTTACGATAACTATTGGTGCACAACGAATTCCTACCATCGATATTATCATTTGCTTAAATATACAACAACGTTCAAAACTGTGAAATTTTAATTAGTAGTAATACGCCGGTAATCTTTCATAATATTGTTATGAAACATTCAGAAATAGGTTCCTCTCGATTCGGTATATCGATTTAAAAAAAATGATCAAAATCGAAGCAATAGAAGCTGAGATATCGCGTACTAAAGCGCTCGATTTCAATTTCCGCCGCTCATCCCCTCCCCTAAAAATATTCAGACCTATTTCCACATTATTTAATGCATAATATATACAAAACTGATATTTATAATGTTCATAATGTTTATACCTTATATATCAAATATTTTATATACACTGTTGATAATTTTGCTCCTTTCAATATTGTTTCTGGTGATGTACAGTCAGAAATCGTTTTTTTTATAATTTTTATGCAGTAATGTAAGCTTTAAATGGCATTTAAATATTTGAATTACTTTAACATAATAATGCACAGCCTATTGTAATTATTATAACAGTGTTACCAACGGACAACAGATTGATAGTACGAAACAAATTTCCTCATAAGTGTTGGTATTTATAATTTCTTTATATTTCCTCATTCTGTTAAGGACATCTACGTTCGAAATTCTCAGCATGCGCTGTATGACCACTTTCTAAATGCTTCAAGTCGCTTCAAGGCATCTCCTGCTAGAGTTCAAGATTCCACTCCATATAGCAGAACTGAAAATACATAATATATAACCATTTTAATTCCGAGTTGTATGTTTAGGTCATGTCCACACAGAATATTCTTCACACGTTGCCCTAGCTTGCCATAATCTCTATTTACTTTTCCGAATTTTCGTTCAGTAGTTATTCTAAATATATGATCTTTTATACCGTTTCTAACGTGTTTGAACCAATCCAGAGTTCCACTCGTGAGATTGATTGCTTACTCACAACAAGGAGTTTGGTCTTTGTGGTGTTAAGCTGGAGACCGCATCGATTACATGAACTAACTACTTGATCTTAAAAGCTTTAAAATTTCTCAGTCTGGTGTGTAAGAAGAACTCTATCCTAATAATCTTAAAATTTCAATTATCTCAGATATACGATCTATTGTGATTTTTTATAATAGTCCAGAATAAGGGATTAGTTGGAATTAATAACTGAAGTCGCCGCTTATTAAATTTCATTAATATAATGGACCTCATCATATTTTTACCAAAATTACCGTAATTATTCTCTTTTCATTATTTTTTTATTGCCTATGCGGAATATGTTGCTCTTATTATAATCAGGTTTCGCTACTGGTCGTTCAGAATCGAAGCAAATCTGAGCGGGGCTTATAATAACTAGGAGGATGTAGAAATTTATATACTCGATTTTCTTAATTATATGCTTAATTGGCTTTTGCAGAATTTATTACGAAGAGTCAGGCAAGGTTGTCTCGATTCACTCGATTTTAATTACATAAGGCGAAACGGAAGTTGATTTATGAAGTGATTGCTGGATGGATTCGTGCCTCTTTTTTGGTTTTATTCGTGTTGTTCTACTATTAACTAACATCATAAATTGAATTGGCGTTATCCATTTATTTATAACACGTTTTTGAATGATCGTATGTGTCATGTTTATAAATACAATGTTGAAAGTCTTGTCTAATCTACAAAAATTCAAGACGATACGGCAACTAAAATTTCCCCCTCGTAAATTTGCCACTTACTTTACTTGTTGGAAGTTACTTTCATGTTTACACATAATAGTATGTCCATCAGACCAGTAAGTTTTTTGATATCCGCGAATTTTTAAAGCTCGCATGATGCAGATGAGAATGCGAGAATTTAAGATTTAAAAAAAACTTTTTGATATTTCATTAAATAACAAAATATTTAGTAGATGAAATTGAAGATGGGTAGTGTAGTGTCAGTTACTGAACAGACTCATTTTTAGTTTAGCTGTCAGCAGTGACGCGGACTTGTAAAAAGCTTGTAACAATATAATTAAGAATAATACAAAAAAATACATAAAATAGAAGTTATTACATGGTGTCAGAAGTAAACCGCAACTGTTCATAAATATAAAGTTATAATAAAACTATAAACAAAACTTTAAAAACTTTGTATAAAGAAATTGGATTTTAAACTACCTCCTGAGATCGATGTGAATGATAGCGGCCAATGGCAGAGATGGAAACAAAAGATTAATATATATTTAACTGCAAGTGGAAAGAATTCAGGGGATGAGGATACGAAAATTGCCCTACTCCTGCATGCAATAGGTGATTTGAGCATTGATATTTATAATATATTCCCGACAGAGAATACAAAAAAACACTGAAAGATGTTTTACGATCGTTTGATGAACAGTTTATACCAAAAGTATACGTAACTATGGAAACATTAAGATTCAACAGCATTAATCAAGGAGAGGATCAAAATGTTGATGCCTTTATAACCGAGTTGAAAAATGAGGCAGCAAAATTTTCCTTTGTTTGTGCAAATGACAAGTGTAACTTATCTTACTTGAATAGGACGATTAAGGATAGGTTAATTTTGGGGATCAAGGACCAACATATTCAACAAAGATTAATTCGAGATCCAAAAATGTCTCTTGAAGAAATTCAGGAATATTGCAAATCAATAGAGCTTTCAAAGGAAAATATGTTATTAGCGCATAAAGAAGAAGTAGCCACAAATGCTATTGTTCGGAAGATAAATTGCATAAAATGTGGAACAGGGCATGCCTACAGAAAATGTCCAGCCTATAATAAAGTTTGCAAACCATGTGTAATAGAAGGAATCACTTAACATCGCTATGTTTTTTCAAACATTCTACTCCTTCTTGATCAAAAGTCAACAGGGAAGAAGCCCAGGGTACTGATAATCTAAGGGTAAAAACATAGTGAAGCAGTGCACCTCGCCGTGCACCTAGCCGTGCATCTCGCCGCGCATCGACAGTTGTTGTAGACATACTTAACGGAGAAGTGCACGTAGCACTAGATTCTAGAGACACCAATTCTACTTTGGCTTTCGGGCTTCCGCATGCGCAGTGTATTGCCGCGTTAATTCGAAATAGTTATACAGGGTGACTGGTAAGTAGACGTATTACTTTGAGGAGGTGAAAGTATAGCCTCCTTGCTACCGATTAAACATGAGTTACATGATGACATCTATACCAAACTTAACTGTTTATGGTTAAAATAAATATTTGATATAATTTTGACTGTTTTAATTGTGCAAGTGTGTCAGATTATAATTTAATAAGCGACATTTAAAAGAGCTCTTATTACTTTCGTTAATTTTAAATATTTGATTCTCAAAGTAGTGAATTTCTCGAAAATTAAAACTGAAATATCTCCAAAACCGTTAAGTTTGGTATAGATGTAGATCATGTTTAATTGGTAGCAAGGAAGCTATACTTTCAACTCCTCAAAAGAATACGTCCACTGTTTGCTTGCTCCAAATTGCATGAAGGCATATTTACCTAAAATTACGGATAATTATCAATGGCCGCGTTATATTCGAAGGAGATTTTCATGAACTGATTTTGCTTTACTCCGTATAGGTGAACGTTTTTTATCATTGTCACAGAAAAGAAGCTAGTATAACATTGTAAAGTTTATTTTGTTGTTAAAAACAATATGTCAAAAAATTATCATATTTTTTTCTTCAATAGAATAACCATGGTAAGACACAATAAAAATTATGGTATTTAATTGTTAAAATATGAAGTTTGACAGGCGAATGAAATTCTCAGGCATATTTTTTATTTTACAGTAAATCGTGATGAAATTAATCTATAGTTATACCATGAATAATGTTATAGAAAGTGGAGCGAGTTAGGTATAAAAGTAGATTATTTATTATGCCTGTTATGATGATAAGTTTCAATATAATATAGCTGGTTTCTGCAGACATTTTAAGTTTTTTTACTTGAAATTGCTTAAATCTTAATTTTTGATTTAAGTACAAATCTCACCCTTTATATATCAAAATAGGTATGCTACAAAATAAATTAGCGCAAAAAATTCGTTAAAAACTTTATGGTAAAAAATAAATTATAAAAATCAGTGTATATACGACATATAACTAAGCGGTATGTAGAAGATTTAATGCAATTTGATTGATCTCTTCTGAATTCGGATTTGATAAGCCCATGGTTTGTTTCTTGGCATTTTTCTTTGTTTTATAAAGACGTCTCTGCTGTGTGATATTTTTGTTGTGGTGTACTTTACAGCTTGTGACCATTGTCTGTTGCTGGTCCCGACTCTTTTGCAACCGTATTGCATATGTAATGTTGGCTTAATTAAAACTACAAGTTTCTTAAATGCTGAGAGTTCCTCTCTGGTGGAAATGCTATCTACACTAATAACATAAACTTAACTGACTTAACTGGACTTAACTTTAACACAGAACCATAAACTGAAAAAAAAACAAATAAAAACCTAACCAAACCACGGTTTCCCAAACCAACCGTTGTCGGAAGAGTTCACTGCGCATTCGGAACTATTCGGAAGCTCGAAAGCCAAAGTAGAATTGGTGGTTCTAGAATCTAGTGCACGTAGCCACAGTTTAAAGCTTTAAACTGTGACGTAGCCGTGGATTAGTTTTCAGTCGTTTGATTTCTTTGTGTGAGAGTGGTAGTACAAATGTTCACAGATTCAGATAGTGACAGTGACAATTCAACCGCTTAGAACTGTTGGTTATTAATGAGTCAACGTTTAATTACATCTTGCAGCTTATAGAACCGCAAATCGAGAAACAATACACCAACTTACACAAGCAGCCTGTCAGTTGCGAAGAACGCTTAGTAGTAACACTAAGGTAAGAAATAATAAAGCAGTTATTTTGACATTAAAAAATTTTTACAAATGTTGATCTAATAGTTAAAAACCTAAAAAAAAATAGTATAATATTAGGCGATTATGATGGTACTACATATGTATTATATTTATTTCTTTATTTTCTAGTGGAAACAGCTAAGAAAACTTGGAAGGTATTAAGACAGCAGTTCAAAGTACATTTTAATAAACTTCCTGTTTTTCCTTCTGGATTGGAAGCAAGCGATAGTATCGATGTGGAATGGCCATATTTCAAAAGCTTGATGTTCTTAAAAAACATTTTTGAAAATAGATCGGCTACTGGAAAATTACACGAACCGGAAAATACTGAAATTGGGGTTTCTAATAACGCAGTTCAGATTTCCTACAGCGACGATGAAGAAGACGCAGAAATTAATAGCGATGGCGTATCATCCCCTCATACAAGTCGTTCCTCTTCAGCATCTATCCGAAAGTATTCTCAAAAGAATGATAACCTGGGATACAGAAAGCGACCCAATCAAGTAAAATTGATAGAGAAGATCTTGTTGGACTTGGAACGAGAAAAATTGCAAATGAGGAAGGCGAAAATTTTTTTTGGATTAAGAAATGATATATTTTTGTCAAATAATCTCTAGTTTTACAACACGAAAGTAATCATACCTAGTGAATTAAAAGAGGAAATGCTAGCCCTGATTCATCTAGCTCGTTTTGGGATACAGAAGTCTAAGCTTAGAGCTAGACAAATAATGTATTGGCCAAAAATGAGTAGAGACATTGAAAATTTCGTAACTACGGTATCCGCCAAAATAAACAGTACCGAAACAGAGAGTGCTGTGGAGTTGTTTATGTAATATGGATTTGTCATATTTGACTTAATTGTCATTAGTTGATATATTGATAGTACGCTGCAGTTAAATTTGATTTAAAAATGGTTCTAACAACGGAAGAAAAAGTTTTTTTGGTAGAGCATTATTTTCGTTCATACGGAAAAGGTCGTAATGATGGTCCAAGCTTAGAACAGGTGTCAATAAAATATCAACAAAAATTTAATAAAGCAGCTCCTAGTAAAAGTGTGATGTTAGCTGTTGTTGAAAAATTTCGTCGCACTGGTAGTGTATTGTGTCAACGTAAAGGTTCTTCAGGTCGTCGAAAAACAGTATGCACTAACGAGAATGAAGGACGTGTTTTTAACCAAGTTGTGCAATCACCTCAAAGAAGTCTTGTAAGAACTGCATGTAAACTCAACAGTGAAACGTCTTTACGTCGCATGTTCAAATCAATTGGTGGTTATGCATACCGTATTCAAGATGGACAACGACTAAATGCTGCGGACAAACGTGCAAGAGAAATTTACTGTGGTCACATGTTGAGTTTAATTTACGAAGATCCCGAATTTTTGAAAAAAATATGGTTTTCAGACGAGAGTCACGTTCATCTTAGCGGCTATATTGATCGACAAACAACCAGATTCCTTGGATTTGAACGTCCTGATGTCATTGTAGAGAAACCACTCCACAGTCTTCGAGTTACCGTTTGGTGCGCGGTATCTGGTCATGGAATGATTGGTCCTTATTTCGTTGAAGATGATAATCAGAATCCACTTGCTGTCAACCAAGAGCGTTATAGAGAGAAAATTATTATACCTTTTGTAAGAGATCTAAATAACTTTTGCCGTGCACGAAATCTACAGTTTCGCTCACAATGGTTCCAACAAGATCGTGCAACGAGCCATACAGCTGTGCGCACCTTAGACTTACTCCGTCAGCATTTCGATAATAGAATAATTTCTCGGGGAACAGACTTCGAATATCCTTCTCATTCACCTGATCTGACGCCACCTGACGCATACATTTGGGGCATAATGAAGGACAAAATATTTCACTCGTAAAATCCGCCGGCGAATATTGCCGAACTACGGGAAAGAATACAAAATATTTTTCGGCAGTTACATCAACCACTTTTTATAAATATGTTTATTGACTTACAAAATCGATATGAAGCTTGTTTGCGTCGAAATGGTGAACATTTTGAACACTTACATTACAGAAATTAAAAATTAATCTTTATTTTTATTTTCGGTACTGTTTATTTTGGCGGATACTGTACTTGTGCAGTGTGTCAGTTGAACAGGCCTGCCAATCAGAAAGAACCATTAATTAGTCATGAACTACCTATTCCCCCTTGGCAGCATTTGTTTCCAAATTTTTTTGAATACAATGGAAGTAACTACCTAGTTATAGTTGACTCGTATTCTAATTGGTTAGAAGTATATCCAGTAAAACGTAAAACTGTTGATGTCGTTGTTGAAGTTTGTTCAGAATTATTCTCTAGGTCTAGGTCTGACAAATTTTTTGCTGACAATGTTCCCTATAACAGCCATAAATTAAAAGAATTTACTAAACTGTGGAATTTTCAATTAGAATTCTCCAGTCCCCATTTTCATCAATCTAACGGGTTGGATGAAAAATATGTTAATATTTCAAATGTTTAAATAAGTAGTTAAGAATTTCTTTTAAAAATCATAATTGACAGACCTCTATAAGTGGAGAATTTTTTTATTAACCATGTCATTGTTTATTGACTAAACAATGTTTTTAAACAAATTTTCAATCATGTTATATTTCTTTCTCAAACTACTACCTTATTTTAAAGATAGACCCTATATAAACACGAAAATCATAATTTAAAAAAATATGACAAATTTAAACACAAAAGGCTTCAAAATTCCCGCTAAAACGCTCCATACCGTCTCGTGACGTCATCCAAACTATAAACGAATCTCGCGTTCTGTCAAAGTTAACTGATCTTGACTAAGTTCTTATAAATAAATTAAATAGAATTCGTAAAAATGAATAGCTCGTCTTACAAATGTAGTGCAGTGCCGATGTACAAAAGTACGTCAATCAAAACACCACAAAAACTTTTCATAAATTTTCCAAAATGTACTCAAATACGAAGAAAGACTTGTGTTCAAATATTCAAAAAACATATTTTTAAAAAACGAACATCTAAGACTTTATACAAGACGTGGCAACGTGTTTATTTTGTCACGCCAGCCGTTAGCGGCAATATTATTTCATTATTGAGAGAGTGGTCGTAGAGTAAAGTATATTAATAAAACTAGTTGTGTTTTTATGTCTTCCATCTCCAATTTTCGCAATATGAATAACATAGTCTACAATCAAAAAATATAGTTTAAAAGAACAAACAACGTACAGTCCATTAAAAAAAATATGAAGCTACAAATCAAACAACTTGTTAGACAAGTTCTACCTTCAATAACAACAACAAGTACCAGTTGTTTTTGTGAAGATCACTTTAATGTAAGTTATAAGCTCTGATAAACTACAAATATAAATTTTAAATAATTTCAGATATTTTTGGTTAAGTACCAAAATAAAGTCAATTCGTCATTTGTTTCCAGAGCTAATTCCAAGTTTAATTTGGTTGATATAGAAGAAAAGTAGTTCTAAATGTGACAAAAGAGTGTATAAAATAAGTAAGATGTTTCTCTCATTTGTAATAAAATATATCAATGTAAAATTATAGGTATTTACAAAGACATTTTCACGTTTTTCTCCGCTGCAAAAAAATCCATGTTTCTGGCAAAGAAGCTCGTATCATCATAGAATCAATCCTCGGTACGTTACAACTATTTCTTTTGATGGATCCAGTTTCCATTTTGATAAAATTCGTAAAATATTATCGTTGTTCTAACAAATGATCAAGAAAAATAGTTCATACTTTTAACTTGGTTATGAGAAATAGGGCAACTTGCTCGTGCAGTGACGTCATCGCGCTCTGACTGATGTTCGTAGTCACGTGATAATGGGTTATAAATAACGCAATTTAAATTAATTTTATTTAATTTAAGATGAATAATTGGGTTCGTAAAATATTACTTTAGGCTTTTAAAGACTGTCTTTTATACACTGCGCCGCAAAATTAACGCATATTTTGTAAAATGAATAAATATACATGAGAAAACGAATTAAAATGCTCGTTAATGGTCTCACATTATGGCCTTCAACTATGTCAAACAACGTTTTTGTATTGCTCAAAAGAAACTGTAGAAATAAAAATACTGGATGGACGAAAAAGAAGGCAACAAGTTTACTGTATAATTTGTTAACAAACTTAAAACTAATAACGCGTACTACCTCCACTTGCTTGGATTTTTTTGCACATCTTCTTGGCATACTTGAAATTAAGGTTCTGATTCCAACTTTATCCATTTGACCCCATATTTCGGTTAGTCTGATTGACAGTCATCTAAAACTCTAGGTGGATGCTGTAAAGCTCAAATCTGCTGACTCAAATTGTCTCATAAGTTTTCAATCGTGTTAAGATCTGGACTTCGTGCTGGCCAATCCAAAGTATGAATATCTACTTCTTGGAGGTAATTTTGCACCGTCCTAGCTACGTGTAGGTGTGCATTATCTTTTATAAATAGCATTTCGTTCCCTAGTAATGGGGCATATGGCATTACATGAGATCTTAAAATGTCTGTTATGTAGCAGTCGGCTGCCAAATGACCGCCTCAAATGACAACTAGGTCAATGTGAGTCTCCAAACTAATGCCACCTCATACCCTAACAGACCGCCATAGCTGACATTTTCTGCAATATTACATTGAGCATATCGCTCGCCAGGACGTCTATACACTCTCTTACGGCGTTCACCACTGAATTGCCCCATTCACGGCTGCTCTAAATTTGATGCTCTCGGGAAAACTGAAGACATCGCCTGCGATGGTTTATGGTTAGAAAAGGACCAGTTGCCGCCCTATATGAAGTCATACTGCCTTCTGCCAGACTTCGACGCACTGTATATTGACTTATGCGTTAATTATATCGATGAACAAATTCTTACTGTAGTGCAGTAAGTGTAGTGAATCGATTTCGTAGTACTTGCATTCTCAAAAATCGATCTTGATTATTATTGGTCACTGTGACATCCCTGTCCAGCGCTTCTTTGGTTCGTGCCAGTCTCTGGATGCCGCACCAGTGCAGTGGAGATCGTATATTGGGTCACGCCATAGTGGCATGCCACTTGAACTTGTGTAACACCCATTTCAATGAGTGCCATTACACCAGCACATTCTTCGCGTAAAAGATTTCTCATCTCACGTTACACCACTCTTAATAACGTTAGGAATCAACATTAGCAGCAGAACAACGCAAAATGTAATCAATAAACAATCATTCTATCTCTCAGCGCATTTGTGTACACAGCATTCTTTCATTATTTTATTCAAAAACAAATGCGTTTTCACTAAAAATTCAAACAGTTGTTGGTTTCAGTTAAAAACTATCAATTTAATTCATTAGCTTGCATTCAAATATTGTTCTCAAGTGGATTTTTCCATTTTACAAAATATGCGTTAATTTTGCGGAGCAGTGTATGTGTTGTGATATGACATGCTGTATATATCACTTCTCGGACAAGTTTGAATGTCTATTGTAACGTTAAGCCCTTAGTCTTTACTTTAATGTTCGTAAACGCCCCGTAATAAAAGGAAAGTTAGTTTCTAAGTGCCTTGTCAACACGAGACCAAATAATTGAAATTTAAATGGTTCAAATAATGTTTATGATCTTTTTATGAAGTAAAGATTATGGAACTTTCCAAAACCATTAATATGTTACAACAAATTACTTTGAGTGTTCTACGATCCTTCAATTAGCACTGTCAACAATATTTCAAACCCTTATACAATGAATAAGAGAAATCTCAAGTATGAATTGATAAAAGATAACTAAAAAGACACTATTTATCGCTTAACGGTAATTGGGTAATTAACTTTATGTCAAAAATATAACAATTCAACTGAAAGAGGGACAGTCAGTACCAAGATGTTGTATCCCCAAAACTTAAGATCCAATATATATACAGAAATTAACCAATTTACAGGGCAGTCAGTTTTTCAACATCAAGCAACTAAGCTCCACTCTCGATCGGTCGACATAAAAAAAGTGTGACAATTCCTCGCGTTCGAAACATACAGTGTGCGTGAAAACTATATCTAGATCAATGAATCTCTCTCAACTAGTATCAAATTATATCAATTTTAAACATAAAAACGGGAAAAATTACGATTTACCTGAAGTATTAAAATATTTCTCGCGCTACGACGCAATATAAAAACGTGCAATTTTCTGTGAGATCGTTCGAGAATTAGCGGAAAAATATACATATCTATCTCACGAGCATTTAGTATCTTTTATAAAACTGTAACCAACTATCAACTCGCTGTAGACATTCTTGTTGCTCTATATTGTTACTATTTTTTTGTAAAGTGATTTACGTGTTTAATACTGTCGTATTTGAGTGTTTTATTAAACGTTACTTAAAATTATGACTGGTCCTTCTTCCCATAACCCTATCGAAGAAAAACAAACAACACATCTACTTAGGAGCAGTAGTGAACGACAAACTCAATAGTCCACTCCACTAATCTAGTTCATTACAAACCCTAAGAATACGTAAAACATAGTTTCACATGAATTTGTAACAGCTCTCAATATCCCTATTACGAAAACAAGTATGTTTGAAATTTTCGAAAAAAAATTGTTGCACGTAATTTTTATAAGTGAAATAAAAAATAGAAAAAGAATTAAGAAAAAAATATAAAAAGGCTGGAAAATTGTTTATAAAAAATAGTTTAGTTAATAATCAGTGACATTGTTAATAAAAAAAATGGTTTCGTTCCTTTATAGAGGACTGTCAATTTTGATTTTAAAAAGAAAAAAAAGTCTTAACTAATTATTTTAGCATTTGAAATATTAAAAAACAATTATAAACAATTCTGAGTGACACAAATCAATTTCATAAAATAGTTTCTGTTTGCTCTCAACGAAAAACTCTATCGATCAATTAACTTCATTTTCTATCTTGTAATATTTCTGGAAGCGAACAAGTTTTTCCCATTTAAACATTGAAACTTTTCGTAACTTGTCACATGCACTTCTCACTTGCCTATAATAATCTGAACTGTAACTGTATAGAGAAATGTTATAGTATAATATACCCGTCCGTATAAAGTCAATATTAGCGAAAAAGTTTAACAGGGCTTTGACTAGGGAAAATTTAAGTACTGCTAGTACTTAATGAGGCACAGTAGTCCTCTTATTCTGAGATTGGAAATACGAGAATGAAAGAGGCGAAAGCGATTATAAAAAACTGGTTTTAAGGAGAGAAATTTTATAAAGTAAAAAAAGTTTCATTTTTTGTTAATTAAAAAAATACAATAAACAAACTATTAAAATGGTTCAAAAGTTTTTTTGACGATCCACGAAGCGATAAAATATTTCGCCAATTATTTAAACATTTTTTGCTGTCTTCAATAAAGACGCGAGTTTTGTAAAAGTTTGTTAATTAACAATCGCCTAGCTTATTGAAAATTTATTTCAACAATTATTTCCAACTGGAATAAATTCTATGCTCAGCATACACCGTACTTTAAATTAATATTTAATACAATATTAATACCAAAATTATTTTATGTGATATACTCTACGTATTCTGAAATTGATCCGTGGAAGCCTATTTTTAGCGTCAAATTAAAATTAAAAACAATCGATTATGGATAATTAAAAATATAAATTATAAATATTGGAGATAAAAACAAATTAAAACCTTGGATCAACTGGAATACCTCACAAATGATCAAGCATAAACGAAAATTGTGAAGAACATAAACACTTTCATTTCCTGCCCTTCGTAAATCTCATGGAAGCTTGTGTACTTCTAACTATGAGTCATCCGAAATTTTATCTAGTTCCCTTGTAACTCTTTTTTGGAGTTACAAAGCTCCGGTGGCTCTTCGTCTGGTGAGCAGTGGTCGCAGGATCTTGCGAGTCACAAGAATTGACAGGAATAGGGCGCCACTTATTTTTTGGTAGTTTTTCAAAAATAAGAAATTACTTACACCACTCCCTTCTTTTCTAAATTCAACTTAACTTTGTAACCATAATGATATTAATAAAAAAGTAAAAATCAGAACCTCAGTATATGGTTTTTTAATCAAATAAGTTTACAGGCACATGTAGTCAACTATTTATGATGAAAGAATAAAAATATGCATTAGGTACATTAAATGTAAATAAAAACCATAATAACCCCTAAATACAGCTGTATTTAAGTTCACATTTGGTGAACAGTTTATTTAAATTGAAAACTATATATACATAGATATAGTAAATGCCTTGTACCAAAAAAATTTATATGACAGGTTACGAAAGATAAAAAACAAATTAAACTCCCGTTGGGAGGTTTGATAATTAACGTATGAATTTAAATTACGAAAAGTCCAATAGAACACTGTACTATTATAAGAATGTAGTATCAAGTAAACTAGTGGTATACCGGTACACTCTCCCAATGGATTTTGATAAGTTGGAATGAAATCACCGACTCCAGGGTGGCGTATCGCCTAAAACGTCGTTTTCTCGGGGACCTCCTGCCTCAAAAAACTTTAGACGGTTTATCAAGGCGTAGATGTATGCTACTTCGAAACCCTCAAATATGCCATGTGGTTAAGTCCAAAATGGCGGCATGGAACATGTGACTTGCTTTTGAGAAAACAGATATTGTGAACAAAATTGGCTAGGTCGGCGAATCTGAAATTAATTTACCACTCAACGACTGTACTATTTTAAGGAAATTACGCTTACCTCCTTGTTAAAGAAAACCTCTTTCCCAAATTTACAACAGCAGGGAGCGGCTTCTTAACAACGAAAGCCTAAAATCCGCTACTCCATCTCCATATTCCAAAACCGGACCAGTTAACCCGAAACTAAACGAACTCCAAGTTTTTGTAAACCTTAACGGCCAATCAAGTTCTGATAATCCCTATGATATATTCTTATTTTCGGCTGACCAATGGAATATCTCCAATAGATATAACGAACTCCGAACTCAACCGAGCTGGCTTAGTGAATTTCAGATTTATGTAGTACCCTAGTACTCAACCTGTTTAGTGAAGTGTCAACGTCAATCTAATCAAAAGTAGTACCTATTATGAATGTCATTGTAAATGACATTAAAAACAAAACAAATTTCAATAAGGCGTTCGCAATAAAGGTATTACCAAACGACGACTAAAATCAACGACAAAGTTTATTTATTTTATCTCTGAAGCCATTCTAAACTTTGTGTACTCGTTGTATGAACTGTATACGAAATGTAACCTCATTCAAATATAAACATTGTATTGAAAGAAGCAGTTTGATGAGCTTTATCATTATCCAGTACTGGTAAGTAAACAATACATTAACTTTTAATTATATATTTAATCAAGGTTTTAAGTTCTTTTAGGAACTTGTGTAGCTGTTAACTAAATTACTGTTCAAGATGCAATCACCTGTGTTAATTAATAACAATACTTTGTGTAGATAATTTAGTGACTGTTTAAGCTGATTATTTATTTAAAATAAAATATATTTCAAAGTAGACACACGTTCATTTCTTAATGCTTAAGGTAAGTCTGAATGTTACACCTTCTACACAGCTTTTATTGTGGAGCATTTGATGATAATCTTCTTTAATTACGGGGTGGTTGACCCTCAGGTGCCATTAGCAATATTTTCTTCTCTCGCAAAAAATTTAGTACCACTTGCTAAAGCTGAAAAACAACTGATCTACTGGAATTGATGGCCTTTCGCCTTTCTTTTTAAAAAAGTGTGCACATTTAATATTTCATCCACTAACAATAATAATGAACTGTTCCTTTACTCAAGGCTGTTTTCCTCCCACTTGGAAATCACCTTTGGTTACTCCTGTCTTTAAAAGAGGTGAAAAATTAAATGCTACCGTCCCATTAGCGTACTACCCATTGTCTCTAAAGTTATGAAATCGATAGTCGCCAAAGCGATTTCTGAGTTCCTGTTCAATGGTAACCTCATTCCTAATCGGCAACACGGCTTTATTAAAGGACTTCGACATTAAGTAACCTCTTACTTTGCGTTAACGACTGGACCAAGGCGTTGGACAATAATGAGCCTACTGACGTCATCTACCTCGACTTCTTCAAAGCCTTCAAACAGGGTACCTAGGCGACGACTTCTCAATAACTTGAAGCATCTGGGGTTAGAGGTAGACTTAACAAGTGTATTTCTGATTTTTTAACGAACAGAAATTTTAAAGTTAGGGTAGCTCAGCAACTTTCGGCAGAAAGATCTGAATCTAGTGGCGTTCCTCAAGGATATTTCCTTGGTCCTCTGCTCTTTATTTTGTACGCCAGTCATTTACAATAATATGTTTCTAGTTCTATATCCCTTTTTGTTGACGATACAAAACTGTACTGTAATCGTTTCATCCACATAGGAAAGAATAACACCCTACTCTCTTATACAATTAACGGTCAGTCCTTAATCCCAGTGTCGTCCCACAATGAGTTACAGTAAACTTTAGCGGTACGTGGAGTCACCACATCTTCACGATCTGCAAGAGCGCTCACTCTTGACTGTTCCTAATTAAAAAGTAATTTCCATGTATGTTGTTCACTACTTGCTGCAAACTTTTCAAAACATATTATGTCCACAGATAACCCACAGATAGATGAGACACTGATTGTGGCGCCATCTAAAGAGCCTGTCGAGTAAACAATTGAGTGATGTTGAAAAGATTTCTGTAATTTTAGGTTTTGGCAGTATATTCGTATTTACTCTATTTTAATTATTTTATTTCAAAATAATCATTTATAATCCATCATTTAACATTTCATTCAATTTAACTCAATAATGAATAGATGTTGAGTTAAATTAAATGAAATATCAAATGATGGTTAATTGAACTGAAAAAATAAAACAGTAATCATATAAACAGTTTATTTATTTTGGTATAAAAATACACAACAAATAATTTCATTCACAAAGTACTTTTCTTAACTAACAGAGTGACAATAAATAAACTATACTGTAAAAACAACGTAATAATTTAAAAATAATTTGAGTGACATACATTCTAGATTGGAGTATCATTAGATTTTTAAATGATGTTCAATCAATATAAAAGTAGAAAATTATTTATGATAAGTTTATATTAATTTATTATTACACTCGTATAAACACACAGAGCTGGACAAACTGCTGGAGTATAACTATACTTAATCAAAAAAAGTGTTAGCAATGAGTTGTTAACTATTATTTTTGGCAACTTTCTGTGAAAGAAAACATTTGAGTATAACTACTGCGAATGTTAGAACAAAAGTAATGAAAATATTTTTATAGGAAAAGTTGTTAAATACTGCCCAGCTCTGTAAATACTAGGTGCCAAGTAATTACATATAAGAGTGCTAAACAGCACTTGTGACTGTACAACATTTAAAATAATATATCCAACGTTTCATTTCCACTTAAAACACATCTTTATTTCTTTACTGGAAGTATTAAATAGGTTTATATTACAAGCTTAAACTTAGTATATTACATATTTGTATATTTCTACATTTAAAAGCATTCCGTTCTTATGAAACCATCGCATAAGGCAGTTTAAGTTACTCTGCAGCTCCTGGCAGTCTATGATTGTTAAAATGTTTCTTAAGGGCTCTTAAAAATCCCACCGTCTCATGGAAGTCCTTTCTCGTTTCTGGTTGAGGTTCTACAAGTAAACACACAAAATAACAACAATAAATAAGTAAAAACACAAATATGTTTGAAAATTTATGTCAACAAAAGAAAACAAAATGCGCTTACTATAGAAATAATAAGTTTACACATGTTTTTGTACTAATCCAAAAAAAATATCAAAAAATGTTTGAATGTATACATTTGTTTGGTTTTCTTAAATTCCTTTTTTGGAGATTTCGATTTTTTTTAGGAATTCTTGATTTTTAACTATTTTTTTATTTTTTGCCTTTATTGGATATTTTGGATTTTTGGTTACCGCTAGACCAAATACTTGGACGTAATGCCTCAACAAAAATTAATACTCACTTTCATTTCCCATAAATTATCACACCATGGGCTATATATGAAAATCGGCAAGGGGTCCCATAGCTGGTAGAGGGAATATAGCTATAACATAGAATAAAACCCAGATTATTACTTTTTCAATGGATACATTTTAAAATGGAATTTTCTGGGTATGGTGTACACACTAGATATAAATTGAGTGAATGAAAATACGAGTACTGAGTGTGTCATTTGATTAAAATTCCAGCTAAGCGCTTTCAGCCATTAGGTTATTATCAAAGCTGTCGACAAGAGAAAACATACAACAGGTACAATGTACACACAATGAAATAAAATGTTTGATGTTACATCGTTATTTAAGTAAAATTTGTTGAAATTACCCTATAAAGAGTGTGGGCACACATATCATTTAGTTGGTAATTTCAAATTAGACGTTTCGTTATGTGAATCACAATTGTACACGCTCTTTATAGAGTAATTTTAACAAGTTTTAGTTAAATAATGATGTAACATCAAACATTTTATTTCATTGTATGTAGCAGTTACATGGTTTGATGTTTTTTGACACCTTCTGTATATATTTTTCTTGACGAGAGCTTTCAGAATGGTCTAATGGCTGAAAGAGCTTACCAGGAATTTTAATAAAATTACACACTCAGTACTCGTCTTTTCGTTCACTCAATTTACATTTTAAAATGTCCAAAATTATAGCATGTTATATTGAATACAATAAAACTTACCATCAATTTTTGTTAATTTCCACTCATATGGGAAGGCAAATCAAACTGTCTTATTAACCTCTCTTCGTCTTTCTCAAATCTAAAGAAACACTGTTTTTGAAAATGAAGGGATCATATCCTCCATCGTTTCCTCGTCGACAAATTTAATGATTTATTACCACTGCTTTTCAGCCATATTAATTTTATCTTCCTGGGTTGGAGGAACAAAACTGTAAAAAGAAATATTTACTTTATTAATGCAGCAATTTTCAGTTTAGCTAATGTAAAGAACAACCATGATCTCTAAAGTTGTCGATTAAATTAGTAAAAATTCTGTGTTTTATAAAAATAAAGATAATGGTTGTTAATTGTGAAAGAAAAAATGCCAACATATTTTTAATAAAACTTACTGAGTACACCACTTATTAAACTCCTTCAGAATACACTTTGACATTGTCTTTTCAATTAATAACAATAAAGCAAAGAAACAATAGATAAATATTACACTATAGCAATTAAAAAATACACCAAAATACCGTAACCTTAAAATAACCTGATAACAGTATGACATATAACATGTGGGGATGGGGACGAGCAATATGATAACGCGCATACGCAGTTACAAAAATCAATAAAATCTGATTACTAACGACGCTACAGTTTTCGTTAATTTTTTGGAATTATCTACCGATTTTAGTTACTCGACAGGCTCTATAGATGGTACGGTCTGCAGTGTCCCTAGCCTGATTATGTCCGTCCGATTTTGGAATATGCAGGTCCAGTGTGACATACAGATTTAGTCCGGGATCAAGACTCATTGGAAAAAGTTTAACGTTACGCTACAAGACTCTGTTTTGGTAGCGTCCGACCCACATACGAATATCGTTTTACTTCAGGAAATATTTTCCTTCCAAATGTCGACGTCTTCGAGGAAACTTAATACCGATATCTCGCATTATGAAATTTAATTTTCTTGCACTTAATCCAACTTTTCTACTTAAAACTGAGACACGACTTCGCGGTAATTCTCTAAAACTAAAACAAGAATCATTCTGTTCTAGAGCTAGACCAAAAACATTCAACTGAAGATAGACTACCCAGGATCCAAAAAGCTGCGATCAAACATAAGGTAGACATTTAATCGACGTTGCCACATTCTCCTAAATAACAATAGTTTGAAGTGTAAAATAATTCATTTGTTGTTATTTACACAGACAAAATAATCACAAAATTCCCTTAATGTGCTAGTTAAAACTGAATCGAATTTATAGATTTATTACGAAAAAATTATCGTCAACTTGACAACCCTGCTATTCTGTGATAAACAAAACGTACACTATTTCTTTCATTATTTGCCGACCACGTTGCCAATACAGTTTAAAGGCGCTTGGAGGTTATCGCGGAAGGTTTTTTTCTGATTTAGAATTGTTTGTAATGTACTTGGTGAAGAAAAATGTAAATTGAATGTTTTTGAGCTAGACAAAACTTTCTTAGCAACAGGCTCTTTGATGTTGGGAATCATCTTTCACAAGACATTATTGATTCCTCGTCCGTTAACCTATTTAAAAATAAGTTCGGTGTCGAACCTTTGTATAGAACAGTTGTGCGCTCCGAAACGATTAATAAGTACTTAAAAACTAATTAGTGTATATTTCAAAGTTAACCAAAACAAACAGTAAGAATATCAGGTCAACTTTTTATTAAACGTTAGGAAAACAACAATTATCAACTAGAAGTGAATCTGAATTTAATATCAGACATAAATAATAGAAAATATTTTGCCGGATCCGTATTAAGGTAAACTTAAATGATACTTAAAAATGGATGACAACAAATCTCAAACAGGGTGTACACCCACAAATACAACCCAACAACCCAAAACATATTTCTCAGTAGCAAACCAACAAACCAAAACAAACAATTTCCCGTCCAGAAATCAAGCTATATTATTCGACGCAATCGAAAACACTAGGCTAGAAGACTACCTAAAGGCACTGTGCCAAACAATCCAACCAAATAACATAATTTTTTGCTCAAAGCTATCCAACAACAGAATATGTATATATTTGGCAAATGAAAATTTAGTGAACACATTCATCAACAATCACGGTAAAATCCAAATAAACCAACAAATACTACAGGCACGTCGACTAGTCACTCCTAGCCAAAGATTAATATTATCCAATGTCTGTCCCTCTATCCCCCACTCAGTCCTTGAATATGAACTTAAAAAGCTAGGGATTAATTCTCTTTCACCCTTATCCTTCTTGCAAATAGGAATCTCAGACCCCGCATTTCAACATATCCTAAGTTTTAGAAGACAAATATTTATATCTTCATTCAATAACCAGTCCCTTCCCGATTCATTTTTAATCACATATGAACAAACCTCATATAGGAATTTTTTGTCCATTGATAATCAAGAATGCTTACAATGTAAACAAACTAATCATACAACAAAAAACTGCCCAAATAGAACAATCACTTCAACACACTTTAACCCATCAACAGAATCCTCACCAGAAAATCAGGCGGACAATCAATGTGAAGAAGAAACAAACAACATTTCACAATATCAACAGGATCAATCAAATAACCAAAACTCAGAACAAATTTCCGAATCTCAAACAACGAATACCCAAGTAGTTAAACGCACCGAAAATAGTAAAGACAGCACACCGACAGTCAACAGAAATGAAATCGAAACAACCAAACCACAAAATAAAAGGACATCAACAGAACGTTCTCCATCGCCTACAGCAACTGAACACCTACCTACATTTGTAAAACCAACAAATAGAGAAAAGTAACCAAAAAAATCAATAGGAGAAATGTTAAGTCATACTAAAGCACTTTTCAAGAATACAGATATCAATTATCTTCTAACCTATGAAGAACTTATAGGTTTTTTTGAAAATTGTGAAGGGTGTACAGATCCTCTCAGTATCGTGAAAATGTACACCGAAGAAATAACGGAAGTCACAGACCTACTTACCACAATATATCCCTATTTAAAGGATAAAAAATGAAGATGAAATGCACTCGAATTAAAAATAAAATAAAAACAGATAAACCCTGAATACCAAACAGAACTGGACATTGATACCTCTATTGAAACCTATTAATCTTATTTAGCTTCACTTCCTTAATTCAGTGGAAAATAAATGGGTACTATACCCACCTAGAAAACTTGCAATTCATGATTTCAAAATACAAACCCATGCTAATATGTCTACAAGAAACCAATTTCAAAAACAATAGAATCCATAATCTAAAAAATTATAATTGTTTTGCTAAAAATCGAGAAAACGCAAGAATAGCCAGTGGAGGTGTAGCAACATATATTAGAAATACAATAGATGCAACAACAATTCATCTAAAAACTACTATTGAAGCAGTCGCCGTTAGAGTGAAATATACAATGACCATTTCATTGTGCAACATATACATTCCCCCAAATCAGGAACCTACTACAGAACAACTCACTGAGCTGCTGAGCCAAATTCCAATTCCTCAGATAATAGTGGGAGACTTTAATGCCCATAACAATATCTAGGGCTCAACTAAGCAGACACCTTTTGGGAAAAAAATTGGATATCTATTAGAAAAGTACAATCTTAACCTCCTAAATGACGGCCAAAAAATCAGACATGACATAAGAACTGGTGAAGATTCAGCAATTGACCTAACAATATGTCACCCATCTCTCTCACAAATACTCAATTGGGATGTATCAACGTATTTATACGATAGTCACCACTATCCCATAATAATTAGCAGCGAACCGGAAAATACACTGGACCCAATAACAAAATGGAAAATAAAATCAGCAAATTGGCACGAATTCCAAGAATTTATACAAGAAAATCTCCACGAGTTAAAGGAAGCTGCGGAGATTGATCAAGAAGTACACTTTATCACAGGATTAATTACGCAATCAGGAAATAAACATGTTGGACGGTACGAACACAACAACAAACACCAAACGGTTCCCTGGTGGAACTTGGACTGCAAAGAGGCTGTGCAGAAATCGAAAGAACCTTTTAACAGATTCAAAAGAAGCAAGACGGAACAAAATTCAATCGAATTCAAACGATTGAGAGCCAAAGCCAGATACACAATAAAAAAAGCGAAACGGGAATCCTGGAAAGAGTATGTTTCAACAATAAACAGCTCAACTCCGATGTCCACTATATGGGAAAAAGTCAAAAGGATATCCAAACCAAAACAAAACAAATAACACTATTTATAAAAACCGAAATGAAATAAGAAACATCTTATCAAGTGAATATCAAGAGAACTCAAGCAACTCAAACTACAGATCAGATTTCTTGAATCATAAAAACAAAATAGATCAGCAAGAAATTGACTATAATAATAATAGTAACAAGCAAACGAACAGTTTGAACTATGCAATAACCATTGACGAACTTGAAAATTCACTCCAAAACTCTAAAAACTCCAGCCCCGGTCCTAATAATATTCCTCTTATTTTTCTAAGAAATCTAAGTAAACAAACCAAAGAACATTTATTAAAGATATATAACCTAATCTTAACAAAGAAAGTATATCCAAGAGCATGGACAATTTTCATTATAATTCCCATTCCTAAGCCAAGTAAAGCGAAATCAGATCAAGAAACATATAGACCAATTTCACTCACCTGTAGCATGGGAAAAGTTCTTGAGAAGATAATTAACAACAGACTTTTATGGCACCTAGAATCAGAAAAACTAATTATACCCGAACAGTGTGGTTTCCGTAAAAATCGCTCCACGTTAGACAATCTTAGCGATCTAGAATCTGAGATCCATGAGGCCTTTGCAATAAAGCAGCACTGCATCGGAGTATTTTTTGATATTCGTAAAGCCTACGATACAGTCTGGAAATACTCAATAATCAAAACTCTTTACGACTGGTCAATACGGGGTAACATACTGAAATATTTATCGAACTTTCTAGATCAACGACAGTACCAAGTACGAGTAGATGGCGTATACTCAGAGCTGAACACCCAAGAAAACGGCATTCCACAAGGGTCAAATCTCAGTACGACATTATTTCTTATAGCAATAAATTCAATTAGAGCAAACTATAAATCACCCGTGAAATGCAGACTATTTGCAGATTACCTGGTTATCTATTGCAGAGGGAAAAATGTGACTACAATACATAAAACCATCGAACAAACAATAGCTACAATAGAGGATTGGTCAAAAACAAGTGCACTGCGTTTCAACACGACAAAAACCAAAGCTTTATGTTTCTCGAAAAGGACTCAACCACAACTTGAAAACGTGTACCTTTATGGACAGAAAATAGAATATGTGAGAGAAATAAGTTTTCTAGGAATGATACTCGACCAAAAACTGACATGGAAATCACACATTCTGACATTGAAGAAAAAATGCCAACCTGGAATTAATTTACTCGGATCACTAGCATTCAAAAACTGGGGCGCAGATTACTCAAGTTTACTGCACATCTATAAATCATTGATCAGATCAAAACTTGACTACGGAGCGATTGTCTATAACTCTGCCAACAAAAGCCTTCTTCAGTCAGTGGAAGTTATACAAAACACAGCTCTTCGCATCTGTTTGGGTGCCCATCGTACAAGTCCTATCCAAAGCTTACATCGGGAGACTGGAGAGTTACCGCTTTCTTACCGAAGAGAATATCTAAGCATCTCTTATGCGGTCTCTGTAATATCAAACAAAAGAAATCCAGTAGCCCGCAACGTCTTATCTGATTGTTTTAAAGCTAAATTTTTAACCAGCTCAACTACTCCTCCTTTCTATCACAGAGTCAAAGCATATTTAAACAAAATAAATTCGCAATTCCCAAATATTTATGACGTCCCATCAATAAATTATCCTCCTCCATAAATAATAATACTTCCCATCCTAGACCTAAGCCTCGCATACCTTAGTAAATCAGAGACTCCAACAGCCAGAACAAATCAAGAATTCCTAATAAATACGGTAGCATTTATAAGGTATACACAGATGCTTCAAAAAAACAAGATGAAATTGGGGCTGCCTTCTACTCCGAGGACGTTTCGAAATCCTACATACTCCCACCCTTCACATCTATTGATTCAGCTGAATTATTCGCCATCTTAGAAGCACTCAAGAAAATCCAGAAAATCAAACATAAAAATGCACTTATAATATCCGACTCCCAAAGTTCACTAATAGCACTTCGTCAACTGTACTTTAATCACCCTATAGTCATACTGATCAAGAAAGAGCTACAGAATTGCAGAAACAGCAGCATACATATTAAATTCATGTGGGTCCCATCCCATACTGGAATAGAAGGGAATGAGAGAGTAGATCAAATAGCAAAAAATACATACACCAATCAACAATCAGAAAGGAACGATTTTGCCGTACATACTGATTTGAAAGCGTTCTACAAGAGCAAAATCTACGACAAATGGCAGGAAGAAGCAAGATATAACCAACTCAAATCATACGAAGTCACTACAAATTCTCACGGCTGGAACTGTAAGAACATAAATAGAAGAGAACGAGTGATCCTATCTCGTATTCGAATCGGTCATACGCGCATCACACACGACTACTTACTAGCGGGAAAAAATAAACCAATGTGCGAAATGTGTAATAGTGAGTTAACCGTGAAACACCTGGTAATCGAATGTGCGAAATACGACAAGGAACGGAAAAAGAGTCAACTACCACTATCACAAAAAAAATATTACAAATAAACCAAGAAACTGAAAAACTTATAAACTACCTAAAAGACTGCAAATTAAGTAGCAAAATATAGAGACTACAACCAAGCTACAATAAATTAACTTACATCATTTCAATTCGCTAATAACCCTACGTGGTTGATGTGATTAATAATAAAAAAAAATAAGCTAGATTTATATTTCTGTACCCCGGAGGTAAAGGACACTATGTCACATTTTCGTAATTGTTCAGGAGAGTAGATTTTCTGTAGTTTTGAGCTATAAAAATTTGTTTCTTTGTTACTAATAAAAATAGCTTGATGAAAGTTTTACACATTGTTAATGGTACTCTTAAGTAAATGGAAGTAGGTACTTTAGAATTTATTTTTAATAATTAACATAAAATATTACCTTTTTTGTGGACATAATTTTGTATACTTCTAGACATTAACGGTATTTTATGGACATGAAGTAGAGTAATATTATTTTTTAAACACTACTTTGTATTAAAATTTGTATTATTTATATGGTTTTTACAGTTCCAATGAGTATAATAATAAGCCAAGCACAAAGTAAAGCCAATATAGTTTATTACTAAACAAAACATTGTCAAATAATACAGCCTACCTAGACATCAGTACAGGGATAGTTGCTGGAAAATGTAGGCTGCCATACTTCTTTTGTGAGAAAACATCATAAGTCCTAGACTGTTGCAAATTATTCATCAAATAATTCACTGTCATTGGCTGGAAAATCTTGCATTTCAACACTTGTCTTTGGTAGGTCCTTATAAAAACTAAGGTAAAAACTAGGTATAAAAGGTAACAGAGAAATTAGGTCATTGTATTTCTGGTTTAATATTTGAATAGATTGCTTAATTGGAAGACTCAGTGGGAATATGGGGCTAACCTCGTGCAATCTTTCACTTTTTCTTGTATTCCTGCTGAGGTCAACTACTTTAAACTCTCCATTAAATGATGCTTTATAATAAAACCTTCCAATTTGTTCCTGCCTTTTTTGGATATGGACACAGGTAGACATAAGAAACTTTTCCTTATCAACAGTTTATTTCCTTTGTACATATGGTGAGTTTATTCCTTTGTACAGTGAATTAAATTGCTTAAAATCATCTTGTTCCATGTTGTGCACATGGTACTTGCTGGAACACTGACGTACCATTTGCTGCCAGTCCCACGGAGTGAGGATAGTTAAGTTTTCAATTTTCTTGCGTTTTATTATATTGTCGGCCCATTTCAAAATACATGATGAAATTTTGACTCATTCCACATCATGCAGTGTACACTTTTATCTGATGAGTCATAAAGAGTATAATTTAGGGTCCAAAGTTTGCGTTTATTAAAACTCAAACCATTTGTCAGTAAGGGTGTAGGCAAACATTTTTGGAGGTCGCCAGTCCAAACTTTGTGTTTTGGGTTTGTTTTTGAAATTTTGGTATCATCACTTTTTAGACTGTACCTTTCATTTGCCTCTGTTAGGTGTTCATCATATTCAGCTTTAAGAGTTTCTCTGTCTACCTAGCTAAAACATATATCTCTAAATTTGGCCTGATGGCTTGAAAGACAGCTTAAAACACTTATCAAAAACTTCAAAATACTTCCACTTTGGAGCAGTTAGTCCTTCATGTATGTTGTTTTCTTTGCAAAACTGTAAATATAAGTCATACATCTTCTCTTTGTTTAAATGAAGACCCAAATATTTATGCTGTGTTTTTTCCCTACAATAATGACTTTCATAAGAAGGGATAGAAGAGATATGCTGAACAATATTATCTATACAATCTTGACGGATTTTGTTAGTTGGGGTACTTTTCCCTCTCTGGTCAAGTTTAAATGCACCTCCAGGCTGGCAGTTTTTTAAACAATTTACCACAACAGTATTGGAAATAGCAAGTGTGTTCAGGAACATCCACTTACACACTTTAATTTTGTTACTATTTACTATGGAAGAGTACTGTATAGTAATATTGTTCGCTTTGTTATGTACATTTTGACGCTTCATTGCACGTTCAATAGCAATGCTATTTAAGCAAGATAAAATAAATTGCCTCTTCACACTAGGGCTTTTTTCTTTGTCCCAGTAACTTTTAAAATTTTTTGATCTTTCATAAGACAACCTCTCAGAGCACTTCACACGACATGAGCATGGTGGTTTCATGACCTTTGCAGGTACAAATTTGCCTTTCTTACTAGTATACTCTTCACCTGCAGCCTACTTTTGTTTACGTACATTGCAAATCCAGGCATCTGGATTTCTCACTCTTTTTCTCCCCTTTTGTTCAATAGATGTTTTATTCTGTACTTTTCTGAAAGATTTCTTGTGGTTGTCAATAGGGGTTGCTACAATTGACTCATCATCACTTGTAGGGTACAAGTCTCTCTCCACATCACGAGTTGTTACATTAATATATTTTTTCATTGCCTTATTTGAAGTAAAGGGATTACATATATCATAATCGGAGGAGCTTGAATCAGTTTTCGGTAAGTAATTTTTGTCTTTGCTAGAGACATCAACTTCATCGTTGCTTATCCAAGTGTTATGCAGATCCTCCCCATTATTTTCGTTTTCTACAGTTTGAGTTTGAAATGAAAAAAAATGTATTAGTTGCATACCAATAATTTGTTCACATAAAAAGGCAGGTAATTGTAATTATAAGGACGGAGAGGTAGGTGGTTAGGGAAACACATTTGGAACTGCTGTTTGCATGGTTGGTAATGTAGGTAGAGGTGTATTTTCATAGGTATTGTGTAGGCCTACAACTAGATTGTTTATAGTTATGGCCTATTGGGTTGCAGTAGGCTTTGAGTAATATAGTTACTTGGAGAAAACACCCAAAGCAACTTGCTTGGTAATAATTTTGGTGGTTGAAATTAACTAGAACAAGTCTGGCGAAAATAAAAAAGTGACATTGACTAACAGGCCTATCTATTTTGTAGCCCTTTCAGTTAACCTTGTGATTCAGCTGTTATGTTAGCCTAGTGATATATTATAGTTTGGTAGGCTATTAAAAAAAATTAGTTGGCATCACAGTGGCGAAGGTTATGTTTATTATTTTAAACAAAAGTCAAATGAAAATATATTATTTATAGGCTAAATGTATAAACATTAAAACCAATGGTTAGGAAAGGTACTCAGAACATTGGTTGTACTGCTACAATGTTAGTGCAGTGGAAAACTAGTATCAAATCAAATTAAATAATGTTTTAACAATACCAAGTTTTACAGGTTAGGATTGTAAAGACCTTTACTTACTTTTGTTTGTAGTTGAATTCCCATCATTTGACTGAAGTAAACTTAATATCTTTCTTCCTCTAGAATTAAAAAGGTACATATCGCTAGTGAATACTTTTGTAATAACCAGACGCAATTAAAATAAACACAACACAAGCAGAATAACCAGTAGTACATGTCCCCTCCACCAGGCTGTGACAGCAGGTTAACAGAGAGGAATTGGACACCAAGTCCACATGGTATCCTCTCCCTCTGGTGAAAACGGACATGATGTTATATTCTAATGCTTTATCTTCATTATTAATGGGAACAGGACATATTGTCCTATACCTCTGTATGCGTTGAAAAATCCACATTATGGACATGGTGTTCAGTCAAATTCGTAAAAAAAACGGACATGGCGTCTTTTACCTCCGGGGCACAGATTTGTTTAGCTGAAAGTTCGGTTTCTTCGATTGTTCTTGACTATTTTGTTAAATTTTACTAGATTAAGCATATTTGTTTGACTATGAATTTTGGATTTTTGATGGTTCTTTATGTATTTCTTAGTGTAATGTTCTGTATAATTCTTTTTGTTGGCTTTAGTTTTGATAGTGGTAGCACAAGCGAATGAGTTATGGCACGTATTTTTACGAGCTTTATCTCTGTTTTTTACCATCTTCAACTTTTGAACTAGACTATAACGAAATACTAGTTTTTCAGTGAATGAAGTTTTGAAGGAATCCGTTTTAAATATCGGGCAAAATATATTTTAGTTGTTTCTTCCAAAAACATTGCTTTACTCGTGAATCGTGTTCTAACTTACAACTTTTTAAAACAATAAAAAAAAATTGTATTGCTTCTTCACGATCAGAAAGCGGTACAACATGATTTCTGATTAAAGCATCTCGCAAAATACGAACATAGTTGTGTATGGACAAATGTGATAGTAATTTATTATATGGAAGGCACTATCAGTTATATCAGAAAAAGAAGGGAATATATATATATATATATATATATATATATATATATATTATTGTGAAAAAATAATGCTACACCCTGTATATCAAATAATGAAGAATTAAGATTATGTATTGTAATCTAAAAGAATTTTTTTAAGTCAAAAATTTTTTTTAAACATTTTAATGGAGACAATCTGTACGATCCACTATTCGATAGAGAAGACATACAGAAAGGACAGACTGTATAATGTAGGGATAATTGCGAATAGGTGTGATAAACAATTTATATGAAATAAATTGCCTAACGAAACTTTTATCAAAGAGATCGAGTATCAAAATTTGTTCATAATAAGAAACTAATAATGCTTTATTCTGTAAAGTCAAGCTAATCTCGTAATATTTGTTGATTAAGACATTAAAATGAGATAGTGTAGATGTTTATACATAACAGAGCAGGAAAATATAAAATAATGTGAATTTCAGAGAACATGACTTATAAAGAAAACGAATTTTCATTTTGCATACATATTTAAAGGTAACAGCTGTCATCTATTAAAACATTATGAATATTCATTTGACATACATACTTAGAGGTTAGGAAATGTCATTTTAACAATACTAAGAAATATTATTGAATGAAAATAATATAGGAAGTCTAAGCAATTAAAAACCTTAGAATATAATATCATGATATAATGGATGAACATTTCACTGGTTGAAATGAAGAATTTGAGTTATAAAATAAATAGTCAAATTTGATTGGTTAATAAACATTTAAAAAAGATCACATCGGCGACAACTGTGTTGCTAACGAAAAAAAAATCAGAATGTGAGAAAGTTGTTGATTATGGGGGCTATTGACTAGTAGGTTTTTTCTTTTTGGGAAGAGATTTTTGGAGCAGCAAAATTTTTTTTGGTAAAGTAAATCAATTGAAATCATTTGGAAGACAAAATTTGACTATAGAATTTAAAACAAATACATTATACTTACAAGAGATATATCAGTGTAAGTAGTTTAGTTTATATAAATAATTAAAAAAGGAATTGTTGAATGTTGTAAAACACTAATCATGAATTTTATTTTATAAAATGGTGTCTTGTGTCTGGTGGAAGTAAAATAGCCAAAATAGTTTTCGAAGAACATTGAATAGTGGAATTTGTGTGAGCTGTTTGGACTTTGAAAGAAATACAGCATCGATTCCTGTTTTGGTAGAAGCAGAATGCCAACAGGGAGGTTTTCCAGGAGGAGAATCTGGAACAAATAAAGGTGAACAAACAGAAATCGTGAAGTAAATAAGGTAGTACAAGTTAGTTTATTAATGTATTAAGAGGTCAAGCGTACTTACTAATTTGTAAAAAAAAAACTAAAATTTTGTGATGCATAGACGCTGTTAAGAGTGTATTTCGCCGTTTTCTGAAAGTCAAATGTTTATGAAATTATATAACTGTATTTTAATATTATAATAATATCTCACCAGAGTGCGTGTGATTTGTATGAAAGAGTCATCCTTTTAGATAGTTGATTTTCTTAAAAAAAACACTTGTAAAAGTGTAGTGTATTTATTTTCATTAAATTAAATATTGTTTTTCCTTTTGAAGAACGTTTTTTTTAAATTACTTGAGTTAATCATTTCATCTGGTGACTTGTGCACCATCTACTTACCACAGGCAGAAGCTCTGAATGAAATCGATTGAACTATGCAGATATTTTTTAAGTAGGACAGGACCGTATTTAATTTGAAATCATTAAAAAAAGTAACATATTCTGATTAACAAATTTATTTTTAAAAATATAAAGCATTTATTAACTTTGGCGCTAACATATATAAAATTATAAAATCATTTTATTTAAAATACTTGAACTCTACCCTGAGATGAGAATTTTTCATGTTGGTTAAATAAACTGTTTATCATACATATTAAATCCATAACATACCGGGCAAATTAAACTATTTTCTCACCCAATTCTATTCATAATAATATGTCGGCCTAACGTAGGGCAAATTAAATTCCCATATAAAATAAACTATAATAAAATGGCGCCCAACGTGGGGCTAATATAGAAATTTAGTAAATAATAATAAAAAGCATTGAAATAAGTTTTTTTTTACTGTATTAAAAGATTTTAAATACATAAAATGGAAAGGAAAATGACATTAAGGGACGGAAAGCAGGTAGGAGTCGAAAGTAGGTCTGATGAAGAAAGAGAAGAAAGGAGTAATAGTAGAGGAGATTTTCAGGTACAATATTTGGAACAGGGGAGAGAACATTCGGAAGAAGACATCGCAGAACAAGGTCAGGAAGAAGAAGATGCACCATTGTCAGAAGAAACAGGACAAGGGGTCAAACAAAAATCAAAAGAGAAAGAGGATATGGACGTGATGAGTATGCTCCAAATGATGATGAAAAGAATGGATCAAAATCATGAAGAAATGAAACAAAATATTAGGGGAGAAATAAAGAAATTTCATGAAGAAATAATACAAGCAATAAGAGGAGAGGGGATTAAAGAAATAACGGTAATAGACAATTCACAGATTAACAGAATTAACAAAATGGAGGAGAAAGAAAAGGATTTCAAAGGAGAGATTCAAATAGATGTAAAGATACAAAATGAAAATATAAATAGAAATGATGATACTATAGAACAAAAATTAAGTAATAAAATGGAAATTGACGAAGTAAAAATACAAAGTGTGATGGAGTTTGAAGAAGTTGAGAAGGAAACAGAAGAAATACAATTTATTAAAATACAAAGACAAATAAATGAGGAGATGATAAATAGCAATTTACAGAATCTAGGAAGTGAGGAAGTCATGAAAACTTATGAAAAAGAGATTTATTGGGAAATAACAGACCCAGATGTTAATATATTGAAACGAATAGTGACATATGGTAAGACAAATAATAATAATAATAGGGGGATACAACTTAATTGGAAATTAGAGGAAATGAATAAGATATTACAAGAGACCAAGGAAGAAATAGAAGAAACCATAAGACAGAATATAGAAACAATAATTTATGCAGAAAATTTCGAGATGAGGGTAAAACTTGGCAGAAATATAAAGATAATTGATCCAAGAAATTTTAATAGGATAGTTAAAAATGAAATGATAGGAAATAAGAGTATTATGGGAAATGGAATAACAAAAAGAAGAAACAATAATATCAAGAAATTGGAAACGCAAATTTTGATGAATCTATTGGAAGAAATTGATGAGACAGGGGATAACAAAATTGAAAAAGACACAGTGGAAAATTTTAAGAAACTTAGGAAGCAGATAGAAGAGAATCAAACAATAAGAGAAGAGGATAAAACGAAATTTAGGAAAAGAAAATTAAATTGAATAATAAGGCTGTATTATAGGACCGGAATCTAGAAGACGAATAAGGAATTGTAAAAGGTCGATAAGGAATATAAAAAACAACATGTAAATAAGAAGTTTATAATTAACAAATAATGTTAAAAAAAAAACATATGTAAATATAATGTTGTGCATAGATAGAAATTAGGATATATAAAGATAATGATGAAAAACAGAAATAAATACATTAACAGATATAATACAAATGGATATTATAACAAAAAAAACAACAATTATAACAACAATTTAGGAAATAAGAATAACTATAATAAGAACGATAGCAAACAAAAAAAAAACTATAACAGAAACTTCAAATGAAATAACAACAAAAATAACAATTACAGAGAACAGTATTCAAAGGAGAGAAGAGAGAGTGATAACATATAAACATCCAAGGAAATATATAAAATTTGGGGAAGATTTAGAATTATGAGAAATAATGGAATTGAAAAATATTAAAGGGAAATTAAATGGAAAAGAAATAAAATTATTAATAGATACAGGTTCGGAAGCGTCCATAATTAAAACAAAACTAATAGAAGAAAACATTGAAAATTATGAAAACAAATTAATTAAAATACCAAAAACTACATTGATAGGAGCAAATGGAAAGAAGCTATGTGAAGTAAATAAGTCTATAATACAAAAGATTGAATTGAAGGATGGGAAAGAAGTTGAAATGCAATTACTGTTAGTGAATAATTTGGAATCAGACATAGTTATAGGAATAGATGAATTAACGAAATATAAAGCAAGAATTGATTTTGAAAAGATGGAGATTGAATTAAATGGTAATAGAATTGAATTTGAAGAAGAAAATATAGAAGAATTGGAAGTTGAAGAGGATAATAAGAAGTTATGGGAATATAGAAAGGATTGGAAATATGGAAGTATTGGCAATTGGAGAGGATAATAGGAAGTTATGGAATATAAAGAGGAGTGGAAATATGGAAGAATTGGAATTTGAAGAGGATAATAGGAAGTTATGGAATATGGAGAGGGATGAAATAATGGAAGAATTGGAATTAGTATGTGGAAATAAGGAATATGCTGAGAAAGTGAAGAATTTAATAATTAAGTATAAAGGATTAGTTAAAAAGAGATGAGAATGGCAAATAACTATGTACATAAGATAGAAGTTAAGGGAATCGAAAATTTCAGAATAAGAACATATCCCATACCTTATAAATATAGGAAAGAAGTTGATTCAGAGATACAAAATATGCTAAAGGATGGTATTATAGAGAGATGTAACACAAGAAATATAAATTAATAAATTGTACCGATATAAGAGACTCTGAGAAATGTAGAAGTAATAAGTCGCATAACGAACATTAAAGAATTTTCAAAAATGGATTTATAACATGTTTTTTTAAACTAATTCCTTTGGATGAAACTTGTAAATGAAACATGTACCTAAAAATAAAATAAGAATTTGTATACATATTTAATTATGGTATTGAAAATAAATTAAAACTAACTGAAGAGGATACTGCAACACAGGATTCCAAAAATCATCTTTGTAACAGCAACCGGAAATAAAAAGAAATGTATTATTAGTAAAATTGAAAGACAATCCTAGAATATAGTACTTGAAGTAAAATTTGCGTTCATAAAATTTTTCTTAGAATAAAAAATTTGATAAACGCAAAATTTAGGGGATGTTATTGTGAAAAAATAATGCTACACCCTGTATATCAAATAATGAAGAATTAAGATTATGTATTGTAATCTAAAAGAATTTTTTTAAGTCAAAAATTTTTTTTAAACATTTTAATGGAGACAATCTGTACGATCCACTATTCGATAGAGAAGACATACAGAAAGGACAGACTGTATAATGTAGGGATAATTGCGAATAGGTGTGATAAACAATTTATATGAAATAAATTGCCTAACGAAACTTTTATCAAAGAGATCGAGTATCAAAATTTGTTCATAATAAGAAACTAATAATGCTTTATTCTGTAAAGTCAAGCTAATCTCGTAATATTTGTTGATTAAGACATTAAAATGAGATAGTGTAGATGTTTATACATAACAGAGCAGGAAAATATAAAATAATGTGAATTTCAGAGAACATGACTTATAAAGAAAACGAATTTTCATTTTGCATACATATTTAAAGGTAACAGCTGTCATCTATTAAAACATTATGAATATTCATTTGACATACATACTTAGAGGTTAGGAAATGTCATTTTAACAATACTAAGAAATATTATTGAATGAAAATAATATAGGAAGTCTAAGCAATTAAAAACCTTAGAATATAATATCATGATATAATGGATGAACATTTCACTGGTTGAAATGAAGAATTTGAGTTATAAAATAAATAGTCAAATTTGATTGGTTAATAAACATTTAAAAAAGATCACATCGGCGACAACTGTGTTGCTAACGAAAAAAAAATCAGAATGTGAGAAAGTTGTTGATTATGGGGGCTATTGACTAGTAGGTTTTTTCTTTTTGGGAAGAGATTTTTGGAGCAGCAAAATTTTTTTTGGTAAAGTAAATCAATTGAAATCATTTGGAAGACAAAATTTGACTATAGAATTTAAAACAAATACATTATACTTACAAGAGATATATCAGTGTAAGTAGTTTAGTTTATATAAATAATTAAAAAAGGAATTGTTGAATGTTGTAAAACACTAATCATGAATTTTATTTTATAAAATGGTGTCTTGTGTCTGGTGGAAGTAAAATAGCCAAAATAGTTTTCGAAGAACATTGAATAGTGGAATTTGTGTGAGCTGTTTGGACTTTGAAAGAAATACAGCATCGATTCCTGTTTTGGTAGAAGCAGAATGCCAACAGGGAGGTTTTCCAGGAGGAGAATCTGGAACAAATAAAGGTGAACAAACAGAAATCGTGAAGTAAATAAGGTAGTACAAGTTAGTTTATTAATGTATTAAGAGGTCAAGCGTACTTACTAATTTGTAAAAAAAAAACTAAAATTTTGTGATGCATAGACGCTGTTAAGAGTGTATTTCGCCGTTTTCTGAAAGTCAAATGTTTATGAAATTATATAACTGTATTTTAATATTATAATAATATCTCACCAGAGTGCGTGTGATTTGTATGAAAGAGTCATCCTTTTAGATAGTTGATTTTCTTAAAAAAAACACTTGTAAAAGTGTAGTGTATTTATTTTCATTAAATTAAATATTGTTTTTCCTTTTGAAGAACGTTTTTTTTAAATTACTTGAGTTAATCATTTCATCTGGTGACTTGTGCACCATCTACTTACCACAGGCAGAAGCTCTGAATGAAATCGATTGAACTATGCAGATATTTTTTAAGTAGGACAGGACCGTATTTAATTTGAAATCATTAAAAAAAGTAACATATTCTGATTAACAAATTTATTTTTAAAAATATAAAGCATTTATTAACTTTGGCGCTAACATATATAAAATTATAAAATCATTTTATTTAAAATACTTGAACTCTACCCTGAGATGAGAAGTTTTCATGTTGGTTAAATAAACTGTTTATCATACATATTAAATCCATAACATACCGGGCAAATTAAACTATTTTCTCACCCAATTCTATTCATAATAATATGTCGGCCCAACGTAGGGCAAATTGAATTCCCATATAAAATAAACTATAATAATATATTAACATAGAGTGAAACCTGCAACACCCTGTATACAGAATTATGAAATAATAGACTACATACTTCAAGTAATTAACATTTTTGGAATTTGAATTTTTTTTTAAATGATCTAAAAAGGAGACAATCTGTACTATTTTTTATTCAATAGAGAAAGCATATAAAGGATCTAACTGTATGATTATAGAGAAGAATTCAAATAAGCTTTATAAGAATATAGGTGACATAAAAACAACTTCCATATTTAAAAGAGAGAATTTTAGAACGTTTGTTACATATAAATGAAAATAATAACCCATTGTTCTTATTGTCAAAGTAAATTAATATTGTGATTTGTTTTAAAGAAGTGAATATTAGGGTTTGAAGGAAGTTTTCAATAAGATTATATAAGTATTTAAAATATGTGAATGTAGGAAGTAAAATGAAAACATTAATTCTATGGAATATGACATTTGTTGAACGATTTGACATTCTGAATAAATACTTTAGAAAATAAGAACTGTCATTTAGTAAATTTATTGAAATACAATTTAAGGGAGAAATATATGGGTTATAATCGTTTAAAAGGCTCAAAACAGAATGTTTTAAAATGATGGATGGACAATCCACTATTTGGAATGAAATTTTTCAAATAAGAATTTTGATAACCAATTTTGATTGGTGGAATGCATTTAAAATATTTTTATCAGCGACAAGTAGATTGCTAACAATAAAAAAATTGAATGGGAACAGTTTGTTGATTATACAGTCTATTGACTAGGTACTTTTCTTTTTGGGTAGAAATTTTTAAGAAGCAAAATTTATTGAGAAAAATTTTTTAAACTTTAAAAAAAAACAACAATTTGGCATTAAAAATTATAGAAAGGAATACATTATACTTGAAAGCTAGTCAGTAATATATTTAAGCAAGCAGAAGTACACATTATAAGAGGAAATTTGGTAATTATATTTGAATACTAACCATAAAACTTATAGATGTAATTAAGTAAAATATTGTATGGTGGAACGGTGTCTCCACCATACCTTTTAGAAAGCTTTGGATTATGTGATTTGATTAAAATGTATTGATGTGGACGAAATGTAGCACCGTTTCTGGATATTATGCAAGCTGGACGAATTGTATGGTATTTTCCAAGAGGTAACCTAAAACAAAATAAGAACCATTTATTGATGTGAATTAATTGAACTATACAGTGAAAAAAGGTATTTAAAACTATTTTAATTATATATAAAGAAGGTAGAGTAAACTTACCGATTTAGTGCAAAGAATTGAACTTTGATATTAAACAGTTTTATAAGTTTTATCTTCCGCCATCTTTCTATCATAGACATTTATATAACGGATTTCGTGTTATAAGATTTGTGTTAAAAGTTGCCTATTTTGAATTATATATAGAAATTGTACTTCATACGAGTGGATGACTTTATTTGAATGAATGATCATAATAGATAATAGGTTTTCCCTAATTTATGTCCTGTAAAAGAATAATGTATTTATTTCTACAGCATTAAATAACGTTTTTCTATTTGAAGAACATTGTGAAATTATTTTCTTGAGATTTTTCATTTCTCTATGGTGATTGCTCCATCTAGTTTAAACAGTTGGTAGTTTTAAACTGACATCTATGTATCGTGGAGAAGTTCAACATTAAACACAGGACCGTCTTTAGAGTTTATTTGGAAATAATGATAAAGCAAGTATATTTTGATTAACAAAGTTTTTATTGAAAGAGAGGAATATTATTTGAATTTCGGCGCTCATATTAGAAATTGAAATTGTTTTGTTTTTTTACATCTGAACCCTACTCTGAGATCAGAGAGTTTCTCATGCAAAGGAATAATTATTTCACAAATAAATTTTAAATATTACACTATACCGGGCAAACAAAAACTAAGTATAAACTCAACTAAACTAAAATTAATAATTCATAGTATCTAAACAATAATTTTAATATTCTCTCACCCAATTCTATCCAGTATAACATGTCGGCCCAACGTAGGGCAAATTAGAAAAAATATATTTATGCATATTTGAACATTAAAATTTCTCTCACCTATTCTCTTATACCAATATTATCCAGTATAATATATATATATATATATATATATATATATATATATATATATATATATATATATATATATATATACAGTTCCTCTATTTAAAATGTAAAAGAAACATTGAAATAAGGAAAACTATTTATATATGTATGCAATACTTTCGATACACACTGTATTATATGTATAATCAATAATTTTGAAAGATTCGGTATACAAATCAAATTTGACATTTTAATTTTCGGATGACGTTTATGTAGAATATATTTAATGATAGACAGATTATATTACAATTTGGAGAATATATGTGAAATTTTAAAATACAGATGTCTCTGCTATCAGAATTACAATGGTAATAAAAGAATTCAAATCTCTTTTTGTTATAGGGAAACATAAATTAGTATTTTCTTAAAAAAAAGGAATTTTCCGTAACCACAGGAGAAGAGATTTATTTATTTGAAAGAAGTTTAGTTAGTTGAATTTGAAACCCCGAAGAGACAACATCGAAATAAGAGTTGTCTCAAATTTTGTTGAGAATTTAATAAAAATTATAACTATAAAATCAGATTATAAAGTCATACTTTTTGAAGCCAGTGCGTGCATAATTGATAGAGGAATTGCATCGTATCAAGTGTAAGTGGTATCCAATTTCTAAATCAGATATTTAGAAAGTTTTGCGGAATTCTAAATACATTTAGAATACGTACGAGTTTTCCTGTCCTATTTGGTGAGTCCACTCCAGTTTGAAATTATTTCTCGAGAATTAACAGGCCTTTTTAAATACTTTTCGAAAATAGATGCATCTATAGAATGACATTAGCTAAACCGAGTTAACGTTATACATAAAAGATCTTACATCAAGTGAAAAATTTTGAATAGACAATTTGAAGACAAATTTGCATTATTTGACATTGATACACGTCAAAGGTATATTAAACGAGTTGAACTTTTGCATAAAAAATTTACAATTAGTCGAGTTTTAGAATAGGTTGTAGTAATATTAAGATTGGTAGAAATTATTATCTTTGTTTCGTTTACAATATTTTGGGAAATAATAAAACTTTTATAATTTGTTATCTGATTATATAATATATAATTTTGATTCCAACTCACTGTGGTATTTATTCAGTATCTATTTTCAACGTATTTATCATTTTGCATGCTATAGTAATTTTGATTTAATCAGTGATATTTGCTTAATTTCCAGTGACAATTAATTTGTAAATGTCATAAAATAATTCAAGTGCCTTTTACTATATAAAAAAACAGTTACTCGAGATTCGGAATATAGAATAATATTTGATTTGAATAATACTTGAAAATTACAAAATTTGAATTATTATTATTTAAAAAATTTTGATCCCACCCTGAGACTAGAGTGAATAAGTCTATTGTGAATTAATCTATCTTTCTAAATACAAAAATTAATATTTATCTTGGCCGGGCATTGTTTGACAGCTACTGTCAAAAGTAAATTAGGTTACGTACGGTGTGTGTACAAGAGTATCGCTACAATCACAAATTGTGAAAACGTCAACAAATAATATTGTATATCGTTATATTCCTATATCAACTATAATATAACTATTAATTATAATTATTAATTAGATTGAATATATAATAATTTGTCACCAAAACGTGGGGCAATTATAGTTAAAAGATTAAATATATAATAAATGTCGAACCAACGTGGGGCAAAGTAAAATTCATTTACATAAACTAAAATAGACTAAAATAACGAAAAAGGATTGAAATAATAATTTTTGACTATATTAAAAAAAATAAGATGGACAGAAAAATGACTTTAAGAGACGGTAAACAGGTAGGAGTTGAAAGTACATTACACAGACTTTTTATATTCACTAATCAGCAGGTCAACTGGGTTTGTATCGTAATTGTACGGTTTTTATGTTGGTTGGAACAGACCTTTACTAATATTTTTCTTGACAACTAAAGAAATATTTTGACAAGTTATCTGGACGTTACTTTGAAATTGAAAAAAAGAGTTTACAGGTACTAAATGCAAATGCTGATTGATGGATTTCATATACATTCTAGGATGTAAATGAAATCATATGCGTTCAGTTAACCGAAATGGCCTACATTTCCATTCTGTAAATTGTGCAAAAAATGGATAATATACATGTGGGTGTAGGAAAAAATGTAAACAGTCTCGTTGAATATTAATTCATTACTTGTAATGTTGGAAACATAACCCAAACTTCTCAATCATGCATTATAAAATGCAAAGCGCATGCGGGTCAATTTCTATCCATGTGTCGACTGGGTTAAATGGTTGGACGATTGGTAAAATTTACCGTTAACATCTGAACGACCCGACTATTTACCAGATGTAAGCATCTGATCGCATAAAACGCGCCCGACGTAGCATCTGAATGCACCCTTACATTTGACATAACCAAATGACATTTGTATTGTAACGTCAACTGACGCTGTTGTGAGGGACGATACAATTAGATGATTTTAGGAACGGTGCTCGAGAATATCATTTTTAGGAACTATTCGAAAATAGATCATTCACAGCCTTGCTTATGCATGACGTTGGGAACAACGTCAAGAATAACGAGATTCAGGGCACCAAGGCGGATGAAATTTAATCATCGACCACTACACCTGCAAGAAATGAATCACCGGTCGCGACATTGACTTTAGAAATATTTTTACAAAAGTAACAACTTTTATTTTATAGAACTGAATATCTTTTTAATAAATATATGGAAAATTATCATTGATGCTGCAAATGGAAGATCATACATGAATTATATGGCAAATGTATGCATAATTTGCCCGTAGGTAATATACTTTTCAACTAATTACAGAAAATAGAATTGCGGGGAGAGTAAAAAGGCGAAATTTTCGGTATAAGAGTGTCTGTCGTCTAGCGCAAAAATATTTGGAAGAGGGCGGAGTCGAGACGTGACATGGCGCGAGTGACGAGCAGTCACTCTTGATGATATAAACAGGATTGTGGAAAAGTATAGTGTTTCACTTGTCGAAAACTTTTTTGAAGCTCGTGAACATTACCAGCCTCGGCTGGTAAATTGTTTTCTCGCTTCAAAAAAAGTTACTTTCGTCACTCTTAAAACAATAAACTATTTTCGTATATTTACCGCCTTTTGGGACTCATTACTTTTTCCCGCTTTGGTGAAAAAAAATAATTATCTTTTTGCGAAGAAATTTCTGTTAAAGTCAAGGCAGACTATTTAAAGTATAGTTCTAAATCATAATCATACGTTTACAAAAACTGTTCATTTTCTATCCAAGCCGGATCTGTTTACGATATTTAGCAGACGTTTGGGTAGACCAGAACAACATATTATCGAATCCAAAATATTATATTTGTTGTTGACGTCCCAACAGGCCATTTCTTACATTAGAGTGATTAGGGTTCCCACACTGACGTATGCATGCCTCATCATTTAGAGAGTCATGCAGGGACGTATTTAAATTCAAAAATCTTAGACACATTTTTAATATACTGTCGGAAACATATATGCACGCCTATGCAGTGACCAAAGTTCTAGAAAAACTCTATAAGCTTGGTGTTGTTTTTATATCAGAGACTTGTTCAAGAACTTTCAACTAGTTAACTACTTAACCACAGTTTCGGTTGTCAATTTCTAATGAAAGAAATTACAGTCCACTGATATTTGTGCTTTTTGGCAATAAATTCTACATAAGAAAATTTGGCCTTTCGAGCCAGATGTAAAAGTGTTTTTCTGGTCCCTGTCCAGTGAAAAATGGAAGCCTTATGAAGAAAGAAGACATTGAAATATGTGAGTTTTCTCCATGTTATTTACCTGTTACTAGATTTCCATAATATCTAATACCTAATAAGGCATTAACCCTCTCATTTGCCCTATTTGTACATGAGAGGTATATGTAATTCAAATATGTCAATCAAGGTATCTGTTTTCTGCAAGTGTGCATACTTAAAAGATTGATTCTCTTAAAATTTCGGTTGTCTGATTCCGCAATCGCAATTGCTCGGTTTAATCATGATCCTAGCAAACTTAAAACATTCGTAGCGTCACTCAAGTAAGGGATCTGACAAGGGATTACGATTGGAGATACGTACCAATTAATGCGAATCTAGTCTCTCGAAGAGTTGACCCTCAAAGATTGATAGTCTTCTATTTGGTAGGCGGCTCTATCTTTTTTGACGAGTGAAGATGTTTGGCCTGTTTGTCCATCAGTTCTATCGTTCTTACCTCAATATTAGTTACTTGTATTACTTTGACTTTACTAATTTTAATATTCTGGAAAGATACTCTACTTACCTTAAGTTATTAATAGTTTTTTCTTGCATTTTTCGATTTTTCTTTAATTGTAAAATACCTCCAAATGAAAGAACATTTGGAGCTGTAATTAAATCTGAAATGGAAATTTTTAAACTAAAGGGAAGAAACAAATCATGTCTAATAGTAAAAGTTCATCATTATCCCCATTTCTGGACCATAATGGAATTCTGTGCGTCGGTGGTAGAATTAGTAATTCTCAATTGGACTACAATAAAAAAACATCCCATTATCTTAGCTTCGAATTGCCATTTCACAAATCTGATAATAAAAGGTATGAGCATTAGGACAATCTACATGCTGGAACATAAATTATATAACCCAAATTGTGAAACATTAATTTTTGGCCGGTTAAGGATAGACTGAGTGTAAAAAAGGGAATTAGGCAATGTTGTAAATGTTCCAGAGCGCAACGTGAAACCTTGAAAGATCCAACAAATAAAAAAGAGCTTCAAAGTATACTTGGTACAATAAATTATTCACGTCGCTTCATTCCTAATTTGTCAAGTATTTCATCATTATTGAGAGAGCTTTTAAAAAAGAATGTCATCTTTTCTTGGACAAAACAACATAGTGATGCTTTAAATGAAATTAAACAGTTATTAACTTCTCAACCGGCCAAAATAAAGAGATAGTTATAGAAACTGATGCTAGCAAGTCTGGATTGGGCAGTTATCTACTTCAAAATCGTAAACCAGTTGCTTTTACCTCGAGGTCACTAACTAATAGTGAAACTCGGTTCAGTCAAATTAAAAAAGAGTATTTCGCCATTTTAAGGGCTTGCAATAAATTCCATCACTATGTGTTTGGTCGTCACATCAAAGTTGATTCTGATCATTAATGAAAAAGTATCAGAAATTCATTCGACACGTCTCCAAAAAATCGAGACTTTTAAAATACGATACAGAGGTGAGATTTAAACGGGGTAATTTGCTAATCTTCTTTCTAGAAATTTTCAGAGTATCAAATTTATTACCGAAATAGTTCATTCGATCCACATGACTGATGAGAAAAAACACTGCTTCGTTGGGGAAACCAGCAAGGACCTAGAGTTGCAAAGAGTAAAGATGTACGAGGCCTGGGTATTGAATAACGAGACTGCGTGCCTAGAGGGCGCCCTAGACGGGTGGGGTAAAAAATGAGTAGTGCGTTGGGTATCTAGATATCTTGTCTATGTACGTCCCAAAAGACGTTTACATCACTATTATAGTATTTGTGCAGTAGCGGTTTGAAACGAACGTGTTTTTTTCTCGTGTCGAAAACCACGTGTGACGAAAAACAGGAGCAACGTATCAATCTTAAATGTCTCGTTAAATTGAAAAAAACTCCGACTGAGTGCTATAAATTGTTGCAAGAGGCCTATGGGGACAATTCTCTATCTCGTGCGCGTATTTTTTAGTGGTGTAAGCGCTTTAATGACGGCCGAGAGAGCACTGAAGATGACCAGCGCTCAGGTCGCCCTGTGACTGTTTCAACTCCGGAAACAGTGATCAAAATCAACCAAATTGTGCGTGAAGATCATCGATTGAGCATCCGGGTGATTGCCGAGACTGTAAACGCCGATAAAGAAACGGTTAGAAAAATCTTACACGAGGAATTACACATGACAAAAGTCTGTGCGAAGTTGGTGCCAAAAAATCTGACTCCTGACCAAAAGCTCTTGCGTCAAAGGGTCTGCTCATATTCCCTCCAAAGGTTATAAGAAGTTCCCGGACTGATGAAAAACGTTATTACTTGCGACGAAACGTGGATTTTTCAATACGATGTTGAAACAAAGCGACAATCGATGCATTGTAAGACGCCTGAATCGCTCAGAATAAAAAACCAAGGATGTCGAAATCAAAATTCAAGGCAATGTTGATCGTTTTTTTTTTCGACATTAACGGCATCGTGATGTCTGAATGGGATCTAGAGGGTCAGACTGTCAACCAGACTTACTATTTGTCAGTTTTGGCAACACTGCGAGAACGAGTTCGTAAAAGACGGCCCGAGTTGTGGAAGATCAATTCGTGGATTTTGCACCAGGACAACGCACCTGCCCTTAACGCACTATCTGTGAAGCATTATTTGGCCAGTAAGTGCACTCCAGTGCTCGAACACCCTCCGTACTCACCAGATTTGGCACCGTGCGACTTTTTTTTGTTTTAGAATATAAAATCTGCTTTTAAAGGGACCCGATTTGAGTCGATGGAAGCGCTAAAGCAAAAAACGGCAGAGCTCCTAAAGGCCCTCACCAAAGAAGACTTCCAGCACTGCTTCGATCAATGGAAAAAACGTATGGTAAGGTGTGTGGCGAGGGAGGGGAGTATATTGAAGGGGAGAATTCAAATGTAGAATAATTTTTATAATAAAACCCTTTTTCGTAACCAGTCTCGTTATTTAATAGCCAGATCTCGTATTGTGAAAATGATGGCCCAGTGATTCCGGTAAGGTTCCTGATGCTGTTAGCATGTATTACACTTTGAGGCTGGAGTTATATATATATTTTATAAAGAAAGAGTCATTGTGCCAAAATCGTTGCCTGATGAAATGTTAAAATTTTTACATGAAAACCATTTTGGAGTTTGTAAAACTCAACAACGGGCAAAACAAATACCGGCCTGATGTAAATTCATACATACAAAATTATTTCACAAAATGTGCCATATGTGAGAAATTCAGTAAAAATAATATTATGAAACCCCTGATTTTAAGAGATTTTCCAGAACGTCCATTTGAAATAATAGCCAATGATTTTTTGATTACTAAGCAAAAACATATCTTGTATTAGTGGATTATTTTTCTAAATGGCTTGAAGTTACACCTACTAAATATAAGATTGCTGAAACTGTAGTAAATACATTCAAATCGATTTTCTCTAGATTTGGGATTCCAGCGAAAGTAATATCTAACAGCATGTCTTTCCATTCGCAGTTATGTAGAGAATTCGAGAGGTCCTCGAACTTTCAGATTTGTAGTTCAAGCCCCAGATACCCTCGATCTAATGGGCTAGCAGAAAGGGCAGTCGAAAACAATGTGAGGAAATGTGATGATTTATACGCAGCACTCTTAGAGGAGCACCCCAGTCTCAGGTATAGACAACACCGGCACAGCTTCTGCAAAGTAGAAGATTGAGGACAAAATTACCTACTTCGTCAGACATTGACTATTCTTACGAGAAAAATAAACTTGAAGAAAAGAGAAGATAGAATAAAAGATATTATGATAAGAACACAACAAATAGACAGAGTTCCAAATTAATGACAATGCTTTAGTCAGGGAAGGAAAGGTATGGAGTCCAGCCAGAATTGTAGCCAAAGTGGAGAATGCTCCAAAGTCCTATTTAATAGAAAAAGACAACTGTCAAATTGTACGTAGAAATAGTGCACATTTAAAGCATTCTCAGAACAAATTTCAGCGCAAAGGTTTCAGCAACGAGGGTCATGAGGAAACTAATGACTACCAGCACGCATGTGTGGAATTGAATCAAAACTTATCTAAAAGCTCAAACACTATGTCAGAGTCTCAGAGTAGCAGAGGTAGATCTCTTAATAAACCTGTCAATATTCAAGACTATATCACATATTAAAGGAATTAATGTAGTTTTATTTAAAGGGAAATGAGTATTAATTGTCAATGTTCTTTAGGATTGTTCTTTAGGTTTGTTCTTTAGGTTTGTTCTTTAGGTTTGTTCTTTAGGTTTGTTCTATGTTATGTCACTAAAGATGTCAAGAAGAGGAATGAGGTTAGATTGCGTGCTTATGCAATTAGGGAATCCAATCCACGTGACTTTTCAACTGTCAAGATGGCGCCTGGTTGGCAAACAAAGCATAATCATGTAGCTATATACAGGTAGTTTTAGTGGTGTTTATTTTGCCTTTAGATTATTATCGAAGTAATCGTCAGTTGTTTCAAGGAGTTTCAAGTGTTACGTTAAATTAGTTACGGTGCTCAATATGCAAAGTTCATATTTGAAGAAGTTATTGCAGGAAAACCCAGACTTTGGTCAGAGGTAAATATGAAGATTTCTGCTGCTATTTTGGCATTTTTATCAGTTAAAATTTATTTTCGCTAGTGAACTGTTATGCTTGAAACTATGATGAAATCATAATTTGTTTCTAGGTACCTAATGAAGCTGACTGATTGAGAATTTGGATCCTTTTACATTTGCAACTGCTGATTTAGACTACAGTGTTAATGGTATTCCCCCAGTCACATACCCTGATATATTTTCTCATGAGCAGATGAAAGCCTACAAAACCCTTGATGCTCACAAGTATTTTTCAGCGGCTTTTGTCTTGAAAGTAGGAACGAAGATTGTAATTGATTTTTATGTCATGGTTGGAAAGGTAATTTTTTGTTTTAATACTCTTTGATAACTAACTAGCTTATATTTTGTAACTAATGTATTATTTGTTGTGATGTTTTGATGTTAATAATTTGTAATAAATATTTAACTCAAAGGAAGCTTAATTATCAATGATAAGATAAAATTTATAATGATGATGTTATTCACGTTTTTCATATATCGTATACGTACCTCATATTCATTTTGGTCTAATGTAGTCTTTTGTTTCAGGTAAAACATTCACAAAGGGCCAATGCTAAACCACTTGAGGCTTGGTGTATAATCATCAAAGATGATTCAATTTCAAGCTGTCACTGTACATGTATGGCTGGTAATAGTGAAGTTTGTAGCCACATTGGTGCTTTGCTTTTTGTAGCTGAATATGCAAACCGTAATAAAGGAACATTTGCGTGTACAGATGTAGCTGCTTTGTGGTCCATGCCATCACTCTCCACAATTATTGTGCCTATTGTCCCAATAGCAGCGATGGACTTTGGTACAGTGACTGGTACAATACAACATAATGTTAGTATACCCCCTATATCCAAAGAAGGTGCTGTAAGTTTATTTGAAAGGATTGAAGGTTTGGGTCGATAGTGGATCCATTTGCAAGCAAACTACAGGATGCCTCAGCTGTCACATTACCAATGATATTCAATGTTTTTGAAGAAAGATAGATTTCTAAGAGTTACGTAGAACTGATGGAAATATCAAGAATAATTAATATTTCCTTGACTGCAGAGCAAGTATCATTAATTGAGCAGAATACCCGAGGACAACATCTTTCAAATAATTGGTATTTACAAAGAGCAGGAAGGATAACAGCTTCAAAACTGAAATGTTTGCAGAACAAATAAAGAATTACCTTCTCTGTCGCTTATTAAAAACATATGCTATCCAGCAAACACTTCTTTCCGTACAAAAGCCACAGATTGGGGATTACATCATGAATCTGTTGCTGTTGAAGAGTACAAAAGAATGATGGAAAAAAATCATGAAAATTTCATTGTTACTGATGTGGGTCTACTCATAAGTTTAAAGTGGCCACAATTGGGAGCAACTCTAGATAAAATAACGTTTTGTGAATGTTGCTTAGGGGGAGTGTTGGAGGTGAAGTGTCCTTACCTGTTATATACAAGGGGCACTAAAGACATCAAGGGATATTCTAGTTACAAAAATTCTTGTGTAATTTTAAGAGATGTTAAAGTCACACTGAAACGTGATCATGCATATTATTACCAAGTGCAAATATTTGTTTGTAATTTGCTATATTGTGATCTTGTTATTTGGTCTCCATTCATTTTTTTTCAATAGTGTATATATCCAGATTTTGAATTTTGGAGTCAAAATTGTCAAATCGCTTTGAAATTTCATACTGAAGTTATAATGCCTCAACTCTTGAGTAGATATTTCACCCGAAGTGAAGGATCAGCAAAATTAAAATATTGGTGCAAATGTAATAGTGTTGATGATGGAACCCCAATGATTTGTTGCGACAATGATGAGTGTCAAATTAAATGGTTCCATTTTAAATGTGTAGGCCTTTCAGATACCCCAAAGTCACAATGGTTTTGTTAATTATGTAAATAATCTTTTCAGTTTCAGTAAAAAATGTGCAATATATACTTGATAATTATAGATAAATTTAATTCAATATACTTTTTTAATGTATCCAATATAATTCATTATAGAATCTATTTTGTTTTGTACCATAGTTCCTGTTAAACATTTCCAAGTTTCATTATAAACAAAAATGACAACAATTATGTGTTTTTTTAATCATACCCCTGAAAATCATAACTTTCCTTGCAGGCATTTTGCTACATAATTTAGGTATATTACTTTCATCTGTAATATCCCAAGGACATTGATAACTGACGAAATAATTTCATCACAGTTTTGGAAAGCACATTATTGAACAGTCCTTTGCCTTTGGCGTCTGGCTGTTACCTAAAACAACATGCTTGAGGAAGTTATGATAAAATTATGAGTTATTTATAAATGTTCGAGTGATATTTGGTGAGAAACTTGTTTTGACACTTTCGAAGTAAATTGAATTTATGAAATGTTAAAACACTGTTCCTTAAGTGATAACTATATCCATGGGTATCAGTGTAATGATGGTTTCATTGGATATTTTGACACATGACTACAAATAGACAAATTTGATAGGATATTTCTTTGAGCAAAAAATTTTCTGTGAAACAATATACTATTTCTTTGCATAAATTTTTTATTTATAAAATTTCATTTTTGGTATACACTATATTTAACTATTAATAATAACTTTACTCTCCTCAAAGACATTACATACTGTATAGGAGTTGTCAGTACATATATACACAATATACGATCAACATGGTCATTGTAAGCTCTGTTTGTGTAGCACAGCCTTCTTCTCTGCCTTGGCCTGCTTGTCTTTCATCTACTGAGATATTTTCTTCATTTCTCTATAAAATAGAGGAGAAATTTTACATTTAATAATTTGTTACAATGGCATGAGTATACCGTCAGGTTACTGCAAAAACAAGATAACTTACATTTTACAAGTTTGAATGTTTAAATTCGATTAAAAATGTGAAAACGTATAACAAACATTTATTACACAATAATCCCATCAGGAAAATGCACTAAAAACAAAGTAGTCTTCACAAACCAACAAATGTGCTGGAGCCGAAAGTTCACTTGACTCAAAAATTCTAAAAGGTGGAGTTATCTTGTTTTTTCAGTTATCAGACTACCTACATAAAGTCAAAGTAGTTTATATTTTTTATAAACTTACCAATTTTCTTAGTACCAATGCTTCATTACTTAATTTAGCCCTTTTATCTGCTCTCAATTTTCTATCTACATCAGAATTGCGCTTTGAATGGGCTCGAGATTGATGACCCATATTCTGGGATGGAACCCAATCTGGAAGATTTTCGTCACTCAAATCACTAGGTTTTCCTACAAGTTAGAAGTTAAATAAAGTATAATGTTTGTTTCAAATATAGGATGTTTTCAAATAATGTCGCAATTTGTTTTTCCATCAAAATCAAAAAATTACTGGAGTGATTATTACACCCAAGTGATTCCTCTTGAACTAAAATAATGTACTACATACATATTACATATGTATATATTTCTTATATTCTTATTCTTAGGGATTGGCGGAGTATGTAGTCAATCAAATAAATGTTTGGACAATTGCTTTGGTTCAAAGCTAATGTATAACCCTACTCCCAAAAAAAACATTATTACATTTGCTACTTCATACATCACTAGGTATATACTTTTCCCTGTAAAAGTTATATACTTATTAGAAATGGTATATAAACTTCGCTTGGTACATACCTGTTATGAAATGTCTGCTACATATCCTTTGGTTTGTTATAATTGATTCAGTTAGAACTTCCCTCTTGATGGCTGCCAACCACATATCCCTCCTTTTCCTTGATAAATCGTTTATATGTGGGTAATGCACAGATTTTTTCAATGTGGGAACTAAGCAAATGGTCCCGATCTGCACGGCTTCCACAACCAACAACAATACAACTTTACTGGCATTTCTTTTTCAAAACTGAACTTAGGTCTCACTATTTTCTATAAATCTGATAAAAACTAAAGGTAATTATACATAAATACTTCAAAAAAGCTTCCGCAATTAACAAAATTGAACAAGTAAACAAACGTATTACTAAATTGTTTGCCAACCAGGCGCCATATTGAGTTTATTTGACAGGTCGTTGGATTTCCTAATAGACACGTGATGAGCTAATTTACTGTATCAGAATTTGTAATATTTTAATATATTAATAAAGCTATTATAATACAGTATCAGGCGTCATTAATAATACAACATTTTTAAACAGGCATTTAAACATATTTAATTAAAGGTGTACATTTCCATTTTCCTCCTGGAGTTAAACTGTAATTTAAAAATTCAGTCATTTTGATTCAATTTCCAAGTTCAATATAATCTTTCATTATTTTTAAAACTCAATTTGACACATTTTCAATTGTAATATAATTTCCAAAAAGTTTCGTTCTACGGCGCACGAATTCCTGAGATGTAATAACTTGACAACCCTGACGAAATTTTTAATGAAATTATCACTGGGCATAAAGAAAGATCGTGAAGATAATTTCTAACCTGAATCGATTATGTCTTTCTCCCCCGGCTACTCCGGATCTGCTGTCAAGACGAAGTAGTGAACTCATCACCACTAATAACAACCACCAGCGGCGTCGATCAAACTGGATCCCTGAAATAAGTGGGTATATAAGTGAAAGCATACTTAAAACAAATTTTATTCGAATATATTCATTCATTTAAAGTCGCAAAATCGATCCACATATCTTAATTACAAAATTGAATTGAATAAACGTTTCTTCCACTTCCAACACAAAAGTGTCAAAATCAAAACAAATCAAATTAAATTGATTTTGTTCTATCAAACGGACTTATTTTGAATTGATCTGAATTTAAAAAATATCACCTTTATTCGTAAAATTTTAGTTGAATCAATAAACAAAGTTACAAGAATTATTTTGAGTAATATATTATATAAATTACCTCGTAATAGTATATTACGTAACGTGTGTTGTAAGAAGCATTTTACGCGTAAAATGCGTTACAACACGTGTTACGTACTATACTTTACCTACGACCTACTTGTACTTGTATTGATAAACTTATTAATGATACTTTAAGAACATCTACAATAAGATAGTTTCAATAATTTTATCGTATAACATTTGATCACATAATATTAGTTATTATAATAATTGTTTATGGTGACATTACAGCTGTTAAATATAAACGGTAAAATCGGTTCTTCTGCTTGTTGAAGCGTAAGAAAGATTCAAATTATTAGATGTGTTTGGTAAACTTTCATTTCCATTACTATTACTTGTACCTGCTATTGCAGATGCTATTTTAGATAAAGTGTTTGTTTGATTATTTAAGGAATTATCCACATAGCCTTCAGCTACGGCCGATGACTGCCATCCGCCGTGTCTTTTCAAATCCAATAGATCGCCACCCGCGTCAACAAGAATAGTCGCTGACGAGCGCCGGAAGCAGTGCCCAGTATAAGTTGCTGCGTCTGGTAGTCCCAGGTGTATAGCAATTTGTTTTGGTACGTTCCCTATTTTATTGATACCAACACACTGCCTGGTACATTTTCCGTTTCGATAATTAAGAAAAAAAGGTAATTCTGTAGTGCATTTACTGCAGAGCGAAGGTTAATATATTTTTTCACTTTGGGGTAAAAATATTCTGAAACCACAAAAGAACTTTGTCGCTTAGTTTTTGAATCAGGAATTTTAATAACAAAATTTTTTCCTGTATCTTGAACATGCGTTGGTTTTATATTACGTAATTCTTGTTTTCTGCAGGCACCGCTTATACCAATTATAAGAACAACCTGAAAGAAAATTTACATAAGTATCTATTAGTATATTGAGCACAATATATCTTACCTTCATAAACAAATATTTATCATCTGGTGCATTTTCTAGGAAATTATTAATGTTCTCGTTTGTTAAAATTTGGGATTTTTTGGGTTTAAATCCGTCAGATTTTCTTTTAAGTAGAGCTTGTAATTTGGAATAGCTTGCAATGTTTATATTATGATTTATATATATTGTTGTCCTTAACATAGAGTAAAAACACCAAAGTGAAGAAGGCTTCATATTTTTTGACAAATCTTGGAAATATGCCATCATAACATTCTCGGAAAATGATTTTACGCCGTTTTTTAACCTCCATTCCATGAATTTTTGAAGTGAAACTTTTTATGGGACACTAGCGTTTTGTCATGAGAGTTAACTCGTCGAGCTAACAAAACTGTTAAACTCCTTGTGAGAGAGGCGGAAAAAATTAACGAAGATTCGCACAAAGAGGAGACGCCGAGAATAGTCGCAGGGCATTGTTTATTGATGGCGATCATGTTATTCCGTTAATCAATCCCCACTTCGCTGCGCGAACGATAAAGTGAGAACGCATTTGGGGGGAAAAGGATACCAAAAGCGCTTAATAATTTCTGCCGATATTGGTATAATCCAGTGCGAAATTAATATAGAAATTGTTTACCTTTAAAATTAAGGCGATAAAAACTAGGAAATTTCTTTGCATTGTGTATTTATTTGTATTATTTTGAAAAAAATATGTAATAAAACGTAACAAGAGTATTGAAATATATTGAAAAAGGAAAAAAAGGAAATAAACAGGTATACTTGTCCGTACAGATAAGTTCTGTACTCATTAAAGTTTAAGCATAAACTGTGTTATCTCCTACTTTCCGCATTGAGACCAACGCGCATCGTGGGCGTGTCCACTTTCAAACTTTCAGCTATATTTGCTAACCTGTACGTAGAAGAGCAAGTAAGTCTCAGTTCATCAGAGAAAGTCGTTGTAACTAGTGTTGCTTTATTTATGGAAATATTTTTTTTTGTAATTGTAATTTATAATTATTTTTTGATAAATGAAAATGAATGGACAAAAAACTTCAATTTCAGTCGTTGGCGATGGAAATTGCTTGTTATATGATAAATTACAATTAAATATAAACAATGACATTCATATTTCAACAACAAGATATGGAACTTGCTTGGATGCTGTTTTTTCAAGACACTTGAATTCATTGAGATCTGAAGTATTTGCATCGTACTTTAGCTATCATCAGCCAATTATTTCTATTTTGCCAAATAAAAATGACAGTGCAGATAAAGATATTTGAATCTGTGATTCATTAACATAAGTCATATTAATTACTTATATAGTTCTTTTCTTAATGTAGAATGTTTATGTATATGTAATATATATATATATATATATATATATATATATATATATATATATATATATATGTATGTATATGTCTATTAAATTATTTCATATTAAAAATTTTTTATTATTGTTTTTTATCTCAGTTATTGTCAATGAAGATACAAAAAATGTATGCGTCAGTCCAAAACTAACAGCGTCAAAAGTGAAACTTTTCATGTAATTCAAAAACTGTCAATGAGTGTACAAAAAAATACATTGCAGCAAAGAAAAATTGACTGGAAATTATAATAAAAATGATTTATAATAAAAATCAAGAAAAATCTACAGACTATCCCGAATTAATTACTACGGAAGTTTCACTTGTACGTATATGTATATAGTTTTATGTATTTGTAAATAATAGTACGTACAAGTGGAACTTCCGTAGTAATTAATTCGGGATAGTCTGTAGATTTTTCTTGATTTTTTTTATAAATCATTTTTATTATAATTTCCAGTCAATTTTTCTTTGCTGCAATGTATTTTTTTGTACACTCATTGACAGTTTTTGAATTACATGAAAAGTTTCACTTTTGACGCTGTTAGTTTTGGACTGACGCATACATTTTTGGTATATATGTTTGTAACGACTCTCAGATTTCGCCGGTAATAAGTCGTTTTTGGCTAATTCAGCGATTTCAGTTATATTGGGTGGAGTTAAATCCATTTCACTGTCACTCGACATTTTTTAATTGAACGAAAACTACACCAACAGAACCTAGCTATAAGGTTATGAAAATTTATTGACAGTTCTTGATTTTTGTTCTCAAATCCCTATCGCAGTCTACTTAGTTTTGATGGTTTGACAGCTTATAATATTATATATGTTGTTTACAAATATTATGATACATTTAGTCAACTAAAAGATGCGAAGTGAATGGAACGGAAGCAATTATCATATAATTGCAAATAACTCTTAGTATTAAATGCAATATCATATCTAATAAATGTTATCTACCATTTATATATAGAATAAAATTCATCGTCTAATACGTAAATAATAAATTTTGAATAAAATCGCGACGTCAATTGACAGTTGCTAAGTGGTTGTTAGGGAAGCCGTGCGTTTTACTTTACAGCCGTGCGTTTTGGTTTACCGTGCGTAATAGACGTCTTACATTGATTGCTGACTGTGTGTATTTCACTAGTTACAGGGGTGGTCTAGGTAAAAACATTAATAGAGTCGAATTCAAATTATTATCAAGTTATTAAAAATGGTTTACAAATCTAAATATAAAATATCAAATTATGAATTCAATCTTTACCTACAACACTATCTATGAGGTAAAGACACTTCAGGATTTACATAACGCTTTTCATACACGCCCTGCAAAATTGCCCCATAATAATTGAATCTTAACTTATTACCATATATCTAATACTCCTATAATTCTAGCGCACTTAAGTGGGAGTATCAGACCAAAGTGAGACAGCAGATGGCTGTTTCTATCTCTGTCGCAAAACTCGACTCGTTGTGCGCAAGCGTCACGACTCTTGACTTGTGTAGTGGGGAAATCCACCAGTCCTCGAAATTTAAAGTGTCATATGGAAACTGGTGACACAAATTACGTACGCTAGTCCGCACACTCCATTCTCGGACATGCTTATAAGGCTCGCCGTTTCGTGAGAAGGATAGATGGATATATTTATTTATTGTTAAACAATTCAAACAGGTATATAACCTAATTACATGGATTTATAAATAATTTCAATAATAAGAATAGGAATAAGATATAGGTCAGTACTAAAAAGTAACAACAAAACTAATTAAGTTTATATTAGATCAGAATCAAATCAGGATTAAAATACGAAAGTAGCGTATCTCATTAAGTAAAAACAATGGAATGTTATTAACGTATATTTACTTATATTACTTAGGTGGTGTAATTAATTATTCAAGTATAAATGCACTGTTTTCTTGATTGCCGTAACGGCATAGTAAGATCAATGTCATACACATTATTGACATTATTAGCAAATTTAAACATGACTTCAAGAGGTGAACACTCAGATGTTCTTATTTTTTCTGAAATCGTCAAAAAAGGTTGTCATGACAGAACTCAGTTTGGTCATGAAAGTGTCACTTTAAACACTAGTCACTTTCATGATTTTTACAAGACTCCTGTCACTTTACAAGACTCATCTGTCATTTTTACACCGGGTTCACAGAACTTCGACTGCAGCGTGCTGCACATCCCTACCATAGTGCTGAATTTGAAATCAGAAAGAAATATTTTGCGGCGCGCTGCAAAGTGAAGGTTGGACTATTATTTGTTGCATAAGTTTGTTGTACTCAGATTCAGATAAACGAATGTTGTAGGTAGACCCTGAAAATGGGCTTTCAATAGTTACAAACTCGGTCTTTTTATTTTTAGTTTACCACATATAAATAACTAACACTAACCTCACTTTTTATCGTTTTATGACGCCGCAAACGCATGAAGTTAAAATTATATCAACTTCTAGCAGCAGCATCGTATTGTTGGGGTGGGAATGAAGGGAATATCGAATTAACCAATCATAGGAATACTGCACGCTGCGATCGAAGTTCTGTGAACCCGGTGTTTTAGACTGCAATTGAATTAGAAATCGTCACTTATCTTATGAAACGTTTATTTAATATAATTTAAAACACTAACAATCAAATACAACAAATATTATTAATTGGTATTAGAACTATGAAAATGAAAATTAATGTTCATGCTGCCGACACTAGTATTATGCACATTAGAAAAGTTTATTCCAGGTATATAATTCAAAGCATTATTATTTCTGTTGTCTGTTACGTTAGATATGTTTGACAACACTACTTTTTCGTTGACATATATGTTAGGAATAGTAAGATTGTCAGCTACAGCAGTCTGATCAAATGCACTTGTTGAAGGAATTTCACTCGCGCTATTTTCCGTTAATGCATCTTGACCTTGCTGTATCTTTTTGGCAATTTTTATTTTATTTTCTAATGATTCGGCTATATAGCCCTCCGCTACTCCTGTAGAAAACCATCCGCCGTGTCTTTTAAGGTCTTCTATGCCACTTCCAGCATCAATCAACAAAGTTGCTGATGTTCTCCTCAAGGCATGGCCCGTATATTCCGCTGCATTTTGAAAATGAAGGAAACCAGCTATTTCAGCAGGTATCTTTCCGAAGGTATGAATTCCTACAGCCTGAATACTGCATTTACGTTGTCTGTATGAAACAAATAAACGCCGGTGTGGTGTATGAGCAGGGCGAAGTGCTAGGTATTTTCTATATAAGGCAATCTTTCCGGGTTCGCCAATATCGTCCAAAATTAAAAATCGTTCTTCGTTTGTGTGTTTTTTAATCTAGAATGTTCACAATGAGAGTATCATTCTTGTCTTCAATGTCATCTTCGTCAACTCATCGCAGCGGCATGCACCGGCTAGTTCAAAAATTAATACAACCTGAAAATATAAGCCGCCAATTTAGATTATTTTATAATTTATTTATTAAAACTACTTACTATGAACAATAGGAAGTCGTAATCGGCGTGAGCTTTTCGAAGAAACTCGTTTATCTCATTTCTTGATAATACTAGGGACTTCTTTGCTTTATATCCTACCGATTTTCTTTTCAGATATGATTTTAACTTTAAATAATTTGCGATATTGATGTTTTCTTTAATTAACAGCACGGCTCTAAGCATTGAATAAGTACTCCAGAGGCTTGAAGACTTGTAGATTTTACTTTCTTCAGCAAAAAAAGCCAGCATCACTTCTTCCGTAACTTGATTAACTTATGTTATTACACCAGCTTTTGAACTTCGCATATTGTTTCTCATATCTTTCTTTGGACTTATCCGGAAGCATTTCTTCCACTGCAGCAGTAGCAGCTTCTTCAATTATTCCAGTGCGAAGAGTGTTTTCCATATTATAAAGCACTTTACAACACAAATGGTGACAATTAAATAGCTATTTGTGTATTAAGAGCGGAAAGTGATACTTTGCCGCTTGAGGCAGAGAGTTGCAACGGCAACGCACTTTCTGCTCGAATTGCACACAATATTTTTTTCTACGATCACCTTATTTTTAGACAATTAATTAAAAAAACATGAAAAAGCCTTTTACCGCGTCCCAAAGTTCTTCGTGTTCTAAATAAATCTGTACCGCGAATTTCCACGTACCATAGTTCTCGTGACCTTTTAGATGCTCAACACACAAATTCAACAAATTACAAACTCCAGAAGCTTCAATGGTGTCTCACGCGTGTCCTGTGTCCATAACCTCTTGCAATTTGATGTTTTGAGTCAAGGTTTCGAGAAGAAAAATAACTTAATCTATCAAAAACGGAGTAAACGCATCTAATAGCAATTTAAAACTTACAAAAGTCGTAAACGACATTAAGATGACATTTACAAGGTTAAACAAATTGAGGTTCGAAAAATATTGGGAGTAATTAGTTATATCTACACTTTGAATATTTTTAAATATTAACTATAACTATATCATAGGTGTTTTGGATGCGTTTATAAGATAATAATAATTAAAATGACGGCTGAATCGGTCTAATCTGTAAGGTCTTATAACACTGCGTCGTCGTGCTCGAAAAATCGCGCGTGTTTGAAAGACCAGTTATCCACGAATACTTTACGCTATTTTTTTATTGGCGCACTTTGACTTACTACAAAAAAATGGAAGTCCGTCCTCGATGCCCAGCCAAGTTTCATTTCATAAAAGTGCATCCTCGATGCCCAGCCAAGTTTCGTAAAAGTCCATCCTAAATAGTATTTATTTTTATTAAAAATGTATATGGATTGATTCCCTCGGGGATTGAATGGGTCCCACCCGCGGGATTAAATGGGTCACTTTAGTCGCTTAGTGTATAATGTACTATTAATATACCAATTATTTACTAACTTTCTTTAGTTTATTGTAAATGAAAACATGCGAGCGGAAAAGTACGCTCTAGAGCGGGAATAATGTCAAATTATGACAGATCACGGAAAACATCAACTTTGCGGTTAGATTTGAGTGTGCAAAAGCCTACTTTGGGTAGTGATCGTAGGAAAAAATATTTTGATTTGTTATTGATTCATTTTCATGGATATTAACTTCTCATACGACTCTGATGTTAATATATTTTTAGTTTTGAAAAACGATTTCAGAAAAAATATAATACATCACTGGTCATGAAAGTGTCTCTGCTTGACTCGGAGGCTTTAAAGAGATACTCGGATGCTACGCATCCTCGTACTCTTCAATAAGCCTCTTCTTTAGCAAAGATTCACTTGACACATGACTTGTAATGTAATATACTATTTTCAAATAATAAAGGAAAAAGAGTTACCCTTATACGGCCCATTTCATAATAAATTTGAAGGTTACTTTAATTTTAAAGCGACCTTTAACACAAAAATTTTGTTTTCATAATCAATATTAAAGTACCCTTTTGACCAAAAGTCGACTTTAAAGAAAAAGTGAAGATTTTGGCGCTTTAATACATAAAAGCTTACTTTACTTTGACAGTGATATAACCTCAAATTTTTAGTTTGCGAGTTTGTTTTTAAAAATATAGATTTGCTTAAAACATCTAGTGATAGATCATCAGACTCATCTGAGGAAGAATATATTTATATAAGAAGACCAAAAATTTACAGACCCAGAGTCGATTGTTCTATTAAATATGATGAATTGGATTTTTTCAGAGATTTAGATTGAGAAAGCAGACGGTGATATATCTTTTAAATAAAATAGAAAGGCAAATTGCATTGTTCACTAATAGGTAAGTTGAATATAGAATTTTTAACTACAAATACCTACTATATAGGTACTAATTTTCAGAGGTAGATGTATTACACCAATTTGTGTTGACTTTAAGATTTTGTGCATCTGGAAATTTTCAAATAACAGCAGCAGATTTTATTGGAGTATCAAGAGCTTCAGCCTGCAAGATTGTTAAAAGAGTGTCTGTAGCAATTGCATCTCTGAGACCTGAATATATCAATATGTATGAGGATCATCATGAAATGGAAAGAGCTGTTGAGGATTTTTATAAAATTGCTTCATTCCCAAGAACGATTGAAGCAATTGATTGTACTCTCATTAAAATAGACTCTCCTGGTGGACATGATGCAGAGGTATTCAGATCGAGAAAGTCATTTTTTGCATTAAACGTTCAAACAGTTAGTGACGCAAAATTTAAAATAAGAAATAGTGTTGCAAGGTGGCCAGGATCTGTACACGATCAAACGATTTTCAATAATAGTCGCTTAAAACAAAGATTTGAAAATGGTGAATTAGGTCATTACATGTTGGTTGGAGACAGTGGATACTCCTTACAGCCATATCTGTTGACAAAATTACTTCGAACTGCAACAGAAGCTGAAAACCTTTACAACGAATCAATAATAAGAACTCGTAATGTCGTAGAACGTCAATATGGGTTATGGAAAAGAAGATTTCCCATACTACGATTAGGAATGATATTACCTATTGAAAATAATGGAAATATTCCCGAAAATATAAGAACATTATTAATTAATGAACATTTTGCTAAATTGTAAATAATTATTGTATTGATAATAAAAAGACTGTTTTAGTTCCTTTTATTGATTTAATTGTTTTCTTTTTATTTATATTTCTAAATCTACTAGAATCATTTTTTTCTTATGTTCCTCCTCCTCTTTCGATTCTTTTTATTCTTCATTTCCTTCGCATTCAAAAGTTTCTTTAAGCAGTTCCGTTTTGGTTTTATAATATAATTCTTTTAAAACGGTTTTATTTAGCTCACCCCGTTTGTTTTATTTATTCTTGGGTCAAATTTAGTAATTCAAATTTCACCCTCTTCCTGTCAACCGATTAATCTGAAATTGTGTATACACTTTGGATTTTGGTGGCAATACAATTATGTTTATTCATTATCATTATAAATTCAAGATGGCCGCCGCTACAAAATGGCGGATAATTTATGTTTTATTAATCCCGTCAATATGGGTATCAAATGAAAGGGCTCAACAAGCAGAATACAATATACTATAAAAAATTGAAATCCAAGATGGCGGCCGCTACAAAATGGCGGATAACGTAGGTTTTATCAATCCCATCAACATGAGTATCAAATGAAAGGGCTCAACAAGAAGAATACAATATACTATAAAAAAATTGAATCCAAGATGGCAGCCGCTACAAAATGGCGGATAACGTAGGTTTTATCAATCCCATCAATATGGGTATCAAATGAAAGTGCTCAACCAGTAGAATACAATATACTATATAAAATTAAAATCCAAGATAACGGCCTCTACAAAATGGCGGATAACGTAGGTTTTATCAATCCCATCAACATGGGTATCAAATGAAAGGTCTCAACAAGTAGAATACAATTTACTATGCAAAATTGAAATCTAAGATGGCCGCCGCTACCAAAGAGTTGGACTGCAATAAACTAACGGGCAAGAAACCTTGCAATAATGAAGCACTAAATGAATTAAACAGAATGCGAAATAAAAACTAAAAACCAAAAAATAAAAATAGGTAAAAAAACTTTTTAAGTTAAACGGTTTTATGTTAAACATACATTGCAATGTTTAAGATAAATGTACTAAAAACCAAAAAATAATAAAATAGATACAGTCGTGGGAATTATAAACATATGCATAGACTAGACTAAAATAAAACCGTGGGGCACGTCAATTGTCGGTTGAACAACTGCCTAATTATAGTGTAACATTACAAAACAAAAATTTTAATCAACGATTGTAGACAACTTAAAAAGTTTTTTTACCTATTTTTTTCTAAGTAGGTTGGGTTTTTAACTGGGAGGCGTAGTTTTTTATTTGTTCCCTTCCTTAAATTATTGGGAACATATTGACTCCAATCAGATTTGTTATGGTGTGGTTCTGCCACATTTTCGTATTTTCTCTGTAATTTTTTTTCAATTAACTTGATAAGTTTTGTGAAAAAAGTATCACTGACTTTTCCAGCAAGTTTACAAGGAGTATGTAATTGTGAATTATTACTAGCAGGCTGTCACCTCCATATTTTCTTCAAGATTGCTCTCTAGCACTTTGTCCATGATCATTACTTCCTGTACAGTAAATAGAAAATTTTGATAATTATATTAACGAATATTGCAAGTAGCAAATAACTTACGCCAGGCTCTATGGATGCAGATCCAATATCCGTTACTTCAATTGTTTCTATCGATATTAATTGGGAATCCTACAAAACAAATGTCATGCTGACACATATATACAAGTTTACTTACAGGTATAAATGGCTTCAACTCTGATACTAATAAGGGAGTTTCTATACTTTCATTTTTTAATGTAAAGTCCTATGAAACAAATTAAATATAAAAATTGTAATAAAACTTATTTTTCAGCATGCAATTCATAAAATACCACTAAAAATATGATTAACTAATATAAATTTATAGGTACATCATCTAATATGTTGGGAAAGCCCACCACCGTTTTCAAATTTATAATATTTAAAGTTGCTTCAACGATGGGATCTGTTTCCTTTATTGTTGACGGACCACCACCAGTTCCCTTCAAATATGCCTTTTCTTTGGCTACCTCTTTCTTGCTCCTAGTTTTTAAATTATCGTATTTGGAATTAATCTGAGCTAAACTCCTCGTCTCCATACTTTTTGAATTAAAAGCATTCAAAATCTTTTGCCAAGCTTCGTCCTACAAAACAAATATGAAATAACACTATAAATAAATAACCTATTAACGAAAAATTTCATTATACTCTTCCCTTTTTTTTGTTATTAAATTTGTTATTGGTTTTACACTCAGTACAATTTTTAAATTTAGCAATTTCTTGCAATAAAGATAATTCTTCTTCTTTACTGAAATTTGACGATCTCGCTTTTTTAATATTTTCCATTTTTTCTGAACAATGAAAATTTTATAATGAACAAACTTGGTATTAACAAAAGTAAACAATAAAGATTAGGTTAGATAGGACATATCATTCTATTTTTTACGTCAAAATCCCTAAATTCCAGGTTAACCAACAACTTAAAAATTACTTTAAACGTACTTTTTGCAAAGGACACTTTAATATTAGTTATGAAACCAAAAGACGCTAATAGCTACTTTAAAGGGACTTTAGCCGAAAGTCTGCTTTCAGTAAAGTGGAATTTAGTTGTTCATTATGAAATTGGCTGTTAGAGGAACTTTAAAAAGAATTAAAGCCAACAGATCACTACACTTTCAAATGTTATTAACTATTTTAAATAAAAATACCATATTTAATCATTTACGTCTAGCTGTCAATGATATAGGTAACATTAAATTCTTCCCATAAAAAGGTTGATCTGATATATAAACAGTCAGGCCATTTCCGATCTCTTCTGAAATGCATGTACCGTTGAAATTTATTTTGAATTTTTTCTATCGCGTCCAAGTGCACCTGAGGTTGACTATTCCAAATGACAGACCCAATTTTGTTCTAACCAAAGAATTGAATAAAATGTTTATAGAATTCCTATTTGTGAAATTGGATGTATGTCGGAAGACAAAACCTAGAGCTCGGTTTGCTCGCGATACTGTTTTTGAATATGTGTTGCGAAAGACATTTCATGACTGTAAATGACAATCAAATCTTTCATTTCCTCAACTCTTCTTAAGTTATTTTGTTCCATCATATACTCAGAATTTATAATATTTTTATTACGATAAATGGATATTATGTAACATTTATTCATATTGAATAATTATTTATTTTCTTTGCTTCAATTTACTAGATTATTCAAATCCTTTGCAGATGTACGCAATCTCTCACTGAGTGAATATTCTTTAATATTTTAAAAGAGTCCGCAAAAATTAGCCCACTGGAAGATTCAACAACACTGGGCAAATCGTTAACAAATAAAATGAACAGTAAGGGACCTAAATTCGACTCCTGCGGGACCCCCGAGATTGCATGAAATTTTCCCAATGTATTTCCGTTGAATTTTATCATAAAATGCCAATTTTGCAAATAGCTACCCAACAATTATAGCAACGTGGGTGAGAAATCAAAATTATGCAATTTTTTTAATAATAAATCAAGGTTGACTTTATCAAAAGTTTTCTGGAAATCCGTGAATATTACTTCCAATTGCGATTTATTTTCGAATATATCATTAACTAATTCTGCAAATACCATTAAATTTGTATTTATTGATCTACTCGACATAAAACCATGCTGCTGTTGTTCTACTATACTGTTTTTGATATGGTTGTAAATATGGGTATACCAAATTTGTTCGAACAGTTTTGCAAGAGCGCACATAATTGATACTCCCCGATAATTTCCTATTTCGTTCCTAGCACCTGATTTATGTATTGGAGTATGAACTAACAATTTCCATTTCTCAGGAAATCAACCAAAACCAATAATACAGTTGAAAATATGAAGTAATGGTTGTTTGAGCCATTCTTTACATCCTTTTAGAATGTAGGGAGCTAGGACGGTACACCGTTCACCGGCGCAACTTTCTTTGGATTTAATTTCTTCACCGCACCATCAAAATCTAAATCGCTGAGAAGACCGATATTTAACATACTATTATTATCAATTATATCTACAAAATTCCGGTTATATGATGATGTTTTCCAGCTATGAACTGAAGCAAAACATTTTGCAAATTATTCTACTACCTGAGTAGATCTGCTTGACCTCGCTCCCTACTACTTTTATTAACGTAGTTCCAAAAAGAGTTTATATTAGTTCCCACACTTTCTTAGATACCTTTTTGTGTTCAATATTAACCAAAGATTTAATTTTTTTCCTTGCATCTACGTATATATTAATTTCTATAAAATTCTGGAACTAATTTTAATTTTCTAAAGTTGTTTTTATTTTTAAGCAATGTTTTTTATTTCTGGTGTAAACCACTTGGGAAATTTATCATAATTATTATAAGGTTTGTATTTTTGGTACACACTCGTCCAAAATATAATATAGTTTATCATAAAACAGGTCAATTGCTATGTTGGGATCGTTTTGCCACTCATCAGTTCGCTCATTTGCAAACAAATATTTGAAATTATATTTTATTTTCCCTACTAGGTACTATTCAATTTTGTAAATGTAAGTTTCATGTCCATTCTCGGACATGCGAATATGCGAATATGCGAATAAGGCTCGCCGTTTCGTGAGAAGGATAGATGGATACGTCTGCACCGTAGTGTCTTCGCCCGATATCCTACCACTACTATAACGATATAGGAGTATTACATATATGCTTAAAACGCACAAAACGGTGCGAAAATGGAGCAGAACTATATTGTAAAATTGTCTATGCAACACAGTTTACATGAAGTCCCAAAAATTCGTATTAGGAGATATACGCAACCCACTTCTCGTTTGTGCTGGACTGGTATTTAAAAAAATATAAGCTTAGAATCAAGACATTTAGTTATGTTGTTTGAATTATCGTTCATTTTTATTTGTAATTTCATGAGGAAATCAAACTTCTGTCATTATTAAATTTTAGTGGCCTGTTTGATTTTATGTGTCTTTACAATCACTTTTGGTTTCTGTATGTATACAACTGCACTTAACTCTGATCTTTTACTGACTTCATAATATACTCGGCTGGTTTCACAAGGAATAAATTATGCATGTTACGCCTTTGGCGAAGAATCTTTCGAAGGCTTTCGGTATGAAAAGGTGCTTCATATATTATAATCTGAAATCAACTCTTTTTTTTATTTGAGCTCATCTCAAAACTATTTCAAGCATTTCTCACAACCAATATATTTTAAACCAATATATTAAAAAAAGAAAAAAAAACAGTAAAAAGTAATATATTATGGCGATTTTACCTATCCTCATATGAATCGGTGAATTTTTTACAGAACCGGCTTGACCCTCCATCAAATTATTAATATAATTTGTTATAAATGACATGCGAGATGCCTAATCTGACTTGAATTTAATTAATGAATGGATTACTTATTAATAATTGAAACTATAAATTTTATTTTATAAAATAAATAGATTAATTTACTTTTCCCAACATTATATTGCATTTCAAGCAACAACAAGGAAATACTGAAACTTTAATCGATTGACTGTATATTTTGCTGGATTACTGTGTGTTACTACCTCTAAAAATCTAAAAATTCTTCCAGTTTTGATGAAAACTAAATATTAGTAGCCTAATTTTGAAATTAGACTGTTAATTGACCACATAATTAATATTCTCTAGCCACGGTTTTTGGCTTTGGTATGTAGTTAGTACCTACCAATAGCAATAATACCAATATTATATAGAACAACCAATTATCAGGGATATCAAAAAGTGAGTTGTGTCTTCAATTACAAATGAAAAGTAACATGTGTTTGTAGTATTTGTTCCTGAACGACTATTTTTTAGTTCAGTCCCTTTGACTAACGAAAAGCATTCCAAACAAGTTACAGTAACTTAAATCGCCATTTTTAAATGCTAGGTACTTTCAGCTGATTATCTGCTCTATTTGTTTCTATTATTTGCAGTTCCAAAAATGTTTCAATACTTTCACGGTGTCTTCCAAGTGAAGGAAACTTAACCGTGTGTTTTTATATTTTCAAATAGAAGTGGTTAATTCATGAAAATGACTGAGACAGTTCTAATATAAATTTATGGTATTTTAATGCTGCATATGGTCTCATCAAGACTGGCGGTCCATTGGATGCGTAATCGTACGACTTACTAATATCATTTTGGCAATTGATAGCCCTATTAGCTGGATTGTCAATTCGCCAAAGATCATTTAAAAAAATTCATTGATTTAGGTTATGTCAACAATTTGGTCTTCATTGTGTTTTCTGTATTTATATAATTTTGTCTATATTTGTGCATTGGTAGTTATAATGATGAAAACTATATTATATAAGGATTTTTTTATAAAAGATTATAGCACAAATATTTGTCAAACGTCCTTTAAAGCGTAGGATGGAGAATCTAGATGTTAGGATAATGAATCTATACATGTTTCAATAAGTTTAGAGATGAAAGTAAGCGGCGATATCAGTCTGGTTGGAGTAGTAAATCCCACTGAGAGTGATATTTACTAAAGTTCCTATTCAAATATTTTAATACTATCATTCTTGTATTCTTCAAGTATCTCCATTTATATTTGACATATATCAATTTGTAGGTTCAATATGTTCTCAATGATATGCTTTCTTACTTGAACGTAGCTCTGTTAAATAACTTTATTGGTGAATTGAAATTAGTTTGAGACATTTTTTGTGCTATTTCTGGACAAATTTTAGTGGAGATAGTGTTTAATTCATCTGCAATATACTAGTTACTCACCAGTTTAATTTTCTATCACTATTTGCAATATGTTACAGTATTTATGTTCAGTTGTTTGGTATGTATAAATGATTTCAACGTTTTCCATTAGTTCTATACATTTAAAACTAATTTTTCCTAGCAACATAAACAAAACAAAGATATAACCTTACAATTTTAAAATTTCCTCAATTCCTCGACTATTCTGACGCCCAGACAACAGGGCAGAGTCATGACGATATAATTGATCTGTGATGTGCAACGATATTTGTATTAAAAATCGTTTATCCATTTTACCCTACTTCGGTCGCACGAATATAAACATTTATTATTATTAATGGGTGAAAAGCTTTGATATATTTTTCTGATGAGTTTTGTTCATTTATACGAATTGGGAATTTATTTGCTTTCGACAAACAAAATTCGATTTCTAAAAGTGTATATAAAATTCTGTGTAACTCTAACGTTCAATTTGTTTTTCTACAAATCGAATTGCTACCGAGTGGGACACAGCAACTTCCTTTTTTGGAAATTCAATCAGAAAAATTAATGTAGATGTATTATTCACACTCACTAGAGTCGTCTCTGTATTGTGGTTCAAAACCATTTCTGAATCTTCGAATTATTTTTTTAGAGAAACTAATAAAAATAAATTTAAACTCTTTAAACAATGAAATTAACTGTCTCGACCCTTACTTGGTGGAATCTACTCATATTAGTGTTTTAAATTAAACTCACGGTTTCTAGTTAATTCCACAATATAATAAAAAATTGTTTCGATAAATCAATATCATCGTCATTCTGAATTTTCAACAATTTTTATTATATTGTGGAATTAACTAGAAACCGTGAGTTTCATTTAAAACACTAATTCTTTAAACAATATTTATTTGTCACCAAAGTCCATCGCAGTCCACTCGAAGGAGTCTCGCTTTAATATTTCGTAACTCTATAGTGGCTAGAGCCGTTTCTGTCCTCAAATTCGCGAAAGCGTCTGCGTATGCCGGCGCAAGAACATACCCCGCGAGTTAGGGTAAAATCAATAATCGAGGGGTTAGTTTCAAAAGCCCATAGTGGGGGTGTGTCAAAATCAAATCGTGGTATATTCACCGAGATATCAAAGATATCGGTGCCTGAAGCCTTCTTGCAACGAAAATATTGAAAACCATCACTGTCATGCTGCTGCCTAATGCGATATTTTCGAAATTTTGTATCATAGTGATTTCACGCAACACCAAACCAGTTAAGTGCTTGTAACCAAATAGTGTTGACTGTTAGATAAACTGAGTGATATATAAAAATCTGAAGATTGAACATCTGCCGCTCCAGAGAACCACCATGACTTCTAAATGGGTTTAAATTAATGAAGTGAAATGGAAAACATAAAAAGACCATTCTAGATGTGGTGAGTTGTTGACATAAGTATGCCGTTAGTTATTCTTTGTGACTGATTGAAGTTTTAAGTGGATTTTTATGAATGATGATAGTAGTAGTAATAGTAAAGTGAGTATAATCGGTTAAAGAGTAGTGTGCCTTTTATTTTTCATTTGGTTTAATGTAGGGAAATATGATTTTGTTTTTTCATGTTTGAGGATAAGGTAAATACTGAACTATATCGTAAGTTTTAATGAAATTTAAATATTATTCGTATAATAAATAAATTCACGATTGCCTAGTGGTAAAAAAACGTTCGCAAGTGTGAAAAAATGTTTGTTTATTTACTATTTAATAACTGTCCACGAAATTAAAAGTTGTGTACTAAATACTTGCCTTAGGAGCATTTAATGATGTTAACACATAATAAATTTAAAAAAAAGCAAAGGTTTTCCATAAAAATTTCCATATACGGTCATAAGAATGAATGCAATGTAAATTTGTTTTTTGAGAATTTTTGCCCATTTAATTTTTGAAATATTAATACTAGAAAAATAGAAGTTTAACACAGTAGAGATGGAGAATCAATACAACAAATGCTTTCTCTTATTGAAGTAAATATTGTTTCATAAAAATTATCTTGATAGATTACGTTAGAAAAAAATTTAAATTTATTAACAGTCTTATTATTTCATGATTTAGTATATTACGTAACGAGTATGAAAAATCACTTTCGCACAAGTTATGTACACTGTTTTTCCTACGACCACGCGATATACTTTTACCGAATCAGGAATGTACAATCTTGCGTTTTTATGTAGATGTGAGAGGTTTTATATATGTGTATTTGTAATTACTTTATATAGTTTTGATTACTTACCTTTGAAAGTGGCCCAGAAAATTGTGATTTTTATACGATGAAAAAGAGTGCCTTTATAAAACAGTTAGAATAAATATTGGTACACAAAATATTACGAACATTTATTTTAACAACTAACAACAATTGGAAACAGAACATCAGAAATAAAACTATTTTTGTTACATAAATATTGCGATTCAGAATTAATTATTTATTTGAATCACTGTAAAAATTAAAAGTAAAATTATTATTAGTGCAATTTATAAATTGCAAGACACTTTATTTTTAAGAATAAATAAACTGTTGTGTATATTTTCTTAGCGCTATAAGTATCTTTGATAAGGACACAACGTAACAGCGATGGAATGGCATTTCAGCATTCAATGTGACAGCTTTTTTATCCGTACACGTACGAATAAAGGCCACTTTCCATAGAACTAGACAGTGCGATATATGTCACTTTCCTATGTGGTCGTAGGAAAAATATATTTTTTAGCTAAATAAATAATTATTCAACTGTGACAAAATTGAAGTTCACATGTGTCCTATTCTACCAACAATAAAAACGACAGTTTCCTATAGGTCAAAATCATACTTACGGGAATTACGAAATTCATATAAAATATATTGGTAACTAACTGATCATGATTATTGAAATTGTGAAACATAGGATATAGTCCAATAAAATGAAAATTCAAATTACCATACAACAAGCAAGCTTACATTTTTGAATGTGAGTTCAGTTTAACGTACAGTTAAAAAAGTAAAATTTAAGTTGGGGGTAGAAAATAATAAAAACTATCCAAAATATCACTTTTTTGAAAATGTGTCAAAAACATAAGAAGATAGGAAAAAAGTCTCAATAAAAAAATGTAGAAATCAAAATTTCTCATGAAAGACCTATTGGCGGTTTTTATCTTTTTGGCGCGCGCGATACGTGTGTTATTGGCGGGAGTGGTAACAGATATAGTACGTTCGTTATCCCGGGATATTTTAGGGGGGAAATTGTAATTCCAACGCGGTTCAACCCGTGAACCTAGTTCGCTTCTTCATAACTCTAACCGCGGAATCCTTTCCGAAAGTCTTTGTAATTAGTTTCCATTCCATCCCATCCTCCAGTTTTCTACCCCAGTCATGGATTCCTATTTTCTTTAGATCATCAATTACCTGATCTTCCCATCTAATTTTGGAACGTCCACTGTGTTTAGGGTTGCAGGCTTGCAGTGATTTTTCTTATTGGATCGTCCTTATTCCTTCTTCGCCTGTACCATCTTAGTCGCTGCGCCTTTATATGTCTGACTATATCTTCACCGTTCATGCATTGCCTTATTTCGTAGAAATATAGCCTTCTGTTCTCTTAATTCGGGATCTGTTGTGTCCCTATTATCCTCCGCAGGATTTTTCTCTCTAGGGCTCTGAGATTTTCTTCGTCTTTATCAGTTAGACTCATAGTTTCACCGGCATACGTTACTAATGGTCGTATTGCGGCTTTACTAATTTAAATTGTGGTTTTTTTACTGATGCATTTGTCTCTTAGTAATTTCTTTTACTTCTAATACACATTGTGTCTGGCTGTTATTCTTGCGTTTATCTCCATACTTCTGTTGTTTTTTCATCAATTACTATTCACAGGTATCTGTACTGATTTACTCTATGAAAAGTGTGATATCTCGTATTTATAGTAGCTGTGTTGTCTGTCTTCCTTGAAATTTGCATATATGTTGTCCTCTCTTGGTTAACTACCAGCCCTTTCATTGCCGCCTCTTTTTTTAAGTTATTGAATGTATTTTCTAGGCTTTCTTTGTCGCTCGTAATTAAAGCCAAGTCATCGGCAAATCATATTATTTGTGTGGAGCTGTAACTAATCATGCCTTTTCTGTCTATTGCTTTAATCACCTAAATTAGTGTTATGTTCAAAAGAGTTGTCCTTGCCTTACACCTACTTCAATGATAATGGCTCCTGTATTCACGTCTCTGGTTGTCACATTTGCAGTCGAATTCTTCATTGTCATTTTAAGTAGTCTAATTAGCTTTTCTGAAATTCTTATGTCTCTCATATCAGATAATAGCCACTCTCTGTTGACTGAATCAAACGCTTGCTGAAAGTCAATGAATAGTAGATGTAGATCTATGTCATGCTCATAGCACTTTTCGATTGACTGTGTTAGTAGGTAACCCGTAATTAGTATGTTATCTCAATTGTTTTTGTTAGACAACTTGTTTAAGTTTTTACTTTAGATATATATGCTCTTGTACAATAAATGTTTGAAACTCCCCAATTTCTATCTGGCTTCCTTTTTTTTGTTACTTACTACTGCAACTTTGAGCCTAATATTACCCACTTTTCTAAATTTTAACAGAGTTTTAAACTATTTATTTTTCGATTTTAATAGGACTAGAGATTTCATGTGCTTCACCTTGCTAGTCAGGGCCGAACTACTTTTGACATATTAGCCCAGTAAAATTGGGCAAATTTATGGGAAAACATTCCGGAAAGCTTAAATTTGGAACAGTTGTTCAGAGGAGTACCCTGTACCCAATACAAAAGGTTCTCGAGGGTGGAGGTGTGCGAAGGGTGGGGGAGCAATTTGAGGGCCCCTTTTTCGGTTTTTCCTAAATATCTCAAGAAATATTGTATTTACAGTAAAATTAGTCGTAAATAAAGTAAGTAATGTAGAGTAAATTCTCTACAAAAATGATCATGTTCATTTGTTCGTAGTTCAAGTGATTTGGAAGACAGAATGGGGTTAAACAAAAGGAATTTTCTTAGAATAATAAAATTATGGATTAAATAGTATATAATTAAAGGTACGCGCACATACAACGGTATCGGACGGACGGTAAGAACGGAATGGGCTCTACGGATTTTTTATTAGGGTATCGCACATATCCTGTCGGCATCGCCGGAAGAATGAAAAGTTAGTTGCGAATATGTCTTCGAGCGGTGAAGAACTAGGCATTGTGTTAGAGAAACACAGTTTGCAAAAACGGAGAAAACGTGAACGAGTGTGGGAACGAGGCATTTCCTCTTTCAGTAAATGACATGAGACCATACCCAGGACATCAAACATCCAATAATGAAGAAAATCGGATTTTGAATTATATACTCAGTAGGAGTACGCGAATATGCGTTAAGATTATTATTAAAATTTTCTGAAAATGTGAGAGGACGATTAGTATGACTCCAGCGCATGTTAATGTTATCGTTAAAGCAACATGTTGTGTACTAAATAATACATTAAGAGAAAACACTTCCTATTGGACTGAAGACGACCAAGGTGGAGTATGTGTTGCATCAGTAGTTCGTCTGTGGTGGTTATTTAGCAAGTGCCCCTCGTATATACTTCTTAAACCATCGAACCATTAATCTTCGGGAAACACTTACCATTATTCATTGGGGTTAAATAAATACCATTGTTCATCAAAACTCACTGGGATCATATATTTAACACTACGTATACGATTTACTGACTATGGATAACTTACGTACACTATAAACATTGATACTATTAATAATTGTAGAGAAATAACTCTCTCTTTTATATAGGAAATTCTATAAATGCATTTTTAGACCAAAACAGTCGATGATCTTTCCGTCGACCTTGCTGACTACATTATTTATTATTAAGACGCGTCAATGATATATTTATGGAAAATAAACCAAATTTTGTATTTTGGCACAAGAATTTATTACTAGCAGAGCGCTTTCGGTTCAATGAAAAACCATCATCAGTGCCCCATGGTCAGGGTGTACTCCAAATCCTCACAAATTAAAAGATACATAAAATGAATAAAAATATAGTGCTTGAAACACAGTCACTATTTAATTAAAATAATAATAAAAAGCACACACAACCCATTGTACAATGGATGAATCCCTAAAATAGGGGATAAAATTTAACTCAATACATTATTTATGAAACAGCTGACTCATAAATAATGTATTGAGTTAAATTTTATCCCCTATTTTAGGAATTCATCCATTGTACAATGGGTTGTGTGTGCTTTTTATTATTATTTTAATTAAATAGTGACTGTGTTTCAAGCACTATATTTTTATTCATTTTATGTATCTTCTAATTTGTGAGGATTTGGAGTACACCCTGACCATGGGGCACTGATGATGGTTTTTCATTGAACCGAAGGCGCTCTGCTAATAATAAATTCTTGTACCAAAATACAAAATTTGGTTTCTTTTCGATAATTGTTTTTCTCTGGTACACTCAGCTGACTTCACTCATTTAATGATATATTTTACAATCAGTCGTGATTCCTCAATATGTTACTAACCTTACTACACCTTGTCAGTGATCTTCAAGTTCACTGGCCGCTAGCAATATTTGAAATTAAAATCTAGTTACATCTAATTAAATCTAATAGTGTCCTTTGGGATCATCACACGTCGTCTACTTGGTATTGGCGGCAATGGTGCCAAAGAAGCCTTGCAAATCAGGAAACAGTTTAAACATTATTTCACTTCACCAGAAGGAGCTACGCGAAAGCCGTAATGTTATTTGAAAATTATGTATACATGGTAGTGTATATTTTAAGCCAAAATCACTGGGCGACCGGTTAATATTCATCAATAATCGACATTTGCGTCGCCTACTACACTAGTTAAAACATAAACTGTATTTACAATATTTTGCAATGAAACAAATACATTTTTAATATACGTGCTTAATTCTCCAATTTGATCTGCTATTACCAGCCATATTTCTTCCTTTCTTTGGCGATTACTTTAATATCTATCACTTATGTTATATATTTCTTTGTATTTTGGAACTCCCAATATAAGATTTTCGGTAAAACTCATTTTTTTGCCTATTCTTATAGCCACCAGTCAGTAAATGTAAATGCAAATGAGCTACAAGCAGAAACTTGCAAAATGCCGTCGATACCACGGCAATCTCCAATTAGCGTCGCACATACGTCGGCACGCACTAACCGGATTTTAATTCTGCTTCCTGAATTCGCGCCGGATTTGAAAAAATGGATGCCTATCATCCGCAGATATGTGCGCTGCTGAATTTCATTTTATAGAAACTATTTTTTTCCTATGCGTACCGTCCGTTCGATGCCGATATATGTTCGCCTACCTTAACACATAATTTACTTTTACATTGTAAAGTATACAACACAAAGTTAACCTTATATTATACCTCATGTATAAATGGAATACACAGGAAAGCATAGGCGTGCGAAGACTTTTTTATTAGGGGGGGCATTGATTCATTTGAGTACGCCTATTAAAAATGATAATTAAGCAATAACGCTGACTTTTCTATAACGCAAAAGTCCATTGCAGTCTCATCGGCGAAATAAAAAAACGTCATTGCCCCATTTCTAATTAAAAGATTTAGTAATTACGCAATTATAAGTAATAGAAGAAAATATATTGAACCAAAAAATAAACTATAAAAACAAAACGTAACATTCGTAACAATACATGGAATCCAGATGAAAAAGATAGATAATGATAATACCCTATCAACTAATCTACAAACGCATTCGACGTGTTGTTTCGGATAACACTTTAAACTCGTCTATTACATTGTCATCATTCACATTCGCCGTTTTCTCTTGATCATAATAAATAAATAGAGAAGTGAATCGAATCTCTGTTGTGACATGGTACTCCTCAGTTTTGATTTAACTTGAACCATTTTTGAGAACGAACGTTCACAAGAGCAGTTAGTAATTGGTATGACAGCAAACATTTTTAAAATCGTGAAAAAGCTAGTGTATATTTTGTAGTTGTCTGAGGAAAGGATCCAAGCCATCCAATCATCAAGATTAACACTTTTAGGAATAGAATTATCAAATTTTATTACACCCAGTTCGGCAAGCAATTCTTCGTTTTTAATTTTAAATTTATTTTCAATTCTGAAATCGCCCTCACAATTCAATGATAGTACTTCGTTCACACTTTTAATAATGTCTGTCGTTTCTTGACTAAAACGTTGGTCTATTCTGGAAACAAGTGAATCTAAAAATGGATAAAATGTGTTTATTCTATACAAAATCTTTCATAATTTCAAATTCATGTTGATTATCACACATCTGATCAATTTTACGCGGAATTTTTCTTTTCCTTGTTTCAGGAATTCTAATACCATGTTTCTCAGATATTTTTTCAACTTCAACATACATTATATTAAAAAAAGTTTCAGAATCCTATCTCAATTTTTGTAAACTTGATTGTAAGCTCTTCATAGAATTGATTGCGGACAGTAAATTCAAATTTTCCGTTTGTAATGCTCTGCTTACTTTGAGTATTATTACTAGAAAAGGAGCAGTCATATGTAAACAAATCAAGAAATTAAATTCTTTCAACTGCGCCATTAATCCCACAGCTTTTATTCCAACATCAGACTGTTTGGTGGTTTTAATAATTTCTTGAAGAGCTAATATCAAAATTTCATAATTATCCTTTACTGCAGAAACCGCTTCAGATCTGCATGCCCATCTTGTTGTTGGCAACGATTTCAATGTCTTGAGTGACATATTTATATTGTTAGCTATTTTCTCTAGAATTGCATGTCTTACACAACTACCTTCGGGAAACGAATAAACACATTGAATGATTCCAAAAAAATCAAATATTAACTTGTTATTAGAGTGAGAGCAGCCAAGCATCTACCAGAGTTAATTTAAACAGTGTGCGTAACAGTACACATATAATATATCCGGGTTATTTTGCTTGCTTCGCGATTGAACACCAGAAATATTTCCAGAAGCTCCGTCAAAACATACGGAATCTACTTGTTCCCACTGTAATTGCAATGATCTAAGAGCATTATCCAAAGAATTAAAAATGGATTCTGAATTTACAGAATTTAATCTTTGTAAACCTATAAACGTTTATATAGGTTTGTTTATAGAAGGGTCAAAAAATCGAATTACGATAGACATTTGTTCGTGATGACCACAATCAGATGTTTCATCTGCTACGTGGGTTGCGCGTGTGTTGTGTGTGGGTTGTGCGTGGGCTGTGCATGTGCTAGGTTCAATATGCGGCAGGCTTTAGGCTAACCGCATATTGAACCCATCACACGCACAGCCCACGGACAACTCACGTTTGCTTGGGTCGGTTTGAGTGTGTCGCAGTTTTCGTGGGTCGAGTGTACAGCTTGATTTATTAAAAATGGAGAAGGTAATGGAGTTAGTCCGAAGTTTCCCAGTTCTTAATGACACCAGTTATGACACATTGACAAAAGGGGATAAATTATTGGGTTTATATCGTATATTGTAAGTAGATTTATGTAAATAAGTATGTATATATAATGTGGACCATGTAAGAGGTATGTTACGTATAAAACTTCTTTGTTTCAAGGTAAAGTATTATATAAGGTGTCCCATTTCAATCCGACCGACGAAATAAAATAAGAACATTACATTTTCGAAAAAAAATTATAGAATTTATAGACAAATATTCGATGCCACCAATACTTTCAACCTTAAGTAGAAGGTTTAAGGTCAAATTTGTTCCTTCTTACTCAGAATCCATGTCAATGAGTGTACGTTGATCGTTCGCAATCATTATGGAACTGGGTCTGGGTTGGGTATGGAGTGGGTTCAATATGCGGTAGATACGAGAAACGTGGACGTGGGTTCAGCGTGTGTTGTGTGTGGGTTGTGCGTGGGCTGTGCGTGTCCTAGGTTCAATATGCGCAGGCCTTAGAGCTGTGCTGTGATCGCAGTTGTGATTGATTAGCGACTAGCGTCGATATGAATCATCGATAATTATATCAATTTTTTCATAGTAAAAAAATAATCTGTAAGATGATTCTTTTTAAATAATTTATTTCTACGGTTCATTATTTTTAATTTCTCGGGTTTTTAATGTCTAGAAGGGGGGCAATTGCCCCTGATGCCCCCCCTGGATACGCCCTTGGACAGTACCTACTGTAATTATTCGTTTATGGATGTTTACCGACCAACAGAACATAACCTCAGAAAACAAAGCGGGAAAGCTGCATGTTTATAATCTGCAGTGCGGAAATAAGTTTGTTGTGGTTATTATTAACGCGAACTGTTTGTAAAACCTACAATATGAGTCAGTTACGAAATAGGCAAGAATAACAGGATCTCTTTAATCTGGGTTCCTGGCCACTCAGGAATCAAAGGTAATGAAGGTTGTGCAAATCACGAGTACTACAGAAAGTCATTGTGACACAAGATTTACACAATATTTTTTAAATAAAACAGAATTACATAATGACTGTTTTTAAACTAGGAGGAGTGGTTTGAATTTGAGTTGGCAATTCTGTAGATTCCTGATTGGTCAGATCACAGATGGTTTTATTCAGCACTTTTGACTTTTGACATATTATTAGCGAATAATTGTGTAAATTGTAAACAAACTTTCAATTAAACAAATATATGATGATTATTTGTTTAAAAAAGAGCTTCTTCGTATATGCTTGCGATCTATTTATATTATATCATGAACGGAATTATTTTTATAATACATCTTCACATAAATATCTGGTAATTTATCCCAAAAATCGAACGTTATGTGTAAATATATATTGATCCTATACAATATAAAAATAAACAATTGACAAAACATTGATGAATAAACGTTAGTGTACTTTATTTATTAATATTTTTAATATATAATTTAGTCAAATTTATATTTAAGACCATTTAATATAATAATTTGCTAGTTATAACAACGCTAGACTATTTTTAATTTGTTTCAAGGTTAAAATCAAATGTCAAATTTTTTCTTTCTCTTATCCTTAGGCCTTCTCAGGCGTCGGATTGGAGTTCTTCAAATGTCAAATAAAAATACATTATACATACAATAACCAACTGTATGACCCTAAAAACTCCTAAAAAAGTCTTCAAAGGGATTTCATTGTGACACTGTAAACAATGTTATAATGCAGTCTCTTTTATACGCGAATTATATAATAGTTCTTTATTCTATGAGTGTTTTAGATAGCATTTTATTCACGCAATAATGTTTACATACGCCAGCATTTCATCAACAATGACACTCATTTAGAATCAGAATCGCCGAAATTTCACCGATGTCATCAAAAAATTATTTTGCATTTCATCATGACGGTTGTAACCTACAAAATCATTGAAGTTACGTATTAACTAATAAAAAATCGAAAGGTGTTGGATCGGTTACTATGTATTTTTTATTATTGAAAAAGTGGAAAAGATAGGAGAAATTCGTGAGAATCACTTTATTCCTGAACAAATACTTGAAGAAGCTCAGTAAAGCAATACTAGATAGATGCTGTGAAAGTCAAAGGACGTCTATGAAGAAGTATTTGCCGAATTGGAATCGAAAAACTGTGTAAAAGGAATAATAAATGAAGAGCTACTTCTATCATATTTTTACAAAGTCAATCAAAACCAGCATTAGCATTATGGACAAAATATTATATGTTGAAGACTACATTAAAAGTGTATAGAAATAGTTATTTCGAAGTACATCAATTTTGAAGTTGTCTAATGTAGCAGAAAGCTACCCTGAAAGTTTCCCATCATTAAATTGAAAACAGCGAAAATGATTTAGAAAGAGACCGCCTAACAAGTTGCAATTAACCATACCGGTGAAACTTCTTATGGAAGTTCAATTTCAGCCACGGTTGAAGTTCCTTTGTCTTCGCCAATAAAACAAAAAAAATAATAACAATGTTTTGTATATCAGCGTGAATATTGATGTGATGTAAATCCTAACAAATGAATAAATTCATTTTTCTACAACCGTGCGTAAAGTACGTAAAAAGTTCCAATTTGTATGTAGTTTTATCTAGTCTTATAAAAATATAGGAAGGTATAATAAACGGATATTAAATCTGAGTTCTCTTTAAATCAGAGATTGAAACATATAGAATTCAATAAAGTACATACCTAATAATTATTAATAAATAATTACTGGGCAATGGCAAATAATAGAATAGGGTGCTTTGGTAGGTACCTATAAGTTGGCTGTGAGTGACTGACGTTTCTTTGTGCATTGAATCGGACATTTAAGTTTGAAATTGAGATCTTCCGACTATACCTAGGGTGAGCAAAAGTATTTATATTTAAGTATTGAACATTGTTAGGAAACTATGATGTTATTTTTGATTATTTTTCTAGAAAACGGAATAGGTAGGTACATATAACTATAAAGATGGATTCCTCTGGCGAGCTCTCAGAAGATTATTTAGAAAATACACCATAAAACATATTACACGTAGCACAGAATGCTTCTAATGATTTATTGCCCCAAAAATCTGTGAATATTTACGAAACAAAATACAATTTGTTTAAAGAATGGTGTAGGAAAAATAAAATTACAAAATATTCCGAAAATGTCCGAGTGCACAAATTGCACCTTTAATAATAGTATTGTTAATAATCGAATTCGTCTGTTGTTTTGTTAATTTGTTGTAATTTTGATTAAAATGTTCAAAATATGAATCAATATATAATATATTTTATTAGAAATCAATAAAAGCGTTATACGAGTAGTTTCTTCGAAAGAAAAATTAAACCTACTTTAGTGCGCATAAAAATTACTATTAAACTTCTGTATTTTGATAAAATTCTCGGTAGTAGAAAAAATAGTGTATGCAATTAGTGTGTGAATGCCTTTTTTCGACTCATGTGATTGTCGCATGAGCCGCAGTCAAAAAAAGGCTAATTTACACACTTGTTACATAAATAACTATTTGAGTGTTTTATAGCTTGTTTTATGTTTCATGAAGCTCTGAAATTTCATAGGCCCCATTAAAGAACGCCAAACAGTTGTATTATTTTAACTTATAATATATAATTATGGATAAAAACGTTTTTCCATCTGTCATATTCTTTACTTCAATTCTGACATTAATATGATAATTTTATTTCGCCAAATAAATTTCAATATAACATAATTCAACTAATTTTTTTTCAATTTCGCTATGAATTAAAAGCTGTTTCCCAACTGTAATACATGGTGTAGCAATTCATGGTTTGAGTTTTTGTAAACATATCTTTATATGTATGCCCATTGTAAATACCTAGAATAAACAGATAATTGTCGATATTGTATTACTGGGAGTGGATTTCTTTGAACAACGATGTTTATTACATGTATACGGGATTTTTTTATTAGGCTTGCTTAAATAAATCAATAAATATGTATTTCATGTACGGATCGAATTTCTTGCTCAACAAGGGATGTTAATTAAATAAAAAAGGTTTATTATAAATGTTTGACTCTTAATACACTTATTACGATTATAACTAAATCAATATTACACAGTATGTAGCCAACAGCTCAATTCATGAAACATGTTTTCTCAGAATAAAGAATTTTATTTCTATTATTACCGCTTAAACAGTACGGTAGAAATTCTGTTGGAGAAATCCATTGTTTACGTTATATTATAGGAAAATCAATTCAATATGGCAATTTTTCCTTCTATTTTAGAAAAATATCCGCTACAGATTTTCATAATAACAAAAAAATATTTAAATCACAGAAATAGTATGAAGAGATTTGAAAATTAATTTTTTTTTATTAAAATTTACGTGCTCGGCGACTATGGCCACTTGCACAAAACGATTACATTGTTATATAAAATACAATAAGACAATAATATCATATGTAGGTTTGGTTAAATTTTGCTGTAAAGCTGCACATCTTTGAGGAATTGCAGTAGGCTGTTAATTTGCTCTGGATTATTTAGTATATATCGTAGGCTTGATGAGAGGTGGTAATGTTGTCTCCTGGCTGAGAACTGGTGACATTCAGTTAAAATGTGTTTTATTGTCAAATGCGATTGACAAATTTGACAATAGGAGCGGTTGCTAGATGTCATTAGGTATCCATGCGTTAACTTAGAGTGTCCGATGCGTAGTCTCCTTATTATGGCTAGATCTCGCCTTGTAAGTTCTGAAGGAGCAAGGAGAGGGCTATTGATTGACGGCTGTATTTCGTGTAAAGAAGATTGGTTTGTATCCCAGTGCTGTTGCCATATAATTTCCGTTCGTTTTTTGATGTGTGCATTCAAGTCATTACATATTTGGATATTGTTAGTAATGTTAGTGAGGCAATTTTCGCGTAATGATCAGCGAGTTCATTGCCTGCTATACCAATGTGGGATGGTGGCCAAATTATAGTAACTGATATATCTTGGGAAGTGCTGAGCTGGTGGTAAGTATCTTGGATATTTTGGGCAATTGGATGTTTGGTAAAAATATTTTGGATAGTCTGGATAGAGGCTAATGAGTCTGTACATGCTTATTTGTTGAAGTGATGTGTTTGAGGGCTTGAAGTATGCTAAATAATTCGCCAGTATGGACGCTGCATAAAAGAGGGAAAATGGAGGAGTTAATATGAGAATGGGACGTTGTAACAGAGCAGCCTATTCCTGTTTCATTTCTTGAGGCATCAGTATATAGAACTAGATCGTATTTATTTGTTAGTATGATGTTATTAAAAGCTTTCATTATGAGTTCCCTTGGTGATATATGTTTGTCGTATCGTGTAAGTGATGTCTTGAGCTAAGTACTGATAATGACCCAAGGAGGAGTCTGAGGTAGTGGGAGAGGAGTTGTTTGCCTTAGATTTATGTCATTAAGTAGCTGTGCTAGCACTAATGGAATGGGTTTAATTGATGATATTTGGCGTGCGTTGTGTGAGGTGGATGTCGGTGATATAAAAAGGGGGTATACAGGATTATGGGGGTTCGAGAAAACGGAGGCTGCGTAAGAGAGAAGTAGCTGTTGTCGTCTTAACCAAAGAGGTGGTAACTAAAGGGGTGGTTCATTGGCTTCACAATAAAAGTTTTCAACAGGGGTAGATCGGAAGGCTCCTAGGCAGAGACGTGGAGCTGTATTGTGTATGGGGTTTAAGAGGTCAGTGTATGTATTGTAAGCTGACATATATATGTAGCAAACATAAACCAGTTTGGAGCGTATAAGCGATCTATATACTTTAAGGAGGGAATTTTTGTTGGCACACCAATGAAAATGTGAGAGGGTTTTAATTATGTTGAGCCTCTTACTACATTCACCTTTTAATTCTAGTAGATGTTGTTTCCAGGTAAGTCGTGAGTCATAAGTAACGCCGAGTATTTTGCAGTGGCCAACTAGAGGGATACAAATGTTGTTGATCATAATACGAGGGGATGGAGAGGGAAGGCGTCGGCTGAATTTAATGATTTTAGATTTTGTATAGGATAAAGATACACCTAGGAGGTTAGTACTATAACCAAGGGTATCGACAGCAGATTGAATTAGTTTCGATGTGGTAGAGACAGAACGTCCGTGGCAGTATATGATTAGATCATCTGCATATAGGACGTGTCTAATTGGTGAAGAAAGATTAAAGAATAAATCGTTTATCGCTAAATTGAATAGTGTCGGACTTAAAACCGAGCCCTGTGGAACCCCATCCGATTGGATGTAAGCTGATGAGAAAATGCCATTAACTGAGACTCTGTACGATCGTGACGATAGAAAATGTTGGATAAACTAATATATGTTGCCATTGATGTTATGAAGTGTGAGTTTGTTCAGTATAGAGTGTCTACTAATGGTATCAAAGGCACTTTCAATGTCAAAAACAGCGGCAATACATTCTTGTTTCTTATTTAATGCCTCGGAAATATGGCTTTGAAGAAGTACTAGGTTGTCATGGACTGAGCGATTTCGTCGGAAGCCTGACTGCTCTTTAGCAATTATATTATGTTTGTCAAAGTACCATAAAAGCTTTTTGTTAATAATTTTTTCAAATATCTTGCACATGGTACATGTCAATGATATTGGTCTGTAAGCACTGGGTAAGGTAACCGCTTGATTGGGTTTTTTAATAGGAATTATGACTGAGGTTCGCCACTGGTTGGGGATTGTGTTGGAAGTCCAAATTAAGTTGTACATTTCAAAGAAGTTTTCGTTGGACTTCAAAGGATAGTTTTTTTATAAAGATATAGGGGATATCGTCAGGACCAGAAGCAGTGTTCTTGGAGGATTGAATGGCCGAAGTTAGTTCTGTGTGAGAGAATGAGAGAATGAAGAATTTAGATAAGTGATGTCTTGAGTTGTTATTGTAGAAGATATAGGAGGTGTGGCAGTCAATGCTTTATGTGGGGTGGGGTTGACTTCGCTTCTGAATTTCTCAAAAAAATGTTTGGCTAGAGTTTCACCAATTTCTTGATTCTCACTAATTACATTGTTGTTAGAAATAAGATTAGCTATTTTAAGACTGGTATTGTTTCCTTGAATTTGTCTAATTTTTTTCCATAGAACAGTGGGATTAGTATTCTCGTTGATTGAGGACACATAGTTTCTCCAAGAAGATTTTTTACTTTGTTTTATGGTATATCGAGTCTTGACTCTAGCTTTTTTCAGTTTTAAGAGATTATCTTGGCTCTTGTTTATTCGGTAATTTTTAAGTGCAAATTTTTGTTCATCTACAGCAATTTGACAAGAGGTATTCCACCAGGGAACTGTTTTTCGTTTGTTTGAAATAATATTTTTGCCAATGTGTGCATTGGCAGCTGAAAGTAAGGCGTTTGTAATTAACGTCATGTTATTGTCTGTATTGTCGGAGAACGAGAGGGTGGATAAAGTGGTATCTGTATGAGTTGTGTAACTGGGCCAGTCAGCATTGTTTAGGCGCCAGTAGCTCCTGGTTAAACTTTGTTGAATATTTGGTTCATTGGATGATATGAAGATGGGATAGTGTTTGCTGTCGTAAAGGTCATCGGCAATTTGCCAAGTTAGTAGAGTAGCTGATTTAGGGTCACTGAAGCTCAGATCTATAGAGGAGAGAGTTCCGGATGAAAAGTTGAAATGTGTACTGGAGCCTGTATTCAATAGGCAGGATCTTGTGCAATTGATTACTCTTTCAATAGTTTTCCCTTTACCGAATGTATAGTTGGATCCCCACATGGTGTTGTGGGCGTTAAAATCACCTACAAGAATATATGGTTTAGGAAGTTGGTAGATAAGGTTTAATAGCTCTGTATCTTTAAGTGGGTGGTTAGGTGGAATATATATATATATATATATATATATATATATATATATATATGTTGCAAATAGTAATCCTATTAAGACACCAAGTGGTTATGGCAATGGCCCCAAGATCTGTTGTGAGGGGGAGGTGAGACGAAAACAGTTCGCTTGAAATAAAGATTGATGTGCCGCCACTGGCACGAATACAGTCGGTGCGGATAAAGTGATATTCAAAGTTTTTTAGTTTGGGGAGTTTGGATAATTTGGCGTTGGTTTCTTGAAGGCATATTATTTCAGGCTGTTAATCGACAACTAGGTGCTGGATTCTTTCTAATCGAGGAAAGAATCCATCACAGTTCCATTGAATTAATTTGAAAGTGGCTCTTGACTTGGAGGATTTTTGCAGGCATTATTCATCAGTTTGATATTCGGAGGAAACGCTTATATTATCAGAGTCTTCAGGATTTATTTGTTGTTTAATTTTTTTCCCAATTCTTGTAAGGCGGTTATTGAGGGACCTCTTCTTCGTTTCGGTATACAGGAGTGATATGTCATTTAGTAATCCTTGAGTATTTGAGATGAAGATTAGAGCTTCCTTGAGAGGGTCTATATTTCCATGTGTATTTTCTAAGAAAGCTGTGAATTGGGTTTCTGTAAGAGTGAGATCCGATGGATTTTTTTTCATAAATAGCGTGTATTGCCTTTTGAGTGGAGGGTGTTAAATTATGATGATCAGAGATTATTGTTTTGGATTTTTTCTTTAGATGTTTAGAGGAGGTATTAGGGTTAGTAAATGAAGGGGGGAGCATTTGATTTGTTGTTGGTTCAGGTGTGATTTCCGATGTGAGTTGGAGAGGGGTATCAACATTGCTATCAGTTGATATGGCCCTTTTTTGTCCGTGAGTTAGGGGAGTTAGTAATTGAGTTATCGCAGTTTCATTCGGGGTATTTGGTAATGTGAGTTGTCTGGGAGCACTATCGAGAGAAATATTAACCGTAGATTGTGATATAGAGTTGGCGGGGGGTGGGATATCGTGTTGTGTTTGGGAAGTAGTATTATTTGTGCAGGAGTCAGCAGTTTGTTCTGCTTGTTTACATAGGAAACATTCAAGCTTATCAGATCATACAAATATTCTATATTGAGTACTATCATGAGTAATTAGGAGAGATGTTTGTACGGAGAAGTTATCATTTTCAGGGATAACGTAAGAAACTCTACGGAAACACATTATGTGAGCGTATTCATCACCTAGTAGGCCAAATTTTACAAACGAAACAGGGGAGGCTAACTGTAGTCCAATATATTTTAGAGCTTTTTCAATTATGGCATGAGGAATGGTGGGAGATACATTGGATATGAGAATAAGTTTTGCCGGCGTAATAAGTATTCGTATAGGGATAGTTGTGGAGTTAATGGAAATGCTCTGAAGGGCACTGAGAAGATCATTGACGATATTACTCGAATATAGATAAATACAAATACGGTTATTTCAGATTCGTGACGCAAAGGTAATATTTTTAGGGGTAACAATGTCCCCTACTGCTTTTACATATTCAAAGAGAACGGTGTTGGAAATTGCATGTAAGATAATGGATGGACCCCTATCTGGAAAAGTGGGAGGAGGAGGTTTAGTTAGGGTTGCAGCAACATAAGATTTTGCGCGGTTAGTTGTGATAGGTTGTTATGACGACATTTGATGTTGGTTGTTAATGGAGCTCATTTTTGTGAGCGGTTCTGGTTACCAAAACCACTTGAGAATAAATTTTATTAATGCGACAGACGTCCCAGAAGGACTCTGTGGGTAATATGAAAGGAATATATCAGTTACCTGATGATTCTAATGCTACGCCACTGGAGAATTTAATTGTCCAACTGACTTATAGTGAGGATTCGTAGTTTGTAAAACAAAAACACTAATCGACTGTTAATTATCACATGTTGATTATTATTTGCACAGTATTATCACAAAGAACTATTGATAATATTAAAGAAAAACATGTAAATAACGTAAAAAGTTGTCAGAGTAAGTTAACGATGTTCACTCGTTGGCTGATTCCGTTGAATGAAATTAATTTGAAACATGTATAAAGCATTGTTTACTTTAAAATGCGTCCTGGAATTGTCGACTTTCTCCAAAAGAAACGTGATTATTGTTCCAAAAAAAGTTTTACAATTTACACCATTCATGTTCTAGAAAAAGGCGTGGTATTCTCAAAATTCACAATAATTAGATGTATTTTTCAACCATATTAATAATTTACACCCAAAAATTAAATTTACATTAGAAATTAAAGAAAATAACTCAATCCATTTTCTTGATTTAAAAATTCAAAGAGTTAATAATGTAATTGATTATTCAATCTACAGAAAATCAACACACACTTATATAACTATTCCATATAATTCCAATCATTCCATGTCCCATAAATTGGCAGGATACAATTCAATGATACATAGAGTTTTTTCAGTTCCTATGAACAAATATCATTTTAATAAAGAAATTAATACAATTAAACAAATAGCAACATCCAACGGTTATCCATTACATATGATAAATAAATTAATTATTAAAAAAGAGAAGAAAGTGGTATTACAGCTAATATATCCTAAACAAGCTGATGAAATTAAAACTTATAAAACCATCACATATGCAGGAAATAAGATTAGCTATTTTAAGCTGGTATTGTTTCCTTGAATTTGTCTAATTTTTTTCCATAGAACATTGGGATTAGTATTCTCGTTGATTGAGGACACATAGTTTCTCCAAGAAGATTTTTTACTTTGTTTTATGGTATATCGAGTCTTTGCTCTAGCTTTTTTCAGTTTTAAGAGATTATCTTGGCTCTTGTTTATTCGGTAATTTTTAAGTGCAAATTTTTGTTCATCTACAGCTAATGTTTCCTAAACATACTAAAGAAATAAAAAATTACACAGCAAACTCATATGCTGGTAATATTTCTAACAATATTTCAAAGATAATATCTTTAACAACAAATACGTCAATTTCTTTTAAAACAGAAAGTAATGTAAGTACAAAATTGTTAAATGTAAAAACAAAAATATCCCCATTATAGAAGTATGGTATATATAAACTTAAATGTCCAGAATGTAATGCTGTCTATTTGGGTCAGGCCCTTAGAAATTTTGAAATCAGATACATTGAACACTTACGCTGGATCCAGATTAAAACAGCCAGAGAAATCCCACTACGCAAAACATCAACTTGTCACCAAACATTCATTGACTCCTAACACAGAACTAGAAGTACTACATATTTGTGATAAGAAACAAGAACTGGATTTCCTTGAAGAGTTAGAAATTAGAAGACACTTAAGAGACCCATAATATGAAGTGGTCCATAAACAGATAACTCTAGGGAGTTCACCATTTTTAAACTGTCTTCTTAAGTAATAATTGTAACGATCAGCAGATATAGTTTTCCTGGTTTTCTATATCATTTCTCAGTTATACTGATCTTAAATGGGAAAAAGATATTCAGAATACCCCATAAGGCTAATAATATCTAAGCTTTAATATTTGTAATATCACAACTTCTTCTTTTTTTCTATTCATATATATTAAGTCAATCACAAGATAGGTCACTACTTGGTCTAGCCAAAAATAATTAACAAACATCAGGTAGGCATCACATGAAATTTAACTTCTGTCATTCTGACGATGATAACAATATCGAAACAATTGTCAATTTCTTAGAATTTTTAACATTGTTTCAATATAAGTTGGAATTATATAGAGACAGTTAGTTTCATTTAAAAAAGTAATATGAGTAGATTCCACAGAGTAAGGGTCGAACCAGTAAATTTCGTAAAGAACAAAATTTAATAGTGTTTATTGCATTCGACGCCATTTTGATACTGAAACTTGTTTACAATTTTTTAAGGGTGAACTCAAAGTGAATCAATCCGAATTTAAAAGTTATTGATCAACTTAAATCAATCAACGGAATACGGCCTATGAGAACGCGTCTTCAGTTTCACGGAAAATGCATTAAAAGTTTTGCTTGTTCCAATCCCATATAAAATACCAAATTAAAAAGTTTTTCACGTCCGCCCTATTTTATAATCAATTTTGTATAGATATCGCATGAATTTTACTCAAGTTGTAGAATATAAGAATCATCTAGTGAGTAAACTTCCGTCATTACCAATGAAATAATATGTCAAATTGTCATTAACAGTGAATTTCAAGGCGGGTTTATACAACATGTACATAGTCATAATCATAATCCAGTCAGAATCATAAACTTAATCACAATCACAATTCTAAAAGGCGTTTATACAATTTTATAGTCACAGTCATAAGCATAAAATTCATATAAATGAAATTAGCCAACAGTCAAATCAATCAAGTATAATATAAACAATGATTGACGGAGCACAGAAATACCTCCAAAAAACGGCCAATAAGATTAATTATTCAACCAAGACGCCTTTTTGTCAACATTGCTTATCGCCTGTTGGTTTCGACGCATGCGCATTTCAATTCTTGTCTTAATCATAATCATAAAGTTAAAAGTTAGGAACTTCAAGGTCAGTAAAATTATGCTTATGATTATAATTGTGACAATTGTATAAACGGTCCTATAAGAAATAATTAGTTTGACTCTTATGATTGTGACTGTGATTATGATTATGACTATCTAAATGTTGTATAAACCCGCCATCACTTATAATCAATAACAAAAATGGATATAAAGAATAATATAAGCAAAATAGTTAATTTAAAATGGAAATCACTACTAGATCCTTTACTTAGTTGAATTTTCATCTGATATTCAAACTGAACACACTTCTCACTACCACTACACCAACACTCACACTATCTAGTGCGCGTTTCTAAAAACAAAGTATTTTCTTCAAAGGCCGAAGTATTCGATTCCTTGTTGAAGAATTAGCATTGATGAAAAAAACTATCATTTTAAAAGTTACTAGGTTATTATTACATTTTTGAAAAATTCATAGGAAATTGAGTATAAAATGAGACATGTTTCTGAACAATTTGAATTTTGTCATTTTGCGTGGTTTTGGAACAAGCAACATGTCTTATGAAGAATGTTATTTTTCGTAGGCGTCCGTGGACACACTTTATGAAAAAATTATTATTCGAAATATTTTGTATGTACATCCACGGCCTTCAATTCATATCTATATGTCTACATCTTTTTCCAAGAATCAAGGTGTCTTTTATGTGTCACTTCCTCTGCCTCCTTATTGCAAAATTATTATAGCTAAATAACACGCGAATCTTACATACATCCTGAATTAATGAACTTGTATTCCAAAGAGTCACACGAACAACTTGTCAATTTAGCAACGCTACATTAAGTTCCGTTATAGGCCAAGCCACAGAGATTTTTTTTCATGTAAAAAGTGTTAGAAGAAAATCAGCTGTGCCTTTATTTGGAGAATAGTTTCATATGATATACTCAGATGTTTTTCACTTGACTTTATTATTCATAACTTTGTTATTAACAATTTTATGCGAAATTTTATTTTTTTGCTTATAAAATTAAGACTGTTGGGGTAATCGTGATGGCGTCCAGAAAGAAATTGTAAAGAATAAAAATTCAAAGAAAATGAGGGGTCGAGCAACTCGATCCAACAGTTAGTTTAGGAGAAAATCGGGAAAACCGGCCAAAGTGCAGTTTTTTCAATAAGTCATAACTCTGTTATTTTTTTAATTGTCTGCCCGATGCATAGTTTTCGGTATGTGGCCATTTGAATTTACTATGCAATTTTTCAGAAGGCCTGAATGCGAAAGACGTGGTTCGATTTCAATTTACAAAAACGATTTCTAAAGTAGAATTTTCATACTTCAAAACGTTCATGTTGGTTTTCCGATATTCTTGTTTGTTGCTGAGATATTCAAATGAAAAGATCTTGAAATACGCGCGGGCAACAGTAATCCTATAAATATACATGTATATACAACTCAGCAATTAATCAATTGATATACTGTAACTCGATTAATTCTAATATTTGTCTACTTGAAAGTGACATACATAAATATAACCTCAAAATTATAAAATGCAAAGAAAATACATGGGCTGTTTACTATAGTATGTACAAAAAGTACGAGGAGTAATAAACCCTAATTGAGTATGCAAAACCTTTACAGGGAGCACCATGAAATTTTTGATAAATCTCTTACTTTAAATTACATTTCTTCCGTAAATCTAAAAACCAGGTAGATCGACCCCATATTTGTTTCAGTTGTAGCAAAGTTTAGGGTTTATTCATTGTTAAAGGATTAGCAGATAAGCAATAACGCAATGCAGTGGTGTGTATTTTGGGAAAAAAATACGTTTTAAATTATAATATAATAAAAATGAAAAGAAATAATTATTGGAATACATTTAATACTTACATTTTATTCTATATCCGACTCGGAAGAGGAAGAATCGTTGTTGACATTAATAATAATAGGGTCGATTAAATCATCACAAATATTGTCAATTTTCCACATATTTGCCTCTACTTTGATAACATGCTCGATACAGTTTGTCCAATTTTCCTTACTCACATGACTTATAGCACTCTCAAACAATTTCACAACATCGTTTATTTTAAAAGTAGTATTTTTTTTCCAACTTCCCCCTTTACCTGAGCCCATATTAATTCTATGGGATTAAGTTCACAATGATAAGGGGGAAGTCGAAGAACTGATATACCACGAGAAGAAGCCATTTCTTCTACAATGTAGGTTTTGTATTTATTCTTGTTCATTTTTGCAATTCTGTAAAGTTCTTTCCTTAGTGGATCTTTTGGAAACTTAATATTTTTCGAAATAAGCCACTCCAAAAGCTCTGCTTTACGCCAACGACTTGTGGGCAATGCTTCTCGTAACCGTGAATGGTAACTTGCGTTGTCCATAATAATAACAGCCCCTTTTGGAATCAGATCCAACATTTGAAAAAACCATTCCTCGAAGACATCCCCATTCATATCTTCGTGATAGTCCCCCGTTCGTTTTGAAATAAAAGTTAATAATCCACCATCAACAAAACCTTCAGAACTTCCAACATGGACAATGATAAGTCTTTTTCCTTTTCCAGATGGTGGCTGCAAACCTAACGACAAACCTTCCACGAATGCCTGCCTTCCGCTTTTAATGTTTTCATCTTGCCAAGATTTGGAAACTGTATATCCAGCATTTATCCATGTTTCGTCTAAGTAGAAGATTTTCAAATTTTGTTCTCTGGCATGTCGAATGCTTCTTAAATAGTCTCTTCTCCAAAAAACTTTTTCCGGTTTATCTATCAAGAGAGATTTTCTATTATGTTTTGTATATCTGAAACCCACATCTTTCAAAAGTATGCATAATGTCATTCTGGAGAATTTTGGATAGTCCGTATCTTCTTGCACTGATGTCATAATTTTGTCAAGTGTTGGAATTTCCTTTCGTAAGTAAAATCCATGGACTTTACGCCTTAGTCTTTGTTTTAATGACTCATCGATCTCAATTGGTTTTCGGCCTGAAGGAGTTTTAGGGGGTTGAAGAGTTCCATTCTTGCTTTCTTTTAGTAATCTATAAATTGTTGATTTAGCAACACACAACATAGCAGCCGTTAATTCCACAATATCATCAACACTTGCACTTGGATCCTTGTTTTTCAATGATATATAACAATTCAATATCAGAGTTTTTCCATTTAAAGATAATGGACCTGTTTTTGGTCGTTTAGATGGTCCTTGGCTTATCGACATTGTTTGGTACTTGCACAATTAACATTCAACAAATGTTTTAAATATATTCCAACTGTTTACAATATTATGACAACCATACAACTTCATACAACTTTACTCAAAGAACTAATACTAAGTACTGATTTAATGTACCTACTTTCTTTTAAAATAATATTCCCGATAATGTTTCTAAGAAAACTGGGTTGTTTGGAAAATCCCTCTCAATAATCGAATAATCTGTAAATACGTGTAATCGTATTAAGCCGATTACAGTAGGCCACTTGCCATTTAAAATTTCTGAGAAAAATTCCCCAAACACTACATATAGGAGTAATACAAATAAAAAATATTATGAATAAACGGGCATATCCGAACTCTGCCACAAAATAAATTTTTACCTGACTTGTATCAATTTGAGGGTTACTGAAATGTTCGAACTGTGCCGCAACCATTTAGTTTAATCCTATTAGAGTCATTAGGGTTTATAATAGATAAAATCGGAGGCCCATAGAATTATGTATATTTCTGAAAGGTTTCAAAGATTTCTTGAATTAAATATTTTGAAGAAATCTTGATTGTTTTGATCGATATTTAGGGGATTAGGGGAAGGATGTTGATACACTTACACTATTGCCTAAAAATCAGGAAGAAGTATTTAATAGTGTTCGTGAATTACAATTACGAACGAACCGAGAAGAGGAATTTCTATTAACAGCAGACCAGGTATTTAAAATTATTGTGTTCTCCTGTTTTTCCAACCTTAATTTTTTATGTAATTCGGATTGTATTTTGATGGATGGGACTTTTAAATACTGTTCAACTTTTTTTTACCAAATGTTTACCATTCATGGTTTTAAAAACGGCTATTACGTACCTCTTGTTTTTTGTTTGCTGCCGGACAAATCAAGTCAAACATATTCAAATTTGTTTTTAATTTTAAGACAAAAATGTAAAGAAGTAGGCTTAAATTTTCAACCTAAAGAAGTCGTAGTAGATTTTGAACTAAGCATTCATAACGCTATATATGAATGTTTTGGCAGAGATCAAATTCTTTTTGGTTGTAAATTTCATCTCTGTCAAGCTTGGTTTCGTAAGATTCAGGAGTTTCATTTGGTACAAGAGTACAGACAGAAAGGTTCTGTAATTGGCGAATACTTAAAAGTACATTTCGGTATTATGAATCTTAGTCCTGAGGAAGTTGTAGAATTTTTTTATAATGAACTACATTTTTTGCTTCCGAATGACCTCTACCTCTATCACATTTTTTTATTAAAATTAGTACATCCCGTTACCTCTGACCTAAATCGTATATTCTTTAGCATAGCTGCAACTCATTCGTTCAATACAAAATGTACCTTACGGTATACCCTCATAAAATATATTTTGGTACGTCTATGAAATCTACTTAAATGAATGATTTATTACTCCTTGTCCTTTCTATATAGACTATAAAAATGTATATTTTTATGGTTTCTTTGAGGTATTTTTTATAATTTAAACAAAATTTTATTTAAAAATATTAAAACTATATCACCGCCTAAAAGTATAGTTTGGTTTCGTTCGATTAATTGTTGAATTGTAAATCGTAAATTGTGCCCCCCCTCATAACTTCTTGAATGGAATGAGATATATTAATGAAGCAAAACTAGAGGAAATTATACTATGACTAGTAATAGTGGCAAGCACCTGACGGGCGTCACTATCTTTAAAATTTGTATTGGAAACTAAGGTCACCTCATTTGAAAGATGTTTTAATAATCTTTACGGCAATAAAAAATTAATTGTGCTTTTTAAGTAGTTTTCGTGACATATCGTGAAGTAAATGAATGCATCACAGTTATTGTTTTGTTCTTTTCAAAGTTTTTTGTTGTGATCGTCATTAAAGTAACTGCGAACCACGCATAATTAATACAACTTTCTACAAACTTAGTAAATAAATTATTTATTTTGATGTACATTTCTTTTTAAAATACGTTTCATGAAATAACAGAATAAATACGAGGGTTATTGAGATTATAATGTGATGCATTAATTTACTTCACGATAAGCCACTAAAAGCATTAAAAAATCCTAAATTGTTTTTATTGGCGTAAATATAATTAAAATATCTTCCAAATTCAGTATTTTGTGACCTTAGTTTCCATTACGAATTTCAAAGATAGTAACGCCCTCTATTAACAATTGAAGTCAAGTGCTTGCCACTATTACTAGTCATAGTATAATTTCCTCTAGTTTAATATAATTTTTGTTTCATTCCTTTCAGAAGTTATGAGGGGGGGGCACAATTTACGACCGTACTGTATAGTCATTTTCCCCGTGCATGATATTTTCGGGGGTAGTATAACCAGTGTTACGATTAATATCGATGATAGACCGAGTTAAGGCCGATGGCCTGATGGATATAACGAGTAGTATCTTCGATAATTAATCGTAGCACGAGTTTTATTTGGGGACAGAATATATTGAATGAATCACATGAAAAAAAATAAAACATAAAAAACGGCTAAAATCATTTAATTTCAAATTACTACAATACATATTTTCAACATGAAAAGCCGCAATTTGGATAAATTGTCTGAGGATTACCGCATTCAGTCTGAGAGAGAAACGGTATTTGAAGATGTCTCAATCCCTCTAGAGACTGTCTCGTACACCCCCCCATATTATTTCCATTTGCCTCTTGACATACTGACTGCATATATAAATAGTGTTTTTGCGATGCTATGTCCACTTACCTTCAACAATTGTTGTTACGGCATATCTGCGTTAGCTATTTGGTTACAGCTGTTGATTGGTACAAGTGGTTTGTAACTTTTTTATTTGAAGTATCAATTCCTACTTTGGCAGGTAGTTCATTTGAAAATAGTATTAATACCTACAGGAAGATTTTTATACCAACTTAACAATTTCCAATTTGGGTTGGGTGTAAGGAAAAAACGGTCTATTGTTGGGACACTAGCGTTTTGTCATGAGAGTTAACTCGTCGAGCTAACAAAACTGTTAAACTCCTTGTGAGAGAGGCGGAAAAAATTAACGAAGATTCGCACAAAGAGGAGACGCCGAGAATAGTCGCAGGGCATTGTTTATTGATGGCGATCATGTTATTCCGTTTATCAATCCCCACTTCGCTGCGCGAACGATAAAGTGAGAACGCATTCGGGGGGAAAAGGATACCAAAAGCGCTTAATAATTTCTGCCGATATTGGTATAATCCAGTGCGAAATTAATATAGAAACTGTTTACCTTTAAAATTAAGGCGATAAAAACTAGGAAATTTCTTTGCATTGTGTATTTATTTGTATTATTTGAAAAAAATATGTAATAAAACGTAACAAGAGTATTGAAATATATTGAAAAAGGAAAAAAAGGAAATAAACAGGTATACTTGTCCGTACAGATAAGTTCTGTACTCATTAAAGTTTAAGCATAAACTGTGTTATCTCCTACTTTCCGCATTGAGACCAACGCGCATCGTGGGCGTGTCCACTTTCAAACTTTCAGCTATATTTGCTAACCTGTACGTAGAAGAGCAAGTAAGTCTCAGTTCATCAGAGAAAGTCGTTGTAACTAGTGTTGCTTTATTTATGGAAATATTTTTGAAGTGAAACTTTTTATGGGACACTACAGACTACAGAGTTTTTGGTTAGGATGTAATCTCGTAAAGGCTAACAAGTTTTGTAAAGCTCTTTTTCTTTTTCTAATTATCATTTACACATAAACTGAGAGAGAGAGAGACGCAACGCTATTCTCCCCTCCTGTCATCACTCGACTCGATTTAAAATCAAGTACTTCTTTTATTTATTAAAAAGGAAGGAAACTCAATATGCATTTAAATTCAAATTTCTTAAAAAGAATATTTACTTTTGTTTGTCTTTTATTGTAAATAGTTTTTATAGCCTATCCCAAAAGTTGTTGTTTTTATTTTGGAAATAATTGTTATTTTCATTTTTTTAAAGAATTATCGTTTTTTATTTTGATGATATTTATGAATTTTCTCTGTACACTCATTGACGGTTTTTTGCGGCATAAAACATAAAAAGTTTCACTTATGACGCTGTTAGTTTTCGACTGACGCATAAATCTTGTTTTTTGGGCGTTTCGTCTTAAGTTTTAGGAATAATCTTATTGGGCATATATCAGACTTTACTGTATTTTGTACTAGCCATTTGCTTCCACCGCAGCTTTCGTCTCCTCCTTGATTAGGCTTTTTAAAAATAGTGTAACGCGAAGAAGCGCCCGTCCGTCGATAATTTAATATTGGTATGCCTGTCGACATAGACGGATGACAGACGGTGCCTTCGAGAAGCGGTTCAGTTCTCCTTAGGTCGTCATTGTGAACACTGGGAAGTCTTTTAACAAAATTCGGACGTGTTCTGGAGCCATAACGTTGGAAAAATACAATAATTCTGCGTAGGAAAAGAAAATACCGTCAAATACGGCATCTGGAAGGTCTGACCCGATTATTTGCTGAGCCGGCGTGTGTCGATGGCCAGTGAGTAGCAGTAAATTTGTTGGAATTAAAAATCACGTGGAGATTTCAGTGACGGCCTCGTGAGAAGGACTCAAGGGGGGGGGGGTTGAATTTTGGATTTTATTCACTGATTGAAGCCTGCGAAGTCAGCCAGGCCAGTAACCAGGAGGGCTGGAATAGCAGTTGAAGCGACTTCAACTGCTATTCTGAAGAAGGAAAAATCACTCGTAACAGTCATTTTCCTATTATTTTTTTATGCATTTAAATTTCGTCCATTCACATTATCAGTCAAATTTCACAAAATTTGTATGTATGGTTCTTATTTTCTCTTTCTTTGCGGCAAATAATATAAATTAATTCTCACGTATGTATATAAAATTGTAAACATATATTTCTTGTTTAAAATATTGAGTTGTTGGCTCTGAACGCTAGGTAGACCACGATACGTACCGTGGTACTGCGCTATTTAGATACTTTTCGTACTTTGACGATTTTGTGTAACTAATTTTGCACCGTACATAATTTCAATTTATTTTTTTTGCGCATCGCGAAGCTCGTTTGCTTATCTAATTATATGCATATGCATTTATATATTTTTATATTCGTATAGATTGCGGAGGTGTGAACCCATGTAACTGACAGATTATAGTTTAGGTGATAGATTTTCACTGAAATTGAGAAATTGTACATGAACCATTTGTTCGTTTTCCTGTAATTGTAATCTGAGACAACGGTGTAGATTGTGTGTATTATAGAACCTGCTTGTCAGTTATTTAAATTGTAAATTCGTGTTTTCGCTTGTAACTGATAATTCAGTTGCGATATAAGTTTTTTGTAGATTTCGTCCTTCAGCCTTACTGCATACTGAATCTACAGCCTTCAGCTGGGTTCAGGTGTCAATAGTGTCATTTTTGTTGTAGTAAATTTTGTAACAATCATATTTTGAAAAGAGACATATGGTCCAAAGTGATTATTAAACTTCAATGAGGAGATACTTGCTGACTTTTATTTTTAACGATAACTTTACTATCAGTTTATTAATCTCTTGGAGTGTGTAGTTAGTGTTGTTAACCCACTGAAGAGTTGTGGGCTAACTTAAGAAGTCTTGGGTGCTTGCCAAAACTTCTCTGGCGCCTTTTCTGTAAACTTGTTAAATTTTTGAAGAATCCACCCCTTCTTCGACTCGAAGCTAGTCGATTGGCGAGCAAGAGTTGTACCACGTGAGACTACCCGCACATCTATAGCGAGCACTGAGGGTTAACGTTTTCTCGTTATAATAGGATTATACTCTATGCTGTTAGTGAAATTTTCAAAATTATCTAATTCTTTAAAGTGTAATATTGATGCAAATGCGACTTCATTACCTCACCATACCAATTCTTTTGCGACAATGTTAAAGAACTTTTTCTGAAGACCTTCAGGTGTATCTTCCGTCGGCTAGACTACACTTTAATAAAACGCCCTCTAGTGGGTAAAACGTCAATCGACAGAGAATGACGAGCTGAATCGAATGAGATAAGTTTCAACTGATGGAGACGATTAGGACAAAAATTACGTCCATTTGAATTTCAATGTTATCTCTATGGAGAAAAGACTTATAGCGTCATTTGAAGTATTATCAGTTCCCTAGAGGCTTACTCGGACTAATGTGATAAAATTCCAAAAGTTGCTCATGCGCATCGATGTTATACACAGACGAAATTCGGTGTACGTGTAGAAGTTAGGTTAGATTAAGTTAAGTAAGGTTAGGTTAGTTCAGGTTGGGTTGGTTGGGTTAGGTTAGGTTAAGTTAGATTAGGTTTTCAGGTTCGTAATATTTAAAAATAAAAAAAAAAAGAGCATTCGATGCAGCCAGTTATTTGCGCTGTCGATTGATACCATTTTTACCCCCTAGGGAACGTTTCCTTAAACTGAAGGCTTAATCTTGCGTCTAAGCTACTACTTTTTCGTTGACATATATGTTAGGAATATTAACATTGTCAGCTACAGCAGTCTGATCAAATGCACTTGTTGAAGGAATTTCACTCGCGCTATTTTCCGTTAATGCATCTTGACCTTACTGTATCTTTTTGGCAATTTTTCTTTTATTTTCTAATGATTCAGCTATACTCCGCTATTCCTGTAGAAAACCATATTGATGTTTTCTTTAATTACCAGCACGGCTCTAAGCATTGAATAAGTACTCCAGGGGCTTGAAGACTTGTAAATTTTACTTTCTTCAGAAAAAAAAGGCAGCATCACTTCTTCCGTAACTTGATTAACTTTTTTGTTATTACACCAGCTTTTGAACTTCGCATATTGTTTCTCATATCTTTCTTTGGACTTATCCGGAAACAATTCTTCCACTGCAGCAGCAGCAGCTTCTTCAATTATTCCAGTGCGAAGAGTGTTTTCCATTTTCAAAAAAGTATTTTTGATTTGTTGTTGATTCATTGTCATGGATATTAACTTCTCATACGACTCTGATGTTGATATATTTTTTCAGTTTAAATCTATTTTTAGATTTGAAAAACGATTTCAGAAAAAATATAATACATCACTGGTCATGAAAGTGTCTCTGCTTGACTCGGAGGCTTTAAAAAGATACTCGGATGCTACGTATCCTCGTACTCTTCAATAAGCCTCCTCTTCTGCAAAGTTTCACTTTCATGACTTGTAATGAAATATACTATTGTATACACAGAATTGCGTTAACTGATTCCACTGTGATTTTTTATAGATTTGTGTATTTTTTCAAGTTCTCAAATTTATTAATTGTCGTATGTTGACTTCAGTCAGGTCACCACCCCATCTACCGCAGCCTGATTCTTGATGCATTCACGGTGAATTTTACGCAGCAATAGTTTGAATGTCAAAACTGGCAGTACTCATTTATATCATTAATGAGCCATAATAACTGTTTTCAAAAGTGATGTCCCATTATGTTAGTATGCGTTAAAAGCCGAACTTCACAGCCAAGTTGCGGAAGATAAAAAGGGGATAACTCACATAATAATATATATTAATAACTTCGCTGTACCTACGTATGACAGTTGATACGATCAACTAAAAGCTAGTAGCAGTTTTCCAAAGTGGCGTTTTTGTTAAATTGTTTCTATCTCACATTTTAGTCACAAAACAGACACAAACCATCAGTCAACATACACGCATAACGACATATTTCCCTTTATGTCTATCTCTGGCAATTTGGCCAAGTTAATCCTTCGGATAAGGACAAAGATTAAGGACTGTCTGAAGTGAGTTGTTAAGCCCTTGAGCGTTAAACGGCATTTTGAGATTCAGAGTATCATCCGAACAATTTAGAGAGAAATGAACGAGGAACTAAAATGGTGAGGCATTCATGCAGTATTTAACATTCGCAGTCATAGGATTTGCGAATAATTTGGATTTCGCTTTGTTTAGGATGCACTCGCTCTTATTGAGTATTAAATGCTTTTGAAAATGTGACTATTATGAAGGAACATTATGGCTGTCTCTGAGTTATCTCTAGATTTGCAGCGTACATTGGACTTTGATTGTGCACACTTTGGTATACAGAGTGTTTACAGAAATTAGCAATCTGTCGTGAGGACATAGCGCTTTTACCCTAAGTCCAAGTGTTTTCAAATGAGTCTATGAGTAGATCAAGATATTGAAATTAGGATTTAGTAGCTTATTAATAGTTGAACTGAATCATTTAGCAAAAAAGGCAGTTATTTCAATTTGATGATTTCGCACTACACACTGAGAGAATTTTCCCCTGACAGCCAAAAACTCTGCTATCATAGCAAAAACTTCTAATTGAATATGCGCCAGTGAAGTTTTTTGGTGCTGCAGTAAAGATAAATTTGCTATAATCAGTTTTCTGTCACAGCAGATTTATTTTATAAAAACTCACTTAGCTAACACTGTAAAACGTATTTGCTGTGACTATATTAACCACTTGGTTGCCAGTATAAAATTATTTTACTTATTTTATAAAGTACTTTGCAATACATATTAAGTCACTTGGTTGTCAATGTGAAAGTATTTTGCTGTGTTTGTAAAATACTTTGCAATATGTATAAAATTACTGGGCTGCGAATGTAAGATTACTTCACTGTGTTTATAAAGTACTTTACAATGGGTGTAGGGTCACTATGCTACCATATGAAGTACTCTGATATGTCTATAAAGTACTTTATAATTAGTGTAAAACTACTTGTCTGTAATTATAAAATAATTCTGGTGTGCTTAGAAAGTATTTTGCGATATTTGTGAAGTGACTTGGCGGTCATTATGAAATTATTTTAGTAAGTAGGTACTTTGAAATAATTGGATAGTTGAGGAGAGTATATTTTATGGAAATGATAATCACCATAAAAACATTATAATAACACTTCACTGTTAAAAAGGTTCCCAATCACTCCCAGAAAAAAATAAATAGTGTATACTAGACTTAGGTAGGTGTCTAGTCCAAAAGTATCTTTCTCGTTATATGCAAATGAACTTGCTAATAGTTATTTTGTGTAGATGGTTTTTACTGATTGTTTGAAATCTTTTACTAGTTTTCAAAAAATGTTCACCAAACAAGCAGTTTATTAGTTACCGACCGAAACACTTTATTTTAGTTACCGACCGAAACACTTCACACTACTATATCTACCCTACCGACCGAAACACTTCACACTACTATATCTACCCTTCGAAACAAAAAATATTTTTACTTTTTACTGGGAGGAAAATTTATAATTGAGACTGATAATCAGGCTTTGGTAACAATATTGACTAACAAAATGAACAATGCCAGAATCCATGGATGGGCATTACTCCTACAGGAATATGACTTTGTGATTTATTTATTTATTTATTTATTTATTTATTTATTTATTTATTTATTTATATCAAAACAGGCCTTACGGCCTAATTACATTGATAAAATAATATATACCTATATATTTCACTTATAATATAAACTTAACTATACCTAGGTACATTGTGCGAGTATTAATTTGATAAAATATGTACGAGGTGTATTTACTTTTAAGTTGATAGAGTGATGATTTGCCTTAATATTGTTTTTCGATAAACGTCTACTGACATTGTCCAGTCTAAATCGGTCAATTCATTAAATTCATTTGCTAGACGACACATGGTCACAAGCGGGGAGCGAGTGATTGTATGTAAAAGCGGAATATTAAATAATGACTTAGTACGGGTTCTTCTGGATGGAACATTAAATCTTAGTAATGACAAAATATCCGGAGAGTTTATTTTATTATTTACTATTTTAAACAAAAAAATCAAAGCAGCTAATTTTCGCCTGTCTTCTAACGATAAGATCTTGAATTCCTTTCTTAGTTGGATAGTTCTAACAATGTTATAATCTGGTCGTACATGATATTTTTTTAAATAAAGATATCTCAAAAATTTATTTTGAATTTTTTCTAAAATAGATAGCGTTGTATGGTACTCAGTAAACCAAATTTGATTTCCAAATTCTAATTTAGTTCTTACAAGTGTAAAATAAAGGATTTTCATGGCATCTATGTTAGAGAAATTGACAGTTTGTCTAATTATGTATCCCAATAACCGATTTGCAGACATTGCAATATTTTTAATGTGTTTAGCAAAAGATAGTGAACTGTCATAAGTTATACCCAAATCTTTTACTTCTGTACAACGTTTTAGGGGTTCGGTATCAATGCGATATTCAAAAATAATGGGATCTTTGGAACGTGTCACAGTAAGAGTAAAGCATTTTTGCACGTTAAAATATAATTTGTTCATTAAACTCCACTCATAAATGCTATTTAAATCTCTCTGTAGTAGAACACAATCTCTAACAGTTTCTACACGTTTGAAATTTTTTAAATCATCCGCAAATAGCAAACATTCCGAGTATTCAAGTTTCGAGGGTAAGTCATTAATGAAGATCAGAAATAGAAGGGGACCCAAATTAGATCCCTGAGGAACCCCTGAGTTAGCTTCAAATTTGCCAGAAGTATTTCCATTGTGTTTTACCATTAAATATCTATTTTGCAAATAATCACTAATTAATTTAATAAAACTATGTGATACACCAAACCCACTGAGCTTCCATAAAAGAACGTCATGATCAACCGTGTCAAACGCTTTTCTAAAATCTGTATATATAGTGTCGAGTTGTATTCTATTCTCCAATGCCCCATACGCATAATTACCAAAAATGAGCATGTTTGAACTAATAGATTTATTAGCCACGAAACCATGTTGTTGTGATACTAAATACTTTTCAACATACTGATACATATTTGAATAAATAATTTGTTCAAATAACTTGGCTGGTGCACACATTATTGATATTGGTCTATAGTTTTCAATATCCATTTTGTTGCCAGACTTAAAGATAGGAGTAACCACACCTGTTTTCCATATGGATGGAAAAGTACTGGATGCTGGGATTAAATTAAAAATATGCATTAAGGGTAGTTTCAGCCAATCACTACAAGCCTTAAGGATATAGGGCGGGATTCCATCAGCCCCAGCTGCTTTTTTAGATTTTAGTTTTTTTATCGCATTATGAAAATCCAATTCCGTAACAATATCAAATACAAAAGTGTCATTACTTACCATGCTTTCACATGGAAATTTCAAATCATATGAGGCTTTAACTGACGAATATATAGATGAAAAGACATCCGCAAAAGCGTTTGCGGTTTCATTTTCATCCATTTGTCTTTCATTGTAATAATAATTACCAAGGTTTGATCTGCTACTTTTTTATTGTTAACATAATTCCAGAAATGATTAACGTCTGTAGTTAAATTTTGTTCTATATTTTTAATATATTTATGTTTTTCCATCTTGGTTAAGGATTTAACTTTTTTCCTCAGCACCTTGAATTTTTCATCGAATACATTAGACACTATCCTTAGTTTTCTAAGTCTATCTTTTTCTTTTAATAGATCCCTAATTTCTTTTGTAAACCAAACTGGAAAAGTTTTGGACTTTTCACAAAAAACAAATTTAGGTACACAATTATCAATTATTTGATTCCATATATTGTAGAATTCATGTAATGCTTCATTCACATTAATTTTTTCATCCAAAACTTTCTTCCAACCTGCATCCCTAATACTTTCGCTTAACCTAAGAAAATCTGCTTTTTTAAAATCATATCTAGACTCTTTTATATTGAGTATATTTATTTTTGTATCGGACCTAACTGTAATCATAATTTCCAATGCAGGATGATATAGATCTTCTTAACAAACGGTAGGCCGTCCCTAACTACTGTACAATTATTAATATTACTTTCCGAACTAATAACTAGGTCCAGTGTTCTACCTTGAAAATTTTTAATATCATTATACAAACTAAATCCATTAAAATCCATGAAGTCTTGAAATGTTTCTACTATGCCATTATAAATATTGCTTTCGTAATTAATACCAGTTATACTTGGTATATTGAAATCTCCAAAAATAAATGTTTTGTCATTATTCACTATATGCCTTTGCAGAAGTTCAAATGCTGTTTCGTATACCTTAGTTTGACTCCCCGAAGGAATATATATACAACAAAGGGTGTATTTAGTACTATTTACTTTAATTTCTATTGCAATTGCCTCAAAATAGGAACTAATTTTAAAAACTTCTAAGATTTTATATGTTTTCTTAACAGCTATAAAAACTCCCCCGCCTTTTGATTTTCCTGTAAATTCAATATTCCTATCAGCTCTTATCAGATTGTAATATCCAGCGTTTACTATCTCTCCATCAAGAGTTCTCTCCTGCAACCAAGTCTCGACTGCAATAACTATATCAAAGTCCTCACTCAAACAACTTGTATAAAACTCGTTAATTTTCGTATTAAGTCCTCGACAATTTTGAAAGTAAATGCTAAGGGTAGTTGTCATGATTGTGGCAACCGAATAAGCTCTTAAGCAAACAAAAATATATTCATATATAGGTATCCCACAATACTTCAGCTTCAATAATACATAGGTACATTTATACTTGCATAATCAACTCAACTAATCATAATTATTATAACAATTATAAAATGAAACAAATTTTGCATAATAATCTTGTTAATAGTAGAATTACCATATACAAATAAAGCGATAAAAAAAGAAATAAATACTAAGTTATAAGTACATATAACTATTACAACATATATTAATTATTGGAAGACAAAAAATAAACAACGTAGGTATCCGATACCTTATAATAATATCAATCAAACAAATTTAATTAGATAAATCACAATAAATTAACAATATTTCACCAGTGTGTACTCGCCTTTACCCAAAAATATCGAAATTGAAACAAAAAGGTCAAAGCAAAATTTATCAAATTCACATGTTTTTGTATAAAACAATATTACTTGCTAATTTAAGTCCGGTAATTTGGCGATTGAGGATACGATGTTGTCACGTCTGACAAAAATTCTGCCATTTCTTGACCATGCCGCCTGTTTACCAAACTTCAGTTTAGCAGCTCGCAAAAGTTGATATGATGTAGTAGTCAAATACTCATTTATATAAATATTTGAACTTAGTAGTGACTTTCGACCCATTAGAATTTCAGTTCTTTTTAGAATTGTAGTAAACTCGACAATAATAGTCCTAGGCTTAGTACTTCCTTCATCAAATTTTCCGATTCTAAATGTATTGTAAATCTCCCAATGAGAACACTTTATTTTCATGGCGTCGTTAAAAATAGTGAGAATCTTGGCAAGCAAATTTTCATCCCGCTCATCCTTCACTCCCATCAAACTTATTGTATTTGCCTTAAACTTTTGATCGTAGACTTCCAATTTGTTTTTAATTAGATTTAATTCCGTATCATTGGATTGGACAACCGCTTCCAACGATGAAAATTGAAGAATTGCCCCATTTATTTTCTCTTCCAAAGAATCAATCCTTTTACACATTTTCTCAAAATGTTCATCGATTCTGGCAGTTAGTTTCGGTAACAATTTGTGATAAAACATATTCCAGGAATACAGAACGTAGTACCAGACTCGATCAGTAGGATGGATGGAGAGAAAAGAAGCTAGAGTGGGAATTAACATTATGAAACGTAGTAGTGGCATATTTTCACTAGAGCAAATAAAGCAGGAACAACGATCATTAGATGAGAAGAGAAAACGAAGATGTTTTGAAAAGGAAGGAGTACTGTATAAATTGGTGAATGACAAGGAATTATATGTAATTTCCGAAAACTTGACAAAATTAATTGTACAAAGAATACATTTAGATTTCAATCATTTAGGAATTAGGAAAACTCACATGATATTTCGGGAGATTTATATATCAAAAAACGATATCACTATCATAAAAGATATTATTAAACAGTGTGAACTATGTCAACTATCTAAGGAGAAGAACATACACCATGAAAACGTACCGAAATCCATCATAGCAGAAAATCCATTAGATATAATAGCAATAGATTTCATATCGAACCTTATACCGAGTTATAATGGTAACAAACATATTTTATTAATCGTAGATATTTTTTCTAAATTTATAACACATATCCATGTAACAAAACAAATAAAAACACTATTAAATAATCGCTAGGAAACTATTTCGAGAAATATGGGAAACCAAAGAAATGCATCATGGATAATGCAACAAACTTTAGGAATAAAAAAGTTGTAAAATGGTTGAAAGATTTAGGAATCAAACAAGTTTTCACAAGTATCAGACATCCAAGTAGTAATCCTGCAGAACGAGGAATCAAGGAAGTGATCAAGCATCTGAGGATACTTACATACTACGAAAACCGTATGTGGGAAGAACGTTTGAAGGAGACCACAGATTTTATCAATAACATACCAAATATCGTCATGGAGATAGCACCCATCACATTATTCAGAGCAGCAGAACCAGATAGACCATGGTCAAGTGAAATTGACTACAGTAAACTGATTGAGGTAGCCAGAGAAAGACAAGCAAAACAAGCTGACAAATATATTAAAAATAAACCAGCTAGACTTAGAAATAGGAAAACATTTAAAAAGGGTGATTTGGTAGTAATAAAAGCATTAAGAGTACCTGAACATAAGAAAGGAATTTGTTCTAAACTACAGTTACCTTATGAAGGTCCTTACTTGGTAGAAACCAGCCATGGAATAAATAGTTATAAGCTGATACATCCTGACACTCATCGAGAACGTGGAATTTTTCACATAAACCAGCTGCATCAATTTAACACCAACCAGTCATAACTAAAAATCAGAAATAATAGAAATTAGAAATATTGTTTAATTAATTAAGTATAAATCAATTTAATCTAACCAGTCTTAACTAAAAATAAAGAATAGTAGAATTAGAAATTTATTTGATAAATTAAGTATAAGTCAATTTGACGTTAAAAGATTTCTTCATGAAAATGAGATAGGATAAAACTGGGGAATTAATTTAATAAGTAACATATGATTATAAAGTTGTGAGAAGAAAATCATGGTAAATTTCTATAAAATATTCTTGTCAAGTCAAGAATAATTTCATAGAGCTTTAGGGAATGTTAGAGTGAAACAGCTACAAGGTAAATTGAACTAATTAGCATCATTTGAATAATGTCAATCTTTAGTAAATATTCAATAAAAAGATAATTCATGACGACATGCTAATTTAAATAGACATAGCTTAAGCATATCGAGAAATACCTGCATATAATATACTTTAATAAAATAACTTATAAGATTTCAATTCAATTTAGTAATTATATTTCAAAGAATAAAAAAAGGTATATAAAACAACCACGAGTAAATTTCGTGAATAATATATTATAGTATATAATTATAAGAAACCTTGTATATAGAATAATACTATCATATTTTTATAATTGTAAACACTTTCAAAAAACCCTGTATATAGCATAAACTTTTCAATCATATTATATCAAAATGTCAAATCGAAATATTAACGCGAAAATCGACGTTCTTTCGATAGTTCGGGTAGAGTGATTCGGAGTGATTACAGAGTGTAAATAAACACAGTGAATTTATCTACAATAACACAGGAATGGATGTTTTGATTCGAGAAAAACAATTATATTTACTTAGCAACAATGAACAATGAAACAAAATAATTTAAACAATTGCAAGTTGTTGATTTCAAGCTTGGGAGAGAAGCGTCGTGATCTTATAAATGGAGAGACATGTTAAGTTTTTCCTTCTCCAAATTAATATAAATTGTAATGAAACTTAAACAAAATTATATAATAAGTTGACCAAAGTGTTCAACAAAGTATTGAAAGTAAAATAACTAAAAACATAACTCGTATTTTAAACAAAAAGTGAATATAATTTGTGCTATCGACCAGAACTTGGTAAGACTGAATAAAATTACCTTATTAGCATAGTTTTGATGACTGTTGATACATATTACCATTAATTGTGGTACTCAACTGGTGAAATAATTCAAAATTCGTAATTTTTTTCATCCTGAGCTCTGGTTTTATTCGATTGTAGCCACGATCTTTTCACATGCATCATCTCCAGAGTCAAGAAGAAACCAAATATGAACTCTATTTCTCTTGTGTACATTAAACTTTTCCTATAAAAACAATAACTCGTATAATTACAGATGTTAGGTTAGTTCATTATCATTGATATTAATTTCTTATATATTATTAGATTTAATAATTCAATCTCCACTAGTATCACGGACATAAAACACTAACTATTGTTCAAATAATTACTCACCAAATTGGGAAATGAGGGCGGGAAGTGAGGGCGGGAAGTAGAGGTGTGTAATGTGACACTTCCCAACCTTCAATGACGTTAGTAATGACAGCATTACTTCCTTGCCTGATTCATGCCTCCATCCCTATCTATTTCCCGTGTTTGGTGTTCTAGGTAGTTCTTCTTTTTAGTTCTGTGTAATCTTCTTGTCTGTGCTCTTGTTCTGTGAAATTCTTCTTTATTCTCATTCGTAGAGTTTATTAGCATTGTCAATCTCTTATTTGTTTTCAATTCCAGCACTTCTTCATATTCTCTGTCAAACCATCTTCTTTTGGGGCGCTTCTTCTTTTTTCCAATGGTTTCTGTCGCTGCTTCTTCTATGACTGTTGCCACTTGCTGCCATGTTCCCTCTAGTTCTTTATTATCTTCCTCGTGTCTTAGATATTCGAATTTGTTGCTCAAGGCCATTTGGTACTCACCTTCCTTTTTGGGGTCTTGAAAAGCTTCTACGTCCCATCCTTCTCTTGACTCTATTCGTGCAGGTTTCTGTGTTTTTATTGTCGTTCTCAGCCTGGATTTAACTAGGAAGTGATCAGTATCGCTGTCTGCTCCTCTCATACATCGTGCACTGATGATGCCACTAGATTGTCTTGCATCTATGAGAATGTGGTCTATTTTTGTTTTCGCGTTGTTCCTTCATTTGAAACCCATGTGGCTTTATATATGTTCATTCTTTCAAATTGTGTGGATTTTACTACCATATTATTAGATATTGCAAATTCTTCTAATCGGTGCTCATTATCATTCGTTATGTCGTGTAGGCCTACCACCTCTCTGAGATACTCCTCTTTTCCCAATTTAGCGTTACAATCTTCCATCACTACCCTGATATCATGCCTTGGAGCCGCCCTATACTGTTGATCCAGTAGCTCATAAAATTCATCTTTCTTCTCCTCCTCTGCGTCCTCTGTAGGGGCATAAATCGAAAATATCGTGAGATTGAACCATTTACCCTTAAATCTGATATAACAAATTCTCTCGCTGACCATAACACTATATCGTTTCCCATCTCCATATTTCCCGTTCCTGTCCATCTCACTTCCCGTATTGCAGTTATATCCATCTTATATTTTTGAAGCTCTTTAACCGCTCTCGTTGCTATACCAGGCCTGTACCAACTCAGCACATTCCATGTTCCCAAAAGAATATCCTTTTTTCGTTGCTTACGTCGTTTATTCCGTGTATCTGTCCGATTGCCAGGCAATAGTTTCAGCTCCGTAGCTTCAGGTTTTTACGCGTATTGATTGCTGGTCGATAGCACAACCCCCTTTTCGGTGGACCATTTCTCCCGCTCTCGTTAGCCCTGATCCTGTTTCCCACTGGGATTGGTTACCACAAGGTTACTCAGGTTACCGGGGTTCACCCCGCGGAGGTGAGAGTCGGAATTGAGTAGGAGAGGCTACTTGACGCTAGCTGGATACGGCGTCATATGTTGCGCTTCACTACCCCATTGAACCTCACGCTCTAATGTTGACTAATTTAACTGTACATCAGAGATGATTTTAAATAAATGTTTCAGACAAAATTTTCTCAATGAATTAGTTGTTATATGATTTTTTATGGATTTAAAATATATAAATTATAGCCTATTTCAGATAGGTATAAGGTATGCAAAGGGACTACAGAGTGACTCAACGAATATTTAAGCCACTTTCATAGTTTGGTATTGATTTCATTGTAAAGTATAACGTTGCACACATTTCTAATTTGGGAGTAGTCAGTATGTTTTTTAATGGCGCTTCTCGGGATTTGGGATTTAGTACCCACTAATGCACAGTGATTTGTCCCATTTGCATATTTGGAGAGAAAATATAAGTTGCAACCATATGCCAAGGAACTGGTACCTGAGAATCCATGAAGTTGACATTCTATCAGTTTTTCATTAATAAATAGATAGCGTGGAATCTTAACGTTGGAAAGAGAAGAGATACTATTTACAGAATCTTTCCAAGCTAGGTTAATTGACTGACGCGTTATTTCTTGATCCAATGAAAATTTGTGAAACCATGTGCGTTGCATTCATATTTTTCCTTTGACAACGATCTAAGAGAGTACAGATTTGAAAAATATCGTGTGTTGGATTCCTCTTAAGCAAAAGAACTTTACATAACATGTTATCAAAATTCAAATCTAGATCTAATGCTTGAGACTGCGCTGATTCTTTATGGAAATCCAGAGAATTGGAACGAAATTTGTGTAGCGTGAAACCTAATGCGCTAAGACACTTGGTTTGCAATAGTTTCAATTCGGTCAGGGGGTTAGCACCGGACAGTATGTCATCCACATACGTCTGATGTAATAATGCGTCTGAAGGGAGAGATACATCCATATTTCGTTGTGCAATATCTTGAAGTACTCGACATGTGAGATAGGGAGCACATTTTTGTCCGAACGACACACAAGTTAATTCAATGCATGAAAAATCATCAGTGGGAAAATCTCTACATAATGTTATATTTTGTAAAAAAATTGGATCAGGGTTTTGTATAACCGCTGTCAATGCGTATCTAGAAGAGCGAAAGACATAATATGTCGAATAATTCGGGATGTACCTGATGACCTTTGAGATAAATGTCATTAGAAGAGAAAAATGTAGTCGTTTTACAGGAGATATCGAAAACCACTCGCAATTTGGTGGTTTCGCTGTGTTCTCTCAGAACACATAGGTGGGATACAAAATACTTATTTTCGTTGGAGGAGTTGGTGAGAGATAAACCAACAAATTCGCCATGTCCGAGAGAAATATATTCATCGATAAATTGTTTGTATTCTGAGAAACTTCTTTCGAGTAATTTGAATCTACGCTTTGCTATTAAAAGAGAATCTCCAAGTTTTTGTGAGCACTGGCTTCTACGAATGGGATGTTTACTTGATATCGTCCGTTGTCTAAAATTTTGGCGGTGGACGAGAATATTTCTTCGGCCTTTTCTTCTGCAGCCGATAAAGAGCGAAGTGCGGTGCTCTAATCAACCTCTTCCTGAGAGCAAATCTATTCAAGCAATAGATTAAGATCTGCGACATTATTATGAGCGATTGAGTAGTTTTCAGCTGCTGAAAAAATATTAATCAAGACAGAATAAAAGTGTATAGGTGTAAGAGAACTTTCCTTGATACACGTGCAAATCTTACAATACAAAGAGATATTTGTTTTTCTAGGTAAGGTTATAGCGTCTCAATAAAGAGAAAATAACTATATTTATAAATTGTTTATGGACAATTTTATGAGAGGAAATGTATCAGGGTATACTTCGAACATGGCCAATAAACGTTGTAGATCATGATAGGGACCACAGTGGTTCACACCACGCGGTCAATAGTTTTTAAAATACAAAAGGGGGTTGTGAATCCTGCAACAGCACAAAAGGTTATAAATTCGATACAACAGAGAAATTATCAGAGAGTAAAATGTATTTTCGAACACCAGTCATGTCAGTAATTACCTAAAATGGTGGTTTAAAGACTTATTATCTCAGTATTGGGTTTTCTCTGTTATTCATAGACTCCAATCAAGTTCTTCAAAAATTCCACGATTAAGAATTTAGACATTTTTATATGTTTCATAAGATCTTAGACGGAGTTAACCACAAAAATAATACCAAATATTAAGTAAAGTCGGTTGAGTAATTAAATACTTATATTGTTAGCTTGTTTCTGTACTTTTTTTAACGCTGTATAACATTTTTATTAAAATATATTCATTTGGACCATATTAATTCGGTCTAGTTAATTAAAATATCCGCCTCTATAATATAAATTGTCCACATATTCAGTAGAGTTTTGTAATTTGTGTAACGATGTTCTTTTTAATTGTGGCACAAAGAGCTTCCCTAATTAAGGTAATGGAATTTCATAGGCCGAAATAGTAAATTTATTAGTTGACCAATTTAATTTTTTGTTTGGTTGATCGCATGCCGAAAGTCTTTTAATATAGTCTATCTCTGACCGAATACTTAATGTAGGTTTTCAAACAACGCTACTTTACAAATAAAATGGATAAAACAGCGTATTTTTTTAAAGAAATTTGACGCGCTATACACGCAAAACAAAATTAATCATAATTGGAGTTGAATTCAAAATAATTAATAAAATGTATATGAATTCATACAATAATGTACGGAAATCTCGAGAACAATCTTGATTGTAACAAGTACTGTTACCGAAGATCTTACAAAACTATATCTCATTTTTATTTATTTTTCATTTTATCAATATTGTCCAGTTACTGTTAGGTATAGGACATTATAAATACAATATATCACATTATATAATACCATAACATTCAATTTCACGTTATAATTGTTCATTATTACATTTCACGTATCTCTTCCAAATATTCCTATTCTGCCATAATAGTCTAACCTATCTCCACTTGGCCCCCCGTTTTTCTGCCTCTTCCCGAACTTGATATTCCCATTTCTATCTTCTTCTATGTACTTCCTTTCTATGAACGTGACCAGCTCGGCTCTTTCTTCAATTATCGAGTCTATGGGCATTTATTTTTATATTAGCTGTTATTGCCTCATTTCTAATTCGGTCTCTTTTTGTTATTACTTTTATTTTTCTTGAGAATATCAGTTCAGTGGCGATTATTTTACTTTGTTTTGCTTGGGTCCAGAATTCACTGCCGTATATTATTGATGTCCTGACCCCTTTTTTGTATATTTATATTTTTATTTCATATGATATAGCTTTCTTCCCAAAAAATGTGGACCTCAGGGGGTTATAGATTCTTCTAGCTATTCCCATTCTATGTTTTATTTCTTCGTTAATGTTTCCCGATTCTTCTATGAATGTGCGTAGATAATACGGATGTTGACTATTTTTGGAAGAGTTTTTTTATTTTCAAATATGACTAAAGCCTTAAAAATCATGTATTTTAAATAATTGTTATTAAAAAAGATGAATTAAAAGTTTTATAAATATTGTGCAATGCCTCAGTGTGCGAGTACTACAATAAAAACACCTAAAAGATAGTTACTCACGTCCCACGTTCGAAAAATAAAAGAAAAATGTGGCTCCAACTTCCTGGCAGGGAGCTGGGACTTGTTATTACATAATATAAAATATATTTTTGTGTAGATCATTTCGATGTAAGTGTTATTTTCTTTTATAAGTTAACATTTATCAGGTTTTCAAAGAAATAAAATATTACAATTTTTAAGTTTAGAATTAGGTTTATGAATGTTTTTATTCGTTTTAGTCTACTTACCGAATGATATTACTGATGATTATTGACAACAGAAATAACAATTATTGGTATATAACTTATATGGAGATTTTCATATTTCTGAATTCAGCAGAACAGAAATTACTGCTGTGAAGAAATTTGCCACTGTAAAACAGTCAATGCTCGAGAACTTCGAACTGTTTGCCTTAATAAATTCACTCTCCATTATATTTATATTCTTTTTCAAATATAAAACAAGCTAATTTCAATTACATTACTTCGAAACTAATAAATATATCAACCACACGACGAAGACTTTTGACAGCGACACATGATGTTTAGGAAAATAAACGCTGATTGGTGTTGAATCACGTGACATGAGACTGAGAGAAATATAAACGAACTCAATTCCAACTTTTTTGACAAGCGATCCTTTCTCTCTAATTTTACTCTTATTTGTCTGAATAGTATGAATATTAGATCTTGGGTGCTCCTTCCCTTCCTAAATACATGTTGACATTCTTCCAACGTTGACTCTAGTTTTTGTCTAAATGTGATGCCTTTGTAATTTGTGCAATTTCGTAAGTGCCATTTTTTGTAAATTGGCGCTATTATGACTGTTCTCCAATCGTTATTACTTCTCCGCCAACCCTATCTACGATGCAAGAAAATTATTAGTTTACCCCAAAAGAGTTGGGATTTTTGATTTTTTTAAATTATTTTTACGTTTTTCAGTGGGAAAAACACAAGAAAGGGTTGTATACGTCTGTGCATGTACATTGATAAAATTAGCGCACTGTTATTCCAATTATTATTGTTTTTAGTTAAATGAAAATTAAATTCGGATACTAATAATACATTTACACAGAATTGTTACATTATCGTATTCACACTTATTATTAATTTACAGTTGCGAAAATTTGCTTCTTAATAATCACTCGTTTACTAATCGAGATACCGAGAGAAAGAATTGCGAAATATTCTTGAGAATGTGTAGCTCAAATAGAGAAAGTCACGAGAAATAGAGAGAACGAAAAGCGTGAGAATAATAAAATAAGTTACAAGAGTTAATTCAGTACAATACTGAGACACAACTTGATCTTGACTCAAGCTGGAATTGAACCGTTTCACTTAAACAAACATTCACGACTGAAGGTTGGAACTGAAACCTAGCAAAAAGGATCGTATGCCATCAATAAAGCACGTGCAAATCGTATAACTCGAGGAGATATTTACTTTTCTAGGTATAACTATATTGTATCGATAAACAAAGAATAGCTATCGTTACAAATTGTAGAATATTACATGGGAGGTAATGCGTCAGAGTATATTTCGAACATAGCAATAAACCTTGAATATTATGATAGGGATCACAGTGGTTCATGATGTGCGGACAATAGTTTTTGAAATGCATAAGAGGGTTGTGAATACTGTTGCAGCACAAATACACAATAATAACTAAATAATATTTATTCTTGGCATTAAAAACAAACTAAGAATACATCAGAGAGCCATAGAGAGAAGAATACTGCGAATATCACTGAGAGACCACAAAACAAGCCAGTGGATAGGAGCAAGGACAAAAGTAACCGACATGATGTAGAGAATCAGTTCCTTAAAGTGGGAATGGGCAGGACATGTTGCACAGAGAGAATTAGAGTGGACACATCACTAGATGGAGACCTTGGGGAGAACGAATAAGTATTGGCAGACCACAACAGAGATGGTACGTTGATCTGAAAAAATTCGCTGGCCTGAACTGGTACCAGAGAGCAGAAAATAGAAGTGTATGGTCAAACATGAGAGAGGCCTATATCCAATGGATAGAAGATGGCTGAAAAAAGATGAAGAAAGGCTATTTATTCTTGTTAAAAAAGGAAATTCGATACAACAGCGAATTTATCGGAGAATAAAAAATATATTTGCGAACAAAGGGGTTTTTATTAAAAAAATCCTATGTGTATGTGCGGCCACTTTTTATAACATGTATTGTTAGCATGATACACCCTTCGAACGCTATTGATTTTCAGCTCACCGAAGCCAGTACAACGAGTGCTATAGTACCTGAAGTATAACATTTTTGTAGAAATTTCTATTTGCTAGCACGATACAACCCCCGAAGTGCATAAAGTCACCAATTTTATGATTCGATACTGTTCAAGGCATGTCATAGATGTCAGCAGAGCTAGTACAACGGGTACTATGGTACCTGAAGTACAACATTTGATAATTTTTATAAAAAGTTCGGTTCCATAGAGCATCCAAAGTGTACAAAAATAATCAATTTTATTAGTGTTTTTAAATGAAACTCAAGGTCTCTAGTTAATTCCACAATATATTGTGGAATTAACTAGAGACCTTGAGTTTCATTTAAAAACACTAATATGAGCATATTCCACGAAGTAAGGGTCGAGACAGTCAATTTGATCAATTTTATGATTGGATACTGTTCAAAGCATTTCACAAATGAACCCTATTGATTTCCAGTTCACCAGAGCCAGTACAATGGGTCCTATAAATCCAGATATACTACATTTTTGGTCATTTTTCGAGAAATTTCAGTTTGTTAGCACGATTACAGCCTCCCAGTGTATATAAGCCACCAATTTTATGATTGAGTATTGTTCAGGACATCTCAAAGATAAACCCTATTCATTTTCAGCTCACCAGAGCTAGTACAATGGGTCTTATAAATTCAGATATGAAGGAAAATGAACAAAAATAAATGTGGTACTTGAAGAATCATAGTACCCGTTGCACTGGCTCTGGTGAGCTAAAAATGAATAGGGTTCATCTGTGAGATATCCTGAACAATACTCAATGATAACATTGGTGACATGTTGCACTCCGGTGTATTGTGCTAACAAGACATGTTACAAAATAGTGACAGCCGGCGCATCGACGACTACATAAACACAGAATTTTACTTCTCCTCCCAAACCTATCTAATATGCGAGAAAATTATTTTTCCCAAAAAAGTTGTAATTTTCGATTTTTTCATTTTTAAGCGAGAAAAACAAGAAAAAATGGTTTTTAGAAAAAGATCATGTGTATGTCGTCGTCGTTGTCGTCGGCCACTTTTTAGAGCAAGTCTTGTTACCACGATACAACCTCCGGAGTGTAACAAGTCACCAATTTTATGAATGAGTATTGCTCAGGACACCTCACAGATGAACCCTATTGATTTTCAGCTCACCAGAACCAGTACAATGCTATGGTACATGAAGTACCACATTTTTGGTAATTTTTTGAGAAATGTTGAGTTAATAGCACGATATAGCCTCCTGAGTGTATTTAAGTGAACAATTTTATGATTGTATATTGTTCAAAACGTCTCATAAATGGATTTTAAGGTCACCAGTGCCAGACAACTCGTCCTATAAATCGAGATACTACATTTTTAGTAATTGTTTGGCTTGTTAGCACGAATAAGCCTCTGAATTGTATACAAGTAACCAAATCTATGATAGGATATTGTTCAGGCCGTTTCACAAATAAATCCTATTGATTTTGAGCTTACTAGAGCTAGTACAATTAGGCATGTAAATACAGATATACGAGTACTACATTTTTGGAGAAATTTCGGTTTATTAGCACAATACAGTAGCCGGAGTGTATACAAGTGACCAATTTTATAATTGGATATTGTTCAGGGCGTCTCACAGATGACTACTAATGATTTTCAGCTCATCAGAGCCAGTACAACGGGTCCTATAAATCCAGATATACCACATTTTTGAAGAAATTTCGGTTTGTTAGCACGATACGGCCTCCGGTGTGTATAAGTGCGAAAAAGTTAGTTTTAATCTTTAAAACCGTTTATTTTTTCTAAAAAGTCTTTTTCTGCGTTTTCTCGCATATTTGATAGGGTTGGGTGGAAAAGTAAAAACGACTGAACGAGTTATTTTGTAGACTTTTGCTGATTTTATCTAATAGTCGGCGGTGCCACCTCAAGTTCTGAGCGTTGAGCGATATTTAAAAAGCATGATTCAAAAATTAACATACCAATCCTGGATTTTAGTTAATTTGTGGTTGTCTGTCTAGCTGAATTAGTGTACTAAAAGAAGAGGAAGTTTGAACTGTTCCCACAGGAATGTCAAGACGTACTTGTCAAACCTGCTAACGCAAATAGTTTACAAAATAAAGAAATTGAACAGATTCACTTTAGACTTACCCGATTGTTTTGTTAGATTTTTTCTCATACCTATTCACTGGCACTAGCTTGTTCGTTAAATTATACCTTCAGTACCTAATTACCTAATCAATGGTAAAATGCAACTTTAACGTAAACTAATATTAATTCCTACCTATGCTGGCTCATAATGAAGTTACTCAGTGCTTTTGTATAGCTACTAGAATTTATAAGTTAACACAAACAAGTAATAAATAATTTCAATTGTCTCATACTTGAAGTAATAACTATGATTATACAATCAATAAAAAATTCTTCTTCCTTTTAAACGTTTGTTGACACTGTAAAGAGTGAGAACGTTCTTTTTAAATAATGTTGATAATAATTACTGAATCTTTCATAATGTGCAAAAAAATTGGTAAAGAAAACAGCTTAAAAGTGGAGAGTGGACAATTAAATATTTTATCAATTAATATCCTAATGGTTCGAAGCAAATTATTTTCCGCAATGTGCCCTACATATCTTTTTGTTAACAATTAAACACATTTCAATAACTTTGTGGACATGCAGTTAAAATTAACTTTCAGTCGATTTGTCAGTTTAACGACCTTATCTTAATATTTTAAGGCATTTTCTCGATAGACTTTATTCAAATTCAATGGTTTATAGCTTCGTTAATGTTCTATTTTTGTTTCAGAACCGACTTGAGGGTTGTGAGTGAGGCCGTTCCGAGTAAAAGTTTAAACAACTTAATAATGGTAAGTAGTTAAATAAAAAAATCTGAAAAAGGTTATCTTACTTTACCCTTCAAACTTTTTGCTTTAAAAAAAATAAAATAACATGGTATACATAGCGTGTCCAAAATATACGAAGACTTTGTTTTAATCGAAAAATATTCATCTATTTTATCCCCTTTGAAGTAATAGAAAATACCTGTGCCAGAGCTTTTTCTAATCTTCGGAGCTCTTCTGATATTATTTGGTATTGCTTTTCCAGCGATACAGTGTTGTATCTCCTTGATGATAATATAAAAAATGTTGTTTGTTGTTAGTATATCTTCGATATACAAAGCATTTAATTGAAGACTATCCACCCTACATAAATATGAAGGCGCCATGGTGCAATCTCTTGCACCTCCTTCTTTGTTCATCTTACTTATTTTTATCTTCATCTGTGTCGTGCTTTAACATATATTCTCTTTTTTATTCATTTTCTCATTCCTTGTCGAACCATTCACGTTTACTGGTACAACTTTTTACTCCACTTTTTTTATCACCTGAACCTTTATTTTACTCATCTCCTCCCATATTTCGTCTATGTCGCTATTTTCATGCACTTCCTCCAATACTCTTCCTGATTTTATTTTATATATCTCTCGTGCTTCATTTTCCTGAAGTCTATTTGAACTTCATTTTATCTCTCTTCATATTTTTAGAACTGGAATATCTTACTGCATTTGAATTCCTAGTGAAAAGTGATCAGCGTAACAATTTAGTACCTGAACTACAACTTCCTATCAATTTGGGAGACCGCTGTCACTAAATGAAATACTCCTAGAGGCCGTACTGGCCCTTCTCCTACTATCTGTTTAGTGTGCCACCAGAAAAAAAATTATACAACCTAGCGTGAAAGAAAAGAAAGTCCGATGTAGGCGGGGATCTCCTGGTCTTAAAGCGTGTAATTCCTTTGCCAGGACAGGGTTGATGTTTTTGTCCAGCCTTGTATCTAATGAACTGCTCACTCTAAAAGGGAAAGTCAAGGTAGGGACCTGAATAAATTTGGGTACCAACTAATGATAGAAAAAAAATATATATTTCACTATATAAATATGACAAAAAAACGCTATAACTTCAAATTTTTGTTATACATTTTTCTTGACATTTCTCCATAAGCACATGGTCTATTTAATCTATAGTCGATCCATCGGGTGACTGCCAAGTTCCTTTATGCATTTCCTTTCTCTAGAAACAAGTACTTTTTAGTTTTATTTTTCAATAGCTGTCTATTTTCATTTGTTTCATCATGTTTACTATACTTTCGTATCGTTAACTAGTAAATCTTTTCCTTTTCTATGTTAGCATTTGCATCACCAAGTATTATTTTCAGATAATATTTCCCTATCCTCTCATACCCCTTATTTAGTTCATAAAAATCTTCCTTAATTTGTACATCCTTTCTTTTATGCATTATGAATCTTGAACCAAATAATCTGTTACTTGCTCCACTATTTGTAAATAAGTAGTCGCCAATTTCCTTTATTCCATTTCTCTTCTGTTCCTATAGGGCTATTGTGACAAACTCATATTCCTTTATTTCTTGTACTAATTGCTTAAGCCGTTTCCCTTTTTTCCACTTCTGGCAAGGGATCTAATACACATTTTTTTAAACTTGTTTCAGTTTCTCTATATATCTATTCCATCTATCACTATTTTATTGCAGCCAACCTTTAACTGTTTCCCTTTTTCTATTTCTTGCTTGGCAACTTTTCTTATCTCGTTTGCCTTTTCTCTTTCCATTTTTGACATATCGTGATTTATGTATTATTTTTCGTTTTATGTACTCATAGCTTGAATTTATTGTTCGTTACAAAATTTTTGTCGTTTTCGTTTCTCAGCTCCTAATTTCTGTGTATCTGTCACTTCTATTCGTACTTGTAGTTGTTCTACTTCTTTGATAAGCTCTTTCATGTTTTTATACTCCTCTTTTATTTCTCGTTTTTGTCTTAAGAGCTGTTTGTTCTCTTGCCTTATTTGTCTCGCTTCCACTGTAATCTCTTTCGCCAGTTCTATTAATATATCTAACTTTATGTTTGCTTGCTGCGGTTGAACAGTACATTCTCTAGATCCCTCTTCCTTTTTCCACCGTCTTCACTTGTGTAATCATCACTATCCATTATTGTCTCCTTATACTTTTATATCGCCAAAATTTTTCACTCGTTTATTTATTTTAATATGTTTTAAGTCCGCCCCTGTTCACTATAGTATGTTGCTATTTACTTTTTATAATAAATAGTAATTTAATAATAACTAATTATCAATGTATATACAAATCTTACTCAGTTTCTGCTACAAATTTACTGGGAACTAAATACCACTTCACAGAACAATCTTACACTATCTTGTTAATTTCTTAGTTCGCAATTTTTCGAATTATCGCAGTTTATTACGGAATTGAACTCAACACAACCATTCAGTTATTCTCCAGGACTGGACTATCATAAAAAAGTATAGGGGGGCCTATCCAACCAGGAAATGTTGAGTTTAAAAATGTGTCCTCGAGAGCGTAATATGGAGGTACTCCATCTTGTTGAAACGCTAGCTAAGATTCTGACATATCATCATTTTCTAAAATTCCTGTTATTTCGAGATCAACAGCTTCCATGTGTAATTTTAAATAAGACTCACCATTCAAATTCCCCACAAGAAAATATGGTTTAACTATATGATCACCTAGAATATCACACCATACTTTCAATTTTTGAGTTGTTTGAGTATGAAGCACTCACATTTTCTGCCCAGTATCTACAATTGTATTTGGTTAGTCCAAATGAAGCAGATATTGTACGATTTTTCGACAAGTCCATATTTTAAGTGCCCCATAAACCGAACGATAACAGACTACTTAATTTTCCCAACATACTTTCTGTTGTGGCGGAAAGCAACGTCTTCTTTAATCCTGTTTAGCTCAAGGGAAGTGAATTTATTGAAGAAATTAAAGAACATTCTCAAATTTTGAGTTTATTGGCTTATTTAAAAATAAATATGTCAATTTGAAGATTTTTTATATAATAAAAAAATAGTTCTTGAACCGAATATAAACAGTAAATGATAGATGTTAAGACAAATTATACACAAAAAGTGTTCATCGAACATTCTTCTCTAAAAATATGAATTTATACGTGAAGCTGGCAATTAATGATCCCACAATAGGTGCTGCCCAGTATATCTGAAAAAATGTGTAGTCATTAATATTTGAAATATTATAAATAGTAAATAATAACAAATGAATAAACTCAATTTGAGTGTTTTATGACTTATAAAACTCTAAAGATTTATAAACCACATTAAAGCGCGCTAAGCAGTTTAATGATGGTGGATAATTTTTTTCAAATGATTTCCTTCCCTGAACTCGCTTTAAAATAATACTTAAAAGAAAAAGATCCTCAAATAACAATAGTGCATAAATTAAAGTTTTAAATGCATCATCTGTCAAGGGCGAGAAACTTTTTGGTCTCTAATTATTTTTCAAGAGACGTACGTTTTCTATCACTTCTAGTAATTACTATAATGGTCCGTCGGTTAAATTAGACATAAAATCGATAATTGGGAGCTTACTCGCAGAATAAGGCTAAGCTTAAGGTTATGTTAACGAGCAAAATAAAAGGATAAGCTTAGGTAATATAACTAATTTTGTTATATAATTATTTATTCGTTGATTTTCGTATACGATTGTTATACAAGCATTTCAAGAACAAAGCTTTATGTAGTTCACTTTACCATAATTCTTTCAGTAATTTAAATGTTAAATATCACGAACAATCTGTTATATATTTAGAATTTTTACTTTGCTCTGCACTTGTTCGACATTCGTGTCCAATAAAAAATTAGTCACACGAATTTTTTTATTCCTTGGGCAAGTCTTTACTAGTCCTTAACAGGGGGAAATACATAGATATCAGACTAACCATGTGGTTAACCAAAAAAGTCTTGTGTTTTAGATCAAATTCATACCATTTCAGGTAAATCGGTAAAATTTAAGCAATTGCATCTATACAAGTGTCACTGGTTTTAAGATTAGTAATCAAGTCTGTTATGATTATTAACATATTCTTACATATAATGAGCAGTCTGTCTGTTCTTTGATTAGCAGTCTTCAGTAGTTTATGCCTGGAACTGTGACTCTTTGTGGCTTGCCGAATTTAGTATTTCCTAGATTTCCTTTCTTTATTTTTTCTCGTATCCTTTTTGCTTTTTCAGGCGTCAGATTGGTGTTCTTCCTGTAACCATTTTGTCTTTTCCTTTCTGTCCAATACTCTCATCTCTCCTAATGATTTTCCTTTATTTTTTTCAATTAGTATCTGCATTTTGTTTTTTGATTTTGCTATATGGACAATATCGTCTGCATATAGTAAATTACTTAATCTGACCGGCCCCTTGTTTCGGTACCCTATTATCATGTTTAGATTTCCTCCTTCGATTTTCATTTCCTTGACTATTTTGTCCATATCAATGAGAAACAACAGAAATTTAAATTTTAAATATAAAGAAAAATCTGTGATATCTTTAGTATTTTTTCTTTCCTCTCGATTTGTTCGACTTTCGTGTCCAATAACAAATTAGTCACCCAAAAATTTTTGTGCCTTGGCAAGTCTTGAAAAGTGTTTTAGATACAATTAATACTATTTCTGGTTAATCGTTAAAAATTGAGCAATTGCATTTATACAAGTGTATGATTATTAAGATTTCTCCATATAATTAGCAGTACTGCGATCTTCTTCTCTGCCGGTTCTTTGGTTATACCTGGAACTGTAAATCTTTATGGCTTGCCGATTTTTTTATTCTCCTCGATGCCCCAATTCATCAGCACTAATACCATCACTACAGTGTTAGATTCGGTACACCATTGCACTCTTACACCAGTCTGAACATCACCCAAAGCCTTCAGTGCAGCCTGACTGATTGTTTGCATTAGCTCTCTAGTTGTTTTGCTTTGTATACTGCTAGACAGCGTAAAACTCCGCCTGAAAGGCAGATATTTGATGTCCCAATGTAATTTATGTTGCTTTTTTTCAAATAAGGAAAACCTTCCTATACCGCCAATCTTTTTCGGATAAAATAGTGAAAAAAGGGGTTAGAAATCAAATACCTATATACGTGAGAAAAATTTACCAGGAAAAAAATTACTCAGAAATTGTCAATGAAAGTAGTAATGTTTTTCTAATCAATCTGGTTTTAAGTTTATTAAAATTTAGCTGTAATTATAGAGTGGAGTTTTGTAAGTAGTTAATATTTTCTCCTCCCTGTATTGTAAACAACCCATTTGGACACTGTTTTGAAAGACTTAAGTAATAATTACCAAAAGGATATCGATTGCCCTTAACGACCGGTTGTAAGTCAACTTACCAACCTTTGGTGGAAATAATTTATGCGATATAAAAAGTTTATCTGATTTACTTAAGAAATTAAGTTTCAACATAGGAGATACCTTTAATATTTTATTTCATAAACATCGTCATGCTAACAATGATTTATAAAAATGGAGTAATATTAATTGATATGAATAGTACAATTGTTACAATTATTTACAAAATTTGAATAAATATTTTCTCGTTTTTTCTCAATTTGTGTGGAATGTTCTGACTCCCTAATTTCTCCATTTCTAACCAAGTTTTCTGTTCTGTTACTCTTGAAGTATTGCAGGAGTCTTTTGTCTTCGTTATTTTGTATAAAATTTTATTTGCAACTTCCTTTTTGTTGATGACGCTCCCCGCTACATAACCATTTCCCATGTCGATTAAGAGCTAAGACATCAACTCCAGTAGTCGTTAATAAAAGGCGAATAAGTGAGTGTCCAGTATACTTCTTAAAGTTCACAAAGCTGAGAAACTTAGCTATTTTATTTGGAATTTAAGAAATCGAGTATTTCCCGACAGGCTGGTTTGAGCAATTTCCATTTTTATATCGAATTACTCTCATCTTCCCTGTCAAACATTTTATTTTTGTGTTTATATCCGTCATTTATTCTTTTTAAAATGCTCGAAGTTTAGGATACTTGGAAATATCTATGTGTTCCTCTATGAAAAGAGTGGACTTCAACATGGAATATTCACACCATAAGCTTGATGGAGACTTTAATACAGCAGATTTTTCGGGAAAGTATGCCAAAAGCATGGTTTCTGAAACTGCAGTAGCAGTCTTTGTTTGGCACCATTTCATGAAGTATTGAAACGTTGCTTCATACCTCTTCCTCGATTTTTCTCGGAGAACGATAGACAAGCGATATTTGCTGTTTCTTCTATATCCATTTGACTATTATACAAATCGATTATTTTAATTTCTCTCAATTTTTTTATAATAAACTGTCAGCTTGACGTTGTTAATAAAATAAAAATGCTTAAGACGCTATAGAAACAGGTCAGAGCTGCCTTTATCATTTCATGCGAAAAGTATCGAATTAAATTAATAAAAAGCCAAGAATAAATTATGCAGGGAGGAGAATAGTATATTCTTCAACAAGCGTATAATGATGGTTATTATTCACGAAGATGAAAATTACAACACGAGCCGCAGGCCAGTGCTGTAATTATCCGAGTGAATAATAGCCATCATTCGCAAGTAGAAGACTATACTTTCTCCACGACTATACAAAGAAAAAAACGCTCTTTGAATTAATATTTGAACATAATCTAATGTATTTATTTCTACTCAGAATTTTCTAATCATAATTAAACATTTTTATTATAACAAAAACAGCTAAACAAAACGGATATTATATATAGATATATAATAAATATGTGCCTATAGTTTAAATTTACCTTTTGACAAAATTAATAGTGACATTAGCGCTGTTAGTAATGTTTACTACTGATGGTGTTGATTCTTGATCAAAATTGACTGCGTTTAAAGTATGACTATTTGATGATGTTGGTTGAATATTATTAAGAGTTCTTGTATTCATTTTGTTTGTGATTGAAAATCCATGTAGCCTTCTGCTACTGACGTGCTTTTCCAGCCACTGTGTCTCTTAAGAGCAAAAATATCTCCACATGCATTTATAATGTGAGATATCAGCAATTAATATTTGACGTTTTAAATTGTGACTTGTGTTATTAGCAGTTGATACGCTACGTGTGACTTTTTGTTTGCAAGGTAATGTGATTCTGACGATCTGCCCGTAGTAGGCCCGTGGATTCCGAAAATACGAAGGATGTGATCGGCTGGCAGGCCATGGATTCCATACTGGAATTCACGGGGTTTATAATTTATATCATTCTTCAATTTAATATCTAACAGGAATGTATATATTATTACATAGTCGTGGAGAAAAAATCTTATATACTTCTCGGGATATAAGTATATTTATTAGTCTCGAACTTTATCGCCAGCCTTCGCTATGGCTCGGTCGCAAAATCGTCCTCGACTAGTAAATGTTACTTACATTCCTTGTAGTTTAAATATTTATTTCTTTGTCACGTAAATGTGATAAAAACGTGTAAAATCTTCAATTTTTCTCACCCAATGGGATGTAAAATCATCATACACTACTGCTGGACCAAAACTTCTCACAGGATTCATACTGGCTCCCGTATAAGCCGCCTGAAACAAAATAAGCGCTAATTGAGCCAGATGTTGAAAATTAATAAACCCTATATAAATCATGTAATCTACTTACAGCAGAGAGATTTAATGATACAACAACCAGTCCAATTTTCAAGGGTATAGAATCAGTCTTATTTGCATTTCTTTTATCCCAACTGGAACAATTTGCCACTACCAAAATTATTGTAAGGATAATTTCGATTCCAAAAGCCTGAAAAGAAAAAGATAAATAGAGTTTGGTGCAGTTGTAGTAGAACTTAAATCTTGATTTCATAAATTTACTTTAACGTTTCTGATTGTTTTACAGTGCTTCTGAAAAAGTTTTCAACGTATGTGAAATTTTTTTATTATTAATGTTATTATTTATAGAAAATTCTGTATGGTTTATAACGTAAAACGCAAATATCAGATGTCAATTTTTTGCATTCATATTAGAGTTTTGTCAAAAAGTACGAATTTGGTACAATTATTTTATTTCTGAAAATATCGAAAACTTCAATTTTGAAAGATTATTCGGAATGGAAATAGTATATTATTTTATATGGAGTAAAAGTGAATTTTTTCATGGCGCGCTCGTGTTTAACAGCCCAACGGAGTGAGGCTGATAATAGAGAGCAAGTCATGAAAAGTAACTTTTCCTCCAAATAAAATATGTTATTTTTTCTTCAAATGTCGACAAATTAATGAAAAAATGTTGCTATAGTAATGTAACATAAAGCTGTCAGTGGACACAGGGACGGTCCAAGGCCCATGCGACGGATGCGGCCGCATGGGGCGCCGGCCCGAGGGGGGCGCCGGCGAAGCCGGCGTCCGCCTCGGTTTTTTTTTGTCTACTGTTACAAATTGTACATCAAATTTTGCGCCCCAACGCCTGAAAAAAAATAAAAAAAATTCATAAAATTTTAATTTTAATCATTACGTTGAAGCCCGTGACGCCCCAAGGTTGAAGAATCGCCGTTTTAAAAATTAGTTCTCTAAATCTTCTGATTGGCTTCAACGGCGGCTCTTTGATTTTTAGTCTTCTTTAAGAAACTGTATGCCAGTCTTGGCGCCGGCGCCCCAACGCCTACGAAAATAAAAATATATTCATTAAGTTACAACTTAATTTCATTACAATGCCGCCCCAAGGTTTATGAATCGCCATTTTTAGCATTTAACTTACTAGATCTTTTGTGTGACGTCGCCAGCGCCCCCATCGATTTTTGTATAATTTTAAAATTATATGTCAGTTTGGGCGCCCTACAACGAATACGAAAGTAAAAATATTTTTAAAAAGTTACACTTTAATTTCATCCAGTAGCTGCCCCAAGGTTTATAAAACACCGTTTTTAACATTCAGTTCTCTAGATGTTCTGTATGGCTTTGTCGGCGCCCAAACCCCAACAGAAATATGAATATATTTACAAAGTTACAATTAAATTTAATGAAATCACCGCCCCAAGGACCCAAGGTTTATAAATCACCGCTGTTTTAACATACTGTTCTCTAGATCTTCTTAGCGCCTTAGGTTTGAAAATACTTTACTACTATACTCAAATGCACGCGTTTGACATTTATCAATTGGTAGGCGTTGTAGCGCTTAGATTGTACGTTTAGTGTTGACGCTGCAGGGATTGATTGTTCATTTCATTGTTCGTGGTTGGAGACCCGCGCACGCGCACAATATTTTTCTGACACACCTGGCCAACTACGTACCCATCAACTGAGGACTGTATTTGGCATTATTTTCAATAGATAGCAGCACCGCCCACCCATCATGTGCTGCCTTCTCTCTCCCTCGAGTATTTTTGTAACTTCGATCTCTAAGATCTACCCACAGTGGATTTAATACAACGTTCGTATTCGTTTAGTGTGTAATACAAGGATTTTGTTTACTTGTTATGAAGTGATTTCATCTCAGTCGCAGAACAAACCTCAGTATTTTAGGCGATTTATTTATTTAGTCTTTACTAAGTTTTAATTAAGTTAAAGTTAGTAATAAGATATCAAGATCATGTCTGAAAAAAAGAAGCCATCGGGTGCATTTTACAGAAAACGTAAAGCAAATTTGGAGAGAGATGCCGAGAAGCAGGCAAAAGCGATGAGACAGTTTGTTTCTAGATCAGAACCATCATGTAGTGGTAGTGGTACTTCTGGTGCAGAAAGTAGTGTGGAAACTGAAGGCGTTGAAAAGCCTTTACTGGTAAGTAAATATTTTTGCAAAATCTGAGTTTAATTTACAAGTGATAAAATATAAAATCCATATATTTTGTTAGATAACGGTACAAAATATTAATAAATAAGCTCAATTGCCTTACTTTTCCTAAATATTTATTTTGTTAGTAATAAAAATTATGATTAAAAGTAGCGTCTAGCAAACCTTTAAGAATTCGAAAGGCAGGTTTTCTTAAAATTATTTTAATGTAAAATAACGTCGACGAAACTCCTTTTTTTTAACGCTTTTTTCGGTTGGATAAATTAAGACTATTGCTGGAACGGGCACTAAATGTAGGTACAACTGTAATAACTTGAGCCTAAAAAAACAGTTATCCTATTATCGGTTTAACAGATTAAATACTTACATTTACACCAACTTATATAAGAGTCTATTGAAAGATTTTTTTTTACTAGGAGCTGTATATAAAAGCCTAGCAAATTTATCTATTAAAATATGCCTAACTAATCAATCACATAATAATTGAAGATAAATACCCATATAAATACCTGCATGTAACATTTTTTACATAATTGTTTGTACTCGATCTAATTGCAACATTCTATATTCATGCAAATCGTAAAAAAGTCTAAAATATTTACTTATGTCCCTGTTCCAGAAGACATCAGAAGAATGTTCTCATCCGGACGAATTTGATCGCATCCATGAATCACATTCTACCACTGATGACTTTGACTTACCATCACCATCAGAACCGAGCCCACCATCAGAGGTTTGTTTCAATTTTGTGACAAGACAAAATATTATTTAACATTGTCGGGCAAAACGAATTCACACATACTGTATATAATATTTAAACTTAAGCAACATTTTAAAATGTTGGATTTGATCAGTCGATCTAAATTTAATTATGACGTGAGACCCCAACCCCAAATGGCATTTTCAAACAAAGGGAGGTGATTGAATATAAGTGCAGATTTGCAATTTATTCTGAAATATTTAAAAACGTATTGTTATACAACCATTGTTTTTGAATAATTAAGTCATAACAACTTCTACTGCTAATATAATCGATTAACACATACATTAGAGTTACAATTTATTTTCATTTCATGAATTGTGTTCTAGATGTCGGAGGCAAAAACTCCATCGACGCCATTGAGCTCATTAACAGATTGTGGACAGTGGCCAGCCAAAATAACAGATGATATACGTCAAGTACTTGTTGAAAAAGGTCCTGTACAGGTAACAGAGTTCGATTTTCCTGTTGACAGTAGAGGCAGAAGGTTTACTCCTGCCAATTACAAAGTGAAATTACCAAATGGAGAAGAAATTCATAGAGAATGGCTCGTGTACTCAGCGTCAAAAAATTCCATATTTTGTTTTTACTGCAAGCTTTTTAGCAAGGAAAGCATATCTCTCACTGGTACAGATGGGTTTTCTGATTGGCAAAACATGTCTAAATTTCTATCCCAACATGAAAAATCTCCTGCACATATCAAGTCGGCTCTTTCTTACCGAGAGGTATTTCAAAGACTGCGGTTGGGAAAGGCCATTGATGACGAAAATCAAAGAATTATTGCGTCCGAAACCCAACATTGGTACGAGGTTTTAAAACGACTGCTTTCTATTGTGCAGTTCCTAGGCACCCAGGGACTAGCATTTCGTGGTCCTAATGATACCCTTTTCAAGGAAAACAATGGCAACTTTTTAAAGCTTGTAGAACACATATCAAAATTTGATACCGTTCTTTCTGAACATCTTCGTAGAATAACCTCTAAAGAAACCCATGTTCACTATTTGAGCAAAAGAATTCAAAATGAGTTCATTGCCTTACTTGCTCGTAACGTTAATGAAAACATACTAACAGAACTACAGAAAGCCAAATACTATTCTATTATTCTTGACTGTACACCTGACGTAAGCCACAAAGAGCAAATGACCCTAGTTGTTCGGTTTGTTCATTCAGTGTCAGGAGAAGAATCGGTCGTAAGAGAGCACTTCCTGGGATTCGTCGAAGTTTCGGAAACATCTGGTGAGGGGTTAACAGCGTCTTTGTTAGACGAGTTGTCGCAAAAAGGGATACCCTTACAAAATATGCGTGGCCAAGGGTATGATAACGGATCGAATATGAAAGGCAAACATGTGGGAGTTCAAAAAAGAATTCTCGACCTCAATCCACGGGCCTTCTACGTCCCTTGTGGTAGCCACTCCCTTAATCTAGTAGTAAATGATGCAGCACTTTCCTGTCTTGTAGCGGTAAACTTTTTCAGCATAGTTCAGGAGATATACAATTTCTTCTCAGCATCAACTCATAGATGGAGTATTCTTAAGAAACATATAACAAATTTGACGGTAAAACCTCTCAGTGAAACCCGGTGGGAGAGTAGGATAGACGCACTTGAACCTCTAAGATATCAAATAGAGGAAGTTTATGACGCTGTCTACGAGGCCACTACCGATGAAAAGGTCGATGCTTTCGGGAAAAACAAAGCCATTGGAATTGCCAAAAAACTAACCGACTTTCGTTTTCTCTGCTGCCTCATTACTTGGCATGAAGTTTTATTTAAAATAAACTTAGTTAGTAAAACACTACAGAGGCAAGACGTACACCTGCAAAGTGCTTTGAAGCTGATTGAAAGTGTTAAGAAATTCTTAGAAACCATGAGGACGGAAACCGGACTAAACAGCGTCATTACAGACGCAAAAGAGCTCGCTGAGAAACTGGGAATCACTCCAGAGTTTCAAGAAGAAAGTCAAGTAAGACCTAGAATGTCTAAAAGACATTTTCCATGTGAGGGTAGGGGTGGAAATGAACCTGTGGTGATGTCTGAGAAAGATAAGTTTAAAGTAAATTTTTTTTATGTTGTTCTTGACACTGCAAACAACGCAATAAGTGAGAGATTTGAACAAATGGACAAGCACAGTAAACATTTTGGATTTCTCTACGACATGAAGGAATTAAACAATTGTGAAAAGGATGTCCTTAAAGAACACTGCATGAATCTACAATCAGTTTTGACGGCAGATAATGAAAGTGATATCAATGGCGATGAACTTCAAAAGGAAATTGTTATCTTGGCACCAATGTTAACTAAAGACAGCTGTCCTGTGACAACACTTAACTACGTGACCAAGAACCGTCTTATGGATATTTTCCCCAACGTGTTTGTAGCGATGAGGATATTACTGACCTTGCCAATATCAGTAGCTAGTGGAGAGAGGAGCTTCTCCAAACTGAAGATTATCAAAAATTACCTTCGGTCAACTATCTCTCAAGAGAGACTCAATGGGTTGGCAACTTTGTGCATAGAAAATCAGATTTTAAACTCAATTGACACAGACTCAATTTTAAAAGACTTTGCTAAAATAAAAGCAAGAAAAGTTAGTTTTTAATGTTTATTTTTTGTAAGTGATACAACACTGTAGCAAGTAAAGTTATAGTAATCAATAAGGTATATTGCAAGTGACTTTTTTAGTTCTTTTTTGGTTCGTTTTTAGTTCGTTTTTAGTTTTAGTAGTTGTTAGTGACTGTTTATGATTCTGATTAAAATTTCATGAAGTCACTTTGTTTATTCATTTATTTTAGCCAAGTAACCCATTTATTTTAGGGTTGTTTAAAACCCTATTACTTTCGTTTGTACATGTATAATTTCGTATTAAATCAACCATAAGGTGATCCATTGAGCCATTAGTTAAAGGACGAAAAGTGGGGGAAATTATAATTTATAAAATACGGTTTTTATAATTGCCGGCGGTTGCCCGCGGGGGGGGGGCGCCGGGGCGCCAAATCGAGACCTCGCATCTGCCTCGAAAAGGCCTTGGACCGTCCCTGAGTGGACACTGTCAACAATATTAATTATTATCATTGCGTCTCCGGCTGCGTTTTAATTCCGAATTTATAAGCAGTTTTATCGAGTAAGTTCACTTAAATAACAACCAATTAGTTCCTAAATTAGTGATTTATAGAAATGCAGTGCACACCGCCGGAAATTATCCAAGAGGTAAAAGAAACAGCATGTATCTATGTTGCTATGATAACACTTTTCCCTCCGCCGGCGGGAAAGTGAAAACTAAAACTCCGGCGGAGGAAGAATGAAACTTTACGGTCGCCTACACAGTCGAAAAATGCCAGATTTACTGACGTTTGAAGAAAAACTATGTTTAAGTATGCAATTACATCCTCCGAATCTAAAAATTTGACATATGACATTTCCGTTTCACATTTTGGACTAGGTATACAGAAATTTTCATAACGAATAACTTTTTTCCTTCAAATATTAATAAAAAAACTTCTCATTTGTTGCCAACTTCTTCACACATACCGTATATATTAATACACTTTATTCATTTTGTCACATAAAATTCTCAATTTCTTTTTAGAGATTTTATTGGTTGTTGTGTTTTACTATAGGGTAGACTGGGTACGGTTGGAACGATTTGACTTTTATTGTTTATAGTATTATTGTTCACAAACCGCGGGATCATAATATATGTTCCTGTTTCTAACTGCAAAAGAGCTATTACCATTCTGGTTCTTGGAGTGCTATTTTTAGAGATATATAAAGTTAAAGCAAAATTAAAAAAATTTTCAACTGTCCCCAATCCCTCGTTTGTAATAAAATACTAAGTGTTAAAAACGTTACTTTAGTCACGAGTTTTATTGGGTACGAGTGGAGCGAAACAGAACGAGTGCCTTATGAAACGAGTGACTAAAGATGTTTTTAACATGAGGTGCTTACAATACTCTTTCTATGCCTGCAGTAATACAAAAATAGATCATAATTATATTATATATTAATTGTATTCATAACACCTTCTACTTTCCTTCATTTGAGTCCTCAGCTGCCAAGGCTATTCGGTCTATATATTCATAACATTGCAGACGATGACTGACAGCTGACTGACAAATAAAATTATACATAACAACAAAATTATCCCGGAATATGAAATTTATAGCTATTAATGTAACGAGATTATTATGCGATTTATAATAGTCGAGGACATTGCTAGGCGACGAGGCGATAGCCGAGTCACCTATCAATGTCCGAGACGGTGTTAAATCGCTAATAATCAAATTACATTCAAAGCTTTATCGTATCATTGACAACGGCGATACGAAAATACAAACAAAACGGTTTTATGGCATTTCATTTATCATTTCAAAAAGTAAGCTTCAAAATCACGCAAGATTTCGATATTCCTGACGATATATTAGCTGCAGACAACACTATAAGGTTGAACTTGCGTCCGGACAAATCTAAAATACATTATGAAAAAGAATATCGGCAGTTTTGTGAGTGGCGAAACAAAGTACATGTTCAAGGTGCAGAAGAAACTGTGCTGGCATATTTCGCGAAACTCTCTGAGGAATATTGTGCTTCATCCTTATGGCCGAAATATTCCATGTTACGAGCGACTTTAGAACTGAAGGAAAGAGTAGAAATCGATAAATACGGTGCCTTAATACGTTTCATCAAGAAGAAAAACGTTGGATATAGAGCAAAAAAATCAAAAGTATTTACAAGAAAACAAGTCAACGAATTTGTGCGTTCTGCCCCATACGAGGAGTTTTTAATGATGAAAGTGGCTTTTTTTATTGGAATCGGAGGAGCCTGTTGAACTAATGAATTAGTGAAGATGACCACGGAAGATGTTGAAGTTTTAGAAGACAAGCTGATTGTTTCTATTCCCGACTCAAAAACCCACAAGAAACGGATTTTTGCTGTGGTATCTGACGGCGAAGTCAATAATGTGCTTTTATCTAAAAAGTACGCAATTTTAAGGCCAGACCATGCTACTCGCCGAAGATAGTTTGTATCATATAGATAGGGAAAATGTACGGTGCAGCCCTGCGGAATTCATTTCTTCTCCAAAATACCTCAAAAAATAGCTGAGTATCTCTCACTTGAAAATCCCAATATGTATACTGGTCACTGCGTTAGAAGATCTTCGGCAATTTTTTTTGTGAATGCTGGAGGATATTTATTAGACCTACAAGAGCTTGGTGGATGGGAATCGGCGAAGGTTGCTAGAGGGTATTTGAAAGAAAGTAGGACAAAAAAGTTTCCATTGCTAACAAAATTCAAATCGGCGATGTTTTCGGCAGTGGATTACGCACTGGGAAACCGCATGAAATCGAAAGGAGTGCTGACTCGGTCACTAATCAATCTTCAGAGGATATACCTATGGTGGTGGACGCTAAAGGCAAAGGTGTATCTATCAAATTTGAAAACTGTCAAAATATTGTTTTACATGTTCATGAAAACTAGTTCTAATATTATTTAGTATCTAACGTATTATGGTTTAGTAACTAGTTTAATTATGAGTAACTAATGTTTTATGTAAGTTTTGGTACGTTTATGATGTTAATAATTACTAATAAAGATGTCTTATAAAAATGTCTTAATCTTCAATGATACGATAAAAATTCAAAAGATACACGTGATGTGACGTTTAAAAGACAAAATATAAACGAGATCTGACTTTTGGCATTTTAAATACTAGTGTTTAAAGAGTCGTTTTGCGACCTCAGCTGCCAAGGTTATTCGGTCTATATATTCATAACATAGCAGACGATGGCTGACAGCTGACTGGCAAATCAAATGACACAGAATAACAAAATTATCCCGTAATATGAAATTCAAAATTCAAAAGATACACGTGATGTGACGTTTAAAAGACAAAATATGAACGAGATCTGACTTTTCTCATTTTATCACTAGTGTTTAAAGAGTCGTTTTGCGCATGTCATACCCGTGTTTATAATGCGATTTTAGTAACGGAAGTAGAAAAAACAGTTTATGGTAATGATAAATAGTAATAATATCACATTAAAACTGTTCATTATCCCATATTCTATAAGCTCTACTTAAATCATAAACACATACTCAATGTTTTTACTTACATCCCACAATAATAGAATTATATAACTCAACTCACAAAACTTGTTTTTAAAAACAATTTATTCAATGAACTGAGTATTTTAACAATAAATAAAGTGACTTTGATATTAACACTCTGACTACGTACATTAGGAAGATTAAAAAATTAAGAACGACATATCAGTACACAAAATCCCTTAAATACCAAATCTAATCGTTAACAATATTACGTTAATCAATAATAATCAAATAATGAGATTGATTGTAAATTAGATATTAATATTAAATATAAGCAAATAATTGTTGAAGATAAGTTAATGGGATTAGAGTTGACAATCTATTGAACTCACATAACTATGAAATAAAATATGAACAAGACAATCAAGAATGGTGAAATACAATAATGGTGAGATAGTGTGTTTATGGTCCATTTGAATCACTTAGCTCCTCCCTCCACAAGTTCAGAAAATCTGAGTTGACAGTATTTCTGAGTTCCTTTCGTGTTTGCAAAGTAGGCAGACCATTTTTCATTATCCAAAGAATAGTTATAATGATTAGGAATATAAAAAAAGGGGTCAAATATAGCCAATAGAGGTGAATGTTTGATTGTTCATAAAGTTTGGCTGACTTACTATTGTTGAAAGCGACTTGAGCACTTTTTATTTCTTCATAACTGATTCTTTGCACCTCAAGGTTTGGTATTGTTTCATTAGTTTCTTCAGACAAATTAATTATTGGTACATTCAGGACGTATTGTTGATTGGATTTCTTTTTTTTTTCGTATAGCTTGGTTTTTCGATGATAAATAGGTTGTTTAATTTGCAGATAGCTTTTATAGTTATTTTCCCGGCTGGAATTACTAAGACTTCTTCGCCATGTAGTTCTTGTTCTAAGGTTTCTTTGTAATGTACCTTAGTAAATGCAGACATTTTCTTTGAACAGGAGCTCTTGCTTGCAAATGATAGATAGATAGATAAATTTTATAGTGCATAAGATACATCTTTTCACAAGAGTTAGATACATACATTACATTTATTACAAATATCCATACGGCATTTTCAGTAATTATTTACAGTTATTTGAGTCGGTTAGACCATATATATTTGTTTTTAATTGTTATTATTATATTATATATACATATTATAGTGTTATCATTTATTCTCCGCATGCGAAAGCTCTTAATTTTAAGATACTAATAACACTATGGGCCAGCATAGAGAACTCAGAGAGATTATCATTAATGGCATTCAAATAATGTACCAGATCATCAATATTATCCACACTATTGAAAAATCTATTTTGTCTAAGAGGGCTGTAAATGGAGTATTTGAATAGAAGATGCTCCAACGACTCTGGTGTATGCATATTACAAACGAAACAGATTTCCCCACAATCAATTATATAGAAGTTTCCTTTAAAGGAAAATTTCAGTATCTTTTTACTGGACGTGCAACAATTCTCGTTATGTATATAGATGCGGGTATTCGCAAATAATTTCACCAATTAATAGTTGAGAGTATACATATCAATTTCGTAAAGTCGTTTTTCAAAATTTTCCAGAATAACCCCATCTAATTTATCTGAATATGTTTTTAAATAGTTTATCCATAAATGTTCACACACTGCAATGGTAAACCATTTTTTAACTTGGGTGACCCAATTATATTTAGCGTTCTCCGTAGCTAATTGTAAAAGTTGCATATAACAGATTTTAAACATTCTAGAATTATCCATTATTTTAAGTTTATTTAACCAACTTAAAGCATGTTTAAAAATAATTAGTGATAAATGGGGCGAATATGTCTCAAGGCGTACAATATAATCTGGAGTATTCTGATACAAATTCAACAGTTTTTCAAAAAATTTAACCTGGACCCGCTCAATAACATCAGTATAGCGTAGTCCTAATATGCCAATTCCAAAAGAAAGACATGTATTAATTTTTGATCGGCACAAAATATCCATAAGTGCTCCAATGGCACGACAAGCTTTAATTTTAGTATTCTTAGCCATGGTACAGACCATAGCTGTAGAAGAGAAATCGACACCTAGATACGTAAATTGCTTTACTATTTCTAACCTAAAACCATTGTAATAAAACTTTAGATTATAATTATGTTTGTGCCCTCATTTTGCGAATATTAATCCTTTCGTTTTATCAGTGTAACTGTTAGTTTATTGGTAGAACAATAAGTATCAAGTATTCTCAGTTTGCGTTCTATGTCTTTTGGGGAGTCCCCCAGGATTACTATATCGTCTGCGTATTGAGGCATTAACACATCATTATTGCCATCAATATTAATTCCGCGTAAGTTACTTGAAAATCTTTAATATCTGATATGAAAATAGAGAAAAGCAGTGGACTTAGCGGTTCACCTTGGAGAACTCCCTCAGCAATAGCATATTTTATACTATATAAGTTTTGACGTCTAATTAAAAATGATGCGTTGTCATATAAGTGTTTTAGTATTCTAATATACTTAGTACTAACCCTAAACTTAAATAGTTTTAAAGAAAAAAGTGTATGATCTATGCTGTCAAATGCTCTCCGAAAGTCTACAAAAACAGTATATACTTTCCTGCGGGGGAGCCTAAGAGTTATTTGCAAAACAAAAGTCAAAATAAAAATATTATCCGAACATCCCGTACTCTTTCGAAAGCCAAATTGTGTTTCGGGAAGAATGATATTATTTTCACACCAATTAGACAAGCGATTTAATAGAATTAACGAAAACACCGAGGCACAACAATTAATTAGAGATATACCACGATAGTTATTAGGATCCTCTAAGGGACCTTTTTTGTGGAGCATTGTGAGAATTGTTTCATGCCAACCGGAAGGAATAATTTCCGAATCCAAAATTTTATTATATAAATGACAAATATATAAACCCCAGTTCTGTGGCAAACGCTTTAAAAACTCGTAAGTAATACCATCCTTACCTGGTGATTTGCCATCTTTGCACAAAATCAAAGATTGATCAAGATCTAGAAGTGATATGGGGGTGTATAGAAATTCGTCTCCGACCCCCAAAAAACATACTTCATACTGAACTTTAATTAAGATATGCTATCGTAAAAAGATTCCCACTCCCCGATTGATATAGAACAACTTCTATCTTTACGTATAAATAACCTTAAGGATTTCCAGAACTCTGAAGGATTTTTTGTGTTGGAAAGAGCAGTTACAATATCTTTTTCATAATCATTTTTCTTCCTTAAAGTTAACCGTTCATATTCTTTTTTTGTTGGAAATATAAGTTGTCTTGTATATTTCGGAGAATCCTTGTTTTTTACATATTCTCAATGAATTTGTTACTTGACGTTTAGATTTCTTATAGTCAGCATCAAACCAATGCGTTTGATATTGTTTCATTAGTTTCTTCAGGCAAATGAATTATTGGTATATTCAGGACGTTTTGTTGATTGGATTTCTTTTCTTTTTCGTATAGTTTTCCTTCAATTTCTAGTGTACAGGTAGATAACTCTTTTATGCTTGGTTTTTCGATGATAAACAGTTTGTTTAATTTGCAGATAGCTTTTATAGTTTTTTTCCCGGCTGGAATTACTAAGACTACTTCGCCATGTAGTTCTTCTTCTAAGGTTTCTTTGTAATGTACCTTAGTAAATGCAGATATTTTCTTTGAACAGGAGCTCTTGCTTGCAAATGAAGATGTCTTCTACTTCTGGACATATTTGGGTTACTGACCATTGGGCATTTTCATTATGTAATACATAAGGATGAGGCTAGCTAATAATGCGGTTCAGGATATATTTTATTCGATGTAAACAGGACTGGCTTTATAATATCGTTTTTAATTAATACCTGTGTACTGAAAAGGCTGTAATAGTTTATTAGTTCTTTCAAGTGAATGATTCTATATTTGCCGTATATGTTCGGAATGGAGAATTTAAAATCGTTTAATCGCTTTGAATTTAAGATGGAATTATGTAAAGTATTTTCTTTGGCAAAATATATTGCATTATCTATATTGTTGATTAGATATTAAATTTTGTTCAATTGCTTTAAATGTTATCCAAAATTAAGGATTAGTAAAATGCATGAGAAACATTCAATGTTTGTTTATATACTAGCTGTAATTTATTTGTAATTAAGTTTTTGTTGAAATTAACTGTCTCGACCCTTACTTCGTGGAATCTACTCATATTAGTGTTTTAAATGAAACTCACGGTTTCTAGTTAATACCACAATATAATAAAAATTGTTGAAAATTCTAAAAAATTGACAATTGTTCCGATAAATCAATATCATCGTCAGAATGAAAGAAGTTACATTTCATTTGATGCCTACCTGATGTTTAGTAGTTATTTTTGGCTAGACCAAGAAGTGACCTAACTTGTGATTCACTTAATATATGTTAATAGAAAAAAGAAGAAGATGTGATATTACAAATATTGAAGCTTGGATATTATTAGCCCTATGGTGAAATCCTGGATATCATTTTTTCAATTAAGATCAGTATAACTGTGTAATGATATGGAAAACCAGGAAAACTATATCTGCTGATCTTTACAATTATCACTTAAGAAGACAGTTTATTAGTGGAGAACTCCCTGGATTTAACTGTTCATTGACAACTTCATATTGTGGGTTTCTTAAATGTCTTCTAATTTCCAATTCTTCAAAGAAATCCAGTTCTTGTTTCTTTTCACAAATATGCAACACTTCTAGTTTTGTGTTAGGTGTCAATGAATCATTGGTGTCAAGTAGATGTTTTGCGTAGTGGGATTTATCTGGTTGTTTTAATCTGTATGCTCGTACGTGTTCATTGTATCGGATTTCAAAATTCCTAAGGGTCTGACCCAAATAGACAGCATTACATTCTGGACATTTGAGTTTATATATACCTGACTCATTTAATGGTGGTATTTGTGTTTTTACATTTAACTATCTTGTACTAACGTTACTTTCTGTTTTAAAAGAAATTGTTGTATTCGTTGCTGAAGATATTATCTTTGGAATATTATTAGAAATATTTCCTGCATATGTGATGGTTTTATAAGATTTTATTTCATCAGTTTGTTTAGGAAATATTAGTTGCAATGCCACTTTTTCCTCTTTTTCAATAATTAGCTTATTTATCATATCTAATGGATAACCGTTGGATGTTGCTATTTGTCTAATTGTAATAATCTCTCTATCAAAATTACATTTGCTCATAGGAACTGAAAAAGCTCTATGTATCATTGAATTATATGCCGCTAGTTTATGGGACATGGAGTGATTGAAATTAAATGGAATTGTCACATCAGTCTGTGTTGGTTTTTGGTAAATTGAATAATCAAGTACATTATTAACTCTTTGAATTTTTAAATCAAGAAAATTGATTGAGCTATTTTCTTCAATTTCTGATGTATATTTAATTGTTGGTGTAAATTATTGATGTGGTTGAAAAATACATCTAATTGTCGTTCACTACCCATAAAACAAAGTAATATGTCATCTACATATCTATACTAAAATAAAACATTTTTCGAAATATTACTTTCAAAGATCTTTCTTTCTAAATTGTCCATAAAAATGTTTGCCAAAATAGGTGATATAGGGCTTCCCATTGGTAAACCTTCATTTTGAATATATATCTTATTATCAAAAGTGAAATAATTCTGATTAATGCATACATCAAATAAGTTATGTATATCTGATATTATTCCTGGATTAATATTTTCATCTTCTAGTAATTTTCTTACAAGTATTAGACATTCTTTAGGAGGAATTTTAGTGAGTATATTAGTCACATCGAACGAAATAAGTTTATAGTTATCTTGCAAGTTGATTGCTCTTAACTTTTTGATTAGTTCTATTGAATTTCTAATTGAGTACTGAGATTCATATCCGTAACTATTAAGTATATTGTTGAGCCTCTTTGCCAATATATTATTAGGAGCATTAACATAAGAAACTACAGGTCTAATTGGTTTCGTTATTTTATGTAATTTAACGGTTTCATATAATTGTGGACAATGAGGATTCTTATGTATGATATACCTTTTTTCGTAATCACTTAAAAGATAATTTGAATTATTAACAATATCGCTTACATTATTAGACAACTTTTTTGTTGGGTCTGTTTTAAGAACTTTTACATCGCTAGATTCTATAAAGTTATATATTTTGGAATTGTATTTTTCAGTTGTCAAAATGAGACAGTTGTGTTTCCCTTCTCAATAAAAAAAGAAAGTAGAAGATAATAACCTTACAGTTACAAAATCTGATGGAGGAAATAATGGCATTACAACTAATATTTCCTAAACAAACTAGAGAAATAAATACTTATAAAACCATTACATATGCAGGAAATATTTCTAATAATATTTCAAGGATAATATCTTTAGCAATAAATACAACGATTTCTTTTAAAACAGAAAGTAACGTAAGTACAAAATTCTTAAATGTAAAAACAAAAATATCACCATTAAAGAAATCTGGTATATATAAACTTAAATGTCCAAAATGTAATGCTGTCTGTTTGGGTCAGACCCTTACAAATTTTGAAATCCGATACAGTGAACACTTACGACCATACAGATTGAAACAACCAGATAAATCCCACTACGCCAGACATCTACTTGATACCTAACACAGAACTAGAAGTACTACATATCTGTGATAAGAAACAAGAACTGGATTTTCTTGAAGAATTCGAAATTAGATTACACTTAAGAAACCCACAATATGAAGTCGTCAATGAACAGATAAATATAGGGAGTTCTCCACTTTTAAACTGCCTTCTTAATATATATATATATATATATATATATATATATATATATATATATATATATATATATATATTGAAAAAGTTTATTTTCTTGGGTGCGTAGGTAGTTTGAATGATTTGAGATAATCAAAAGTCGATTATATTTCACATTTTTTATTGAAAATGGATGTAATTTTAACGTTTCGCTCCTTCTTTGGAACCATTTTTAAAATAATACCATTTTAAAAATAAGGGACAATTAAAATATTTGCAGATAGATAAAAACATAACATTAGTAGGTTTCTTAAAAACATAGTATTAAAATCGATGTCCTCACGTTAGAATTTCAATGAAACGATACTATACGAGGTAGGTTGAAACGATAATTTGCCAGTAACTTGTCGGGAGCATGCGCAGTGCGCTTTTACCGCAGTATTTCCATTTGATTTGACTGAGAATGTAAATAATCAAAATAATTCATTGCGTGGCTTTATATGTGTGTTATAAACCATAATGATTGCCTAGTTTATTTAAATTGTAATAATATAGCAAATAACTTTTAATCAGTGTAATGTAAAACTTATTAAAACATGGATGATTTCTGAAGACTCTGAAATAAGTGAAATGTCCACATTTTTTGACTGAGACTCCGCTGACCTGAGGAAATGTATTAGAGGAGCGAGTTCCACTAAAAACCCAAAACTTTTTTGAGGTAACTGCGAAACAATTCAACAGGCTCTAATTTCTAGAACATTTTAGAGTTAGCGGGGAATTAGTGATTCATATAAAAATAAACAAGGCCCCCGCTGCGGAACTTGAATTAGAATTTAAAAATTTGTTTAATTCCTGGGCTACTATTTCCCAGAGCGTTTTAATTGTTCTTATTTAATTTCATATATATAAATAATGGCATTACAACTAATATTTCCTAAACAAACTAGAGAAATAAATACTTATAAAACCATTACATATGCAGGAAATATTTCTAATAATATTTAAAGGATAATATATTTAGCTACAAATACAACGATTTCTTTTAAAACAGAAAGTAACGTAAGTACAAAATTCTTAAATGTAAAAACAAAAATATCACCATTAAAGAAATCTGGTATATATAAACTAAAATGTCCAAAATGTAATGCTGTCTGTTTGGGTCAGACCCTTACAAATTTTGAAATCCGATACAGTGAACACTTACGAGCATACAGATTGAAACAACCAGATAAATCCCACTACGCCAGACATCTACTTGATACCTAACACAGAACTAGAAGTACTACATATTTGTGATAAGAAACAAGAACTGGATTTTCTTGAAGAATTCGAAATTAGATTACACTTAAGAAACCCACAATATGAAGTCGTCAATGAACAGATAAATATAGGGAGTTCTCCACTTTTAAACTGTCTTCTTAAGTGATAATTGTAAGGATCAGCAGATATAGTTTTCCTGGTTTTTTATATCATTACACAGTTATACTGATCTTAATTGGGAAAAATGATATGCAGGATATCCCCATAGGGCTAATAATATCTAAGCTTTAATATTTATAATATCATATCTTCTTTTTTCTATTAACATATATTAAGTCAATCACTTCTTGGACTAGCCAAAAATATAGAAACATCAGGTAGGCATCAAATGAAATGTAACCTCTGTCATTCTGACGATGATATTTAGGTAATATCGAAAGAATTGTCAATTTTTTAGAATTTTTAACATTTTTTCAATATATTGTGGAGTTAACTAGAAACAGTAAGTTTCATTTAAAACACCACTATTACTTGTACTAACATTGACGTATTGTTTACTTACCTCCAAGTCACTAATCCCATTTCCTGGTGCATTTACACAAACTCCACGTTCTCCCTCGCCAACAATCAAAGCTGCTGTTGGGGTCAGTAACTGTACAAACATTAATAATTTATTACATTTCGTTATTTAAGTGTAAGATTTATGCTCACTTTATGAAATCCGGTGCCACAAAGGCATCCTAACATTTGGCTAAACGTATATGCTATTGTTTGTTTCAAATCGATTTCTTCCAAGATGAATGCCGATAGTGTCACTGCTGGATTTATGTAAGCGCCAGAAATATGACCAAGCATCTATAAATTTCAAATAGTTAGATATTGTATTATTTGTTGTATCACCTAAATATAAATTATAATTCTTTTTAAACCGTAGCCAACGTAGGGCGGGTTCTTTTAAATGAAAAAATAAAAACTTTCATATAATAGAAAATGCTCTAGATGAATGAAAAGTTTGTTCAGCTATACTCTTGAGAGTTGCACAGGCGTTTGACAAAGTCCGGCATGAAGGACTAATTTACAAATTAAATTCTATCCTTCCAAAAATATAAGCTGCCATTATTAAATCGTGCTTCACTGACCGACCTTTAGGATTAAGCAGGATGATGTTTATTCTGATTTTAAACAGATAAAAGCTGGTGTCCCAGTATTTTTGTTCCGGTCCTATTTCTTCTCGATACATGTGATTTACCAGAATTTGATAGTTATTCTATGCTGCCAAATTATCAGTAGCCAAAGATAATATAGTGTAATGGTTTGTTTTAGTAATGAAATTATATGATTTATTTTATTGTAATTGAAATTTTAAAAGATTTTTTTTAATTATTTCATATAGACTCTTATCAATCAGGTAGAGTTCCAAATATTAATCTAAATTGAAATTGTTCTTCAACATTTCAACCCCTTTTCTTTTTTTCAATATAATTTATAAATGCCAAATATATAACAGTATTATGACTCAGTTCCTTTTTAATTTATTATTTTTTCATGTTTCTGTTATGATTAATAAAAAAATTATTCAGATCAATTATTCCTAACTCTTTATTTAAATTTTGATCAAAGATTTACATAAAATGTTTCTACAAAATATAAACCTTTTTATAAACTTGACAGTTTTCGATTTTTAAATGACAATTAATTTAATTTTTTTTACCTACTTATCATGAACGCATTCATCAATTTGTAAGTAAAGGCCAAATGCATTTTAGAGATCTCTAATAAAAAATTTTAACGGTAGCTTTTAATTTTTTAAATTTCGATTCTTTCCAAATTTAATTTTCACTCTAAATTTCTTTCTGCTGTTCAGTATCAAAAAAATTAATGACATCCTCTTCCCAAAATTGACAAGCAATGTCTCGATGCCTCCCCATAGATATCCTTTAAATGGAGATAATATTATCTTCCTTTTTCTTAAACACCTTCTCAATTTATTCCAACGTTTACACATTTCACATATATTTTTTTTTATACTTGACCCAATTTCTGTTACTATTATAATGACAATTTATATTTCAATATATATATATATATATATATATATATATATATATATATATATATATATATATATATATATTGAAAAAGTTTATTTTCTTGGGTGCGCAGGTAGTTTGAATGATTTGAGATAATCAAAAGTCGATTATATTTCACATTTTTTATTGAAAATGGATGTAATTTTAACGTTTCGCTCCTTCTTTGGAACCATTTTTAAAATAATACCATTTTAGAAATAAGGGACAATTAAAATATTTGCAGATAGATAAAAACATAACATTAGTAGGTTTCTTAAAAACATAGTATTAAAATCGATGTCCTCGCGTTAGAATTTCAATGAAACGATACTATACGAGGTAGGTTGAAACGATAATTTGCCAGTAACTTGTCGGGAGCATGCGCAGTGCGCTTTTACCGCAGTATTTCCATTTGATTTGACTGAGAATGTAAATAATCAAAATAATTCGTTGCGTGGCTTTATATGTGTGTTATAAACCATAATGATAGTTTATTAAAATTGTAATAATATAGCAAATAACTTTTAATCAGTGTAGTGTAAAACTTATTAAAACATGGATGATTTTTGAAGACTCTGAAATAAGTGAAATGTCCACATTTTCTGACTGAGACTCCGCTGACCTGAGGAAATGTATTAGAGGAGCGAGTTCCACTAAAAACCCAAAACGTTTTTGAGGTAACTGCGAAACAATTCAACAGGCTCTAATTTCTAGAACATTTTAGAGTTAGCGGGGAATTAGTGATTCATATAAAAATAAACAAGGCCCCCGCTGCGGAACTTGAATTAGAATTTAAAAATTTGTTTAATTCCTGGGCTACTATTTCCCAGAGCGTTTTAATTGTTCTTATTTAATTTCATATGTATAGTAGAATCTCACTCAAGCCAAGCCTAAAATGGTTTTCGCATATCTATCAAATAGCATTTATCTACGTTATATTCTTTCGTGTTAATTACCCAAATCCTGCACTTTCAAACCCCAATTAAAAACAATTCAATCATAAAATAAATAAATTTGAATATTCAACACAGGTTATGTTTTCTATCTTCTGTGCAAAATCCGAGAGTATAAGTTAGATTCGTTAACGTGTCAGCTGTTCCAACAAGCAGTTCCTAATCGATCCAAATATTTTTACCATGCGAAGTAGATGCAGCTTGCTAACGGTTACTAACTTATCGGAAATTTTGTAGGAACAAACCTAGGTATATAAAGGTTCGGATCAGTCGTTAAACTTTAGGTCCCTTCTATCTGTAGTGCAGATAGAAGTCAAAGGTCAATTGTTGTGTTATTTCAAGCATTAGGCTAATGTAAAATAATTAATACAAAAATGTAATACCTGTATAACGACTGTAACCGCCAATCCAGTTGCCAAACTGACGTGTAGAATGGATATATCTCCTTGAACGTCTAACGTGGCTCCTGTGCAAGACAAAAAGAGTAGGACTGCTGTTCCGAAAAATTCTGACACGCAGCATACGAAAAATGTTTTCATACTAAATTTTCTTCTTGATTTTTCCTCGCTTTCTGAAATGAACCCTAAAAGTTCTAATTTAGAGGTAAGATCTAAGTTTTCATTCCCCAAAAAATAAACAAAAAATATTTTTAGTACTTTCTGATATAGAAAAATTATATGAAAAATAGAAGTAAAACATTCAAAATCACCTAGATATGCTTGACTGTTTTTATTGATTTTTCTATATAATAAAACATGTGACTGACATTTATTCTGAATATACGTACACTATTAAACGACATTATCAAGACATCGGCATGATGTAAATTCTCCTCAATCTCACTTTATTTCTGTTGAAAAATAATATATTGATGTGGGAGTGCCTGTGATGCTCTTCATAAACCATTTTCTCTTAAATAAATTTAAAATGTAGGGAAATGATAATACCTACATCCTAGTAACATGACATGCCACCATTTGATATTCTTATCAGAGTTTAATTTATTGGCTCCTTAGTATATCATAAGCATACGTTTATGTGAGTTGGCTTATATTAAAAATATTTATTGTATTTCCTATTTTATGAGTTATAAATAACCAAACAGTAGAGACAATGGTCATTGTTGTAAACAAAAATGTGTGTGAGATAAAATAATCAAAAAGGTCTCAACGGGAGTAGGTGATGTTTCCTTGGGATAGACATAAATACAAATTTCGATAAGAAAATGGCGTTTAAAACGTGATCGCTTGTTGTCTGCCGTTTTGATATCTCAGACTATATAATTTTTGTTATTAAAAAATTCAATATTACTGTTCCAACCGTGTTTTATAAAATTTCATCAGTTCAAAAATTTGAAAAAAATTGCGTTATTTCAAAGCAGAGCTAATACCTATTTATATGCTACCGAAATTGCCATCTACGAATATCAGTAAAACTTTGCGCCATGTACACATCTCAAGGGACTCTAGAAAGAATAAAGTTTCCATTTAATAAACAATTAAAATAATGAAATCTAAATCACAGAAATTTTTGAAATGACGTTAAATACCATCTTGTTTATTAAATGTAACCAGCTTTTTCTATTTTCAATTGATACTTACAATGAAACAATCATTCAAATAATTCTCAAACGTCAACAAAAAAGATCGATATAAATTGTGCTCAAATTGTCGATAACTACAATAAACATATGGGTGGCGTAGATCAAGCGGACCGACTTCGACTAGCATATTTTACGAGTATCAATAGGCGGTCCAAAAAATGGTGGCACCTCCTATTTTTTGGAATTGTTAATATTGCTTTCGTAAACAGTTACATCATTTATAAAAAATTTAATCACGAAGAGCACCTTACCTTATTTGATTCTAGAAGAGGAGTTGCGCTAGGACTCATGAATCAATCCAATAATACTGTTAAAAACAAAAAGCCTGGATCAGTATCTTCACCGAACCCTCGAAACAGCTCTCAAAATTCTTTAGTGTGTGCAAAATGTAGGAAATATAATTACAGTGTCTCTGACGATGTTAGACTGAGCAACTTGTGCACTGGTCAAGTTTTACTGCAAATAGAGGTAGATGCGAACAGTGTTCGTCTGCTGCAGTAGAATCACGACCGTATTCAAAATGTTGAAACTGCTCTATATATCTGTGTGTCAATGACAAGAAAAAGTGTTTTACTAAATATCATAATATTAATTGCTAAATAAACTAGTATGTAACAATATGTAATATTAGTTCTCACCAGTTTTGTCCCTGACGGGACTTGAAAGTCCCGCCTCCCCCTCCTTAGAAGGAATTAACACATTCACGGACACGTCTGCAATTACAGACACCCTTCAGAGGACACATCTGCAGGGGCAGACGATATTTGACTGTAGATTGTGGACATGTCTGCGACAGCAGTCGGTGTTTCTGTAAATACTTACGGAACTTAAACATTATTGTCCGTCTACGTTAATTAATTTTTCTGAGAAATGTCCCTCAAAAGAGTTTTTGTTTATATCTGGTCATGCGTCTGCGCTAAATTATTGTTAGCGGTAAGAAACGCACGACTGCATTCAGTGCATTCATAGACGGTTAGTGCATAAGATTATACAGGAGTGGACGTGTTGTTTCCTGAGAAGCGGGAAGTAATATTTTTTGAAAAAATCGTTTGTTGTGTTGAGAGTAATACTTTTTGGTAAGTACGAATTCATAGAGGTTACTTTGATATGTTATTTTATTTACTTTTATAGGTTATTTTGGTAAACAATTTATACATTTTTTATATATTTATAAGAAACATATGACACGAGAATGGATCCGAAGGAACATGAACGTTTATTACGATTATTTCATGAATTACCAACTGACGACGAGAATTACGACGGATTAGATTTAGAAGAGGATCCGTTTGCAGGAAAGGATGACCGAGACCCAGATTTTTGTCCCAGTCGTGAGGATGAAGATAACAGTGACGATACCATCAGTGATTCAGAATCAGACGACAATTCAGTTGTGGATAATTATGAAAGGAATATTGAGGGTATTGTTGGGAGTGACATTGAGAGTAAGGTCAATTCATTTATGTCTGTTTTACAGGTGTCTTGGTATATGTATACTTCAGGGTCAAATTCATTTTCTAACGATCCGCAAATTATTTTCTTTGGACCCACTCTACTATCATCCAGTATTTTCCCATACAATGTCTGGAAGACGTTGTGAACAACTTCTTCGATGTTTTAATTGCACAACTGAAAACCAAAATACTGACAGGCTTAAAAAAATAAATGAGCTGCTTAGAACATTGATCAGAAATTTTCAAAACGCTTATTCACCTGATGAGCCTCTATCTTTGGACGAGTCTCTTCTGTTACACCGGGGAAGGCTTAGCTTCAAACAATATATAAAAGGCAAAAAGGATAAATATGGCATCAAGTTCTATGAACTGTGCTCTCCTGACAGATATAACCATAACATAGAAATATACAAAGGTAAATTAGCCTCGAATACAACCCATCCCGAAAATGTATCGAAACTTGAATCGTTATTGTTTAGACACATTAGCCCCTTCTTAGATAGGGGACATCACCTCGTGATGGATAGTTATTACTACAGTGTCCTTGTGTCTAAGAAACTTCTAAAACGAAAAACGCACGCTACTGGAAAACTTCGATCTAACAGAAAGGGAAACCCAAAGACGGTTACCTCGAAAAAACTGAGAAGACGTGAACACATTTGGTTGCGAAAGGGGAAAGTTTACGTATCCAAATGGAAAGACAAAAGGGAAGTCTTTTGCATTACGACAAAATTCCACCCACGACTGGTTGAAACCAGAAATTCGTACGGAGTACAAAAAATGAAGCCAGAAGAAGTTCATCAATAAAATCTTCATATGTCCGGAGTCGACAGGTGTGACCAACTTACTTCTCACTATAGCTGCCCGAAGAAGTCTGTAAGATGGTACAAAAAAGTTATCTTTCGATTACTGGACATAACCATAGTAAATAGCTTCTTATTATATCGAAAGATAAATGAGTCCAACAAAAGCTTGTTGAGTTTTAGAGAATACATTATAAAAGGATTCCTCGGAATATCTCATGAAATGAAAGATGGTAGAAAATGAGTGTCAGTGGGAGCAGTAAATTGCCGCAGGACAAGGAATGCACCAGTAGAGCGACAGAACCATGTGCTCGAGAAAATCCCTTCACCTAAAGAAAATTATAAAAGAAAAAGCTACTTTCTAAGATGCAGACAATGTTGGGCGAATGGGAAAAGAGGGCAAACCTCTTGGATATGTAAAGGTTGTGATTCAAAACCGCTTCTTTGTGTAGGAGAATGCTTCGAACACTTTCATTCCATTTAGATTTGTTTTAGTTTTTTTAGCTTGAAAAATTAGTTTCATTCTGGTTTGCACTTATTTAGTTTATTTTATTTTGTACTATTTTAGTTTATTTCGAAGATATGTTGTTATGTAAAGGATATAAAAGTTTATTTCTAATGTCAGGCTGCTTCTTTCAGTGAAAATATTCTGTCTGTACCTATATCCAGCCAATTGTCCTTTATAATGGAAAAACGTTTTTAACACAAGTTTTATACTGTAATAAGATCTGTCTATAAATCGTTAATCGAATTTTGAATAACCATTTTAAAATTTTATTTCCAAATTAAATATTAAAGGAAGGTTTTTAACAAGTTTTATACTGTAATAAGATCTGTCTATAAATCGTTAATTGAATTTTGAATAACCATTTTAAAGTTTTATTTCCTATTTAAAATAAATGTCATTGAATGGTGGTTAACTACGCCCAGGAACCCTACTGAGAGAAAGAGTGGTATAGAAATGAGAGTAGCTGAGGTGAATTTTAAATTAAGCAAAACTACATTACTTGAAATAGCTAGATGAGTAGGATGAAATCTGATAGGTATAATACAATATAAATATTTTATTCATATATTAATTAGCTAGCCCAATTATTAATTTATAATATTATTATTCCAATTAAATAAATGAATAATTAATAAAAAAAGAAAGAAAAGAACATTCCATATCTTTCCATTATAAATTATCGATCCCAACTTGGGGCAATTCAATATTCGATCGAATATTAACATTATATTCAATTCAAACTCTCAATTGAATTTATTATTATAAATGGGCACGCCCAACGTGGTGCACTAGGGGCATTAATAAAAGAAAAATCATAAAACTAAATTAATAATATAAAATAAATCAAAATGGAGAAGAAAATGACGCTAAGAGATGGCAAACAAGTAGGAGCAGAAGATGGGTCAGATCAGGAGAGTGAAGGAAGAGGACAAGGAATGGGTGATTTTCAGGTACATTACATGGAACAAGGAAGAAATTATCAAGGCAATGATGAAGAAACAGAGGATAGTGAAAAAGCAGAATCAATAGAAGAACATGATGAAGATATGAGAAGGAGAGAAGAGGTAGAAGGAAAGAATAAGGAAAAAGGAGCTGGAAATAAGGATGAACAAAATATGATAATGCAAATTTTACAGAATATAAGTAGGGAAATAAAAACAAGCAATAAAAGCACGAGAGAAGAAATAGAAACAAGCAATCAAAGCATGAGAGAAGAAATAAAAGCAGGCAATCAAAGAATGAGAGAATAAATAAAAGAAGAAATGAAAACTATAAAAACAAGTAGTCAAAGGATGGAAGAGAAGATAGAAGAAATAAGAAAACAATTAGATGAATCTAAAAAATAGACAGAAGGAAGAATTCAAGAGACAAAACAAGAAATTAGAGATGAAATTATAGGAAGAATAATGGAATTAGAAGAAATCCAATCAACGAAAATAGAAAATTTAAATAAGAATGAAAATGATTTGAAAATAGAAATTGGAGAAAATACCAAGAAAATAAAAGGAAATAGTGAGAGAATAACAAAACTAGACAGAGACATTATGAAAACGAATAAAAATATGCAAAGTATGGAGGCAGATATAAATAAGGAAATAAAAATGAATTTTCAGATAGCAGAAGAAGAAAACAACAAAATAGAGAGGGAATTAACAATGGAAATAAAAAATATTCAAGGAAAAGTAGAACAAATAGAAAGAAAAGGAGGAAATATGGAATATATTGGGGGAATAAAAACAATTTATGGAACAGCCAATCAAAAATTTGATGGTAATATTAAGAAGTTGCACCCAAGAATATTTATTAGGATAAGAGGTATCAACAATATTGAGGATATTGAGGAAATAATAAGAGATAACTTAGAAAATTATGCTCTAATATGGTTTGCGGCAAGAGAAAAAGATATGGGGAAATTTAATGATTTTGAAACAGCATATTTTTGGGGTCAGAATGCATAATCAGCTGTGAGAGAACAACTATATTTCGTAAAATTCTGTGAGAGCAGACGCCATAGTCTATGCAATACATATGCATGCAATGACCCAATATTTGGAACCACCAATTCCTGAAGAGGAAATTGTGATGTTTATTGCACGACATTTCAAGGCGGAGTTAGCTGAAACAATTGCAGTGCAAAATATAAGAAAATTGGACCAATTATCCATGTATCTACAAATAGTAGAAAGGAACTTAACCAGGCAAGACATATCGCAACAAAATCGGAGAACAAATAATGAAAACAATAATAGAAATACAAATAATAATAGACAATATAATAATAATAATAATAATTACAACAATAACAATTATAACAGTAATAGAAATACAAATTATAGAAACAATAATTATAACAATAATAATAGAAATAATAATTTTAATAATAACAATAGTAGAAACAGAAATAATAATGACGCATGCCAACATAACAATTACAATGACAGAAACAATAGACCATATAGAACAAACGACAGAAGAAATTCAGAAGGAGATGGTGAACAAAGAAATGGTGATTGTGACACAAGAAGGGTCAATTATCAGAGAATTGATCATAATAGAAGAAGTAGATCCAAAGAAAGAGGGGAAAGAATTACAAACGAGAATAATACAAGAACACAGACGACACAAATACATAGACAAGATACAGGACGAACTTATGAAAATCCCAATGAATTCATAAATTTATGTGAAAATGTCGATACAAACAGAAATAATGGCTTAATAATTATAAATAGATTAGTTAATAACTTAGAAGCTAAATTAATCATCGATACAGGATCGGAAGCATCAATAATTAATCAAAATTTTATAGAAAAATTAAATATTCAACTCAATAATATTATGAAAATTCCAAAAATAAATCTAATCGGTGCTAATTGCAAAAATAGTATATTAAGTACAAAGTGTCAAAACGGTTACTTTAGTCACGAGTTTTACTAGGCACGAGTGAAGCGAAGCGGAACGAGTTCCTTGTGAAACGATTCACTAAAGACGTTTTTAACACGAGGTGCTTACTATACTTTTTCTTCGCCCTCGGGAAGGAAAACATTATATTATATTTGAATTATATTCATTACATGACGGACGATGACTGACAGCTGACTGATAAATCAAATGACGCAGAATAATAAAATTATCAAGGAGCATGAAATTTAACATACAAAAGATAAACGAGATGTGACTTTTCGCATTTTAAACACTAGTGTTTAAAGAGTCGTTTGGTGCATGTCAAACCCGTGTTCAAAGTGCGGTTTTAGTAGCGGAAGTAGAAAAACTATGTGAAATTAATAAATCGATGAACTTGTATAAATATTGAGGGAAATGAATTTAATCTACAGGTATTAATTGCTCCAAATATTGAAACTGACATAATAATAGGATGTGATGAATTAGAAAAAAATTAAGCTATAATAGATTTAGAAGAAAGAAAAATACGAATGGATGGAACATTGCTTAATTTTGAAATAATGGAATTGAAAGAAGAAGTAAGAAGAGTTAGTAATATGTACGAGGAAATTTCAAAGCAAAAACATATACCATCCCATATAAACACAAAGAGCAAGTGAGAAAATGTATCAAAGAACTTTTGGAAAATAAAATAATAGAAAGAAGTAACTCACAATACATTAATCCTATTGTTGTAGTAGTGAAGAAAAATAGAGAATTAAGACTTTGCTTGGACGCTAGGAGTATAAAAAAACTTTCAAAACCCCAATATGAAGCGTCTATGTCGGTAGAAGCTATTTTAGGACGGATAACAAAAACATCAATATTTTCACGATTATATTTAAAACATAGCTTTTGGCTAAATCCATTGCAGGAGGAGAGTAGGGATTATACAGTCCATAGATGGGGAGATTTTGTGCCATTTGGTGTCCAAAGTGCATGTAGTTCGTTAGTGAGGACACTGAATAAGATATTGAATAAAAATGAATCATTTGTTTTGCATTATGTAGATGACATTTTAATTTTTTCTAAAAATATACAAGAACATAATTTTCATCTCGAAACAATTTTAAAAGCTCTGGATTCTGCAGGTTTTAGTGTTTAGACTAGGACATCGTCGATTTGGATACAACTGTAGATATTCTCGTCTTGCAGCACGCTTATTATTTTTATTTTTGACATATACAGAAAATATTTCTACTTTTTCAGAAGCCGTATAATCCATTTTTGAAAAATATAGCTAGCAATTAGTTGTATTTGTTACGTTAGTTTATAATTTTAACAGATAACATCAACAATATTGCAGTAAGACATGCATAGCTAGATACTAACTTAAATACTTTAGGAATTTACTGTCCATTATTATGGAAAGTATAAAAGCTTTACCTGTAAAAGTATATATTTTTGTTATGAGAAAAAAAGCCCTCTCCGAATATGTCATAATATACAGGGTGTTCTATTTAAAAATATCTATTCTTATTTTATACCCCCTAATGCAAAAGCGCTACTGGTATACAAAGTATATTTTATTAAAACTCATTTATACTCCTACAACTTTTATTTGAAACTTTTTTTTGTGTCTGTATGCATAAGAGAAATAAAGGGGTGGTCAAATTATAACCAATAAGAATAATGAGCAAGTGTCGCAATTTAAATATCTAGGATGTATGTTAAACCAAAATTGGAATCCCGAACAAGAGATCGGATGCAAAATAGAACAAGCAAGAATAACATTCCTTAAACTCGGAAAATGCCTAACAAATAAAAATCTAAACTTTAAACTGAGAGACAGAACTCTCAAATGTTATGTTTGGTCAGTTCTTCTGTACAGGCCTAGACTTAAAAAGCTAATTCTGTTAATAAATCGGAAGCATTCGAGATGTGGTGTTTGCGAAGAATGCTAAGAATATCGTGGATAGGCCACATAAGAAATGAAGGAATTATCCGAAAAGCAGAATTGAAAGATCGCGAGCTTTATGAAGTGATGAAGTGGAGAAAAATATATTATTTAGGACATATTATCAGAGGAGAACGTTATGAGTTCCAGCGCCTTATCCTTCAAGGTAAGATCAAAGGAAGAAAGAGAGGAATAGGCAGAAAAAACTGTTTTCGTTCCGGAATATTAGACACTGGACAGGGATACAAAATTTTCAGGACATTCAGACTGCTGCCAAACTCACCCGTTCAGAATGTTATGATTAGCTGCGAAAGTGTTATGGAAGGTACAAAGGCAATAAGAACAGTCGGTACTCCAATCCTAAATGTACAAGAAGATCATAATTTTGAAGATACTTCCGGTGCAGAAATCACAAAGGAAATTGAAAATAGTACATCTGGATCAGAACACATTAATTATGGTAAGAAAAATAAGACGAAAAAGGGGCGTAAAGATAAAAAGAGTTCTACTAAGAATAGAGTTTGGGGCATAATTATATGGGCTATAAGATAGTGGCCAAGGTGTTATTCAAGATGTACCTAAAGAAAGCAGCAGAGTAGGTAACAGATGTGGTCATAACAATGGTAAGAAAAAAAGTGAGAGAACATTTTTCTGCAGCTTAATTTTTGAAGAAAACAGAAGTAAAATTTTCAATTATCTTTGGAGTTTGCCTACATGGCCAGAAAAAAAATTACATCAAGGGTTTAGTGAGCACAAAAAGTATAAGAAAGATGAGGACGAGAACTGTGAATGCAATTAATATAAATAAAAAGCGTCAACAGAAGAATCAGGGGATGATACCGAAGAAGAAAAAAATCAAAAGGAGATACCCAAAAAAATGGAAGGTCATGATATTTTTTTGTCGAGAAAAAATGGTGACAAGGATCGGGTATGTCGTGTCTTCTTCCTAAATACATTTTGCCTTGGTGAAGATACCTTCAAGAGATGGGTGAAAAGGAATATAAACAAACCTAATTCTGATGATGTAACAATTTGTCAGCCACCAAAAAAAAGAAAATTGAAGATGAACAATCCATTAAAAGTTGGCTGGACTAACTACCAAAAGTACCTAGTCACTACTGCAGAAAATCATCAAAAAAAGTTTATGTCTAATCCGTTTTCTACTCCAAAGCGCAAATGCATAGAGAGTATGTGAACATAAAAACGAAGAAGGAATACAAAATAAAAAATGGCGTACAAGAAGAAGGAGGGACATCTGGCTTAGTCGAAATACCTTTTGAAAAGATTATTCTTGAACACGTTAAGCAAAATTCGTTAATTACTAGTCAGAAACGAATAAAGATATGTCCTGTAGCTGAAATTATAACATCTCTCGACTATGTGCAAAAATTGAAAGAACAAAAAATACAACTAGACGCAAAATTATCTGAAGAAGACAAACGAAATAAAAAAAAAACAAAAAAAGTTTTGTTGCAAGGAAATGAAGATTGTAGTGATGATGAACACCGAGATGTAATACGATCTGGGAAAGGCAAACAAAAGGAAAAAATAAAAAAAAGTTTTGTTGCAAGAAAATGAAGATAGTAGTGATGATGAACACCACAGTTTATTTTCAAAAGATTTAAGCTCTGACGATGATAGTGAGTGGGCAAAGTCACCATCCCCTCCTATTGAAGAAGAAATACACCGAGAACCAAAACCAGAAGACTTTGTTTGGATAAAGTTTCCCATTAAAGGAACGACCGATATTTATTTGGTGGCTAAGATTTTGAAAATCTTAGATCTAGAGGTTGAAATTAGTTGCCTACGAAAGAGCGCTAAAAACGATGGAAGGTTTTATTTTCCCAACGTGGAAGATATTTCTATTGCTTTTAAAGAGCAAATAGAATTTGTTTTGCCAAATCCAAATAATTTGAAACATCTAACAAAAAGACAAAAGTCTCTCGTTTCATTTTCGATATCCTTAGATCAGTATAATGTTCGTTAAATAACTACTTATAAGTATTTTTCAATAAACTTTCGTTTAAAAAACTGTGTATTTCTTATTCCCACTTGCCCCGTTATTATTTGTGTATAGTTTAATGGATATTTGACGCGAGTTTACACTTGCCCCAAATCACGGGGCAAGTGGAACCTAACGCACTTAATTTTATTGTTTTACATTTTTTACAATAATATTTTTATACATAAATGTATAATATTTTTATACATTTGTACTCTTATTCACCATACATTTGGCTAACAAGCAATGGAACTTTATCCATTACTACCCCAAAAAACAATGTTTACACAAGTTTTAAGTCGAACTAGTGATTTTTTAGGTTCCACTTACCTTAATAAACTATTAGTATTTTCATGTTTTTCTTTTGATATAAATCATTTCAGTTTTATTGATGTTAATCTCGATGTTAATGTTATGGCACGTTTAAATTAGTTTGCTTGATAAATATTATAAAGTGCGTTCCACATACGATTTATCTTTCTTTACTTTTCAAATAAAGTGGTTTTAATAACATCCCATGTACCTAAATTTCTTAAGAAAAGTCTCTTATGTGTAAACCCGAAATGGTTGTGATCTCCTATGTAGCTAAATTCCAGGTTTTTTTAAAGTAATTGGGAATTAAATACTGTTCTAGTAAATTGACTTTTGCTTTCGAGGATTTTCTATTATACTGTTTTTTGTATTTTTGAATTATAACAGAAATAACTTGTTTTTTGTCCCACCTGTAAAATGGAAAACTACCTAGATTTATCTGTTTATTGACGACTTCATATTGTGGGTCTCTTAAGTGTCTTCCAATTTCTAATTCTTCAAGAAAATCCAGTTTCTTATTACAACAATGTAGTATTTCTAGTTCTGTGTTAGGTGTCAAGTAGATGTTTTCCGTAGTGGAATTTCTCTGGTTGTTTTAATCTATATACTCGTAAGTTAAGTACTACATATTTGTGATAAGAAACAAGAACTCGATTTCCTTGAAGAATTAGAAATTAGAAAACACTCACGATATCCACAATATAAAGTCGTCAATGAACAGATAAATCTAGGGAGTTCTCCACTTTTAAACTGTCTTCTTAAGTAATAATTGTAAAGATCAGCAGATATAGTTTTCCTGGTTTTCTGACGATGATAGTAATATCGACACAAATGTCAATTTCTTAGAATTTTTAACATTTTTTCAATATATCTAGAAACAGTTAGTTTCAGTTAAAACAGTAATATGAGTAGATTCCACAGAGTAAGGGTCGAAACAGTAAATTTCACTTAGATTATCGTAGAAATACAAACTTAATTATTATTCGGTGGGGAATGAAATAAAAATCGTCTGTTTTTATAAAAAACTGAAACGACCAGAAACGTATCAGTAAAAGAAAAGAACAACAAAGCTTATATGTTATTTATAATAATCCAAAACTAACAAATAACATATATATACCAACAATAGAAACATACGATCAATACGTCGAGGGCCAAGAAATAGAGCAGTTACCTTCAAATATTGCAATGAAAGAACCTTTAGTTATCCTGGGTGACTTCAATGCAAAAGTTGGAAAAACAACTTCCGGATTTTCTTAGATACGAGCTTGGAGATAGATATGATACAGGAGTGAGACAATAGACAATAATCTCTCTATCACCAATACTATGTTCGAAGACCACGACAGAATATTGTCACGAGATCAAACAAACGAAAACCAAATTGATTATATCCTAATAATGCAAACTTCCAAAGATTTGATCGGTCAAGGGTTATATCAAACAGTCAGTATTGCCCAAGATAAAGCAAAGAGGCACAATATCGCTACAAGGGCATCATAGTACTAACCCTATTCTAATTAACCCTTTTTTCACTTGGGTTATTAGATGGAACGGTAAATTTTTTATTGTTTAATGTTTTTCTCGAAGGACCGTATATTGTATTCACTGTTGTAGGATGTTTGATTAAATGTTTTCTCGAAGAAATTAAACACTTATTTCACTTTCATGTTACTATATTGCAGGAATTTATAACTTTTTCTTTTGCGTAGACAATTAAGAAATTCACTTGATCATACGCGTTACATTTTGATTATTTAGCACATAATCTGCTGGAGTAATGAATGTTTAGTGATTAATTACACGAGTTTTTTACCAGGACCAAATGCCGGGTGCTCTTATAACATGAGTACCATTATGTACGACAATTAAATATGATGAGACAAAATGTACCTAATGTAGTTGACATATTTATATATCGGTTAACGTGGTTACGAAGAAGGAGAAAAATAATAGAATTTGAAACGTAACGGTCAGATACAGCGAGTGAAAAATTTGCAGTGATTTTTTGTTGCCTGAAAAGGTTATATGCCTTGAGCAGAATATTTGAATTGTGTTATACAGGGGAAGTTGATAATAAAAATCACAGGAGAATTTGGTAATTAAATCAAATTCGAACAAGTATCTTATTAGGAAGATGGACCAAAGAGCGAGATAGCAATACAAGCGAACATACGTGACTCTCCTGCTGTCGTCTCCCCTATCACTACGCCACTATTCAGTGCTCGGCTGTTTGGAATTAATTTTATACCTCTTTTTATGGTGTACATTTTGTTCGCCATTTTCTCATATTTTAAAAATCCGTTTTAAAATTCGAAATCGGACCGTTAATGAGGCATACATTACAACTATAGTCCATTCGTTTAGCGGTTGAAACAATTTACCTGAGTGAAAGCAATAACAATAAGGCACCACGGGGGGGGCTCTCACCAAAATAAATGTATACTCGCCTATACCCGTTTATACAGTTTTATGGTATTTTAGCTTGACCACCATGTATCTTCATAAATCTGTAACTTTTCGGAACAATATAACCATAAAATATAAATGAAGCTTAAACTGTGAAATATATTTTCAGGGGCGGAACATTGGATAATTGAATAGTGTAAATTTAAATATTATATTTATATACAAAATATAAAAGTATATAAAATAAACGGTTTTAAAGATTAAAACTAACTTTTCCGCATCAGTGGCCCTGAACAATATTCTATCATAACGTTGTTACTTGTATAGACTTCGGGGGATGTATCGTGCTAATAAACCGAAATTTCTCCAAAAATAACCAAAAATTTAATATATCTAGTTTTATAGGACCCGCTGTACTCGCTCTAGTTAACTGAATATCAATAGGATACATCTGTGAGACACTTTGAACAATACTTATTCATAAAGTTGATCAATCGTATACTCTCTGGAGGCTGTATCGTGCTAACAAACTGAAATTTCTCGAAAAACGACAAAATGTCGTACTTCAAGTACCATAGCACCCGTTGTACTGGCTCTGGTGAGCTGAAAATCAATAAGGTTCATCTGTGAAATGTCCTTAACAATATTTCATCATAAAATTGGTGGCTTATTGCACTCCGGAGGCTGTATCGTGTTAACAAGACTTGCAAGGAAAAGTGACCGACGACAACGACGACGACGACATGCACACAGGATTTTTTTTCTAAAAACCGTTTTTTCGTGTTGTTGTTGATGGATAACGTAAAAATAACTCAAAAAAAAATTTCAAATTTCCAACTTTTTTGTGGGTAAACCAATACTTTTCTCGCATATTAGATAGGTTGGCGGAAAAGTAAAATGAATCAAATAACTTGCTCAACAAATTGATATTTATAATTAGTTAGTTGTGGTCATCTTCACTTGATTCATCATCGCTTTCAAAAGATGTAGCAAGTAGTTCTATAGTTTCCTCTACCATGTTGTCAAGCTTCCACATCTTTTGTTCCTCTTTAATTACATGTTCAGCTTTTTGCCAATTTTCTTTTGTAATTTTTGATAATGATTGCAATAGAAGTTGCCGAACGTCATCGAGTTTAAATGTGGTATTGTGACGAGCTACATATCCTTTCATTTGTGCCCAAATACGCTGTGGCGGCAATAGAACAACAGTAGTAATTCTACGTCCCTTCGCCATTTCATCAATAGCGTATTACTTTTCCGCCCAACCTATCTATATGCGAGAAATGTATTGATTTACCACCCAAAAAGGTGGAATTTTGAAATTTTTTTTGAGTTATTTTTACGTTTTCCATCAACAACAACACGAAAAAGCGGTTTTTAGAAAAAAAATCCTGTGTGTATGTCGTCATCGTCGTTGTCGGCCTCTTTTCGTTACATGTCTTGTTAGCACGATACAACCTCCGGAGTGCAATACGTCAACAATTTTATGATTGAATATTGTTAAGGACATGTCACAGATTAACCCTATTGATTTTCAGCACACCAGAGCCAGTACAACGGGTGCTACGGTACTTGAAGTACGACATTTTGTCATTTTTTGAGAAATTTCAGTTTGTTAGCACGATACAGCCTCCGGAGTTCAACAAGTTACCAATTTAATGATTGAATATTATTCAGGACATCTCACAGATGAACCCTATTGATTTTAAGCTCACCAGAGCCAATACAACAGTTGCTACAGTACTTTAAGTACGATATTTTTGTCATGTTTGGAGAAGTCTCAGTTTGTTAGCACGATACAGCCTCCGGAGTATATACAAGTGACCAATTTTATGATAGTATATTATTCAGAGCATCTCAAAGATAAACCCTATTGATATTCAGCTCACCAAAGCCAGTACAACGGGTGCTATGGTACTTGAAGTACCAAATTTTTGACATTTGAGGAGAATTTTCAGTTTGTTAGCACGTTACAGCCTCCAGAGAGTATACGATTGATCAACTTTATGAATAAGTATTGTTCAAGGTGTCTCACAGATGTACCCTATTGATTTTCAGTTGACTAAAGCGAGTACAGCGGGTCCTATAAATCCAGATATACTACATTTTTGGTTATTTTTGGAGAAATTTCGGTTTGTTAGTACGATACATCCCCTGAAGTGTATACAAGTAACAATTTTATGATAGAATATTGTTCAGGGCCACACATGCGGAAAAGTTAGTTTCAATCTTTAAAACCGTTTATTTTTTAAATGCTTCTTTCTTCAATATATCGCTGTTAGTAGTAATTCACTTTTCAATTAACCAGTCTGTTATGCACTGTTTTTTCAAATTAACCGTGGTAGCGGTTCTTTTAATTTTGAATTAGCATTATCCAAAACTATGACGGAATTAATGAGAATTAAATCCAGCATTTGATAGAAATACTCCTCAAAAACATCGGAATTTATTTCTTCGTGGTAATCTTTAGTAGACTTTGACACAAATTCAAGCAAACCACCATGTACAAAAGCTTCATCACCTCCAATATGGCCGACGACCTTTCCCAATTGGAACCTTTGAACCCGTTGATACACCTTACAAAAGGGGGGCCTAGGATTTTTACCCGATTTGTCTTGCCAGACTTTTATAAGATGAGTTATCTTCATTCAGTCAGGTTTGATCTAAATAGAATATTCGTTATCCATCTGTTCTCAATTTTCGTATTTCCCTCAAATATTTCCGTTTCCAACAAACTATCTATTCTTTTTCCTCTAGCGCTGATCTACGATCCTGCGTCTTCCGTAGTTAAAACTGCACTTTTAAATTTCACTGGATTAAAAATTCAGAGATGTAGTTTACTTTTCTAGCTGCTCTGCTCCTAGGAGTTTACAGACCAGGACACAGTTTACTAATAAAATGATGGTTTTTGGGGGTCAACTTTTTTATAGCTTTCATTCAGGTAGAATTGCGTCGCTAGCTAAACGAATGAAGTAAAACTGATGAGTTTGCACATTAATATAATGTTTAATGTGATAAATAAACAACATGCGATTTTTTGGTTTGAATCGTTGATGAAAAAATAAACGGTTCTAAATATTAAAACTAACTTTACCGCATCTGTGAGAGGGCTTGAACAATATTCGGGGGATGTATAAAATTGTAGTATATCTGGATTTATAGGACCCGCTATACTCGTTCTAGTCAGGTGAAAATCAATCGGGTACATCTGTGAGACACCTTGAAAAATATCCAATTATAAAATTGATCACTTATATAGACTCAAGAGGCTGTATCGTGCTAACAACCCAAAATTTCTCCAAAAATAACCAAAAATATGGCACTTCAAGTACCATAGCACCCGTTGTACTAGCTCTGGTGAGCTAAATATCAATAAGGTTCATCTATAAGACGCTCTGAATAATATCCAATCATAAAATTGGTCACTTGTATATACTCCGGAGGCTGTATCGTGCTAACAAACTGAATGTTCCCAAAAAATGACAAAAATGTTGTACTTAAAGTACAATAGCACCTGTTGTACAGGATCTGGTGCGCCGAAAATCAATAGGGTTTATCTGTGTAATGTTCTGAATAATATTCAATCATAAAATTGGTATTTTGTTCCATTCCGGAGGCTGTATCGGGATAATAAACTGAATTTTCCCAAAAAATTACAAAAATGTCGTACTTTAAGTATCATAACACTCGTTGTTCTGGCTCTGGTGAGCTGAAAATATGTGAGATGTCCTGAACAATATTCAATCATAAAATTGGAGACTTGTTACACTCTGGAGGCTGTATCGTGCTAACAAGACATGTAACGAAAAGTGGCCGACGACGACATACACACAGAATTTTTTTCTAAATACCGTTTTTTCGTGTTGTTCTGGATGAAAAACGTAAAAGTAACTCAAAAAAAATTTCTAAATTCCAACTTTTTTTGTGATAAACCGATACTTTTCTCGCAGAAATAATAATATATATTAGCTTGTCCAAAACATTACACGAATAAGGTATGAAGCACCTTTTATGCCATAACAAATTCCTTTTTGGTTAAGTAACTAAATAATTCCAAAATAACAAAAATGTTAATATTCATTAACTTCTTCAAACACTACAAGTTTAATAATAATAGGCACTCATATAACATGCAATTTTTAATAGATATTTTTGTATGAAGAGTGAGAACTGATACTTTTGCGTTTAAGACTGGAAGTTAATTTTCCGAGTTCCGAGAACGCAAAAGCATTTCACAAGTATATCTGTCAATTCTGATTGACATTTTGTGTTTGAACCAAGACGATTTAGGTGACTAGCGACTAGACGCTTGTATCTAGGTGGTATTGTTTGCATGCCTATCGTAACGGTAGCGACGTAACAAACAATAAAAATCAGTTGTTTTAAAAGTAGTGTCACAGTCATTGTTCCAAATTACATTTTTCTAAAGTGTTTAGTAAGAAATGAGCTATGAAAGTGGAGACGAGCGTTTTCACAATTAATCCCCCAGAAATTATCAAGATAGTATGAAGTTGCCTATACCCAATTCAAAGAGTGGTGGAGTTCCAAGAGAATTCAGAAATTGTCCGAATCTGTATTATTGGCATAGTTCGAAGATAAAATTAAATAAACGGTAACAAAGATTAAAACTAACTTTTCCACATCTGTAGCTCTGAACAATATTCTATCATAAAATTGTTACTTGTATACACTTCGGGGGATGTATCGTACTAACAAACCGAAATTTCTCCAAAAATAACCAAAAATGTAGTATATCTGGATTTTTAGGACCCGCTGTACTCGCTCTAGTCAACTGAAAATCAATAGGGTACATCTGTGAGATACCTTGAATAATATTCAGCATAAAATTGATCAATCGTATACTTTCTGGAGGCTGTATCGTGCTAACAAACTGAAAATTCTCCTAAAATGACAAAAATTTGGTACTTCAAGTACCATAGCACCCGTTGTACTGGATTTAGTGAGCTGAATACCGATAGGGTTCATCTTTGAGATGCTCTGAATAATATACAATCATAAAATTGGTCACTTGTATATACTCCGGAGGTTGTATCGTGCTAACAAACTGAGACTTCTCCAAATATGACAAAAATATCGTACTTAACGTACTGTAGCAACTGTTGTATTGGCTCTGGTGAGCTTAAAATCAATAGGGTTCATCTGTGAGATGTCTTGAATAATATTCAATCATAAAATTGGTAACTTGTTGAACTCCGGAGGCTGTATCGTGCGAACAAACTGAAATTTCTCAAAAAATGACAAAATGTCGTACTCGAAGTACCATAGCACCCGTTGTACTGGCTCTGGTGTGCTGAAAATCAATAGAGTTAATCTGTGACATGTCCCTAACAATATTCAATCATAAAATTGTTGACTTATTGCACTCCGAAGGATGTATCGTGCTAACAAAACATGTAAGAAAAAGTGGCCGACGACGACGACGACATACACACAGGATTTTTTTTCTAAAAACCGTTTTCTCGTGTTGTTGTTGATGGAAAACGTAAAAATAACTCAAAAAAATTTTCAAAATTCCAACTTTTTTGGGGTAAACCAATACTTTTCTCACATATAGATAGGTTGGGCGTAAAAGTAAAAAGTAAAACCTTCAACTTTATGATCACTACATATTCTATGCTAAAAAGTACGTTGAATGTCAAATAAAATGTAAATATCACAAAATTTCCGAAATTGTTACCATATTTGAAAAACAAATCAGTTGGATACCGACTAAAGAGTTGAAAATGTTAACGAAAAGAGAAATTGAAAGATTTATACAAAAAACGCCAGATTTCTGCTAGAAAAGGTAATCTAAATTAATATAAATAGATCAATTCAAATAATTTTGAGCAATTTTTCAGATAATTTTAATAATAGGCGTTTGTGGAGCATGTAGAAGAGATGAGTAGTTAAAAATAACGATCGTGGGATAGATCACAAGGATTCAATTATTAATATAAGAATTCCTGATTCCAAAACTCGTACTCAGAGAACTTTCGTGATTTCGAGTCCAAACTACATTAAGATATAGCGCGTTTCGACCAGCAGTTACGAAGATTTGAAGATTTTTTGTGAAGTACTTCAGAGGAAAATGTGTTAACCAAGTGGTTGGCGTCAACAAAATAAGGAATCTGCCAAAAGAAATAGCGATTTATCTCAAATTGCCTCACCCAGAAACTTATAAAGGACACTGCTTCAGGCGTTCTTCCGCTACCCTGTTAGCCGACTCGGGAGCCGATATTACACCATCAAGCCACATGGCGGATGGCGCTCTATTACGGTAGCCGACACATATATAGAAGAGTCTATACAAAAGTTTCAATAGCAAATAAAATGCTAACATCTTGAGCAGAGCCTACGGAATTAGCCAATAGTACAACTTGCGGAGTAAACTTAAACAATTGTAATAGCAGACTCATTGATTAACACCCGGAAATAGATGCTACGATAACTAATAGCACTGGATCTGGCATAAAGTTTACTCACTGTAAAAACGGCATACAATGTTCATGTTTATAATAGTATCAATAGTAGTTTATTATTATTATATATTGAAATCTACTCGTATTCAATTAATAAATTCACAAATAAGTTCCTAACATATAATCAACTGTTCAACGCCAAACTATTTTGCGTTCTAGAACATAAAACTATGTCTTAGCTGAGTGACAGAAAAGAGCCATTTTGTTAATTGATATTTTCACGAAAATCTCACCATCTGATGATAGTTTTCAAAAAAAACTATCATCAATATAGGAATATACTAAAATCGATTTATTGACTTACCTTCGGAACCCATTTTAATGTACAATAAAAAAAAGCAGTTACCGAAACACTAGCGATATTTTAATTACGCTTCTAGTAATAAACGCTACTGGCTACTGTCAATTATATATACAAGGCTTATCTATTGGTATAAAATTCATATTTAATATTTGTTAAAAAGGGATTAGTCACCACAAATTTACAGGGTGTTCACAATTCAGTTAAATGTGGAAAATATGATCATAATATTTTTTTGTAACACTGTCAATAAAAATTGTGATGTTTAAAACATGCTTAAAATAAAACCGTCACATTTCCATTTTATATAACGATGGCATGCATCACTTCGTACCACTCTAAAAGGTTGTTTGGCTACAACTATAAGGAATTTCTGACCGAAAGCTGTACAAAACACATCGAACAACTATTGTATTTCCCATATTTGGCTCCTGCCGACTTTTTTCTTTATCTAAAGCTGAAACTACCAATTCTTAACACCAGTTGATAGAAGACTAAAAAAAATAATTCGCGGCGAGAGCTGTTGTTGACGATTCTTGAAAATGCATCTGATAAATGTTTTGATGACTGGATTATCATTTCGGAAGGGATCTACTTCATGGTAATACTATAAATTTGGATAAATAATACATATTTTATGCGTTTCATTGACCAATTTCCGGAAATTTTTTGTAATACTTCACCTCAATTATGAAAAATGTAAACTCCAGCTGATGTTAACGGAACATTTTAAATCCAATTCCATACCTCTGCAAATGACTAGCATGTCGTTGAAACAATATACAGTAGAACATCGAGAAGTTAAAAACAAAGGGAAATGTTAAATAATTTGAGTTGTCGAGTTTTTAACTCACTAGGGGTTTATGTTAAGGAGTATTTAATGGTTCATATTATTACAAACATAGTGAGGTTTACCTATTAATTTGTTCGCACTCGCACTTTCACCGCTAAGCTTTTAATAACAAGTCATGTCTTTTCTTGCAGTTTTCCATACAACCATTGTTATCTTGGACATTATGGATATCTATTGATTTAGCGAATACTTCAGCTGTTTCCTTTAGTATCGGTTCACTAATACTAATGTTTTTATTTTGTAGCTTAAAATAGCTTAAACACATATCAGCGTATCGTGTTGTCAGTTTTCGTTTTGAACTCATTTCACTTAGATAATTTTTATTTTGTCGCAATGAGCTAGGCGATATTTTTTTGGAGAGAAGTTAAAAACGAATGACAAAAAGTTACAGTCCTCAGGTCTAAGGCAAAGATTTAAAGAATTTCTTCAGAATAGAGGTACAGTTAATTATAGCCATTAGATAATAAAAATAGCAATAAAAACAAACTTTTACAGAACCTTTTACTTTTCCGCCCAACCCTATCTAATATGTGAGAAAAGTATTGGTTTACCCCAAAAAAAGTTGGAATTTTGGATTTTTTGAGTTATTTTTTCATTTTTTAGCAAGAACAACACAAAAAACGGTTTTTGAAAAAAATTCTGTGCGCATGTCGTCGTCGCCGTTGTCGTCGTCGTCGGTCACTTATCGTAACATGTCTTGTTAGCACGATACAGCCTCCGGAGTGCAACAAGTCACCAATTTTATGATTCAATATTGTTCAGGACATCTCACAAATGAACACTATTGATTTTCAGCTCACTAGAGCCAGTACAACGGGTGCTATGGTAATTGAAATACCACATATTTGTCATTTTTGGAGGAATTTCAGTTTGTTCGCACGATACAGCCTCGAGGGTGTATAGAAGTGACCACTTTTATGACTGTATATTATCCAGGGCGACTCACATGTGAACCCTATTGATTTGCAGCTCACTAGAGCCAGTGCTATGGTACTTGAAGTACCACATTTTTGGGGAAATTTTAGTTTGTTATCCCGATACAGCCTCCGGAGTGTAAACGAGAGACGCATTGTATTTTAAGTAAAAGAGGTTTTAGGCTATGAGTAGAAGGCAACAGAAACATTTATTAACCTGTAGAGGTTTTTACGTTATCAAGGTTTAAGTGATTGATGTTTTACTGTATATCCAAGGGGGTTTTCACCTCAGTAAATATTATTATTGAATTATTTTCAACGAAAGAAGACACGTCCTCATTTCTTACAAGGACTAAATAATACATTAGAAAGCTGTAGCTGCTTGTTATTCTTTAGGTACCTTCCTCATTCCCAAGGTTAGCAACCTCAAGGTAATCTGAACTTTAGATACCCGTCATCTCAACTAGTTATACGAATCTCTTAAAGCGAGTTTAGACTGCACGAAATCGGTTCGCGTAACAGTTTCGCTAGTAGTTGTCTCGGTCTTAACTATTTACACCGAGCGAAACATTACACGTTGATTCGTGAAATGAATGTTAGCCTCCAGTTTATGAAAACATTTGAACATATACACGTTGAGAAACACGAAAAGTGAGGGGGCGCTTTGCTGCTCGTCTTAAGCCGGGTTTAGAGAATGAGAGTTTCACTCGCGAAACTCAATAGCGAATTTCCCTCGCGAGTCGACCACAAAACGTTCCAATAATATGATTCGCAAGTTAACGTGAATCAAGGGTTCGCAGGCAGTTGTGGCGAGGCAGTTATCGAGAGAGTAACTCCGTTAGCACTTGTTCCTCGCCATATTAGAGCCTCAGCAATTATAATCGCGTTTGCAGTTAAAAGGAGAAGCGACGTAAACGCCGTTTGTGGGTCGGGGAGTTATTACATCGACGATTCCAGTACGGCAGCACAATAATTAGGGATATGACAGTCGATAATATTGATGAAACTATACAAAAATATTACAAGAATGTCAATGAGATATTTCGAGTCACTAGAATCACCGAAAATAGTATTATAAAGTAAAAGGTAGTTTTTATACAACTCGATCAAGCGAATTGACTCACTGTGGTTAATGTTTTTTTAATCTAGACGACACGAATATCTGAGAGGCAACGGTCTAGAACATTCGAGTTTTGATTCACGAAACTGTCTCGCGAGAAGAACTCGCATTGGCTAAACCTGGCTTGAAGTTTAAACCGACTGACGAGTGGTTCATTACGGAACATCGTCGTGCCTTTAAATTTTTCAGCCACCAATGTCATCATCTTTCTATCGCTCTCTTTCCACTATCTTTCCATCTATGATGGGTTGAAGCAGTCAGTATAGGTATATCTATCTCTCAAAATATTGTAGTTTTCAGAGTTCGGTTCAACTTAGAATCACATTTATTTAAATACTACGCTATTATAAACTACTTGCATCACTTACTAACGTTTACACTACTTTCACTTATACTAGTTTTAACTATTCCCTGCATTTCAATGCAACACTGTTCAGATAACAACTAACTATTAAGATATCTGCCCGTTCCTTAAAGCCGATACTATTTTCTGTCTAATAGAATGTTCGACACTTTTTTATCGACTTTTAACTCAAGATTTTTTTGGTAAATGTTGTGTATACACCGGGACTTCGTGAATTCCACAGGGACCGCGTTGCTTCATTACACTATTTACTTAACAACTCTTTTTTCTATCCGTGGCAATATATCTATATTTCATAATAATGGAGTCTCCACGTCCACATTCCAAACCATAGCAAAGTACTGACAATACGTGACATTTCGCCAATCGTACTCTCAACTCAAGACTCGGTTCATTTTCAGGGATTTAATTCTTGGTTTCCCTATGTAGTTGTTCGATAACAGGAAAAAAAACCTTCTTCGTGTAAATATGAATAAAGTAATTCCATAAGTTGTTTGTTTTTTCTGTTAACAGTTTCGTCGCGCAGTAAATTATCATTTAATTTATAAAAACAACTTTGCAAAACAGTTATCTTATTTAAACGAATAAAAACTTTATTATATTTGTAAATCATATTTTATGTAATTCTAACCAATTAATGTTTCCGAATATGTATACGTACACTCAGTAAAATGAACTGCTGTTGATAATTTGACATGATTCGATTTAATAGATATTACTTTTCCGCCAAACCTATCTAATGTGCGACAAAAGTATGGTTTACCCCAAAAAAAGTTTTGAAATGTTTTTTGCGTTATTTTTACGTTTTTCATCAAGAGCAACACGAAAAGCGGTTTGTAGAAAAAAATCCTGTGTGTATGTTGTCGTCGTCGTCGTTGTCGTCTGTCACTTTTCGTTGCATGTCTTGTTAGCACGATACAGCCTCCGGAGAGCAACAAGTCACCAATTTTGTGATTGAATATTGTTCAGGAAATCTCACAGATGAACCCTATTGATTTTCAGCTCACCAGGGCCAGTACAAAGGGTGCTATGGTACTTGAAGTACGATATTTTTGTCATTTTTTGAGAAATTTCAGTTTGTTAGCATAGAACCTCCAAAGTGCAAAAAGCCGCCAATTTTATGATTGAATTTTATTCAGGACATCTCACTGATCAAGTCTATTGATTTTCAGCTGTCCAGAGCCACTACAACAGGTGCTATAGTACTTTAAGTACGACACTTTTGAACGATGAAATAAAACAATATAATTTGTTTAAAACTCATTTAAACTGGCTGACGCGTTTGAAGAATACAGTCGCTTTGTCAAAACGAATGAAGGTATAATATAAAAATGTTTTAATATATACAGTGCATAAATACAGAATTCTATTTACTAATATTAACAAAGGTATTGAAAGAAAATACCTGGAAATTCATTCACTACAAACATTCCTAAGCTATCTTCTAGGTAAAAAGGTTTAATAAAGGAGAGTGATTGATATCTATTTGGTCCTTAAGAATATTACCTGCATATTTATTTTTGTTAATCTCAAGGGCCTCTAATAAATTTAAACTAAAGGATTTACCGACTACATGGAGAATTTCAAAATTTGGGTCGAAAATGTGTTGGTTTTCTAATAAATGATTTGAATAGTTAGAATCTAATTTTTTTGTTGTTATAGCTATGTTTGTGTTCCGAAATTCTAGTTTTAAAATTTCTAAAAGTTCTACCGATATAAATTTTATCACAGTTGTCATTACCACATTTTAATTTATAAACTCCTGATTTGTGTAATTTTGAAGATTTAGATTTATTATTTCTAATGAGATGGATAAATTGTAATCTGTTTTAAAGGAAATATTCATGTCTAAAGTTTCTAAAAATGATTTGTTTTTAAGGATGGTGTTCCAAAGTATGTTAAGCTTTTAAATTTATTATTATCATTTTTATCAGAAGGGAATACTTGTTCTAAAGTCTGTTTTTTTATCTTTTTATTTATGAAATTGTCAATTAAATTTGGATCGTAATTATTATTAACTGCGATTTGTTTTATATTTAATTCTTTGTTATACTTATTAATATTTAATGGGACTGTTAAGAGTCTGTGTATCATACTATTGTAGCTGCTAGTTTATGACTGAATGGGTGGACCGAACTATTATGAATTGTAATATCTGTATGTGATGGTTTATGAAATATAGAAAATTCATGTTTATTATTTATATTTGAAATTGTAAGGTCTAAAAAGTTTATAGACTGATTTTGTCATTTTTGGAGTAATTTCAGTTTGTTAGCACGATACAGCCTCCGGAGTATATACAAGTGACCAAATTTATGATTGGATATTATTTAGGGCATCTCAAAGATGAACCCTATTGATATTCAGCTCACTAAAGCCAGCACAACGGATGCTATGGTACTAGAAGTACCAAATTTTTGTCATATTTGGAGAATTTTAGTTTTTTACACGAGACAGCCTCCAGAGTGTATACAAGTGACCAATTTTATTATTGAATATTGTCAGGGCGTCTTATAGATGAAATTTATTGATTTTTAGCTCACCAGAGCTAGTACAACGGGTGCTATGGTACCTGAAGTGCCACATTTTTTATCCTTTTTGGAGAAATTTCGGGTTGTTAGCACGATACAGCCTCCGGAGTGCATACAAGTGACCAATTTTATAATTGGATATATTTCAAGGTGTCTCACAGATGTACTCTATTGATTTTCAGCTGACTATAGCGAGTACAGCGGGTCCTATAAATCCAGATATACTACATTTTTGGTTATTTTTGGAGAAATTTTGGTTTGTTAGCACGATACATCCCCCGAAATGTACACAAGTCATAATTTTATGATAGAATATTGTTCAGAGCATCTCACAGATGCGGAAAAGTTAGTTTTAATCTTTAAAACCGTTTATTTTTAAAACTTTTTATGAGTTTAATAATGCGGTTAACACTTTTGAATAAAGAAGGTTATGATTTATGATTATTCACCCCAATTATTTAAAAGTTTGAATCTCTCTGTGGTGTAGGATTCCAATTACCCTTCCGAATGTAATTATCTTTCATTATTTCTTTATCCTCCGCTAATACTGTAGCTTTAACAATTAAATAGTATAGTGGTTTTTTATTATTACTTCGCCTTTTGTATAATAATAATACATTTAAACCTGCCTTGTAGACTACCAGAAGGCTTTTGACACAATGCAACATCAGAAGATGATACAAGTACTAAAAGGCACTGGAATGGACGACGATAAAGATCTTAAGAGTTATACAAAACTTGTACTGGAACCAAACATCCGCTATAAAGATTAACAATAGAGATGAAGCCATAGGGGCAATTGCCATTTGCGAGACGTACGACAAGGATGTATCATCTCTCCTTTAATATTCAATCTATACTCAGAAGAGGTATTTAAAAAAACCTGGAAAATTCTGAGAATAGAACCTTTGTAAACGGCGAAGGCCTAAATAATATCCACTATGCAGATGGTACCGTCATATTTGCAGATAGTAAGTATAAAGGGGTCTACAACAAATAATGGGACAAAGTGATTGAAATGGGTGAACCATATGGACTACAAATGAACATCAATAGAACACAATTTATGGTCAAAACTAAAGAGAAGAAAGGAAACTGCCGACTAGTTATCAATAATAGACCAGTTGGGAGAGTCTCCAAATTTATCTACTTGGGAACCTTAGTAAACGAACAGTGGGACCACTCGAAAAGAATAAAATGTAGAATTGAAAAAGCAAGAGACGTCTCCATCGAAATGTCTAAACTCTTCAAAAGCCATAACCTTAATCTAGACATCAAAATCAGACTGCTGCGATCCTATGTGTTTCCATATTATACTATGGAATAAAATACTGGACATTGATCAAAGCATCACAAAAGAAACTTCAGGCCTTCGAGATGTGGCTCTATTGAAGGATTCTCAAAATATCATGGGTTGATAGGGTGACCAACGAGAAGTTATTAGAGAGAATGGGGGAGGAAAAAGAGGTGACGAATACTATTAAAAAAAATAGAGTATCTCGGACATATAATGAGAAATAATACCAAATATAACCTCTTAAAAACCATCATTGAAGGAAAAGTGTTTGGGAAGAGAGGACCTGGAAGAAGAAGAATATCGTGGCTCAAAAACTTGAGGAAATGGTTTTCAAAAACGACAGAACTGTTTAGAGCAGCAGTCAATAAGGTCATCATAGCTAGGATGGTCGCCAATATTCGAAACGAAAACGCACTCGAAGAAGAAGATTATTATTATTATTATTAATTTTTTTATTTTTTTCACACTTGTAAGTGGTTGGTGGTAGCAGTTTTTACCGGACGCAGTTGCATCAAGGTATAAACCTACTTAATTAGGGGGTTAGTGTTCTTCGGACAATTGCAGTTGTTCCCAGATTTACTGCTTTTAGCATCAAACCACAGATATGTCGAGATATGCTTAGCTCTTCCAGGTGTTTAGTTACTTTAACGTGCACTAAGCCATTTGCAGAAATTATGAATGGTTTGATCTCTACCTTTCTTAAATTCCATAAATCTCTTACCTCATCTGCTAGCGGACGATATCGCATTATCTTGTCTTTGTAAGCTTTCCCCAGATTTCCGTCCAGTGGGACCGAAAAATCAATAATGATCGCACGATCATGTCCGGTTTGTTGTGTTGAACTTCTCGGTCTGTTCTTATCAAAGTATCCCAATAGACTTTATAGTGCTCATTTTCAACTAGACTTAACGGTTGATGTTTATACCCTGGTGTTTTTCCTGTTTTTAGATTTAATCTTTGGGTCACAGCGAGATGTAGTTCCTTTCCCATATTATTGTGTCTACTCAGGTAAGCGGTGGGGGCTAATTGGGTGCAGGCTGATATTATGTGCTGGATCGTCTCCTGTTCCTAATTACAGAGTCTACAGCGGGGGTTTGGGATGTCCATTTTAATGATATATTTCTGGTGGCAACGCGTTGCCACCACATGGTCCTGGATTGCATGTAGTGCGCCTTCGGTTTCCGCAAACAAGTACCCCGTCATAAGGTAAGTATTCGTTGCTCTGAAATCTGCATCTTCCAGGTGCAGTGAGTTGTAATATCTGCCATGTAACACTTTTATTATTATAATTATTATTATTATTATTATTATTATTATTATTATTATTATTATTATTATTATTATTATTATTATTATTTTCCTTTTTGTGTCACCGGATTTACACCCGGCGTGTTTCAACGACAGTCGGCCTCAACAGCAAGACTTTCGTTGGGTGTCACTATTCTAGAAATGACCTAACAATGTTTGTCGCATCCAGGATTACAGATTTTTGCATTTATCGGTAGGTTGACTCAGGAATATCAATGTCTTTGAGGGAAGTACTTAGTTTCTTGGGAATTAGCCCCATACAGGATAAAACAACTGGAATGATCTTGACTTCTTTAAGATTCCACAATTCTTTTATTTCGGTCCTTATCGCGGCGTATTTGCTTAGTTTTTCATTGTATTTGCTTTCTGTGTTAGAATTATTTGGGATCGATATGTCATTATTATTATTATTATTATTATTATTATTATTATTATTATTACAAATTGACGAGGACAGAGGAGATGGCTCCTATTATGCTCAAAAAAAAATACATTTCAAAAGAAATACCTACTAGTAGTGAACAAATAAATAAGAGGAAGAAGAAATTAGGATTAAGCTCTAAAAGTTACTAAATAAGTTACACCGATCTAGTCTATTTTCGAATATGTTGACACTTGTTGCTGAGACAATTTCACTGTCCAAATCATTCCAAATATTGAAAATTCTGTTTGGTAAAAAGTTTTGTCTCGATCTAACCGCAAATTTTCCTTTTTTAACTTGAACTGGTGTCCTCGAAGTCTCGTATCCGTATTTAGGGTGAAAACTGTATTTAGATCACCAAAATTATATTCATGAATTCGAAAGGCTACATCGCCTCGTAACCTACGCAGCTCAAACGTGGTATGATTTGCCATGGATAATCTTTCTTCATATGAAGGTCTTACAGATCCAAAAGCAACTCAGATAGCCTTCCGCTGTACACTTTCCAGCAACGTTCTATATCACGGAGTTGAGTCCGGGTACCAGACTGGGCCGGCGTATTCAAGGATAGGTCTGACGTAAGTAGCATACAATTTGCAGAGGCTCTGAAAGGATACTTTTGAGAAGCATTTCCTAATAAGATAACGTCTGCTATTTGCACGTTTGAATACTGAGAGCACATGATCGGACCACGATAGTTCACTATTCACGATAACACCCAGGTCATTATGAGAGGTCACTGTGATTAGAATTTGACCGTCAATAGAATAATCAAAATGTGGGTTATTTTTACCGACGTGAAGCACTACACATTTTTCAGTGTTCAATGGAAGTAACCATTCCGAAGACCACTGTTGTATTGACATTAGGTCGTTTTGAATAGATAGATGACTTGTGATGGGATTGTCATATACTTTTGAGTCGTCGGCATATTGCGATATTTTGCTGGAAACGTGAAACGGTAAATCGATAGTGTACACTGTAAACAAAAGTGGACCCAAAAGTGAGCCCTGTGGAACTCCACTTTCAACTGGTCTTTTATGAAAAAAGGAGTCACCAGCTCGAACCTTGTAGAAACGATCCGTCAAAAAGTTTTCAATCCATAGTTTTAAGTTAGTAAATGAGCTAGGCGGGTTCGGGCTCATTCCTTATGTAAATTAACATGGGAAATCGCCAAGGTCCATCGTGGTCATGTTTGACTCAATTTCGATCTGCGCATGCATCAATCATGAGGCGGTCGTTAGCAATCTTGATCCGCGTGCGCATCCACCTTCTGCTGGGACACGTTCGATATACAGGATGTAGTCATAAATATGCCATAAGGGCACTAGGGAGGGGCGGAAGTCGGCCATCTTGTATTCTGTGACGTCACCTGCGCCATCCGTCAACTGTCACATGTGCCCTCCGTTATATGTGCCGTATGTGCCATCTCTCATATGTTCCGTGTAGTATATCTTCTGCCATGTATTTTGTGTTATCTATCACCAAGGTGTGTGTGTGTGTGTGAGTGTGACGTAAACAGCATACCTTCGTACAATTTATTGAAACAGGAAAAAAGATCCTGCCACCGCAGGTGTTTGAACCTCTCACCTACCGATCCATAGCCAACGGAGCTAGCTACTACACCACGAAGACTATTATAAATCTCGAATTAAATTATGTATTATAACTGCAACGATCAAGAACTACATGCACATAATATTAATTTCGCATTATGATAATAAATGTAAAAATGATCAATATACGGTGGAGTGAAAAAAATAGTAGAAAAATATTATTGAATTTTAAACAGCATGCCTTCGTACAATTAAATCATATAGGTAAGAAAACCACATTACTTTGCTTTATAAGGGCACTTTGTTATTATTAATCAGATTAAAGTCGAATAAACGTTATTATGTTAGGTACGTCACTACGACGATATACACGATGTCGACTGGAACGGCTGTTGTCTTTAACAATATGCTGCAATATGTTTATTGGGGTAACAGCAATACAAGAAAATTGACGGGATTACAAATAAATTTACCAAAAGAATCCGACGCAAGGAAAAAGGTTATAAATTACATTCTCTCTGCATGCAGCTTTAATTGCCTCCCTGTTAACCATATAGAAATTGTAGAAGAAAAGGAGGTCGGAGACAATGTTCGAATTATACAAAAGTGTTACATTAAAGATGGAGAGACTAACTTTTCAAGGTCCAGCACCCCATTTTCTACTATACCGGAAGATATCGACGTACAGGACGCTTGACTAATATCTACAGATAATTTGCTTGCACGTATTTTAAGGAAGAGATCTAATAAAACAAACAAACTTTCTCCTTATAAGATTAAAGAAATCGACCCTCTGTCGCAAGCTTACATTACATCGACAAGGAAACGAAAACAGTAAATGGTTGAGCTAGATACCAAGAGGCGGAAGCTGGATTTTATCAAAAAGACAACTGCAATAAAGGAAGAATATAGAAGTCTACTGGAGATAGAAGAGAAGAAAATACAATTGAGGGAGAGATTAGAAAACTATTTTTATAGCCATTGGGCAAACCTAGACCCAGCAGGTGTGTATAGAGTGTCAGCATTTACCCTAAACAATAAAAACAAATATACTTATGTTGGTGTGTTAGCGGAGAAGAATGCCATAAAAATGTCTACTTCTTAAAGGGTTACTAGAAAAATATATTTCTAAGTGTTTACAACAATAGAGCAGCTCTTATAGCAGATGATTATATTACAATACTTTATAATAATGGTATGGAGATAATATGTTTGCCTACGGAAGAAACGTTTGCAACATTTACTACAAATGGTATTACGTCTTACCAAGGCAACACATTCGCTAAGATAGAGAATTTAAAGTTTTCTACGGAGATATGGAAGGATATTCCTTTTACCCAAGAAGATATGACCCAAATTAACAACATTACTATGCAGAAGATAAAAGATCATATAAAATTGAGGTTTTGCCAGCGCTTAGAAGAAATTGCCGAAGTAACAGAAATGGTAATTACAGCTATAAATGAAAGTTAAACACAGAGAGAGACTTCTTTACATATTAAAGTTTGAGAATTCGGAAATCTTCTATTGCTCAAACTACTGGATGGAAAGAGAATATCCAGAAATGGACCTAAGTTCTAGAATTAAGATAAAAATATATAAAATTAATCATACGCCTAATAGAAATAAGGAAAGAGTTGTTTTTTGTGTGTCATACTTGTATTTGATTGTATTATACTCAACATGCTATTATTGTAAACAAAAACGATTAAAAATAGCGTTTGGTTACTGTTTTGTTTATCCCTACCAGTGTTGTATTATTCCTATTTCCTAAAGATAGCAGTTTCGACGAATCATACCCCTCCTATTTTAGGTTGCCCCAAATGCGCGCGCGTATTTGTGGCAACCTAACATAGAAGGGGTGGGAGTCGTCGAAACTGCTTCGCCGAAAGTAAAGTAATGTGGTCTTCTTACCAATATGGCACACCACCTCCCTTAACCCATATCTTTAGGAAATAGGAATAATACAACACTGGTAGGGATAAACAAAACAGCAACCAAACGCTATTTTTTAATTGTTTTTGTTTACAATAATACTATGTTGAGTATAATACAATCAAATACAAGTATGACACACAAAAAACAACTCTTTCCTTATATCTATTAGGCGTATGTTTAATTTTATATATTTTTATCTTAATTCTAGAACTTAGGTCCATTTCTGGAAATTCTCTTTCCATCCAGTAGTTTGAGCAATAGAAGATTTCCGAATTCTCAAACTTTAATATGTAAAGAAGTCTCTCTCTGTGTTTAACTTCCTTTATAGCTGTAATTACCATTTCTGTTACTTCGGCAATTTCTTCTAAGCGCTGGCAAAACCTCAATTTTATATGATCTTTTATCTTCTGCATAGTAATGTTGTTAATTTGGGTCATATATTCTTGGGTAGAAGGAATATCCCTCCATATCTCCGTAGAAAACTTTAGATTTTCTATCTTAGCGAATGTGTTGCCTTGGTAAGACGTAATATCATTTGTAGTAAATGTTGCAAATGTTTCTTCTGTAGGCAAACATATTATCTCCATACCATTATTATAAAGTATTGTAATATAATCATCTGCTATAAGAGCTGCTCTATTGTTGTAAACACTTAGAAATATATTTTTCTAGTAACCCTTTAAGAAGTAGACATATTTATGGCATTCTTCTCCGCTAACACACCAACATAAGTATATTTGTTTTTATTGTTTAGGGTAAATGCCCTATACACACCTGCTGGGTCTAGGTTTGCCCAATGGCTATAAAAATAGTTTTCTAATCTCTCCCTCAATTGTATTTTCTTCTCTTCTTTCTCCAGTAGACTTCTATTTTCTTCCTTTATTGCAGTTGTCTTTTCGATAAAATCCAGCTTCCGCCTCTTGGTATCTAGCTCAACCATTTACTGTTTTCGTTTCCTTGTCGATGTAATGTAAGCTTGCGACAGAGGGTCGATTTCTTTAATCTTATAAGGAGAAAGTTTGTTTGTTTTATTAGATATCTTCCTTAAAATACGTGCAAGCAAATTATCTTTAGATATTAGTCCAGCGTCCTGTACGTCGATGTCTTCCGGTATAGTAGAAAATGGGGTGCTGGACCAAGAAAAGTTAGTCTCTCCATCTTTAATGTAACACTTTTGTATAATTCGAACATTGTCTCCTTTCTCCTTTTCTTTTACAATTTCTATATGGTTAACAGGGAGGCAATTAAAGCTGCCTGCATAAAGAATGTGATTTATAACCTTCTTCCTTGCGTCGGATTCTTTTGGTAAATTTATTTGTAATCTCGTCAACTTTCTTGTATTGTCGTTACCCCAATAAACATATTGCTACATATTGTTAAACACAAGACAACATCTGTTCTATAGACTCTCGGTCAACTTTGTCCACATTTTTGCAATCGAAACAGAGTATAACGGAGAATTTTGGAAGTACAACTTACTACCTTGTAGCAGAGTTATGCAATATTCTAAAGGACTGTAGCCTTCTCCGTGGAAATTTCCAATTGGGTAGTTATATATCGTAGCTTCTAATCTGGTAATACCATGCTTTTTGGCCAATGCAGAAGAGAAAGTTTCCTTTAATCTTGCGTCTGGGCAGTTGACGAAATCTATAATATGGCTTCCAATGCTCTTGTTAACTCCAGGACTGGTTATTCGACAAATAAATTTGTTGTATATTTAACCATTGTATTAGATGTGAGCCAAGTAAGGCAATCTATGCCAACTGTTTTATCATTGTTTACAATAACGTTGCCCCTTTCCTTGTACTCTCCTTGGATGCAAAAGTTAAAGTTGTTTGTCATAGTTAATCATTTCTCCTTTGTTAAAAATTCCTGCAAAATCCTGCGTTATGTCCAAGTCCATTAGGTTAGCAATCTTCCTTCCGGAGTTGCTGCAATAAATTTGGCATTTCTTTAAGTAGCCTGTAGAGTTTACCGTCCGCCAATTCTACTTTATTTGGAAGTACACAGGTTCTTTATGTTTCCTTTTAATAATTTCCAAATCTTCTCCGACTACTTCTCTTGTTCCAATGGCAAGCGGGTTGTTACTTAGTAAGAGGAAAGGCATATTAGCTTTAACACCATGTTTTGCAGAAAATAATTCGCCAAACCCGACTACTTCTCTTGTTCCAATGGCAAGCTTTAACACCATGTTTTGCAGGAACCAATTCCAGATAGATGGTTTAACATTAAATAAGAACAAAGGTGGAAAAATTTGTAAAACAACGATATCTTCATTTATTAGAATATTTATACAGGTTTAACAAAACTTATACACAAAATACAACTCGTTCTTTGTTTCTGTTGGGTGTATGTTTAACACGTCAATTTTTATTTTTATCCCATAATCTAAGTCTGTTTCTTCTAATTCTTGTTCTAACCAGTAATTCGAAAGGTAAAAAACATTTATATTGTCTAGTTTCAATATGTACCGGATTCTACCTCTATGTATAACTTCTTTAATTCCAGATATTACCAGTTCTGTACCTTCTGCAAATTCTTTTAGTCGATGACAATCCCTAAATTTTATGTTATCCGCAATATCTTGCATTGTAACGACGTTAACCCTCTCCACCTCCACTTGGGTAAATGGAACGTCTATATTTTTTCATGCGGCTGTGTAAATTGCAAGTTTTCGATTTTGGTAAATGTGTTATCGTTAAAACTCGTTTATGCTTTTGTAGTAAAGGTAGCAAATGGTTTTTCGGTTGGCAAACATATTAATTCCATTCCATTGTTATATGGTAACAAGAGCTTCTCTATTATTGTAAACGCGTAAAAACGTATTTTTGTGGTAACCCTTTAAGTAGTAGACGTCTCTTTGCCCTTCCTTATCCGCCAAAACTCCTACATAGGTATATTTATTTTTGTTGTTAACGGTAAACGCGGATACGCTGTACTCTCCAGAGGGCCCTAAGTTTTTCCACCTGGTGCAGAAATAATCTTCTAGGCTGTCCTTTAATTCTGCTATTTTCTGTTCTTTCTCCAAATAGGTTTATATTCCATTTTAACCGTAGCTGTATTTTCTAAATACTCTATCTTTTTTTCTTTAATTCTGTTTCCTCTATTTCTAATTTCCGTTTCTTTACAGATAATACAGAAATATGGGAAATTGGTGTTATTTCCTTTAGCACAAAAGGCATTAGTTTACTATTTTTGTTTACCCTCTTTCTTAGAACTTTGGGTATAATATAACATGTAGATACCAGTCCGAGCTCCTGGATGTCTATATCTTCCGGGATAGTGCTAAACAGTGTGGAAGACTGGATAAAGAATGTATCTCCAGCCTTAATATAGCATTTTTGAGAAATTCGAACATTTTTTTCCTTATTACTCGTATCTTCTACGATCTTTATATAATTAATAGGTGAGAAGTTAAAGCTAAATGCAGAAAGACGATTATTTACAACTTTTTTCTTGCGTTGGGTTCCATTGGTAAACTTATCTGTAGACCGGTTAATTTCCTTCTATTATTGTTCTCCCAGTACACATATTACAGTATATTGATAAATACAAGACAGCAACTGTTTTGCAGACTTTTTGTCAAACGTGTCCATATTTTAGCAAATGAGATAGAGTATAATGGTGCACTTTGGAAATAAAGTTTGCTATCCTCCAGTAAGGTAAGACAGTCTTCTAAGCTATTGTATTCCCCTGTCTTGTTATCGGCTATGGAATAATGATATATGGTTGCTACTAATCTTGTAACTCCATGTTGTCTGGTTAAAGTGTTGGAAAAGTGTCTTTTAATCTCTTATTTGGACAGTTTACGAAATCTATTATATATTTATTTGACAAATAAATTCGTTGTATATTTTAACCCTTGCGTTAAATGTAAGCCACGTAAGGCAATCCATTCCGACTGTATTATTATTATTTACAATTACGTTAGAATTCTCGCGATACATTCCATGTTTACGAAAGTTAAAGTTACTTGTTAAGTAGTTTGTCATTTCTTCTTTCTGGAGCACCCCACAGAAGTCTTGAGTAATATCGAGGTCTAGAAGATAATATAGTCTTATTTTCGTAATTGTTTTAAGAATTCGAGGTAATTCTGTAGACTCTCGGTCAACTTTGTCCACATTTTTTGCAATCGAAACAGAGTATAACGGAGAATTTTGGAAGTACAATTTACTATCTTGTAGCAGAGTTAGGCAATATTCCAAAGGACTGTAGCCTTCTCCACGGGAATTTCCAATTGGGTAGTTATATCGTAGCTTCTAATCTGGTAATACCATGCTTCTTGACCAATGCAGAAGAGAGAGTTTCCTTTAATCCTGCGTCTGGGCAGTTGACGAAATCTATAATATGGTTTCCAATGCTCTTGTTAACTCCAGAACTGGTTACTTCTGCATAGTAATGTTTTTAATTTGGGCCATATCTTCTTGGGTAAAAGGAATATCCTTCCGTACCTCCGTATAAAACTTTAAATTTTATATCTTAGCGAATGTGTTGCCTTGGTAAGACGTAACACCATTTGTAGTAAATGTTGCAAACGTTTCTTCTGTAGGCAAACATATTATCTCCATACCATTATTATAAAGTATTGTAATATAACCATCTACAATAAGAGCTGCTCTATTGTTGTAAACACTAAGAAATATATTTTAGTACTAACCCTTTAAGAAGTAGACATTTTTATGGCATCTTTTTCCGCTAACACACCAACATAAGTATATTTGTTTTTATTATTGTTTATGGTAAACGCCGATACATTATACACCTCTGCTGGGTCTAGGTTTATCCAATGGCTATAAAAATAGTTTTCTAATCTCTCCCTCAATTCTGTTATCTTCTCGTCTTTCTCCAGTAGACTTCTATATTCTTCCTTTATTGCAGTTGTGTTTTCGAGAAAATCCAGCTTCCGCCTCTCGGTATCTAGCTCATGCATTTCCTGTTTTCGTTTCCTTGTTGATGTAATGTAAGCCTGCGACAGAGGGTCGATTTCTTTAATCTTATAAGGAGAAAGTTTGTTTGTTTTATTAGTTCTCTTCTTTAGAATACGTGCAACCAAATTATCTGTAGAGATTAGTCCAGCGTCCTGTATGTCGATATATTCCGGTATAGTAGAAAATGGGGTGCTGGACCTAGAAAAGTAAGTCTCTACAGCTTTATTGCAACACTTTTTGTATAATTCGAACATTGCCTCCGTTCTCCTTTTCTTCTACAATTTCTATATGGTTAACAGGGAGACAATTAAAGCTGCATGCAGAGAGAATGTAATTTATAACCTTTTTCCTTGCGTCGGATTCTTTTGGTAAATTTATTTGTAATCCCGTCAATTTTCTTGTATTGCTGTTACCCCAATAAACATATTGCAGCATATTTTTAAACACACGACAACAGCTGTTCCAGTCGACATCGTATATATCGTCGTAGTGACGTACCTAACATAATACCGTTTATTCGACTTTAATCTGATTAATAATAACAAAGTGCCCTTATAAATCAAAGTAATGTGGTTTTCTTACCTATATGATTCAATTGTACGAAGGCATGCTGTTTAAAATTCAATAATATTTTTCTACTATCTTTTTCACTCCACCATATATTGATCACTTTTACATTTATTATCATAATGCGAAATTAATATTATGTGCATGTAGTTATTGATCGTTGCAGTTATAATACATAATTTAATTCGAAATTTATAATAGTCTTCGTGGTGTAGTAGCTAGGTCCGTTGGCTATGGATCGGTAGGTGAGAGGTTTAAACACCCGCGGTGGCAGGATCTTTTTGCCAGTTTTAATAAATTGTACGAAGGTATGCTGCTTACGTCACACTTACACACACTCACACACACACCTTGGAGATAGATAACACAAAATACATGGCAGAAGATATACTATACGGAACATATGAGAGATGGCACATAGGGCACATATAACGGATGGCACATGTGACAGTTGACGGATGGCGCAGTTGACGTCACAGAATATAAGATGGCCGACTTCCGCCCCTCCCTAGTGCCCTTATGGCATATTTATGACTACATAATTATCGAACGTTAGCACAAGGTGGATGCGCACGCGGAACAAGATTGCTAACGGCCGCGCAGATAGAAATTGCGTCAAAAATTACCACGTTGGACCTTGGCGATTTCCCATGTTATTTTTTATAAGGAATGAGCCAGAACCCGCCTAGCCTATTTACTTAAGTTTCCTCTAATACCGAAATGTTCTAACTTGTACAGGAGTCTTCGCTTGGGAACCCGGTCGAAAGCCTTAGAAAAATCTAAATACACTATATCAATTGGTTCTCTATTATTCAAGAATGATGTCCAGTCATTCACACAATGAAGTAAGTTGGTAAGTGTTGACCGCCCTGAAATAAGTCCGTGTTTTCGTTTTGGAATAATGTTGTTCGAGGAGGAAATCCATCATAGTCTCGGAAATAATGGATTCCATTACTTTACTGACGACGGATAATAAACTTATTGGGCGATAGTTGTAGCTATCGAGCTTATTGCCCTTCTTAAAAATGGGGGTGGCAGAAGCTAGTTTCCAACTAGAAGGCAGAGAGCTGTTTGTGAAGGACGATTGCATTATTAAGCATAGCGGAGTTGTGAGAGCGTCGGAACATCTTTTAAGAAAGTAGGGTGTCAGACCATCTAAGCCAGGTGAGTCGTTAGTACGCAGGCTTAGCAAATGCTGTTTGATTTTATCATTTGTGAACAGAATATTCTCAAGAGTGGCGAAGAGACGGGGGGATATGATGTATAATATATGTTATATATGTATACATATAAGGGAAGTATTGTAATGGAGTGATTTTAACGTTTCGAGATTCGAGTGGATCTACACATTTCATATGTCCAAAAATCTATTTATAACAAATGTCTGTCAGTCCATCGGTCGGTCGGTCTGTCAACACGATATCTCAAAAATGCGACCAAATTTTTTAATGAAATTTTATATGTTGGTTCAGAACGTAAAAACTGTTAATAAATGAGCAAAATTTGATATGCCTACGGTTTTCCGGAAATCCCCAAATTTTTCTCAATTTTCAACAACTGACAATTTTTTTTATCCTCGTTTCAAAAAACCCCTGTATGCAAAGTTTCAACAAATACTTCTTTTTTTCCAGGGGTAGACACTGTACGACCCCCGATTGGGTCAAGATATGGTTGTAGTCAGTTTTAGATCGCGCTCAGTCCGCCTTCACATTGTTACAAACTTGATTCAGTTTAATTACCCAGCACATTAAACAGCATTTTCGCATAGAAGTACAACTGAAATTCAGCTACCTCTCTGTTTATAATATAGTTGAAACTGGGTAAGCGAGAATTCAAGGGACCCGAATACTATTCTCGCTCATAGAGATTTGTCGCTCACAAAGGTTTGGAAGTGCTTTCTCTCCTTTATAGAGGTTGATAAGCATCGAGAAACGTGGCGCGAATGTATGTAATAAAAGCATATTAGTCTTTAAGAAAATTATTTTCTTGAATAAGTCTGTTAATTTGTTTTTAGAATTTTTAACAAATTTCTCAATTTCATAGATTTTGTCAAAAATTAAGGGATCAACGTCACAATGCTGGTGCTAGTGTTCCTAGTGCATTTAAAGCGCCTGTTCTTGGAATAGGCTTTCACGGGACACTTTTCTACGTCAGGAAATTCAACAACCTTATTTATCTTAATATTTCCTTGCCCTTCTGCATATTGTAATTTTATAAAATCTTTATTTTATTATTTTTTCAAAAGAATGATTCCGGCAACTTAAACTCACTCATAATTGGGCTTCGCATCTACTACCACTATAGTATAGTAGATGAGATAACTGGGCAATACCAAATTCGAACAAACGAAAAACCAGAAAGTATTTATTACAAGCCAAGCATACTTAATGAAATAAAAGCCCAAAGGCTTAGATGAACTAGACATGTCCAAAGAGCTCGGAACGAACGCATCATTAAACAAATATGGGAAGAGAACCCAGCCGGCACAAGGCCGCTAGTCAGACCCAGATTACGATGGAGGAATAATAGCCTAAAAGATATAAATGTTCTTGGAAGTCAGGATTGAAGAGGCGATATGATGAACCGAAATATATAGCGGCAGGTCGAGCTTGCAGCACATCCCACGTAGGAGTGTGAAGCTACAGAGAGGGAGAGAGAGAGAGAGAGATTTTAAGTTTATCACACAACGAAATCACTTTAATATTTCGTTTCAACAATTTGAGGGAGTAACGTCAAAAGTTTACGATTATTATCCACTGGAACAATCGCACATGTGCGATGCAGGTGTCTTGTATGTAATAAAATTAAAAACAATTATGCTTTGGCTATTTGTTTACAAAGACACGGTTTGGTTTTAAGTCGAGCTGCTAGTTTTGAGTTTTTATTGAGATATTCTCCCTTACAGATGTTTAAATTAACAAACTGCCACTTGTAGAGGTCTACTTGTGAAAAATGATTGTCTCTAAAAGAGTTTTCCACTGTCACAAACAGAGTTTTTCAGGTAAAAAATACTAGATCTGACTATTGTTCATTTAAATGTATATCAGTAGGGTATCTCGTCTCATCTCGATTGGTTGGTCAAACTGAACCACTCGAACAGGATATGTAGGGAGCTGGAACAAGATATAGGGGGACAAGGATACGTTATCGTGATGAAGCAATTAAAACCAGCATTACCGTACAAACTGTCTACAGAAATGAAGGAATCCATCGCGAAATATCTGTTTACATCTGTAAAAGCACCATGGCAAAAAGTACAAAAGGTTGCAGACAATGCCATTCGCCATAGAGGAACTAGAGGAAGTGGCAGAAAAAATAAAACCCAGGAAAGCAGGAGGCCCAGACGGCATTCCCCCAGAAATAGTAAGGATGGTGATTCAAAACAAGCCAGAACTGATTTTGGAAATAATGAACAACCTACTGGCAAGATAGGAATTACCTGGTACATGGAAAGTAGCCCAGCTAGTGCTTATACCAAAACAGGGGAAGCCGATAGAAGAACCCAGCTCGTTCCGACCAATTTGCCTGTTAGATGTAATGGGAAAAGTGTATGAAGGGCTGCTCAAAATGAGATTAGAAAAGGCTTTAGGTGACAAATCGACAGTATGGCTTCAGGAAAGGAAAGTTAAACCTGATGGCAGTTGAGTGGGTCATGGAACAAGTCAAGGGATCGAGATATGCTTGGATAGAAATGATTACTTTGGACATAAAGAATGCCTTTAATACCGCGGTATGGCATGAAATAATGAAAGGTCTCAAAATAAAATGGTTCCCGCATATCTGATTGCGACTATTGAAGACTACTTATCGGATCATAAAGTTAAGATAGGAAGAAGCATAGAGTTTGAATTGGGTGCAGGAGTTCCACAAGCGTCGGTCGTTGGACCAACACTCTGGAATATTCTGGATGACGGAATCCTAGAACAGCAGCTAGCAGTAGGGTGCAAAGTGTGACTTTTGCTGATGACATGGCCCTGATAATAAAGGCGGATACTAAAGAGCAGCTCATGGCGAGGGCAAAGTACAGCATAATCCAAGTGCAAAATTGGCTTCAAGGAAAAAACCTGGAACTTGCGACGCACAAAACGGAAGCAGTTATCTTAAAAGGTACTAAGTGGGAGAAGATAAGAAGGTTAATAAAATTCCACGTAGGCACACAGAGTATAACCCCGTCCACTTATGTGAAATACTTGGGTATCTATATGGACCATCAAGGAAATTTTGGCGAGCACGTAAAGCGAACCGTTGAGAAAGTAGACGATAAAGTAGCCAAGCTATCAAGGCTATTGCCAAACCTCGGTGGACCTAGTAGCGTTAGAAGGCAATTGTTATACAGGGTGGCGCAATCCATACTGATGTATGGAGCTCACATCTGAGGAGGATGCATCAGGATTGCACGATATCGGAACCTCCTGATTAGAAGTCAACGTAGAGCCTTGATTAGAGTGGTCAGTGCATATCGCACAATCTCGGCAGTAGCCGGAAACCGGAAAAGATATCTGTACGTAGGGAGATGGTGGAGTACAAACGGCAAGCACAATGGAGTGAACTAACGGAAAAGGTTCAATCGACCAAAAGGCTTATTCCACGAATAAGTCCTTGGATATCCTGCAGCTATAGGAAAACTGACTACTTCCTAACACATTTCTTATCAGGGCATGGGGCAATCGGAACATATACCAAAAGAATAAAGAAAACCGATGACGACGAATGCATCTACTGTGGGAAGACAGACACTCCGGAACACACGTTTTTCGAATGTCCAAAGTTCCATAGAGAAAGAACTGAAATGGAATCGGAACATTATAAATACTATGGTTGCGGGCAAAGGAAAATATGAGAGAATACACCAATGGATAAGGAGGGTAGGAAAGAAGAAGGAGGAAGAAGAAAGACAAAACAGAAAATGAGTCCTCTGGTAGAGGGGCTGACGTAAACCAGCGATTATAGTACCAGTCTCTACTAGGGTGCAGAGGGGTTTTTAGTGGGTAGTAGAATTCTTAAGTCCCACACTACCCTGTCTAAGAGGTCTCAGGGTGTGCGTAAAGGCATTTTCCCCTCAAAAAAGGGTATCTCGTTTCATCTCGATTGGTTGCTCAAACTGAACCACTCGAACATCTGAATTAGGGCATCTAGAGTTTGCTCCATCATTATTCATTAGTTTTCTAGCCGTCTCATCTTGCTTGTGATGGAAGTCCAACTTTTCCTTAGCAAGGTATTTTACTTTTCAATTGGAGCAGTATCTATTTGGACTTTAGAAGAGTCACACATCGGGCATGTGTAAAAATATTAATGAATAAAGTACGCTAACGTTTAATTATCAATGATTACCAGGTATCTATGTGAAGATGCATTACAGAAATAATTCTGTTCATGATATAATATAAATAGATCGCAAGAGCATATACGAAGAAGCTCTTTTTTAAACAAATAACCATCCTCTGTTTGCTTAAATGGAAGTTTATTTACAATTTACACAATTATTCCGTTATAATATGTCAAAAGTCAGAACTGCTGAATAAAACCATCTGTGATCGCACCAATCAGGAATCTACAGAATTGCCAACTTAAATCATACCACTCCTCCTAGTTTAAAAACAGGGATTATATGTAATTCCATTTTATTTAAAATAATAAATAAATGCGAATTATCAAAAATATTGTGTAAAACTGGTGCCACAATGACTTTTTGTAGTACTCGTGGTTTGCGCTTCACTCGTACTACAAAACGAGTCATTGTTACAGTTGTTTTACAAATAACTATCAAGGCATTCCAATGTCAAACAGGTACACGAAAACTGGCGTTTGCAGAAAACCTACAACAAAGTAAATTATTAAATTTACAATTTGTATAAAATATTGTTTACGGTTTTCATCACCGTTTAGTGATATAAGTGTAAAATAAAAATGGTAAAGTAATATAAATTTATGTAATACATTACGTATAAGGTAAAACTACGTTTACGTTTTTTATACCTCACTTGGCTCACTTTTTTCACTCACTTGTTTATTTTTTGTCTTCACAATACGTTAAGCCTTTGTTTTTGCAATATTTCCTAATTGTTTTTTCCATGTCTTGTTATTAACAACTTTTTTCCGCGACGTAGACGCACCGTCTTGGTCGGACATTTTGAATGAACTAACGTTTGCAGCTCATTTGGCACTTAAAACGTTATGGCATGCTGTTTCACAATATTTATTCTAGATGACGTTAGACACCCTTCAACTCAATAGTTCAAGTAAACGCCGGCACATACAACGTTTTACTGCAATAAAATGTTTTTGAGTTCGTGTGGCACTTAACAACGTTATGGTTTGGCACCCCTCAATTTACTATTATTACACAGTCAGGAATCCAAACACAGTAAAAAATGAGTGAATTCTCCAGTTAATCGGCTCCGTTCTTTTCTAATGGTCCGTGCTGCTCTTGAAAACAGCCTTTCTGCAGGCACTGAAGTGGCCTCATTTTTTCTCCGCCACTCGAAAATATGTTGATTTTCGTCAGCTCCCATAGACAAACAATATTCATCTATTCCTTTTCTCCAGTTTTGCTCTCTGTTGCCGTTGCGATTTTCAAATAAACTTTCCAAATTAAAGTCGTCGGTATTGTCATCAATATCATAGTCAGTCAGTGTTGAAGGAATATCGTTATTGGAAGTAACATAATATTCTTCCTTATACAAGTTTTCGAATTTAGATATTGCTTGTTGCTTTAAATCTCTTTCCCAATGAATGAACAGCTCAGACATATGTCGTGGATCCAATATTAATGCAACAAAATATATCCAATGGATTTTTGAATAGTGTTGGACGATTTTATCTCTTGCTGCTTGAAGAGCTTCTATAACTTCTTCGTCGGTTGTATCCCTATTTGGGCGATCCTCTAGCTCAAAAGCACACGTTTCCAATTTGTCTAAAAGCATATTAAGACGACCATAGGTATTGTACAATACTTTTCTCCTTGAAATGAATACGATAATGTTTTAAAAACGTTTAAATAATTAAAAATTTGGCTTATTAGCACCCAATCTTGAGTCGAAATAAGATAATCCTCATTATTTTCACACGAAATATATAGAGGTTTTTTATTGTTAGGGCCCAGTTTATAATATTTAATATTGAATTCCATTGTGATGTGGATAATGTGCCCTGAAATGCTGACAAACAAATCAACAGTTTTTATTTAGTGTATGACATGACTGTCAAAAAATTGACATGTATCGTGTGTGAGGAAGTCTTGTGCTGGCCACAACACATTCTTCAATGTGAATACAATTGTAATCTTGCTGCAGGGCCGCCGTTAGGACCGACTAACACCCTACGCCTCAACAACAATTCTAAAAGCAGCAAATTAGTAAAAGGCGTCTTTTTTATTGAAATCAAATAGAAGCACTTAAATATATGAAAATACAAACACATAAATGCACCATACTTTAAAGAATTCGACAAGCAGGCACAGTAAGGTAGCAAAATTTCATTTTAACGGATCGGCAAAATGTCTAGCGGTGGCCCTGCCTGACTGTATCCTCAATCACATCAATTAATTTAAAAAATATAATTTTTAGATATAATATACTCAATCTATCATTTTCTTCTTCTTCTATTTACAGCAACTGTTACGAGATCTTCAAAATTTAAACATGTCCAGTTTCTTATCTTCCGTACCTACGATAGCTTTCTCGTATAAGTGCCTCCTCAAATAAGTATGCTGAATATGATTTACAAAACGTGGGGACAGTACGCATTCCTGCCTCACTCCTTTACATAAACATTAACGTTCTTTGATGGTTATTTCCTAAACCACCAAATTCCCCAAAATCTGTGATTTTAAATTGTAACTACTAGATTTTTTCTTTTTAAGGAACCAATGGCAGATCCAGGTATGAACGCGGCCGAGCTCCGTAAAGCTCTCGAATGGGAGCTTTCGCTAGACAGCAGAGATCTCCGATCGCACGCCTGGTATCACGGAGCGATTCCGAGAGTACGGGCCGAAGAAATCGTACGAGAGGAAGGTGAATTTCTAATCAGAGATTGCACGTCGCAACCTGGTAACTACGTGCTCAGCTGCAGAACGAAAACGCATCCCATACATTTTGTTATCAACAAGATTATTCTACAACCCGATACAGTTTATGAAAGAGTGCAGTACCAATTCGAAGACGATGCGTTTGATACCGTTCCAGATCTGATTACCTTCTACGTAGGTTCAGGGAAACCTATAACGATAGCTTCTGGTGCTAGAATTCAAGTACCGAGAAATCGGATGTATCCACTTTCCTTCTACGCTTCTAAGTACCCGACGCCTTTGCCGCAAAGTAGACTTACTTCTCCAGCTAGTACTCCGGTAGGTCATCAGTATCGTCATAGTCCTTTACAGCCTTATAGGCCTAGTAATTCGCCTACTAGGCCTTCAAGAGATGGGGCTCCAAGGCTGCCTTCGAAGAAACAAAGAAGTCAGTCTTTGACGCCATCTGAGGTACCTATGAATCTCTTTTCTAAAATTTTTGTTGGTTCAAAACAATTGGCTAAAAACCGGTAACCTCTTATATAAAACTCGGTCGAAAATGTATTGAAAAATTTTTCATGTTACAGGTAAACAGAATTTCTCAGGAAAAGTGCAATAGTGCTGACGGGGTTATCCAATCAGCTTTAATGACCAGATCAGCTGGAGCAGATTCTATTGGTCATAATCTTCGATTCTCTTCACATTCTTTACCTCGAAATACCCACAATAAACTTTCGTTATCTTCTAGTGCTAATACTTTAGGAAAAGACTGTCGTAGTCGAATTAATAGTGATAACACTTTATCTCCGTGTTCAGAAAGACAATTTATATCTGGTAACGATTCGGGATTATCCGACTCGCCTCCTCCTAAACCTTCGCGGGTTCCTAGCTTAGTAAGAACGGAATCAAAAGATTCGGATGTAACAGAAGGTCGATATAGTGTAGATAGTGTCACGCACGGCGGTTTACAAAGAGTTACGTCATACCACGCATCCGGTTCCGATTCTGGTAATGGTTCTGGTGATTCCGCGATGAGTTCGGTCACTGATACTGGTGAAGTTCCTAAATCGGGAGGTGTGATAATCAAATACCCCAGATACAATATGTCAACGTCCGAATCTTCCACTACTCTTAAAAACTTTGAAATAGACTGTGCATCTGCCGAGGAAAAGTTATTCCAGATGGCGTTGCCGGAATGTGATTTATCTTCTCGTTTCGATTTAGAAAACTTCCAAACTTTAATGCTTCCCGTTCACGAGAACAAACCATTGGATGCCCAGGCATTGAGGAAGATAAAAATGACTCTATTCGAATCCGGGCCGAGGATTCTAGCCAATCATCTAACTAGAACTGATTTGGATCTAATATTTGGAACTCGGGAAGAGAGGAAAGTTGAATCCAAATTAACGTTAGGAATAAATTTATGCGCTCTACCACATGGACATCAATTTAGGAGGGATCTTATTGAAAGGTAAGAATTACTATTTCACGTTAGCTAATCCACATCTTTTATAAAATGACAGTTTGGTCAAGTTACTCAATTCAACTATTGCTCGTAACTCATAGGAAATGCAAATTATTTTAAGAAGTACAAAATAGTGCCTCTAACTTCTTTAAGAATAATAAGGAATCGCCTTGCTGAGCCTAAAACTCGATACTTCGTATTTTCACAGGTGAATATTCTTTAGTGTGCATTGTTGTAGGAGTAAACAATACAGTTCTCCGACAGTGATTGATCACATTTAGAAGTATATATAATTAAAAAACAATATTTCACTGATATATTATATCAATTATCTAATGAAAAAATATTATACAGGTTGTCTCAAAACTGACGCCCGTTCTATCCCACTTCTAATATTTTTCCATGCTTTCATTGATGTATTATAACCAATGGTATTGTTTATATCTTTACTTATTCTCTCCCAGTATTCATTATTTCTAATATCATTTGTTATTTTACCTCTTGTCTTAAATTAACGTATTCTTGGCTTGTTTGGAGAGTTTTGTTGCTTAACCATTTATAGTTGGCACTTTTTTTCCTCTTAATCATTTCTTCTAATTCATTGCTACATTTCACTGTGTGTTTATTTTATTTTGTTATTCAATACCAAGTGCTTCTTTGGAGAGTTTTGTGCTTAGTCATTTATAGTTGGCACTTTTCTTCCTCCTAATAATTTCTTCTATTTCATTGCTATATTTCTCTGTGTGCTTGTTTTTTTTGTTGTTCGATACCAAGTGCTTCTTCAGCTGCTTTAGTTATAGCTTCATTCACGTGTCGATACATTTCCTGTATGAGTTCATTCATCGTTCATTTCCAATATGTTGCCAGTCTACTCTGATGTAGAGCTCATACACTGAACTGTTGTAATAGTTCCACTTTAGAATGAAATAATTCATGCTTCTAATAAGTTAATTATAGTTGATTCGAAAATAATCGTAAAAGGTGTATTAAGCGATGACAAATGTTAAAACTGACATATATTATTTGTTTTTTTACAAATATTTAGAGATATTAACAAATATTTTTATTTAATTTCAGGACTGAATGTTTGAAATTGTTAGTGGCTGTAACGATTTTGACCTGCGCAGATGAATCAGAGAGAACAGACACTTTGAACAAATGGATAGAAATAGCAATAGATACAAAAACTGCGCTCGGAAATCTTTTTGGTTTCTGTGGAATAATGCTAGGATTATGTTTGCCGCAGGTAAGATACAATATGAACTCCGGGAAACACTACAAATATATTTTAGTCCTGTTACTACTGAAGATATAATAAAACTGTTTTAATACAAATAGTTAGAAATGCATCCATGGATATTATATAACAGCGTTGAAAAGTATTGTTTCATTTTATGGATTCAATAAATGAACAAAGAACTAGAACACGATATCCAGCATCAAAAATACCATGTTTCGTCGTACGTCCTTATCTTAAAAGCTTACAACCTGCAAAGGAATCTTAATGAAATATATGAACAAATTTTTTCATATATTCTCATAAATTGGATTTGATTATATTTTTTGACACGTATATCTGGGAAGTTGAACCCAAATAGTCGCGAGAACGTTTGTTTCCACTTAATTGATCAACTTTTTAAGGCATCAACAAAAGTTTGAATCAATAATTTGAATCGATTGGGAACCTCTGTCTAGTCGAAATCTGTCTGATCAAGAGTATCTTCTGTTGCTTTCACGTGCGTTTTGTGATTTAATGAAAAATATAAGCTTTAAGTGGTATAAAAGTGTAATTATTACCTTTAGAATCACCGGGACGAAAATATAGGAATAAGGATGCCAGTAAAATGTATTGCGGAACAAATGGGTATTCCTAGGCTTACTACAGCTGATATACAGAATAAAATCAAGATGATCAGAACAATGTACAAAAGAGAACATTCACTTGCTTGTAAATAAAAGAAAAGTGGAATGGAAATAGAGGAAATTTATGTACCACAGCTCTTTTGGTATATAACCGATATTTTTTAAATTGTGTGACAAATACAAGAAAACCTGGAAGCAGGTGTCAAAAAGAAATCTCTTGTATCCATATATCTTAGAATTAATTTCAATTTCATTTTTGGTGAGATTGCTTGATGCATTACTGACTCTTGTTCCTTTCGACCGACCTGAACTTACACCAGGAGTTCATAAAAATGTTGCTTGGGCATTCTCAGATGATTTCCGTATTCCTTCTAATCCTATATGCTGCCTCCTTTAAGAAGTCTTCTGATGCTCCAAACTGATATTATCTTAATATCCATTGTCACGCCCAAAATCGACGAGTCTTTTATGTTTATCAAATTTTGTTGATAAACTTGAAACAACAAACTTTGGTCCTTGTGCACACGCTTTTAAGGAGCGGCTCGTGAAGAAGTCGCGGAGATCTTGCTAAGATTAGGGCGCCCGTATTGGGTCGCGGATACAAGCGTGCTGCTTTATTACCTAATGTTGGCCATTTGGCTAGCTGAATTTGAGTTCCAACTAGGTTGCAGAGGTACCGCACACACTCAATCTAATTAATTTCTAATAATTATACCAACTGCCACATGAATGGTCATGTGGGTACCTGTATAACCCTGTATTATTAACCGTTTTCCGATAATTGGGTACAATTTTCGTAGTTAATCTATTTTTTCCAATTTTAAATTATTATAATGTTCTGTTTCAGATTGAAAGATTGAACACCACGTGGCATATGCTACGACAAAAATACACCGATTCTGCCTTCAATTTTGAAGCAAAACTCCGCCCAACACTAAAGAACATGAACAGTTGCTCAAACCCCCAAGCGCCGAATACAACAATACCCCATTTGTTGCCCCTTATTCTCCTTCTAGAACGGAATTTAGATGATTTCCTTGCCTCTAACGACCAAAACCAGCTATCTCAAATTACTTTGGGTTTCTGGGAGTGGAACACACAAGATTTTGGTATAGGAACGCTTCTGAATCATATGGAGACAGCTAGAAAATATTTGGAATTATGCCCTACTTACCAAAGAAACGCTGAAATTGTTTTAGGAGAAGCTAGAACTGATGAACTTACTTTAGATATATTTAGAACCGAGTTTCAGCTTAAATTTCTTTGGGGATCGAGAGGAGCTTTTGCAAATTCTGCAGAACGACATTCCAAATTCGATCAAGTTTTAACCGTCATGGCTGAAAAGTACTGTAATTTCAAGAATGATAGTGAGGTGTAGTACACCATTGTGATCATTTTATTGTTAGTCATTTAAAATTAATGTTAGCAAAAGCGTTGAATGTTCTAAGCAATCAAAATTAGTTTCGTCGAAGAAACAATAAGCTGATCTCGAGGACCTTTTAAGTTCATGAACTGAGCACTGTTTTTGTTTTGTATAGATTATATTAAATTATTTTCTTAAAATTAATATTAACAATGTCCTTCGAGAGATCAGTAGAATTTTTCGGACATGAATTATTGGCTACAAATATTTGTACAGAAACAAAATTGTAACAGAATATATTCAACTTTGAGCAAAAATCGATTAGGCTGTATATACGATGCTCAATCTTCCAAAAACTAGTGAAAATAATACAAGCGAATGATTAAATATAACCATATATTTAATAATGTTTATAAGCGAGTATTACATTCAAATTATATTTATAAATTCTCTTGTATATTTAGTGTGATCTAAAAATAACCGAACTTATATCTTATCTTAATTATAAAATAAAACAAACATAGTATTATATTTCAGTGCCAATATTAATTCAAAATATACTATCCATTTAACTCAATATAACGCCTGCAATGATTAAGCAATTTATCCAAACACTTTTTAATGATGAATACCTTGTCAAATCTCGTAGTACCTAACTAATTTAAAAAAAATTCTTTTATGAAATATATGTTGCATTCGTATATTTTCTAATATTTATAAGTACTTATAAATTCAAAATAATTGATATATTTCTAATTAATTATTGGAAGTAAAATGAGTATTTTTTTGACTAAATCTCACACGTCAGCAAATCAGAAATGTTTGTCAATGTGCAAGAAAATCTGGCAACAGCGCGGAGAGCGATTTATCTCCAAAAAAAGTATAACAGTAGAAGTTACAAAGTAGACAAATTAAAATTATTTGTAAGAATTTTCTCCTATGCTAATTTACAGAAATTGAAAATTTGTATACTTAGCTTCTTAAAACATTCAAAATATGATTCATACTATACAAAATAATTAACTAGCTGAGGTCAGTTTACATAAAGGAGGGGGCAAAATAAATGTTAGACCCCCCTCCCAATCGGAGTTTTCAAATTTTGTTCTTTACGCCATCAATCGCTTGCAATGCACCATTATGCTCCATCAAAAAAATCCCCAGCACAGTTCGTAGTATCCCATTATTCTTATTCAGAGTGAAATTGCACCCTCCCCAATGACAATTTAAAAATATATATACTGCAGTGTAATCTACTTCTAATGCACTCATATGCACCACCAACATAAACAAAATCGCCCCGCCCTCTCCCTTATTAGTTAAACCTCAACATATAAAGTAGCCCCCCACCATGATAATTTAAAAAAAATAGCAGTGGAATCAACTTCAAATGCACTCTTATGTACCACCTACAAAAACAAAATCCTTTCTCCACCTGTTTGGTTAAACCTCATTATACAAAGTAAAGTGTCCCTACCCCTCTCAATGACAATTTCCGAAATTTTTTTTAACCAAGACCGCAAATTGGATCGTTTTACTACGTTTTGGATTTGTATTGACCATCATCAGTGTTTTAAATTTGAAAATAGTTAATACTGACCTATATTTAATCGAATAAAAACAAAATAACATCAAAAATAATAGTAAATCTAACTAACAAGAACAAATAACGTGAGCGAAGTATTACTTAAAAAAATTTAAACAACTTTTAATCAACACATCAAAATTTCTCAATGAAATGTCCATTATTTTCTAAACATAAATAAGAACGTTGACTGTGAAATCCAGTACTGCATCTAACATTTATTTCTTAGGTCCGTATCAACTTTTCTTCGCATTTAAAACACTAGCTGATGATGCTCAATTCAAGTCCGAAACGTAGTAAAACGATTACACGTGGTATATCGTATTGGTTGTTCCTTTTATAAAAAATATTTTTTCCGCAAACGTCAAAAAAAGTAGACATTATTAACGTCAATTCATGATGTTGAAGTATGATTTCACAGACGCCATTTTTTGTACGGCCGTGAGCGGACAAAAAAGTACTTTTTTGTACGCTGGCGGCCGTACAAAAAAGTAGAATTTTTAACAGGGAAAATAATTATTAGTTGAACTTTTAAACTTTATTAACGATAATAATTATTTTCCGCAAACGGCATCCAGACTATAGAACTAATTAATATTTAAATGCACAGTCCAATTGTTGCTTTAAATCACTTACAATATTTCTGACATTATAAAATATTACTGAACTGTCAAATTTGTTTTTGACTTGGCAATCACAAAACCAGTAACCACGGAAATGTAGTGCGCAGTTTTATAATTATTATTCTCTGAATTTATCAACTTCGTTGCAATCGTTTTGAATTTTTATTTAAATATTAATTAGTTCTATAGTCTGGATGCCGTTTGCGGAAAAAATAGCATGTTTCATTCGGAGCAAAAGCACTTTTTGTGGCTCGACTGAAATTGTCGGCCTCACTAACGTTCGGCCATCAAACATTCAGTCTCGCCACAAAAAGTTATACTTTTACTCCTAGTAAAACAATATACTATTTCAGAGCATGGCTCGGTAAACGTCAGATAAAAAATTGACATTTCCACGTGAAAACTCACAAAGAGTGGCTGAGGCGAAGTGACTTTCATTTTATTCTAAGTACAATAATGACGTTAGAAAAAAATTGGAAAAATTCAGTTTCTTCAAAAAAATTCAAAAATGAGAAAACTTTTTGAATTTAATAAATCGTTCATATGCGGTGGCGCAACGTTTTCCCCATTTAACTCAAACTGTATCTCTTGTGTTGTCGTTTTTAGGATTGAATTGAACAAATAAGTAATAGCAGTGCATTTTGCGCATGCATGTTTCATGATTTCTCTGTTTACCAAGCTTGACTGACCTTATTAGCTGCTCTTCCACCACGTGAGTGAGCGATGTTTCCGCATATCTTATACGATAAACATGGCTGTCGGAAGTCAACTTATCCGTGAATTTTTCACAACTGACTTTTCTCAAATATTTCTCATGAAACCACGGTAACGACATATTTTTTGCATAAAAATATTTATGAAGTATACAGTTTTAAAAATTAAACTTCAAATTTAATATTGGGTATACATCCTCAAAATCGGTTTTTAAGAGGTTCTTAAAAGATGGCACGACGTGTTCTAAGATTTAAATTAAAAGTTTGGTTCGTTTCTTGATCACACTATGTAACTAATATTAATATATATCAAACAAATTTAATGGAATTAAAGTTTCTAAATCTGAAATTAACATAAACCTCAAAATTATATTCTATAAATTATTTGAATGTTTTTATTTACAAATCTAATTTTGTTGTTGAACAAATAGATATTCTTTTTGTCTGGGGAATAAGAGTCACATAAATAACACTTGCATGGATGTCTTCTAACAGTTATTGAACTTTTGAGATATACATAATATGGATAGTGTCATATTGGTCTAGTGGAAGCTTAACTGGAAGCACTAACAAATTTCTTATTTGCCAAGTATTAGTACTATATAGAAAATGATGAAGTTTATTCGAATATCTATTAGCAATTCAGATGAAGGTTGTGCCACAGAACATCTAAGAGTATCGCGTTTAGAAACAACTAAGAAAAGCACAACATCAACTAGTCTTCGTCTATCTCACTTCAACATATATATATATATATATATATATATATATATATATATATATATATATATATATATACATATATGTTCCAATTATAACAGTTTTATACATGACTAAGAGCAATTTCAAACAGTCTAATGAAGAAAGCTCCTTCTTTGGCAAATAAAAATCATGTACAATTTCTCATATGCTTCACTAGGCACCTCATAGACACTTTTTAACTGCATCCTAGACACTTTTCAATTATTAAAAACTTTGACACTATTGGAAAAAATGTATAAGAAGCAAGGACACGGATTTCATAAAGAGTATACCCTAGATACTTTCTTATTTTAATTTTAATAATTGAAACTTTTTTACTAGATCCTACACTTTTTTATTATTCAAACCTTCCTATACAATCTATACACTTTTAAAGAATTGAACAATTCTGGATATTTTATAGGACTAATTATATGGTTTAGTAGAAAGAAAATACGCAAAAAATGTTTTTTTTTATTTAATTTATCAGGTAAATAAATGTAATGTAAACCTTATCATGGTTTGAATAAATTACTATATTTGGAAATATTTAACTTCCAGATGATTTGTTTGATAAAAAATTTAATTTATTTCTACATATCAAATTTGATAATTTAAAAATTCGTGACAACAACCATTGAACACCTCTAACAAACCAAAATCGCTTTTTGGTTTTAATTTATACGAATATAAAAAGAAAACAATGTAAAAAAATAAGCTTTAAAAATAGTGTTAAACAAGTAGGTCTTTTAGATTTTTTATAAAAGGTGCTCATTTATTATAATGTAAGAAAACATTTTGAATAATCATAATAATAATAGTAAGAATCAAATTAATGGAATTTTATTATATTTAATTATCTCATTATTGACAATACAAGGAAGACTGGTACAGTGTGGCATATATCATTCAAAAAATTAGTTGTGTTTGTATCATTTTAATAGTTTTTATTATATTTATACCAAACACACATCCAAGAACAATACACCATTAATTTATTTAACACAAAACCGGATATATTTTGAAATTATATATTCTTCAAACATATTTGTCTGTTATATTCTGTACAGACATCAGAACGCTGCAGCACACCAGCTCCACTTACGATTGCAAAATAACAATTCAGCTACTAAAACAAATTATTTCAAAAAGTCAATCCCATTTCTTAGCACGCATATAAAATGTCTTTGATGGGTGTTTGGAATTAATTGAAATATTTTAAAAGGAACTAAGTTCTTGAAGTCGTGAAGATTGTAAAGATGAAAAAACAAGTTTTAACTGTGATAGTTGAATTTTTTGAAAACCATTTGTTCATTTCAAAGTAGAATCATTATAGATAATTAATTTATTGTAACAAAAAAATAATGTTATTGTTACAAAAGTTTTGACACAAAACACTGTTCAAAAATAAATTCATTTATTTATTGAAATAGCTTTCAATAGACAAAACATTTAAAAAATATATATTTCAAGGTTTCTGTAGATTATATACCATTTTTAAATACAGTGCTTTGCAGAACTATTGTAATTACTAACTTTAGGAATTTAAGCACTAAGTTCCAAGCAATAAATGTTTAGATGATTCAATGTTAAGACATCAACAAAAAATGCTGAAGATCCTACGCTTTGTTAAATTAAATTATACATTTTGTTATAAATATGTTTTGCATTTATTCATTTTAATCCTTGAACGAATATCAGAAACTGCATTTTATACCTACCTAATTCCCATTCTAAAAAGTTTTGTGAATTCTTTCCCAATTTTATACTGTCAGTTTTATTTATTGCAAAGTCTTCATGGAATAAATGTTTCAGTTTCTTAGTGGCAATGGCATCAACTTCAACTACAATTTTCAAAAGGGTTTTGTTAATTTACTCACTCACCTCCTTGGAGAAGTATTTTTTTGCATTTCAAATTTGTGAAATTTGGTTTTTTATTTAATCACAAACATCTTCAAATTTGGTCTTGGCATACCCCTTGATATCGATAAGTCTGCAAAAATAGCCACAAAATATCTGTCCTAGATCCCAGAGTTCATAAACTAGTGGTTCGCACTTTTAATAATTTTTAAAATCTGTACAATAATAAGGAAATTACGCATAAAGAATAAATTAAATTTGGAAATTAAAAAGAACTACAAAATAACATTTATGAAGAGACACAAGTACCAAGTGAGAAAAATGTAAGAATTTTTCTGTCCCAGATTTTGATAGTGTCAATATAGTTTGCTAGCACCCTGTATTTTCCTATACACTGTAGAAAATATGTACAACAGTGTCCCTCAAAATGGGTATTCAATGCATTTTAATAATATGAATCAAATAGTGAATGTTTAGTAAGATCTGTGGATCTCATAAAATTTGATAAATAAAATATATTATAGTAAGCTTAATTTTTGTGTTATTATAAACACGACACGACTAACGAACTATATCCATCCATTTATTAATGTTCGGTGTATTTGGAGTAATACATTTTTATAAAGAAACCAGTACTGCCACTGTGATGGAACTGCACAGGCCTAAATTTTGCAATTTAGCATTATCCAATATATTAATTTAATTGCATTTTTTTGTTAAAATAAAGTTGGATTTACTTTACAGTGATATATAGGTAGCTATAATAAATCATCCCAAGTATTGTTCCTATTTTATATCAAACTATTTTTCTGTGAATTTTTAGTACCACCGAGACACTTACAGTGGGCCAAAAATGTACAAACTGAAAATATCTAGACATATTTTTTAGATAATAGTAAAAAATTATTATTTAAATAAGTGGACGTAAAGCCAAAGCTTCAGTATTCAAAACATTTGGATTAAGACAAATTTTTGTGAAAATTAATTTTATAATAAAAATGTCACTAGTATTTTCATGTGTTTTATTGCAGAACAGTAAAATCATAAAGTATAGAAAGTGTAATGACCTCGAAACGTAAACATCAAGAAAAAGGCATTGCCATATTTAATTCTAAAATTTCTTTATCTTTGTAAATAATTCGGAAATACTTTAAGACATTCAAGAACTAATACTTTTAACATTTATTCTTGAATTTATTCAAATTCAGTTATGTATATAATACTACGATTCGCCACATGTTACGCTTTCGAAGGTCATTCCACTTTATATATACTTTTTGGTTTTACTGTAGTATTAAATTTATTACTGAAACAAAGATATTTTCTGCAGTACAGAATAAGCTCCACTTAGACAGGGTGTCCCTACACATATACAATACGACTCACTTAAACTGACAAATTTTAACATGTAATAAAACACGTGAAAAATTTTTAATTGTAAAAACAAAATTTAGATCTCCATTTCTGATTTGGTCTATCAGCATGTTTCATAATTAGGATTTTGAGTAAACGGAAATTAAAGATATATCATGACCTAGTTTGTAGGTACTTGTTTATTCTATGAAAACCACTCATAATAAATCAAGCCACAACCTTCTGAGGTCAAAAATTAAGAATTTTTAATCAAAACTCAGATATAAATAATTTAAACCATTTGATTTATTATTAGTTCAATTGGGATTACTATAGATGTACAAATTCAGTTTAAAATGAGTCATATTGTAAATACAGTCATTACTTTTTATACTATTGAATTTAAAAAAGCTTCTTACATATTTTAGTTTTTTTAAAGACTAAGTATGTGTTATAAATTATTTCAATATTTTTTGTTTGTGTAGTATAAAAAGTAAGACACTTTTAATATACAAAATAATTTGTAAAGATATACATAAAATATCTAAACAAAACTGTGTGTTAATATTTGTAGATTTAATATATTTATTAACGGGTCTATTGCATATAGAGTGAGCACGCAAAAGTTGGAACACATTCGTTAAAAGCTTGATTTAGCCATTGGGGAAGGGCTCAGATAGGTCAATTTTATGGTTCAGTTGTGCATTTTTTAGTGTACTCATATCTTTGATGGCGTCATCACTGTTCGAGTTATGGCATCATCATAATTATTTTAAATAGTACCTTCAAAGAGAACGCATTTTTCTGTGTACGAATGTCATTTTTTTTATGTTACATAGCCATATGTTCAAGAAGTAAAAGATATTTCATTCATAGTAATGTAATTTATAAAAATGTAAACAGGATGAATAAACCTAAGAAACTATTAAATTTATTGCTCAAATTTCAAACCATTTAACAAATATGCAGGATGATGTTGAAATTCTTGCAAAAAATTACTAAGGGTATCAGCCTTAATTAATATCGATCCTAATTATCTCTTTTAGATCGTCAGTATTATTAGAACTGTTAAAACTTGTCACTTAATTAAGGTTTCCCCACAAAAAAGCCTAATGGCGATAGATCAGGTGATCTAGCTGGCAGAGCCGTACCGAGGCACACTTTGGGGGGAGGGGAGGCTAAAGATAAAAAACCAACTAAATGTTTGTATATGTATTAATATAAACAAGTATAGACTTTAACATATTAAAAATGCAACCTACTAGCAAAACCTTAAAAATCCAAATTTAAACTATTAGATTATAATACTTACAAAATATACCTGTTTGAAAAATAGAAAAAAAACACCTTACTTAAGAAAAATAGACGAAAACAGTTCAAAAATATACATACCGTAAAACGGGACGGGGCGACTTGATACCATTTTTGGAATATTCGATACCTTATCGCCGTTTATTTACCGTTCCAATTCAAATAAAAATTATTTTAGATTACTTTGAGGTTGTGGCTATTGGAGACAACGCTTAAAAAAGTTGTACCTCCCTCCACTCCCTAGGAAAAAAATATGGAAGGTCTTTTTTCAAGTTGGGACAGTACCAGAGGTTGGTGCTCCAAACCTAGATTTTTCAAACACTTCTTTTGGTAAATCGACAATTGCATCTTGTTCTTGCGTTCTTTGCTTGTCTGTTTTTGGTAGCTTGCATAAAATTTTATTTCTATTCAGTGGTAATAGACCGGTCACTTCAAAGCTTGATTGAATATTTTTTCCATACTCTCTGAAAGTCTATTTAATGCCTGTGGTCATAAGCGTGAGAATACTTCTTTTCTTACAGTTCCTTTATTATGTTTTTTCCATTCTTGAAGTAACTTTCTCCAAGCGATCTCAATTGGACGAGAAACGCTAACATCTAATGGCTGCGTAAGGTGCGTACTGTTAGGAGGCAAAAGCACAAAACGAATGTCATTCTCTGTACATTTCGAAATAACATTGGCCGAAATGTGGCTTGCCAAATTATCTCCAATAAGAACTTTAGGACCCAGTGGCAAAGATCGAAAATATGGCAATACTATGTTATTAAAACAATCTTCAAAAATATTTGTATCAAACCATCCAGAACGAGAGCGATTATATCTGGCTCCGGTAGGTCCAAATTTCGTCCAAGTGCTCCATAAGTAGTCTGTCTTATAGACTATGTAGACCTGAAGCTGCACAAGCAAACATGACGGAAGCAGCTGTTTTAGATGTATCCATTACCTTCTCCCCTCTTTTAGAAGTCTTACGAACGATGTCTTTCACGCGGCCAGGATCGTCCGTAAAATTAATCTCATCGTAATTTACTATTGCGTTGGATGGAACATCTTTTAGACTTTCTGATAAGTGGTCGAAATATGTATTAATACTATCAGGGCAAACTTTGGCTATACTTCATTTTATTTATTGAGACATTCTTTTAGTCAGCTCCTCCTTATGTCGCTTTAGAAATTTTTGCAGCCAGGTTTCACCAGGTCTGTTGTCTCGGAATTGTGGCAATTTTTTTCCACTTCTGTCCAAGTAGGATTTGACTATCTCTTTTATATCGTTTGAATCACAGGGATAACCACAGTCCGCTACAATAGATATGGACCGAACCAGATAGTTTTCCTCTTCGATCGAAATTGCAGTTTGACCTACAATTGCTTTTGTGTGTAGTTCTTTAGCTTTTCTATATAAAGTTTTAAAAGGAATTTCATATTCTTCACTTAAATCTTTTAATTTTCTACCTTGTTTGTGTAGCTGTAATACTCGCTGGAGCGTGTCTCCGCTATTATTCCGATATTTCCGACTTCCCGGTTTCCTTTTGTATATACGCACCATTTTTCAAGTCGCCCCTGAAATTACATAAAAAAATAAAATGAGTAAGAAGGAAAAGTAAGGCTTTTAGGTTAGAGAACGATTGCCTGATATATAACTACTCTTGAAAAAAATACGGCGATATTCCAGTATTTTTAGGGATCTCTGCACAATAGGAAGTTTGCAGGTTAAAAAAAGTCAAGCTTCTTACCTTTTTTTTTGGAGATGCACAACACAATAACAGTGAGTAAATAACCAGTACCACAACATAAACTCAACTAAGAAGCATGGTAGGCATAGATGCAGACTCAATTTGAGATTAAAATTTCGACCGCCAGAGCGCAGCATCGGTTTTAACTGGAAAAAGCAAAATTTTTCAATTCACCCCGGTGTTTTCAAGTAGCCCCATTTTACGCTACTTAAAAACTGAAAAGAAATTAACGAAAAAAATATTATTTGTAGCCAACTGTGTTTGGATTTGGAACCAACTGCCTGGGCTTTGGAGGGGGTATTCTCACGTACATGTGTGTAATGCTGTGGCGCTCCATCTTGCTGGTACCATAGTGAATTGTCTGGTAGCATAGATCATTGGTAGCCAATAATTTTTAGAGTGGCCAGCTAGATCCCCTGATCAACCCCCATTAGATTTTTTTTGGGGATACCTTAAGTGAAAATTTTACGTTAACAGACCTAATATTGATTAACTAAAAGAGAGAGAGTTAAGACCGACATTAATTCAGTTAACGCTGATACCATGTATAATGTTTGCAAAGGTTTCAACATCACCTTGCATAGTGTCAAGAGTCAAATGATTTGCTATTTGAGCATTTAATTTAATACTTATCTAAATTTATTTAGTCGTGTTTACATTTTTATAAATTAAATTATTATGAATGAAATATCTTTTACTTCTCTAACATACGATTATGTAACATAAAAAATACGACAACCGTACACTGAAAAATACGTTCTCTTTGAGAAAACTATGATAACGTCATAACTCTAACAGTGATGACGTCACCAAAAAATGCGCAACTGAAAAATAAAATCGATGTGTCTTTTTCCCCAATGAACAAATCATGCTTTTAACTAATGTGTTCCAACCTTTGCGTGCTCACTGTATAGGTTTGTAGTGGATAGAAAAAAGGACCTATTGTGAACGAAAAAAATGTATAGTAGACTTCTGTGTATTTGACAATGTTGAAAATTATTATAAAATGATTGAAATAAATACTATTAAAAATGTTCATGTTTTTCTATTAGCAAGTAAAACACAAAATTAAACAATTCCCATACTCAGTGGCACAAATAAAAATGTAATAGAATGAAAATGATATTTATATAAAGATAGAGCACAACGTTAACAATTGAGTGAGCCATTTTCAAATTAACTATTCACTAGACACATGAATATGAATATAATTATTGACCTCAGACTAAGCTGATAATAAAGGAAAAACAAGAAGTTTGAAAAATATGGCAAATCTATTCTCTAGCTACATTACATAATAGTGGAGTGTTTATAATAATAGTGTACCAAAAAGCTCAGCTTCAAATTCAGTTGTAATAATAAGTACCTGATTTTAAGAAAATAAGATAAACCAGATAACACAACAGTAATATCCTAGTATAGTACAACTGAAAGTGAATGATTTATTAATGGAGATTAATAAGGAATCCTGTTAAAACAAAATTTACCATTTTTAACCACAGGATCCCTCTTGGGGTTGACAACAAATCTATACACCAAATAACTACAGTACAACAAAACAATACATTTCTACTCTCAATATTCAATATTTGGGAACTAGAATAAAGCTTGAAACACACCAAAAATACCGCCCCCGGTAAGGACAATATTTCATATATAATGATTTATAAAATGCCGATAGAACATAAAAAAGCAATGCAAGAACTATTTAACTATATCTGGACAAACAAGATACCTTTCCCTAAAAAATGGAAAGACTACATCGTTTTACCCATCAAAAAACCAGGTAAAAGAGACGATACTCCAGAATCATATAGACCTATATCACTTTCTTCATGCGTCTTTAAAACTTTGAAAAGAATGACTAAGAACAGACTCGAACATTGGTTAGAGAGTGAAATTTTTTTGCCTAACTCACAATATGCATTTAGAAAAGGTAGGTCCACCCAAGAACCTCTAACAATATAAGTAAACTAGATTTATCTGGGATATTCACAGAAACACCACACTCAGCTACATTTATCGATGTAGCATCAGCTTTCGATAATGTCCAATTGAATTTACTGGAGGAAAAACTCATCAACATAGGATTACCAACTCATATGGCAAATTTCATTAAGAACACATATTCAAATAGATCAGTCTGCTTAAAAATTAACCAACACATTTCAGATCCAAGAATTTCCAGAGACAGTTTACAACAAGGCAGCATCCTCAGTCCAATCCATTCACCCTCTATACAATGGATATTGAAAAAACCATATATCACCCAAATCTAAAATAGTATAATACGCCGATGATATTGTGTTATACACCACAGAAAATCAGTTGAAAGATGTACAAAAATTATTAACGCGGAATTTAGTCCAATCCAAAAATGGCTTGATAATATTGGGCTGTCCATATCAGAAACCAAGACCGAAGTATGTATCTTTTCCAGAACTAGAAGTTATTCTCAAAATCTGATAACCCTAGGTACCTTTCCCACCCACTTTCCCATAAAAAATACCGTCAAATACCTTGGATTACTGTTAGACAAGAAACTTTTATGGAAGGACTGTATACACCAAGTAATCAAAAGAACTGAAAATTCAATAAGCATACTAAGAGCTTTCTGCAATACAAAGTGGGGAGCGGATCCAAATACGGCATTACTCTTTCATAAAACAATGGTAAGATCAATTATAGCCTATGGAAGGCATACGGAACAGCAGCTGAAACACACTTAAACAAAATTGAAGCCCAACAGTTCAAAAACATACATACCGTAAAACGGAGCGGGGCGACTTGATACCATTTTTGGAATATTCGATACCCTACCGCCGTTTATTTACCGTTCCAATTCAAATAAAAATTATTTTAGATTACTTTGAGGTGGTGGCTATTGGAGACAACGCTTAAAAAAGTTGTACCTCCCTCCACTCCCTAGGAAAATTAAACGGTTCTACGGATTAAAACTAACTTTTCCGCATCTGTGGCCCTGAACAATGTTCTATCATAAAATTGTTACTTGTATACACTTCGAGGGATGTATCATGCTAACAAACCGAAATTTCTCCAAAAATAACCAAAAATTTTGTATATCTGGATTTAGAGGACCCGCTGTACTCGCTCTAGTCAACTAAAAATCAATAAGGTACATCTGTGAGACACCTTGAACAATATTCAATCCTAAAATTGATCAATCGTATACTCTCTGGAGGCTGTATCGTGCTAACAAACTGAAAATTCTCCAAAAATGACGAAAATTTGGTACTTCAAGTACCATAGCACCCATTGTACTGGCTTTACTGAGTTGAATATCAATAGGGTTCATCTTTGAGACGCTCTGAATAATATCCAATCATAAAATTAGTCACTTGTATATACTCCGGAGGCTGTATCGTGCTAACAAACTGAAACTTCTTCAAAAATGACAAAAATATCGTACTTAAAGTACTGTATCACTAGTTGTATTGGCTACGGTGAGCTGAAAATCAATAGGGTTCATCAGTGAGAAGCCCTGAAAAATATTCAATCATAAAATTGGTGACTTGTTGAAACGCGTAGGCCTTATCGTGCTAACAAACTGTAACTTGTCAAAAAATTACAAAATGTCGTACTTCAAGTACCATAACAACCGTTGTACTGACTCTGGTGAACTGAAAATCAATAGGGATCATCTGTGACATGTCCTTAACAATATTCAATCATAAAATTGCTGACTCATCGCACTAACAAGACATGTAAGGAAAAGTGGCCGACGACAACGACGACGACGGCGACGACGACGACATACACACAGGATTTTTTTTCTAAAAACCGTTTTTTCGTGTTGTTGTTGATGGAAAACGTAAAAATAACTCAAAAAAATTTCAAAATTTCAACTTTTTTTGGGGTAAACCAATACTTTTCTCGCATATAGAAAGGTTGGGCGGAAAAGTAAAATATGGAAGGTCTTTTTTCAAGTCACCCCATGTTGGGACAGTACCAGAGGTTGGTGCTCCAAACCTAGATTTTTCAAACACTTCTTTTGGTAAATCTACAATTGCATCTTGTTCTTGCGTTCTTTGCTTGTCTGTTTTTGGTAGCTTGCATACAATTTTATTTCTATTCGGTGGTAATAGACCGGTCGCTTCAAAGCCTGATTGAATATTTTTTCCATACTCTCTGAAAGTCTATTTAATGCCTGTGTTAATAAGCGTGGGAATACTTCTTTTCTTACAGTTCCTTTATTATGTTTTTTCCATTCTTGAAGTATCTTTCTCCAAGCGATCTTAATTGGACGAGAAACGCTAACATCTAATGGCTGCGTAAGGTGCGTACTGTTAGGAGGCAAAAGCACAAAACGAATGTCATTCTCCGTACATTTCGAAATAACATTGGCCGAAATGTGGCTTGCCAAATTATCTCCAATAAGAACTAACTAATGTGTTCCAACCTTTGCGTGCTCACTGTATAGGTTTGTAGTGGATAGAAAAAATGACCTATTGTGAACGAAAAAAATGTATAGTAGACTTCTGTGTATTTGACAATGTTGAAAATTATTATAAAATGATTTAAATAAATACTAGCAAGTATTAGTATTAGCAAGTAAAACACAAAATTAAACAATTCCCATACTCAGTGGCACAAATAAAAATGTAATAGAATGAAAATGATATTTATATAAAGATAGAGCACAACGTTAACAATTGAGTGAGCCATTTTCAAATTAACTATTCGCTAGACACATGAATATGAATATAATGTTACGAAACAGCACACTGGTATAGTCCCTAAATCCGACCCTGTCTAAGCCAGGTATAAAAGTTAAAATTATGGCGGATACGCACTGTTTTTTTAACTGTTTACAACTATATTATCTGAACATTGTTTTTGTGACCAGACTTATCTAGAAAATGCCAGAACCAATTGTTTTTGTGTAAGCCGCAGTCCGGAATTTACTAGTAAAAAAGGCTTTAATATATAACGGACTGATCAGGAAGAGTTAGTTAGTTGATAAAGTGATCTCGAGAAATGAACAAAAATACACCGAACAGTAAAGTGCTAATATAAAGTTTGTGTGCACATAAATTAAATATAAGTGATTAGTTAAGTATATATAAATTAAGTGTTAGTGAGTTAGTGTTTAAATAAATTAGTAAGTAGTCATACCGTGTGTTTAAAATTTATCCCACTCGTTCACGTTTTAAATAAATTAGAAAAACATTACAATAATTATTGACCTCAGACTAAGCTGATAATAAAGGAAAAACAAGAAGTTTGAAAAATATGGCAAATATATTCTCTAGCTACATTACATAATAGTGGAGTGTTTATAATAATAGTGTACCAAAAAGCTCAGCTTCAAATTCAGTTGTAATAATAAGTACCTAATTTTAAGAAAATAAGCTAAACCTGATGACACAACAGTAATATCCTAGTATAGTACAACTGAAAGTGAATGATTTATTAATGGAGATTAATAAGAAATCCTGTTAAAACTAAATTTATCATTTTTAACCACAGGATCCCCCTTGGGGTTGACAACAAATCTATACACCAAATAACTACAGTACAACAAAACAATACATTTCTACTCTCAATATTCAATATGTGGGAACTAGAATAAAGCTTGAAACGCACCAAAAATACCGCCCCCGGTAAGGACAATATTTCATATATAATGATTTATAAAATGCCGATAGAACATAAAAAAGCAATGCAAGAACTATTCAACTATATCTGGACAAACAAGATACCTTTCCCTAAAAAATGGAAAGACTATACATCGTTTTACCCAGAATCATATAGACCTATATCACTTTCATCATGCGTCTTTAAACTTTAAAAAGAATGACTAAGAACAGACTCGAACATTGGTTAGAGAGTGAAAATTTTTTGCCTGACTCACAATATGCATTTAGAAAAGGTAGGTCCACCCAAGAACCTCTAACAATATTAGTAAACTAGATTTATCTGGGATATTCACAGACACACCACACTCAGCTACATTCATCGATGTAGCATCAGCTTTCGATAATTGAATTTACTGGAGGAAAAACTCATCAACCTAGGATTACCAACTCATATGGAAAATTTCATTAAGAACACATATTCAAATAGATCAGTCTGCTTAAAAATTAACAGAGACGGTTCACAACAAGGCAGCATCCTCAGTCCAATCCTATTCACCCTCTATACAATGGATATTGAAAAAATCGTATATCACCCAAATCTAAAATAGTATAATACGCCGATGATATTGTGTTATACACCACAGAAAAATCAGTTGACAGATGTACAAAAAATATTAACGCGGAATTTAGTCCAATCCAAAAATGGCTTGATAATATTGGGCTGTCCATATCAGAAACCAAGACCGAAGTATGTATCTTTTCCAGAACTAGAAGCTGTCCTCAAAATCTGATAACCCTAGGTACCTTTCCCACCCACTTTTTAAGATCAATTATAGCCTATGGAAGGCATACGGAACAGCAGCTGAAACACACTTAAACAAAATTGAAGCCCAACAGAATAAATGTTTGAGAATATGCCTAGGATATAACAAATCCACCCCTATAAATATTATGCAAGCGGAAGCAATAATACCACCTCTTAAACTAAGAAGACAATTACTGAGTAATATGTTTTGTAACGAGGTTTTCGTTACGTAAAGGATATTTTATGTCGCCGAGTATATTTTCATTTTATAGTTTATGCCGCCGAGTATATTTTCATTTTATAGTTTATGCGCGGAGTATATTTTTATTTTTTAGTTTAGGTCAAAGAGTATATATATTCATTTATATTACGTATCCCCATTATATATTCTTTCATTTGTATAAAAATCATTCTATAGTTTATGCCGCCGACTATATTTTCTTTTCATAGTTTATGTCACCGAGTATATATTAATTTAATATTATGTATTATGTAGCATCCGTTACATATTCGTTCCTTTGTATACAAATCATTTAATAGTTTATGCGCCGAGTATATTTTCATTTTATAGTTTATGTCGACGAGTATATATAATCATTTGTATATTGCATCTACCCGCTATATATTTCAATCACTGTATCGAAATTATTTTAGACATGAGACTTATGTAATTATTGTAAATCTCCGTGAACATTTTATTTTATCCCCTGGTTTCGGGGTAGAAACAATTGTGGTAGAAGGTTAATAGTTATTCAAAGTTCCGATGATATTTTTATTTCTTTTACTATCTGGTTGCGATGGAGAAATCATTTTTTCTCCGATTGGCAGCAAATATTACTTTTGCTGACACATATCAATCAGCAAAGTATTACTTTTCCTGCCTAGGCAGCAAAGTGGGTACTTTTCTGCCTAGGCAGCAAAGTGGTTACTTTGCTGCCTAGGCAGCAAAGTGATTGTACTCAATTGGAATAAAACATTTGACGTAAATATTTATTAGCAATTAATACATAACACTTTTAACAAGAATTTAAAAACATATGTTTAGTTGTTATTAACATTGATGGTAAAGTTACTACAATTTTGAACGAATAGGCCACCTTTTCTTTCCTCAGATACCGTTCTCTCTACATTAATTATATTACCAGTTTGATTCGTCTCATAAGTAGTTCCTATATTTGTCAATACTTTTCCACAAATGCTGGTTTCACTTGCCATTGAATCTTCAATGTACCCTTCTGCTATAGTTGACGATTTCCACCCACCATGTCGTTTCAACATTGTTATGTCACCTCCTGCATTCAAAAGTAAAGTGGCAGAACTTCTGCGGAGGCAGTGTCCCGTATATTCCTTAGCATTCGGCAACTTTAAATAGACAGCTATTTCTTGAGGTATTCTACCAAATTTTAAGGATTCCAACAAATTGCTTTATGGATTTACCTTTTACGTATTTGAAAAAAAATCTTGTGTCTTTTAATTTCCTTCATATTTCATCCGAGACTTCTCCGGCAACAAATTCAACTTTATATTTTTTGCCACATCCCTTATTTCTGGAGGAGTAAGTACTTCCAGGTCGCTATCACTGTCCATTATATAATAATTTAAATATACCGATATTTTTTCGCACAACTGTCAGAAATTTCATGAATTGTCAAACTATAATTATTATGGACATTTCCATAGCAACCAACCATTCCAACAACTGCGTTTTCTATCAAATTTTATTTTAATTGAACACTACAGGAAAAATAAAGAGATTGTAGGAAGTGTAATAATTTGCAAATACAATATCCTCCTATATCATTATGAACAATCGGAGAAAAAATTATATGTTCAACTCGGCAGCAAAGTAGATTGACTGCCTTAGCTGAATTCCTAGCCTCGCTACGCTCGGTTATGAATTCAGCTTCGGCAGTCAATCTACTACTTTGCTGCCTAGTTAAACAAATAACTATTTCTGTGTGAAAATATTGATTCCGATTTTAAAACTCAACATTTCAATGTGTACTGGTTTCCCCACTACAACGAGATAGATATTGGTAGACGCGCGCAGGTCGAACTAATCGAGAGAGGTGGAAAAGTAAAGCTGAAGGCAGGTAGATTTTAAATCGAACAGAGAGTACCAACGTGCTGGCTAACCGAAGCAGAAGCGAAAAATTGTGCACCGTCCGCCGAAAGTTGTTTAGCTTTGTTTTGCAGATCACCGAAAACTTCTTATCGAGTTTTTTTCCGCACTTTAAAAAATTCCTCGATAATTTCGTTGCTGTAAAGGTAAGAGCTTTTAGTAATAAAAATCCTAAAAATGAGTGGTCTTTTCAATTATAAATTTAAAATATACATGCAGTTGATTTTCATTTTAAAATAAGTTGGAATATCTTGTACATTGGAGTGTGGTAAACCATTTATATATCTCATCTGATTTAATACCTTTTTCGATATGTAGGGAAAATTCTTGATTGAAATCTCCGGTAGCGCCAGGCATACATAAACGCTAGGGCTTCCTAATATTTTAAATCTAGAGTTCCTATTCTCTGATAACTTTTCCGATTTTAGGGAGAATCTTGATTGAAATCTGAGGTAGCGCCAGGCATACATAAACGCTAGGGCTTCCTGATATTTTAAATCTAGAATCCCCAGTTTTAGTTTCTTTCCCGTTTAGTGGGCTTCCTGATATTAGTTCCCATTCTTTAATACCTTTTTCGATTTTTAGGGAAAATCTTGATTGAAATCTCCGGTAGCGCCAGGCATACATAAACGCTAGGGCTTCCTGATATTAGTTCCCGTTCTTTGGTACCTTTTTCCGATTTTTAGGGAGAATCTTGATTGAAATCTCCGGTAGCGCCAGGCATACATAAACGCTAGGGCTTCCTGATATTTTAAATCTAGAATCCCCAGTTTTAGTTTCTTTCCCGATTTTTCTCTTTTTTAGTGGGCTTCCTGATATTAGTTCCCATTCTTTAATACCTTTTCCGATTTTTAGGGGGGATCTCCCAGCAAACATGAATGAGCGGTAAATAGACGGGCCATAGCTGTTAACTGCGGTTAGATGTCTGCAGCGGCTCAGCGATGTCGGTAAATAATTTGAATGATATCAGTTTTGCCGCCTTGGCTGAACATACGCATATTTATGGTGGATGTAATATTTTCCCCGATTATTCTTTTTAGTAGGTTTCCTGATATTAGTTCCCATTCTTTGATACCTTTTTCCGATTTTTAGGGAGAATCTTGATTGAAATCTCCGGTAGCGCCAGGCATACATAAACGCTAGGGCTTCCTGATATTTTAAATCTAGAATCCCCAGTTTTAGTATCTTTCCCGATCTTTCTTTGTAGTAAGCTTCTTGATATTAGTTCCGTTCTTTGATACCTTTTTCGATTTTTAGGGAGAATCTTGATTGAAATCTCCGGGAGCACCAGGCATACATAAATGCTAGGGCTTTCTGATATTTTAAATCTCGAGTTCCCATTCTTTGATACCTTTTCCGATTTTTTAGGGAGGATCTTGATTGAAATCTCCGGTAGCGCCAGACATACATAAACGCTAGGGCTTCCTGATCTTTTAAAACTAGAATCCCCGGTTTTAGTATCTTTCCCGATTTTCCTTGTAGTAAGTTTCTTGATATTAGTTCCGTTCTTTGATACCTTTTCCGATTTTTAGGGAGAATCTTGATTGAAATCTCCGTTAGCGCCAGGCATACATAAACGCTAGGTATTCCTGATATTTTAAATCTAGAATCCCCAGTTTTAGTACCTTTCCCGATTTTGTTTAAATTTTAGTGACATTCCTGACAATTTAAGTCTAGAGCCCCGACCCTAGTATTGTGTTTTCCGATTTTATTGGGCGAATCCTGATTGAAATCTCCGGGAGCGCCAGGCATACATAAACGCTAGGTCTTCCTGATATTTTAAATCTAGAGTCCCCGATCTGATAGTTTTTTTAGGAGTAACAACTAACCCGTTCCTTTCATGAGAGCTTATAAAACATTTGAATGAAAAGACCACCAAACTTTGAATAGTTGTTTGCATTTACCGCTTCTTTTTTTCCATATACGCTATTTTATGATCATAAACCACTCTAGCGTATGTCCCGCCTGCTTCGTCACTAATTGGTGCATATCTAATATTACATATAATTAAATAATACATATGTGCTTTTGGGATACAAGGGTATTGTCTCCCCTATGAGTATTTCTTTTTTTATATATATACAACGGCTTGGTAGAAAATATAATTATAATAAAACCTAAATAAACCTTTGTGTTTTATTGACCAACTATAGAGTAGCACCTCCCTATGGTAGCGTAGTTGTTTGGCAGCACGTATTTTAGCTTCCCCGTAGTGTGGATTAGGATAATAATATTTATTTCAGGACTAGCGAGAACGTTTCCTTATTTAGCAATAACCTCCCGGATTTTGACGACAATAGACCCCTGGAATTTACCGTACATCCATCTGAAGCTACCTGGAACTCTCGACGAGTGAAGTCGAGGGACCATGGAGACAACCACGTTAAAAATCTGCCGCCCGAGAAAGTGTAAGGTTTCAAAGGTGTCAGAAGTGACGTTCCAAGGCCTTAAGAGGTAGAGCAAGAGGCTGCTACCGATATCACGCACAGCGAGCCGTCGGGAAAACGCGTCACAGTTTATTACTAAAATAATAGCAAAGGAAGTATCATATCTCAACAGGATACAATCATTAACAGTTCAGGTACTCGCCTATAAATACTGGTACTCAAAAAAAACCAGTTATAGTGGAAAGTCTTAGAAATATCTAGCTACCAATACAAATTACTTACAAACAGGAAACTACCTAATTTTTGCATACCTTCCTGAAAATCTCTACGTTCACAAAATACCAACATATTACTTCTAAACTCAAGACGAAATACAAAACCTGACTCAAACCAAATTCAATGAATTCAAAAACAAATACAGACGGTTCAAAGACAAATGAACAAACAGGCTGCGCATTCTACCACATAAACAAAAAACATCATTCGAAATATACTTTACCAAAGGAGGCTTCTATATATACAGCAGAAATAACTGCAATTTTAGAAGCGATGAAATACATATCGAATTCAGATAAAAATATGATATGTAATATTTACAGACAGTAAATGTGCAGTGGACAGATTAAAAAATATGGACATAAAGAAAACATTAAATCATATTGAAGCAAACATTTTGAACTTATACCACGAAATTCACACAAATAACAAAGTAGTCATATATGTATGGATAAAAGCTCATGCTGGTATAACTGGTAACGAAACAGCTGATAAATTCGCAAAAGAAGCCAAAAAAACAGGAGAAAAACACCAACTTAAATTATCACCCTCCGACCCTTCAAATCACAACAACAAGAAATTAAAGAAAACAGGCAAAAACTCTATAATGAATCTATAACTGGATTAAACTTTAAAAAACATCAGGATAGGATCCCTAAACAAAGTTGGCTCTACAGAGGTGAACAGAAATTTTATAGTTACAATAAATCCAGTGCGTGCAAATCATGCACTTAATCCTGTATATAAACATCAGCTAAAAATGATTCATAACCCATATTGTTCCTGTGGGGATATAGGTACACTGACACACATTCTACTTGAGTGTCCGTTACATACTCAAAATATTAGGAAATTATATAGTCAACTAATAACTACCAATATAACTATTCCAATAGACCTAAATTGTATTCTTTTTTCAGAAAGTATAAACACTCTTTATATATTGTACCAACACATTATAAACTGTAAACTTAAATTGTAAAATTTGTAAGCAATTATGCAAACATAACATTGTATATGTATTTACTAATAATTATTAAAGTAGAAAAAAATTCAAAAAAAATTAAAAAAATAAAATTAAAAACAAATTATGAAAAAAAATATGATTAAAAAATAAAAAAAAACATGAAAAAATATGATTTAAAAATAATAAAAAACAGATTATGTAAAGAAAATGATTATTAAAAAAAGGATAAAAATATATATATATATATATATATATATATATATATATATATATATATATAACAAGATGTACGAATAGTGCGTGACATATGAACAATAAGCAACGAATAGATTAGTGGGTATTGCACGCAAATAGAAGAAGGGGCTACTGAAAACAGTGGTAACCGCAGACATGCATGTTTCTAGCTCATTAGCCATCATCGGTACGGTACAACCAAGAAAAGATGTGAAACATGAGAGCAAAGGTGTTGAATGAAACATGAGAAAATATAACAGAATTCAGCAGGATAGTCAAACACAACATTTGTGTCAGTAATATTAGAAGATCTCGAATATTCGAGACAACAACCAACATAGACACGGAGGTGCATATAACACTCCCGTCTGAAACTTCCGACCCAGATTAATGAAATAATAACAAGATGTACGAATAGTGCGTGACATATGAACAATAAGCAACGAATAGATTAGTGGGTATTGCACGCAAATAGAAGAAGGGGCTACTGAAAACAGTGGTAACCGCAGACATGCATGTTTCTAGCTCATTAGCCGTCATCGGTACGGTACAACCAAGAAAAGATGTGAAACATGAGAGCAAAGGTGTTGAATGAAACATGAGAAAATATAACAGAATTCAGCAGGATAGTCAAACACAACATTTGTGTCAGTAATATTAGAAGATCTCGAATATTCGAGACAACAACCAACATAGACACGGAGGTGCATATAACACTCCCGTCTGAAACTTCCGACCCAGATTAATGAAATAATAACAAGATGTACGAATAGTGCGTGACATATGAACAATAAGCAACGAATAGATTAGTGGGTATTGCTCTCATGTTTCACATCTTTTCTTGGTTGTACCGTACCGATGACGGCTAATGAGCTAGAAACATGCATGTCTGCGGTTACCACTGTTTTCAGTAGCCCCTTCTTCTATTTGCGTGCAATACCCACTAATCTATTCGTTGCTTATTGTTCATATGTCACGCACTATTCGTACATCTTGTTATTATTTCATTAATCTGGGTCGGAAGTTTCAGACGGGAGTGTTATATGCACCTCCGTGTCTATGTTGGTTGTTGTCTCGAATATTCGAGATCTTCTAATATTACTGACACAAATGTTGTGTTTGACTATCCTGCTGAATTCTGTTATATTTTCTCATGTTTCATTCAACACCTTTGCTCTCATGTTTCACATCTTTTCTTGGTTGTACCGTACCGATGACGGCTAATGAGCTAGAAACATGCATGTCTGCGGTTACCACTGTTTTCAGTAGCCCCTTCTTCTATTTGCGTGCAATACCCACTAATCTATTCGTTGCTTATTATATATATATATATATATATATATATATATATATATATATATATATATATATATATATATATATATTATAAACAAGAAAATGAAAAAAATTAAAATGTGCACTGTGCTCAATCCTGCAGAAAAATTAAACAAATTTTTAATCAAATAGTCACCTACATAGTCTAGTTAATTAACCTTAGCCAAAGCCATTAAAATATTTAGAAAAAACTACAGGATCCAGGATAAATATCCTACAATAAATTTGTGTCAAGTACCTGGGGATTGAAATAGACAACAAATTAAAATTCAACTACCACACATCATGTATGAAAAGAAAAATGATAACCAGAGCCTCACACTTTAGAAGCTCAACACACAAGAACAAAGGAATTATGATTGAAACTGTTGCCAATATTTATAAAATGATTTGTAGTCCCTTCATGAAAAATGGTTCTATAATTCTCTATAATTGTAAAAACCCGACAAAAAAGAATATAAAAGTATTTGAAACAACCAGCATCTGGAAAATGTCAAAAATTAGACACCATGTTAATCCATTGCATAATCCGCCAAATAGACTTCTTTACTTTAAAACTGGAATAAAACTGATAAATTATTGACTTAATATATTATTTAAATCTTTCTCCTCTAAGAAAAAACTCTATTTGAAGAAATCCTCTTTATATCCAAAGTATCACTAGACACTGCTCCCCTATATGGTCACTTAGTTCTAAATGCGTCAAAAATAGTAACATTCCAGGAAAGTGAAAAAACTGCATAATTCTACATAGGCACCATTACAAAACCATTTTATTTTTGTATATACTATACAATAGATTTGACAATGCTTGTTTCTGATTGACTGAAACAATGCCTCTTCTGATTCTATAGTAAATGGCATTAAAACCACTAAAAAAAATAGTTAAGTAATGTCAGAACTTAAATTGACGGTGTGTCACTTATAGATTGTCAAAGCAAATACTTAAGGCGGGTTTATACAACATTTACATAGTCATAATCATAATCACAGTCAGAATCATAAACTTAATCATAATCATAACTCTGAAAGGCGTTTATACAATTTTAATAGTCACAGTCATAAGCATAAAATTCATATAAATGAAATTTGGCAAAAAGTCAAATCAATAAAGTTAATATAAACAATGAATGACGGAGCACAGAAATACCTCCAAAAAACGGCCAATAAAATTAATTCTTCAACCAAGACGCCTTTTTGTCATCATTGCTCATCGCGTGTTGGTTACGACACATGCGCATTTCAATTCTCGTCTTAATCATAATCATAAAGTTAAAAGTTAGGAACTTCAAGGTCAGTAAAATTATGCTTATGATTATGATTGTGACAATTGTATAAACGGTGCTATAAGAAATCATTAGTTTAACTCTTATGATTGTGACTGTGATTATGACTATGTAAATGTTGTATAAACCCGCCTTTATTCTCTTGAAAAAGATAAATTGTATATTTATTGGAACTAATAATGAAAAACTATTTTTATGAAAGAGCTCCTGAAATTCTCCTAAGACAATCTGAAGGAGCAAAATGAAAATTACAATTAAATTAATAATTTGTGAAGCATAAATATGTTACAGGAAAAATTATATTGTTGGGATAAATAAAATTAAAGTTTAACAGTAACCATCTGTGTAATTTGCATATATTTGAAAATGCATGGTAACTTTGTAAACAAATTTTTATTCAGTAGTTGAAAAATCCTTCAATATCACAAAAAAATAGTGTTGTAAAGTTGAGCTCAATTATGTTGAATTTGACTCTGTAGTTGCAAAAAAGTACAAATTTAATGTTTAGACACAAAAAATATGAACTAATTTTGTTCCTTTGTTTTTAATAACATTTCCCTAACATGCTTTGGGATTCTTATTCTTTTTCTTTTTATCCTCTCTACCACTGGTTCTTTTTTAGTAATGGGATTATTAATAGTAAGTTTACTTTTCTTCTTCTTACAAGATAGTGGATTCGGTCCTTTCCTCTTCTTTTTCTTTGGTTTATTATCAACTTCAGTTTGTTTTTTCAATTCATCTAATTCTCTTTTCTCAGATTCACCTAGGAATGAAATTTTTTTCTGGGCATCGTTAAAAGATACCTCTGAAGGCTTCTCTAGTACAGGAGTCTTAAGGTGTAAATATAATAATGGTACTCCAGGTATTGTTCGAACTTTGTTTTGTAAATCTCTATCCTGCGTAGCTATTATATAGTGATTCTCGTTTGATTTTCCCAACATTTTTAAAAAACATTTTGCTGCTGATATTGGTTTGCCTTCATGACCACACTTGTGTACCCCATACTGCTTTAAAATCTTTAAAGCTCCATTTAATTTCGAACCCAAATTCTCCATTTCAATAATTGCACATTGAGTGGTGAGTACCTTAATTTCTCCATGAAGATATCTCGGAATATTATCAGCAATATTAATTTTATTCTGAAAAAAAAAAGAGGAAAAACAATAATTTTTTATAAAACACTATGTGTAACTCACTTACATTTAGAGCACAGTAACAGAAAGTTCCGTCGGTTAAAATCTGGTATGGCTGTCGGAAGCCATAATTATTTATAAAGAATCGTAGATGTTTATTAACTTTTTTATAGCGTTTGACTTTCATTTCTGAAAAATTTCAAAGCTTAATCATAAATAAAACGATTTCAAAGGTAACATTAGTATAACCTCATTTTTCTTCGTCTTCCTTGAGACAATTTGTACTTGCGCCATTTTCAATTTTCACCTCTACAACCACTATAAAAATTTCATTATCGTTATCAATTTATCATAATCGTGAATTATTTTCGGCTCGTATTAAATCCAGAATTTGATGTAAGAATTTTCGAATATATAATAATAGAATATTTGAAATGAGATTTGTATCCAACAAAGTGCAACTAATAATGAAAGAATTGACTACTGACAGCTGTGGCTGAAATTCCCGAAACGTCTAGTCTATATGTCTATAATAGAATAGATGATTCCAGGTTAAACAAATATATTTTAATTATAACAAAAGTTAAACAATAATTAACGACATAATCAAGGAGTTTTTATAAGTAAGTACATTTTATACCTTGTCTTTTCATACATTTCATTTAGTGTTTTACTAGTAAATTGGTGAACAACGCAAAAGGAAAAAAAGCAGTTAACAAAATGTCTGCGACTACATTTGCTCCACAGCGAGGACCAAAACCTTCTGTAAATGATCCCAAAAATATTCAAAGACTTCTAGATGAAAATGGACATATGATTCAAGTGATACAAGAGCACCAAGCAAAAGGAAAGTCACAGGAGGTCATGCAAATGCAAAGTACATTGCACAGAAACTTAGTTTACTTAGCAACCATTGCAGATTCTGCTCAGAACGTTAGTTCTTTGCTTCCTGTAAGTGAATTTATACTTTAATATTGTTGTTAAAGAATACCATATTCTATGATTTGTAATTTATTTATAAAAAATATTCAAACGTAATGTCCCCTGATTATGACAAATAGCCGACTATTATTTCCGTCATTATTCTATTGAGAGTACCTTGTATTTCGAGACAATTTGGTGAGACCATAGATTAGATTTTAACGGGGTTACAGTGCACTGAAACCAAAGGTTTATTGTGTACCCCCCCCCCCCCCCTATCAAAGCTGTTCTCGCTACTACTACAGCTCACCTTCCAGTTTCAAGGTTCTAATGAACTCTAGTATTTGGAATGGCTTCAACGAGGTTAGGTCCTCACTCTTACAGGTTTCTTGTCCAAAGCATTTCTTGTGTTGGCTTGCAATTGCGAGGCATTCCAGAACTAGGTGATCCAGAGTTTCATTCTCCCCACAGAATCTACACTCGTCAATCTCTGCTAGACCTATTCTCATTAAGTGCTTCCTAAGGCGGCAGTGTCCTGTAAGAAAGCCCGTGAGGAGATGTAGCTTATCTTTACTGAGGTCCAAATATTTTTTGGATCTAGCAGTGTCAAAGTTCCACAGGAACTTTTTGGAATGTACCAACCCGGGAAGGCACCGCCAGAGTGCTTCTCTTTCGGTTTCCTCTTTCTTCTGAAACTCTTTCTTGTAGGAGCATTTTGCTACACCACAGAAAGGCTCCGGACCAATAAAGGGCATTTGTGCTCCTTTCCTGGCAAGTGTATTGGCCTCTTCATTTCCCGTGATTCCCAAGTGGCCAGGAACCCAGACTAAAGAGACCCTGTTATTCTTGCCTAATTCATCAAGTTTTCTTCGGCACTCCCATACCAACTTTGAGTCAATGACATGGGAGCTCAATTCTTTGATAGCTGCTTGACTATCAGAATGGATCGATATGTCACATTTCTGGTAGTTTCTTTGTAGGTTCATTTCCACGCACCTTTTGATCGCAAGTATTTCTGCCTGAAAGACGCTTGGGAAGGAGCCTAACGATAATGAGTATCTGGTGCCAGGCCCAAATACTCCAGCGCCTGCTCCAATGGTGGTTTTTGAACCATCCGTATACCATCTAATCGTGTTTTCTTTGAGAGTATGGGTGATGTATTCCCAGTCTCTCCTCATATTTAGCATCGTGGTGAAATTCTTTTCGATACTTACTTTCCTGATCATTTCGTCACTGAGAAGATTCGCTGATGAGATGTATCTTGTCAGAGAGGACCAAGCTCCCTGATTTTTAATACTCTCATTGCCTGAACCTTCCTTAGACATTCTAAGAATTGCCTCTTGGGCAGATCTTTCTATCACCAGATGTAGATGTGTGAGTGCCCTAGTTGGACACGTTCTCATAGCTCCAGTGATGCACACACAGGCAAGCCTTTGAACTTTGTTGAGGGTCTTCCTCGAGCTGTACTGACTTGCTTTTGTGTGCCAAACTATTGCTCCATACTTAATTGCTGGTCTCACAATCATGGCGTACATCCATCGCAGTATTTTTGGGTTACAGCCCCACCTCTTACCAGCTAGTATGTAGAATTTCTAAAACGTTGTCATGTTAATATACATCCACGTTAAAAGATATTTTTTAAAGTGAATTTTACATGGTTAATTGTGATATGTGATATCAATTTGTAGTGTATTGGATAATCTACCTACCTACTGATAGTGAATTTACTTCAAAATTTCCAATAGGGAGTGTGAAATTGAGCAATTGAAGTTTCTGTTTTGGTTCTTTTTCCTACATATCAATTAGTAAGCAACTTTTTCTTGGCAAACTATAAGGTGTTTAAAGTAAATAGTTGGTAATAGTCCAGGAGCTTACAATAAAGTGAGTACATCTACAATAATATGAAATGGATAAATGCATTAAATGTCTGATTGATATAGATGGAAATGAAATATTTACAATTCATGTAGGTTGCATGGGTTTATCATCTACCGAAGAGCGGGTAATTCCAATGAGGAAAAGAAAATTAAAAATAATATGTGAGGAATGTTCGAATTTCTTGGATAATATGGTAGTATTTATGAAAAAAGTGGAAAATATGGAAAATGATTTAAAGGAAGTTAAAACATTAATGATGGATATGAAATCTTCTCATAGAAGAGATATTGCTGTGCACCAAACTGGAGCAGCAAGTAATTTAAATACATATAGTAGTGTTGTAAGAAATAATAAAAAATATATAATGTATATAAAGATATATAAATTTCAATTTCAAAACATAAATGTGCTAAAAAGTGCTCCTCAAATTTTAACGTTTTAAAGTGGTTATAATACGTCTAAAATTGTCGCTTTTTGACTGGTGGAAAATCCTGGAAGGTAACTAATGCAACTGATTAATCAATTCTCTTCATTGATCCAGCCACTATAAGAAAAACTATCAACAAAAACCTGTTCCTGATAACAACAATTGACTTTTAATTTATTTACTAATAGTCTGGTAGCTTACAGACAAATTTTATCAATCTGATTAAGCTTGTTCATTCGATATGTGAAACCTGCGGTGATGTTCTTGGTGACAAGTTTATTGCTTGCGACAGTTGCCATGTCTTGACGCACCCCTCAGAGGGTTGCACTGGCCTGGGGGCATCCGAACTGCGTGCTGTAGTTATACAAAAAAGGACTCTGGTTTATTTTTGTGAGGAGTGTCGCCAGGCTTTTAAAAGTGTACCCAAACTATTGAGACAAATTGATAACCTTAGATCGGGAGTAAATTCACTGAAAGATGAAGTCTTGAAGCTCAAGGATATGAAGAAAGATACCCCGATGAATAGTGAAGACATTATTAGTGAACTCCATGAACGCCAAAAGAGAGCCAACAACCTGCTAATCTTCAACCTGCCTGAACCAAGCAATGTCTCTGATGATTTTAACCAAGTTAAAACTTTGGTAACAAAAGCTGCTGGTGCCAGTATCACTGACATTAATGATATTAAAGTTTTCCGCTTTGGAAAGAAGAATAAAAATGGACATAGACCGCTTAAAGTTGTGCTGAAATCCAATCGTGACGTACACGCTGTTATCAAAAACAAACACAATATCAGCCGCGAGAAAAAGGTCTTTATACATCTGGACCAAACTCCCAACCAGAGGAAAACTCTGGAGACTGTCAGAAGCGAGTTATCGAGACGTCAGCAAGCTGGTGAGCAAAATTTAAGAATAAAATATGTTAACAATATTCCCGTAATTATAACAAAAAACTAGATTCGGGCAAGCTATCTGTCTACTACCAGAACGTTAGAGGACTTCGAACAAAACTAACTCAACTATGTCTTAATGTTACAAATTGCTCTTACGATGTAATTATTCTTGTTGAAACTTGGCTCACAGCTGATATCAACGATGCTGAACTTGGTCTAAGCGGTTACAACATTTACAGACAGGATCGAACACCCCAGTCCAGCATCTTTAGCAGAGGTGGAGGTGTTTTGATAGCTGTTAAGAAAACAATCTCCTCTAGTACTATCAATTCCAACCCGTTAATTGAGCAACTTTTTGTTCACTTGGACCACAAAAATTGCAAACATATTTTAGGAGCGATATATCTTCCCCCTAAATCTCACCCTAATCTATACCAACTTCACTTTGATCAACTTTTAATATTAAATGAGCAACATCCAGACAGACAATTTTACATATTTGGCGATTATAATCTACCTACAGCTACATGGGATATTGAAGATTTCTGCTCTTCAGCTTCGGCACAACCTAGCTCGTCAGCATATGATGAAGATGCTATCGAAATAGTTTCGAATATTTGCGCGTTTTACAATCTGTTCCAGTCCAACAAAGTGCTCAACCAAAGGGGAGTCATCCTTGACCTTGTTTTGTCCCCAGTTGAACTTAAAGTGTTGACAGCCGCAGACATTTTGATCCCACCTGATGTTCATCATCCTCCTCTTGAAACTGCAATACAATATAAGTCGAACTCAAGTGCGACTCCTGTTGAAGATTTTTATTATGATTTTCGACACGCCAATTTTGAAGCTATACGCCAATGTTTGGAAGCTATGGACTGGGATGGGCTTCTTCAGGGGAAGGAACTTTCAGATATGATTTTTACTTTTTATGACGCTTTGTACTCGGTAATTGAGTTATTTGTTCCCTTGAAGAGATTTGTTATTGACAGATTCCCACATTGGTATTCCTTTCAACTTAAAAGCCTGGTCAATGATAAAAAGGTTGCACATGGGATTTATAAACAAAACAGAACTCCCCAAAATTATGAAATATTCAGTCAGTTAAGAGAACAATGTAAGATAATATCTACAGAATGCTATTTAAATTACATACATTCTGTTGAAACCTCCGTTAAAAGTAATGTTAAAACTTTTTGGAATTTTGTACGTACTAAAAGATCAAATAACTGCATACCTGAAAATATGAACCTTGACAACTCTTTTGCTTCTTGTGGTAATGAAGTTTCAAATCTGTTTGCCAAGCATTTTTCATCAGTTTACACTACTCAAAATCTGAATCTTAATTTAAATGATATTGAAATTGAACCGAAACTTAACGTCTCCTCTTACCACATTCCAATTTCGACCATTTATGAGAAATTATCAAACCTTGACACAAAGAAAGGTCCTGGTCCTGACATTATTCCTCCAATCCTACTTAGAACTTGCAGCTTCATTTTGTCTCGCCCTCTCTTCTATATTTTCAATAAATCTTTGGAGACAGGTGAGTTTCCTGATTACTGGAAACTAACTTTTGTTACCCCAATATACAAATCGGGAAGCAAGACTGACATCAAAAATTACCGACCCATATCTATTCTCAGTACTATACCTAAGGTGTTTGAGAACATTATAACAGACTACCTTACATATGACTGCTCTGGCATCATAACTGAACAACAATATGGCTTTTGTGCTGGGAAATCGACTGAATTAAATCTAGTTACCTATGTCGATTTCCTGTCTGAAGCTTTGGAGAGGGGTTGCCAGATTGATTCTGTGTACACTAACCTCTCTAAGGCTTTTGACAGGGTCAACCATACTCTCTTACTTCAAAAGCTTGATAAATATGGTGTAGGTGGGGTGTTACTACAATGGATTAGTAGCTATCTTACGAACAGGACTCAAATGGTAGAGTAAACCACCACTATTCTAACTTATTTCAAGTAACCTCAGGTGTTCCTCAGGGGTCACACCTTGGTCCCTTATTATTCAACTTATTTATCAATGACATTATTCATTGTTTTAGGTATGGCAAAGCACTACTATTTGCAGATGATTTAAAACTTTTCCTAACTATTCAAACATATTTTGATGCTCTCAGGCTTCAGTCTGATCTTGATAATCTATCAAACTGGTGCTCCTTAAATGGCATGGACTTGAATGCTATTAAGTGCCATGTCATGCGCTTTTATCGATCTCATGTACCTTCTACTACTTTCGATTATACCTTAAATGGTCATGTCTTGGAGTCTGTTAATCGAATCAAGGACCTTGGAGTTATTCTAGATCCCACCTTAAGCTTCAATCAACACATACCTACAGCTATCCATAAATCCATGAAAATGTTAGGTTTTATCAAAAGGCTAACCCACGATTTTACTGACACATCTGCAATTAAAGTCCTTTATTGTTCACTTGTCCGACCCCATCTTGATTATTGTTCTTCTGTCTGGTCTCCTCATTACATAACACTCAGCAGGAACATTGAAAATGTCCAACACAATTTTCTTAGATACATGGCCTATAATTTGGGTATCTTTTGCGATTATGAATTGTTAGAGCATTTTCTGAACATCCCCTCTTTGGAAACTAGGAGGAAACAGAGAGACCTGACATTACTTTTCAACATTATCAATGGCAGATGTAGTTGTGCTGAACTTCTAGCAAAAATTAATCTTCATGTTCAAACCCGATCAACCCGACAGCAACAAACATTTTATGTACCTTTTTATCGTTTAAACAATACTTTCAATAGCTGTATTCCAAGAATGTTAAGATTAGCCAATACTCATAATGATCTTGAGATGTTTAGCACCCCCTTTCATCACTTTAAAACTCAGTTACTGAGTGCCGAGCTTTAATGTACTGATGTTAATGCTTTATTGAAGTTTATTGTTTGTTGTCTTTTGTCTTTTTAAATTTTTAACCTCTTTTTACTTATTCTTTATTGTATGACATGTAAATATTCCATATCTTTTCATTTTATTTTAATTATAATTTTAGAATTGTAATTTATACCTAAAATGGGCTTGCCCGTAAATAAATAAATAAAAAAAAAAGTATTGTTTCAGTCTGGGTATTACTGTTGTGGGGGCTGGCTTAGAGAATGTTGTTGTGTCTAAATTTAATTTTTCAGGTAGATTAGTAGTCTTAAAAATGGCGATTAATTCTTGTTTAGTAGGGCTAATAATGTCTTCTATGTTTGTAGTAGAAGCCTCATTACCGCTAGTACAAGGAATAGGTTCTGAAATCTCTGCTGATCTAACTTGGTGTGTTGGCAAAATACCATCTAATAAATTCAAATCTGTATCACGCAAATTCTTCATATTTTTATCAGAGCTAGGTCCAGCACTCTGATCACATGATTCCGGTGAAATTTTTTCTTTATAAAATTTCAGCTAATCAGGATTAAACTCATTTTCAGGGAATTTGGCGGCATTTACTGGATACACTCCTGTGCTTTCGAATCCGGAAATTATATTTTTGGGTAACATAGCTTCTCTCCATGTTTCAGCTAGATATTCAGTGAACTTATTTTTTGTCAAGCGCCCCACACCTTTACTGATTTGTTCCTTTCCAAAGGCTACCAATTTTCGATCCCACGTGTATTTTACTCCTTTAAAGACGCATTTATCCAGTGGTTGCAGCCGATCTGTAAGATGACTGGGAAATCTTAACAACTCAATATTGTTATTTATTGCCTCTTCGATAATTCGGACACTAACATGGCTACAATGTCCATCAAAAGTTAGCATGGCTTTCTGATTGGGCTTATATTGTTCATTGCGATTTTTTTTACCATGCAGTATAAATCCCGTTGTAAACCAATGGTAGAACGCCAGCTCTTCCATCCAACCGTTTGTGGTTGCCGCATAGAGGGTCCCTGGCACAGCATTTTCAGATACCTATCGTGCTTGGACAGCTCCTCCCTTAAAGACGATTAATGGCGGAAGATAATTTCCATCTGCCGAAACACAAGCCAGAACAGTCGTTGATTCCCTCCCTGAACCTTCAAAGATTCTATACAGAGCTTTTCCTTTTTGACCTATTGCTCTAATACGTGACGGGTTGCTGTTAAATCCAGTTCCATCAGCATTGAACATAAATGACGACATGTTGGGTTGATCAAGTCCATTTTCTTCGACAAGCCTCTTTAATTTGCCATAAAAGTCATAAATTATTTCTGGTTTTCGGGCGTCTTTTCTAAGCTTTTGCAAATGTTCGGGCTTCTTGAGGGAAAGTGAAGAATGCCGCAACATAAATCCTCTGTACCATTCTTCTCCGGGTATTCCATCTTTAAACCTTGTCTTCAAGTTTTTTAATTTCACATATTCACCAACTAACTGTAACATTTCTTTTTTGTCACAAGGATATCCAATAATTGCTCTCGTTTGTAAACACGTAGGTATATGATCTTCTTCTTTACTGGTTAGTGTTTTGGAAACACCTGCCCCCATTTTATCGACAGGTATTTTCCTTCCACCAATCCTATTATAAATTACTGCAGTAGGAATGCCCTACAACTTTTTTTCTTTTCCTTGACATCAGTCACAGCATTTGCCAAGTCCTCCTTTGTGTACTGTGGTGGATCCCTTTTTTTATTTAATTTCGAGGCATTTTTGTGATATTTCTAAAAAATAAAACAATACACTGTAGGTACTCATTTACCCCCTACCAGTGTTTCCCTCTACCTCGTAATAAAAATATTACCTCTAAATTCAACTCAAGGACCTAAAAAACAATATTTAGACTGAAAAGAGCAACCTTTAAATAGTCACATATAAAATGAATACAATACCTACCTAAACAGTCAGGACAAAAATAATTATTTCATTAAACTGAGCACAATCACAACATCGAAAAATATAAACTGAATTTGGGAAGTGTTTAACAACAACTAAAACAGGTTATAAGAGCGCCAACTTCATAGTGCTTATTCAGTGACCTTCATAGAGTAGTGGGACTATGGAACCGACGTTTCCAAATGTATTATAAAATAGTTATTTATGGTGTTACCTTTTACCCCTGTTTCCAATTACCCACATTGACCCTAAACATCATAAATCTAATGAAGAGTAAATGAAAAATGTTGCATAAATTGCCTACGAGATAACGCAAAATTCAATATAAATTTGGATGTTAAACATGCGGTGTGGGATAGGTCTTGCCAATGTCTTATAAAAATGGAAAAACAACAACTTAAAAAGACGAATTTTATATAGCAATTGGAAATTGTTCATTTGAATGTATGCAGATTGTTGTCCAACTTAAATCAAATTCATACACTTTTACATAGATGTAGCATTGATCTCTTAGCACTAACGGCAGCAAGAGTAACAACTGAAATTGAATATAATGAAATATATATATATATATATATATATATATATATATATATATATATATATATATCAGGGTTTAATATAGTTAAACTTAACTCCGAGAATAGGCACACAGGTGGCATAGTGTGTTATATAAAAAATGGCATTCCTTATGAAGTCATTTTCGAGTTGACAATTCCAAAAATGTTATGGGTAATAGGGTTAAAAATTAGAGGAATGTGTTTTATTGTTTTGTACAGATCGCTAAGTTCTAGTATTTCGGCATTTCTAACTGAATTGGATAATATAGTAGAGGAAATTTATCATAATTGTAATGTAAATATTTTTTTAATGGGTGACTTTAATATAGATGTTAGTCCAGAAAAAAATGATTTTTATGGGGGAAAATTAATTACTCAAATGAAAGCTTTTCAACTTAAACAAATAATAAAGGAATATACCCGGATAACACAAAATACTAGAAGTACAGTTGATCTAGTATTTACAGACAATAACGAGGTCACAGCTGAAGTGAGGAGAGAACTAAAAATTACAGATCATGATATGACATACTTTAAAATAAAGTTTAAGAATACACAAAGTAAATTAAAATTAAGTAATGATAATACACCTACACACAATACCTATACACAAGATATGTGAAAGGTATTAACGAGAAAGATTTTGAAACGGCATTACATGAAAAACTTTGGAAACGTGAGATGAATATAAATGACCTACTTGTAAAATCTAATGAAAATGTTACCTCCGTTTTAAATAATTTTACTCCAGAAATAGCTATATGTAAAAGGGTTGGTTGTGTATGGTATGATAATGAAATAAAATCTTTAGAACAATTAAGAGATCTAGCATATAAAAGGGCTATAATTACAGGTATGGCTGCTGATTGGGTAGGGTATAAAGATCAAAGAAACAAAGTTGTTAGTCTAATACGATCAAAGAAAAGGTTATATTTTGAAAACTTAATAGATAGAAACAAAGGAAATAGTAGGAAAATGTGGCAAGGTATCAAAAGAGTAATGGGTAAAGGAAAGGGTGAGATAATACAAGCTGTATACTTTAATGATATATTAGTGGAAGATGATAAATCATTAGCCGATTCATTTAATAATTATTTTGTACAAAGTATAGAACTTTTAATAGCTAATAGGGACAAACATCACGATTTGAATCAAAGAAATCATGTTATTATGGATAACCAAATAACTCCTTTATACAACTTTCAAAAAGTTACCCAACAAAAAGTAAAACATTTAATAATAAATTTACAAAAAGATTATTCAACAGACGAGATTACCAAAACCATTATGCTGAAGGGCCTAGATACGATTCGTGATAAATTAACAGATATAATAAGTATAGAACAAAGTAAATTTCCTGACTTGTGGAAAACATCACTATTGTACCTATTCAAAAGGTAGCAAATACAAAAAAATGTGATGAATTTAGACCAGTTAACATGTTGCCTCTTTGTGAAAAAGTAATAGAATTATACATAAAGGAACTACTTATAGATAGAACATATTAATAATAACAATATTTTAATAGACAATCAGTCTGGTTTTAGAGAAAAACATTGTTGTGAGTCTGCACTACAACAGGTTATCTCAACATGGAAGGAATCTATAGATTCAAAAAAAGTTATATACTGTCTTTCTTGATTTTAAAAGAGCGTTTGAGACAATAAACAGGGACTTGTTAGTCATAAAACTAAAACAATATGGTATACTTGGAAATGCACAAGAATGATTCAGCAGTTACTAGAAAAATCGTTACCAACAAGTAAAAGTAAATAGCTGTCACTCCAGTAAACTTCTTGTGAAGTATGGAGTCCCTCAAGGAACAGTATTGGGGCCTCTCCTTTTTATTTTATATGTTAATGATATTGTTAAGTTCTGTGATATTCCATTAGTTTTAAATTTATTTGCTGGTGACACCATACTTTCAGTGGAGGGTGAAAATGTGGAAGAGATGATGAATAAAATGCAAAATATTATTAAATTATTAGAATCGTGGCTTATTGACAATGATTTGTATGTAAACACAAATAAAACAGTAGTGATGTTATTAATAGCAATAAACGTAATGTTGCATGTGATATTAAGTTGTTCGGTCAGTCCTTAAAGCTTGTTAGTGAATGTAAATACTTAGGTGTTATTATTGATAAAGATTTGAATTTTAAAAAACATGGTCAGTATGTTCATAAGAAAATTAGTAAAAAAATCAATTATTTTAGAAGAATAAGTTCAAATATTTCTCTAATGTCAAGAGTTACATTATATAAAACTATAATTGCACTACATTTTGAGTATTGCCCAACAATTTTATATTATTTAAACCAGTCTGAGAAGTCTAAATTACAAATTTTACAAAATAAAGCAATGAGGGTTATTTTAAGAGTAAATAGGTACACTGGTACCAAAGACATGCTTAACCGTTTAGGCTTTATGAGTGTTAATCAGCGGATGGTTTTACAAAACGTGATTTTTATTTTTAAAATAATTCACAACATGTTACCAAAATATATGTCCAGCAAAATTAGTTTTGTTAGAGACATGCATACTTACAACACTAGATCATGTAGTAACATATATATATATATATATATATATATATATATATATATATATATATATATAAGAAGAAAGATAGTCTTTGCTGACTAGTTAGGAATAAAACTAGTGAATATTGGGGATTGCAGCAAAAAATTGGAAAAGATATACTCTTAGCGGAAAATGTCCAAGCTTTCGAGGATGTTTGTCCTCATCATCAGGGAAACTAGAATGAAAAAACAACAGTTGAATACTGTGGTCAAAGAGAATAATTAAAAATGAAATTCACAACCACGTGTGTACTTACCTCCGAAGTGAGGTTAGATTCCATAAAGATGTAAAAGTCTTTGCTGACTAGTTAGGAATAAAACTTTACATCTTTATGGAATCTAACCTCACTTCGGAGGTAAGTACACACGTGGTTGTGAATTTCATTTTTAATTATTCTCTTTGACCACAGTATTCAACTGTTGTTTTTTCATTCTAGTTTCCCTGATGATGAGGACAAACATCCTCGAAAGCTTGAACATTTTCCGCTAAGAGTATATCTTTTCCAATTTTTTGCTGCAATCCCCAATATTCACTAGTTTTATTATATATATATATATATATATATATATATATATATATATATATATATATATATATAACCGCTTATACAGACCCATTTTGTTACATGTAGCTTACGTTACCAGTCCAAAATTGACGTTGTCAGACCCGCTATCGGGTCCGACAACGTTTAACCATTGTGTAGTGCTGAGGAACGTAGTGGAGTGAAGGGGGTGAAATTTTAGGTGGGCTTGGGTACGAAGGTTAAATTTGCCATTTTATACGGATTTAATTCACGCGTTGCTCGCATAGAGGGCACCGTAGTTTTATACAGATTATGCATATACTTGGTTCCTTCGACGCTATTTGAAACAGACGTTTTCAAACCCTAAATTTGGCAACTGTGCTTAGTCGCACACCTGCTAAAATTATTATATATCTCCTATCGTATTTTTATCCTAAGTGAGTTTAAACACATTTTTGGCGCGTTTCTGAAAAATAATATAGGGATTAGAACAAACTGAGCAGGTAAAAGTTAAAGGGAAGATATAACGTTATATTGTTATATATACTTTAACACAAGACGACTGACTAATATAATCGTGCTCGTCGCTTTTCATTGATCACAGATATAATTTATTGTTTTTGTTTTTTCGAGAAATTGAAAAGTTTCTAATACACACACAAACACCCACGCAGGTACTTTCTAACATGACAAGTTAAATAAATAAACGCTTGTAGAAATACCATATCAGAAAACTCAGTTTATTCAAATAAAAATAATTCTGAATCACATAGACTCTAAACTAAATACACAATGGAATCTAATAAAACTAATAAATAACAATAAAATTATGACTGGAGACGGTATGTATTATAAACCAACATTTTAATTCGTACCCAATCACTTTCTTTAAATAAATTTTCATTCTTATGTATGAAATTAAGGCATTCCTCCTTTTTGGGTGCTATTTTTCGGTCCACATTTTTGTTGAAAAATTTTAAAACAAGTTTTTTTTCTGCGGCAGACCAACGTACACGATTATGTGTTTTAGTATTGGAGCAGCTTGCGATAGGTGATTCGTCTGAACCCTTAATTATTTCGATGTCTTCATTAGTATGAGTTTCTGAATTTTTTGTAATATCGACATTACTCTCTCGTTGTTCTGATAAGGAGTCGTTCTGATTGGTATCAAATTCGTCTTTTTCATCGAATTCAATTGTGTCTTGCTCGACTTGGATTTCACTTAGACTCTTTCCCTTGAATTCATTTCCTTTACCCGCATTCAACAACAACAATACCTTGACCACCTTCGCTGTTTGGTAAACATCTTCTGTTAACCTGAAAAGGGAATAACGTAATTTCAGACAACAGAAATAATATATTTGCCAAACATTTTTTTAATACCGATAAAAAGTACGTTTTATCCACAATATGTTGGCTTGTCAAAATATATACTTATCGAATTAGTTTTTTTGCTAAAAGAATTCTGACCTGCTAAAAAAAATTTATTCTTAAGATAATTGCGATACAAATCGATAGGAGTGGTCGGTAACAGTATAGTAAATTTCAGGAAAGGCCTTAAAAAATGGCAAACTGGTAAAGGTTTTTGCGTCTAGAACAAAAAGTTGAAGTCGTAGGAAAAATTGATTTTAAGGTGAAATATGCAAAAAGACGGTTTTTTCAAATTTGCGAGGGAACCGCTGACCGATTTAGTTCCACCGGATCTCATTATCCGTCTCCTTTTACTGCACACATTCTTTAAATCAATTTTTCGTAGAACTTCAAATTTTTGTGTACGCGAAAAACCTGTTTTGGTAATTTTTTTCATTTTTAGGGCCTTTCCTAACGTGTGCTGTTGTTACCAACCAGTGCTATTGATTCGAGTGACAATACACTTTCTTTTGCAGGTATAAATTCTATAAAAATTAAAGCGTTTTTCAGCTAATTCGATCAGTCTAATACAAGAAAGTTTCTGAATAAGAGCAGGGTCCTACCGAGTGATGCAGGGAGCATGCTCCCTGTAACTTTTTAGTTTTCAAGAAAAAGTAACTAAAGTAAACTTGTGACGTATCACACGTTTTTTTTGCTGCTTCTTGTTTCACCGGAAGTTGGATTTTAATGCGTTAAATTGAGTACCATTTAAATTGATTTAAGAAAAAAAATACTGTTGGTAATTCTATTGGGCTAGTGACTGATCGACAACATGTTTGTTTTTCAAATTTGTTTGTTTCTTTGCTAATTTTTTCAAACTGATGGTTCTATTGTTTTGACAAGTATAGTAATGTATTTTCTTTGGTTTAAAATTTCAATTCTACATTTTTATTGTAAAAGTACAAAACAAAAAAAATACTATTGAGCAGAAATCCCTATAAAACATGTTTTTTTTTCTTAATGGATGCCCCCATTTTTTACCTATTATTGAGGCCACTAAATATTGACTTTTCTGTTGAAATTATAAAATTAGGTTGTGCTAAAAGAAAATAATCAAAATGTCCCTAATTTATTAAGGATGCACCTATTTTATTATTTCCTCGATTGTGTTCTTTCAGCACAGTCTAATTTTATATTTTTAACAAAAAGGTAGATATTCAGTGGTCCAAATAATAGAGGGAGCTTCCATTAAAAAAATCTTTTAAGGGGAACTCTTAAAATTTTTTTCATTTATGTTGTTTAATAAAAATATCAAATTTAAATATATAATTAAAGAAAATGTGTTGTTGTTATTGCTTGAAATTGTCTATGAACGGTTCCACTCCATGGCCACTAGTTAAAATGTTACAGCTTAAATATTATCTCCATGGCTTCTTGCTCAAGTATTATTTCTCAGCCGATTGAAAATAAAAAAAAAACATTCAAAAAGAAAATTGTTTTCTCGGCCGATTGGAAATTTCAAAAACATTGAAAAAGATAATTGAATTTTCCATAGAAAACATGGAAAAAAATTGTATATTTCGTATGTATTCAGAGTCTTTAAAGCTTCTGCGTAATTTTTTTGAACCACTTGCTACACTGGGTATGAGCCTGTTATGCTACGGCCATACCACTGGGTAGGAACATGTTATGCTGTTACTGTGCTAAACGTACCTATAGAATTCCTTGTGAGTTTTCTCCGTGTGTCCCATAAAACGCGCTATTTGGTCCATTTCATCATCCTGAAAATTCATTAGCTGAAGAATTGTAGCTATTTGCTTCCTAAATTTTGTAGATGTAAGCAACTCCGGTCTTTTTGCTCCACATTTGTATGCAAATTTCCGTATAATAGATGTTCCAGCCATCCATCTGTCTGCAGAGTCAGGATTTGCAAATACATATTTATTTGATTTGGGAACAATTTGAGTCTCGCTTCGAATTTTCAGAAGTAGTTCTAAATATATCTGCATTTTTTTTGTGAACAAAATCGGCACGGGTTTACTTCCTTTTCCAAACACAACAACCCTTTTGAAACAAGAACTCATACTTTTTTCAACTTCGGAAAAACAAGTTAAAAATTCCTGCTGGTCCAAAGTAGAACAATCTTTTTTATAAGACTGGATGTCCAAAAATTGTACCTCCCCAATTCGTTTCCTATTGAAGACTAATAGAAGACACAGCGTACACTCAGCAAGCAATTTATAGTTAAGTGTTATGTCCTCATTATTTTTCAGTTTCTCATACGCTGTAGTTGCCATCGCCATAATATAATTATTAAAACATTTAAAGTCTTCAGTTAGTGGTAGAAACTTCGGTTAGTAGATGAATAAGGGGGGTACCACTATAGATATAGGGAAAACAATGTGTTAGAGAGAGAGAGTGTGGTGAGAGAGTGTGTGGGAGAGAGATAGCTGCTTGTGTCGTTGGCGGGTGATTGCTGGGGTCACGAAAACAATATACGGGTTGTTGACATAAGGTGGGAGGGTGACGATACTCGCCATAAAGGAGTGTGTCGACGTATACGGGGTGTTGACATGGCGGGAGGGTAATGATTGACATAAGGCGGGAGGATGACGATATTCGCCATAAAGGAGTGTGTCGACGTATACGGGGTGTTGACATAAAGAAGGCGGGAGGGTGACGATACGGGGTATCACCACAAAGGGCTGTGTCGACGTAATCATGATAGGTACGTCACAACGACGTTCGATCAATATACAATGTGTCAACATAAAGATGTCAAAAGGCAGTCTGCGTCGTATTTTTCATCAAAAAACGGTATTATGTACGTCACTACGACGTTCTATCAATATACAGGATGTCGACATAAAGATGCCATAAGGACACTCTGTTATTATTGGTCAAGTCGAACAAACGGTGTTAGGTACGTTACTACAACTTTCGATCAATATACGGGGACGTCAACATAATTATGTCATAAGGGCACTCTGTTATTATTGGTCAAGTCGAATAAACGGTGTTTTAGGTACGTCACTACGACGTTCTATCAATATACAGGATGTCGACATAAATATGCCATAGACACTCTGTTATTATTGGTCAAGTCGAATAAACGGTGTTTTAGGTACGTCACTACGACGTTCTATTATAAATAATCCTTACAACAACACAACGACGTTCGATCAATATACAGAGTGTCGACATAAAGATGTCGAAAAGGGGCATGTCGAAAAGGCAGTAGTGAAGGAGCAACACCGGTTCTGGCGCATTCCTTATGTAAATTAACATGGGAAATCGCCAAGGTCCATCGTGGTAATTTTTGACGCAATTTCGATCTGCGCATGCGTCAACCATGAAGCAGCCGACAGCAATTTTGTATCACGTGCGCATCCACCATTTGCTGGGACACGTTCGATATACAGGATGCAGTCATAAATATGCCATAAGGGCACTACCATCTTGGATTTCACGCGCAATATGTGCCGTCGGGGGAGGGGGGCGGCCGTCCGTCAAATGGGCCAACCGTCGTATGCCCCATCTGTTCTGTGATATCATGTACTCCATGATTTTTCTACGGTAGCATGTATATGGTGTGACGTAAGCAACGTTGCCATTAGGGCACTATAACACATATCTCTGCTATTATTGGTCAGATTGAAGTCGAATAAACGGCCCTATGATTTTTAGATTATTATCGTATACACGATGTACAAAGACACCATAAGGGCACTACCATCTCCGATTGGTCGTATTGAAATCGAATAAACGCAATTGTGATGAAGATAATGACTAGAGGGTGTACAAAAATCATACCTGAAGACAATGACCAGAGGGTGTAAAAGAATTGAGAAAGAAGAAGAGATAAGCGATAAGTTTTGCAAATATACAAGGAGTATCAAAAGAGTCATCTGAAGAAGTGATCGACAATGACCAGAGGGTGCCGTTGACCATCGGCGGATGTGTCTTATGTGTCGTCGGGTAAACGATCCTATGATTGTTAGATTATTATCGTATACACGATGTACAAAGACGCCATTAGGGCACTATAACACATATATCTGCTAATATTGGTTAGATTGAAGTCGAACAAACACCATTGTGATAAGTGGATGTACAAAGACACCATAAGGGCACTACCATCTCTGATTGGTCGTATTGAAATCGAATAACTTGTGATGAAGATGTAAACCACTACGATGATCGGTATACAAGACGTTAACGATGTCATAAGGCCGATCCGTTATTGGTTGACATAGAACAAACAGCGTTGATATACAGGATGTTAACGATGTCAAAAGGACACTCTGCTATTATTGGCCGGATTAAAGTCGATCTATCGCCAATACTCTCAACCTACATTGTCCACTAAGTGTCGATAATACAGTTACCTACTCGGCTCTGTCATCAATACTCTCAACCTACATAGTACATTACATATCGTTAATGCAGTTAACCGTGTGTCATCTATCTTCTGTGTGACGTACATCAAGTCTGCGTCGTCTGTCATGTGTGTTTTCTGTCGTATGGGTCGTCATATATGTCGTATGTCAAATGTATCTTATGTCGTATGGTCTGCGTCGTCTGCCATGTGTTTCTTGTTTTCTGTTGTATGGTCTACGTCGTCTGTCATATGTCTCTTGTTTTCTATCGTATGCGTCGTCTGTCAAATGTGTCTTATGTCATATGGTCTGCGTCGTATGGTCTACGTCGTCTGTCAAATGTGTCATCTGTCGTATGTGCCATCCGTCAAATGTGTCTCTGGTATGTCTCTGACGTGTCTCTGGTATGCCTCAGCTATGTCTCTGGTATGTATCTTGTTTTCTATCGTATGCGTCGTCAGTCAAATGTGCCTTATGTCGTATGATCTGCGTCGTCTGTCGTGTGTTTTTTGCTTTCTGTCGTCTGTCAAATGTGCCTTATGTCGTCATGGTGTGTGAAGGGTGTCTTATATTCAGCGTCATGTCTGTCATTTTGTTGTCAGTCTACGCCATCTGTCGTCGTCAACCTACATTGTCAAATATGTGTCATCAGTTAACGCCTTCGTCAATAAAAAAACAACAACAACAATCTTATAATAATAATCTTTATTAAGAATACAATGTTACACATTGTTATAAATAAACGTTTTAATGCCGTCGGAATAAAAGTATTTTCAAAAGTTTCTTCGTTTTCCATCTGTTTCTCTTCGTTTCATTATACCTATAAGACGAAAACATTTTGTATTTTTCCCCATCTAAAACAAATGTCATGAAAAAACACACATTTACTTACTTTTAAACCATCCCGGTAACAAATCATTACATATTTTTCCATGTCATTCTTGTTTGTTAACGATAGTCACACGTTTTTCTTAAAATGCACTTCTTCTTAAAGAATTTTTCGGTTTCTTGAATCACATATACCCTATCTCTATTCAAAAAATAAACATTATGATGCCTAAAACTAAGAAGTTATCTGTCATTTTGTTGAAAATAAATGGAAAAACTTACTCTGTAATATCACCAAATTAACATCCTTCTAATCTCTATCACAGTATTTAATACATTTTTCAACAAACATCAAAGCTTATAAATGAACTTAGTAACCAGGAATATTGCAAAAATTGTTTTGTATCTCTTTTACCTAGAACAAATGTCATTTTGAGAACTTTTACGCATTTTTAATAAAATGTTATAAAACCAACAGAATAAAAACATTATCAATAGATTCTTCTTTTTCTCTGATTTAACAAAAAAATACAAGCATGTCAAAAAAGCCTTTACACAAGTCTTCGCTAAGAGGACAACGATAATGAGTTAAATCATAGTTATAATTTATTCTATAATTTTTAACTTAAAAAGCAAAAGTTGAAAAAATTTGCCGATTTATGCTTACAAAGTACCTTTCTCATGTTATTTTAATCAACAACTGTTAAATGGAATGAAAATACTCTAAAAAGTTCACAACATACCTACATCTGATCGAAAATTAAAAAGTTAAAAATAAATTATCGAAAAAATAGTACTCTTTAAGTGTACAGCAAACCTACATTTGATCAAAAAAGCGACAAAGTTGAAATTAAATCATCGAAAAACATAACTTATTACAAGTATTTTTTCTGCTTTATGTTACCTAGTCTTAAAACCTCAACCTCTAAAACGCTTATGTTGAATAATTCTTTAAAAAATGTAAAATAATACAAGCATGTCAGAAAAGCCTTTACACCCTGCTCCGCGAAAAGAAAAAAAGAATTTTTCGGTTTCTTAAATCACATATACCCTATCTCTATTCAAAAATAAACATTATGATGCCTAAAACTAAGAAGTTATCTGTCATTTTGTTAAAAATAAATGGAAAAACTTACTCTGTAATATCAACAAATTAACATCCTTCTAATCTCTATCGCAGTATTTAATATATTTTTCAACAAACATCAAAGCTTATAAATGAACTTAGTAACCAAGAATATTGCAAAAATTGTTTTGTATTTCTTCCCATCTAAAACAAATGTCATGAAAAACACACTTTTACTTACTTTTAAACCATCCCGGTAGCAAATCATTACATATTTTTCCATATGTCATTCTTGTTTGTTCACGATAGTCAGACGTTTTTCTTAAAATACACTTCTTCTTAAAGAATTTTTCGGTTTCTTGAATCACATATACCCTATCTCTATTCAAAAAATAAACATTATGATGCCTAAAACTAAGAAGTTATCTGTCATTTTGTTGAAAATAAATGGAAAAACTTACTCTGTAATATCAACAAATTAACATCCTTCTAATCTCTTTCGCAGTATTTAATACATTTTTCAACGAACATCAAAGCTTATAAATGAACTTAGTAACCAAGAATATTGCAAAAAAAATTGTTTTGTATTTCTTCCCATCTAAAACAAATGGCATGAAAAAACACACTTTTAAACCATCCCGGTAGCAACTCATCAATTATTTTTCATATGTCATTCTTGTTTGCTAACGATAGCCACACGTTTTTCTTAAAATACACTTCTTAAAGAATTTTTCGGTTTCTTGAATCACATATACCCTATCTCTATTCAAAAATAAACATTATGATGCCTAAAACTAAGAAGTAATCTGTCATTTTGTTAAAAATAAATGGAAAAACTTACTCTGTAATATCATCAAATTAACGTCCTTCTAATCTCCATCACAGTATTTAATACATTTTTCAACAAACATCAAAGCTTATAAATGAACTTAGTAACCAGGAATATTCCAAAAATTGTTTTGTATCTCTTTTACCTAGAACAAATGTCATTTTGAGAACTTTTACACATTTTTAATAAAGTGCTATAAAACCAACAGAATAAAAACATTATAAATAGATTCTTCTTTTTCTCTGATTTAACAAAAAAAAAATACAAGCATGCCAAAAAAGCCTTTACACAAGTCTCCGCTAAGAGAACAACGATAATGAGTTACATCATAGTTATAATTTATTCTATAATCTTTAACTTAAAAAGCAAAAGTTGAAAAAAATTTGACGATTTATGCTTACAAAGTACCCTTCCCATGTTATTCTAATCAACAAATGTTAAATGGAATGGAAATACTCTAAAAAGTTTACAACATACCTACATTTGATCGAAAAACAACAAAGTTGAAAATAAATTATCAAAAAAATAGTACTCTTTAGGTGTACAGCAAACCTACGTTCAATCAAGAAACAGCAAAGTTAAAATTAAATCATCAAAAACATAACTTATTACAAGTATTTTTCTGCTTTAGGTTTACTAGTCTAAGACACCAACCTCTAAAACGTTTGCGAGGAACATATTTTCATTAAAAATAATCAGTTACTTCATACTTCCAGTAAAAGTGAAAATAACACAATAATAATTTGAAAATTCAACATACCTTCTAGGTCTCCAATGTATATCGCATGTTGAAAACTTTGATACGTGCAACATATTTTCAAATAACAGGCTTATCAGGAAAGACTCTAAAAACTGTAACACGGACGGGAGAGTACATCTTTGAAATAGCTGCCTTATTAGAAAAATATACTTAGATTTTAAAAATATAGCTGCCTAGAATAAAGCCCTCTTAGCTGCCTAAAATAGACCAAAAACAAAGATGAACTCACTTTTACATAAACAATGTAATAATTCACAGAGCACGAAATCCTAAGCGAGGTTGTTATTAACTATTAGGAATAATGAAATTGACTGTCTCGACCCGTACTTCGTGGAATATGCTCATATTAGTGTTTTTAAATGAAACTCAAGGTCTCTAGTTAATTCCACAATAGAATACAAGTTATTGTGGAATTAACTAGAGACCTTGAGTTTCATTTAAAAACACTAATATTAGGAATAATAATTTATTATATGAACGCTATTTTTCGAAATTCATATAATGATAATCCAAAACCACATTGATAAAATAATACGTTGACTATCGTCACGGAGGTCTTCTCATACAATTTCATTATGTAGAAATTTTATATTTATCAAAATTGTAAACATGTTTTCGAATAAAATATATGGTTTATTATTATACGCAGAATTGGGTGTTCACTATATATACGGTGGAGTAAAAAGTTGTAAATTATTGTCTTTCTGCATTTAATTTTACCTTCTTACCTATTAATTATATAGAGATCGTAGAAGATACGTGTAATATGGTGACAAATGTTTGAATTTCTCAAAAATGTTATAAGTGTTTACAACAATAGAGTAGCACTCATTGCAGATGGTTATACTACAATATTTTATAATAATGGTATGGAGATAATATGTTCGCCTACAGAAGAAATGTTCGCAACATTTACTACAACTGGTATTACGTCTTACCAAGGCACCACATTCGATAAGATAGAAAATTTAAAGTTTTCTACGGAGGTATGGCAGGATATTCCTTTTACCAAAGAAGATATGACCCAAATTAAAAACATGTCTATGCAGAAGATAAAATATCGTAGTAAATTAAGGTATTGCCAGCGCTTAGAAGAAATTATCGGAGGAACAGAAATAGTAATTACAGCTATAAAGGAAGTTAAACACAGGGAGAGACTTCGTTACATATTAAAGTTTGAGAATTCGGAAATCTTCTAGCGCTCAAACTACTGGATGGGAAGAGAATATGCAGAAATGGACCTGAGTTATAGAATTAAGATAAAAATAGATAAAACTAACTATACGAATAATTTTGTGTGTAATTTTTGAATCACTCAACATGCTATTATTGTAAACAAAAAACGATTATCGTTTGTACTATACGCCTAATTTTGTGTGTAATTTTTGAATCACTCAACATGCTATTGTTGTAAACAAAAAACGATTATCGTTTGTATTACACACAAAATTAGGCGTATGTTTAGTTTTAGCTATTTTTATCTTAACTCTATAATTTAGGTCCATTTCTGCAAATTCTCTTCCCATCCAGTAGTTTGAGCGCTAGAAGATTTCCGAATTCTCAAACTTTAATATGTAACGAAGTCTCTCCCTGTGTTTAACTTCCTTTATAGCTGTAATTACTATTTCTGTTCCTCCGATAATTTCTTCTAAGCGCTGGCAATACCTTAATTTACTACGATATTTTATCTTCTGCATAGACATGTTTTTAATTTGGGTCATATCTTCTTTGGTAAAAGGAATATCCTGCCATACCTCCGTAGAAAACTTTAAATTTTCTATCTTATCGAATGTGGTGCCTTGGTAAGACGTAATACCAGTTGTAGTAAATGTTGCGAACATTTCTTCTGTTGGCGAACATATTATCTCCATACCATTATTATAAAATATTGTAGTATAACCATCTGCAATGAGTGCTACTCTATTGTTGTAAACACTTATAACATTTTTGAGAAATTCAAACATTTGTCACCATATTACACGTATCTTCTACGATCTCTATATAATTAATAGGTAAGAAGGTAAAATTAAATGCAGAAAGACAATTATTTACAACTTTTTACTCCACCGTATATATAGTGAACACCCAATTCTGCGTATAATAATAAACCATATGTTTTATTCGAAAACATGTTTACAATTTTGATAAATATAAAATTTCTACATAATGAAATTGTATGAGAAGACCTCCGTGACGATAGTCAACGTATTATTTTATCAATGTGGTTTTGGATTATCATTATATGAATTTCGAAAAATAGCGTTCATATAATAAATTATTATTCCTAATATTAGTGTTTTTAAATGAAACTCAAGGTCTCTAGTTAATTCCACAATATAATACAAGTTATTGAACATTCTAAAAAATTGACAATTGTTTCGATAAATCAATATCGAAACAATTGTCAATTTTTTAGAATTTTCAATAACTTGTATTATATTGTGGAATTAACTAGAGACCTTGAGTTTCATTTAAAAACACTAATATGAGCATATTCCACGAAGTAAGGGTCGAGACAGTCAATTTCATTATTCCTAATAGTTAATAACAACCTCGCTTAGGATCTCGTGCTCTGTGAATTATTACATTGTTTATGTAAAAGTGAGTTCATCTTTGTTTTTGGTCTATTTCAGGCAGCTAAGAGGGCTTTATTCTAGGCAGCTATATTTTTAAAATCTAAGTATATTTTTCTAATAAGGCAACTATTTCAAAGATGTACTCTCCCGTCCGTGTTACAGTTTTTAGAGTCTTTCCTGATAAGCCTGTTATTTGAAAATATGTTGCACGTATCAAAGTTTTTAACATGCGATATACATTGGAGACCTAGAAGGTATGTTGAATTTTCAAATTATTATTGTGTTATTTTCACTTTTACTGGAAGTATGAAGTAACTGATTATTTTTAATGAAAATATGTTCCTCGCAAACGTTTTAGAGGTTGGTGTCTTAGACTAGTAAACCTAAAGCAGAAAAATACTTGTAATAAGTTATGTTTTTGATGATTTAATTTTAACTTTGCTGTTTCTTGATTGAACGTAGGTTTGCTGTACACCTAAAGAGTACTATTTTTTTGATAATTTATTTTCAACTTTGTTGTTTTTCGATCAAATGTAGGTATGTTGTAAACTTTTTAGAGTATTTCCATTCCATTTAACATTTGTTGATTAGAATAACATGGGAAGGGTACTTTGTAAGCATAAATCGTCAATTTTTTTTCAACTTTTGCTTTTTAAGTTAAAGATTATAGAATAAATTATAACTATGATGTAACTCATTATCGTTGTTCTCTTAGCGGAGACTTGTGTAAAGGCTTTTTTGGCATGCTTGTATTTTTTTTTGTTAAATCAGAGAAAAAGAAGAATCTATTTATAATGTTTTTATTCTGTTGGTTTTATAGCACTTTATTAAAAATGTGTAAAAGTTCTCAAAATGACATTTGTTCTAGGTAAAAGAGATACAAAACAATTTTTGGAATATTCCTGGTTACTAAGTTCATTTATAAGCTTTGATGTTTGTTGAAAAATGTATTAAATACTGTGATGGAGATTAGAAGGACGTTAATTTGATGATATTACAGAGTAAGTTTTTCCATTTATTTTTAACAAAATGACAGATTACTTCTTAGTTTTAGGCATCATAATGTTTATTTTTGAATAGAGATAGGGTATATGTGATTCAAGAAACCAAAAATTCTTTAAGAAGTGTATTTTAAGAAAAACGTGTGGCTATCGTTAGCAAACAAGAATGACATATGAAAAATAATTGATGAGTTGCTACCGGGATGGTTTAAAAGTGTGTTTTTTCATGCCATTTGTTTTAGATGGGAAGAAATACAAAACAATTTTTTTGCAATATTCTTGGTTACTAAGTTCATTTATAAGCTTTGATGTTCGTTGAAAAATGTATTAAATACTGCGAAAGAGATTAGAAGGATGTTAATTTGTTGATATTACAGAGTAAGTTTTTCCATTTATTTTCAACAAAATGACAGATAACTTCTTAGTTTTAGGCATCATAATGTTTATTTTTTGAATAGAGATAGGGTATATGTGATTCAAGAAACCGAAAAATTCTTTAAGAAGAAGTGTATTTTAAGAAAAACGTCTGACTATCGTGAACAAACAAGAATGACATAAGGAAAAATATGTAATGATTTGCTACCGGGATGGTTTAAAAGTAAGTAAAAGTGTGTTTTTCATGACATTTGTTTTAGATGGGAAGAAATACAAAACAATTTTTGCAATATTCTTGGTTACTAAGTTCATTTATAAGCTTTGATGTTTGTTGAAAAATATATTAAATACTGCGATAGAGATTAGAAGGATGTTAATTTGTTGATATTACAGAGTAAGTTTTTCCATTTATTTTTAACAAAATGACAGATAACTTCTTAGTTTTAGGCATCATAATGTTTATTTTTGAATAGAGATAGGGTATATGTGATTTAAGAAACCGAAAAATTCTTTTTTTCTTTTCGCGGAGCAGGGTGTAAAGGCTTTTCTGACATGCTTGTATTATTTTACATTTTTTAAAGAATTATTCAACTTTAGCGTTTTAGAGGTTGAGGTTTTAAGACTAGGTAACATAAAGCAGAAAAAATACTTGTAATAAGTTATGTTTTTCGATGATTTAATTTCAACTTTGTCGCTTTTTTGATCAAATGTAGGTTTGCTGTACACTTAAAGAGTACTATTTTTTCGATAATTTATTTTTAACTTTTTAATTTTCGATCAGATGTAGGTATGTTGTGAACTTTTTAGAGTATTTTCATTCCATTTAACAGTTGTTGATTAAAATAACATGAGAAAGGTACTTTGTAAGCATAAATCGGCAAATCTTTTCAACTTTTGCTTTTTAAGTTAAAAATTATAGAATAAATTATAACTATGATTTAACTCATTATCGTTGTCCTCTTAGCGAAGACTTGTGTAAAGGCTTTTTTGACATGCTTGTATTTTTTTGTTAAATCAGAGAAAAAGAAGAATCTATTGATAATGTTTTTATTCTGTTGGTTTTATAACATTTTATTAAAAATGCGTAAAAGTTCTCAAAATGACATTTGTTCTAGGTAAAAGAGATACAAAACAATTTTTGCAATATTCCTGGTTACTAAGTTCATTTATAAGCTTTGATGTTTGTTGAAAAATGTATTAAATACTGTGATAGAGATTAGAAGGATGTTAATTTGGTGATATTACAGAGTAAGTTTTTCCATTTATTTTCAACAAAATGACAGATAACTTCTTAGTTTTAGGCATCATAATGTTTATTTTTTGAATAGAGATAGGGTATATGTGATTCAAGAAACCGAAAAATTCTTTAAGAAGAAGTGCATTTTAAGAAAAACGTGTGACTATCGTTAACAAACAAGAATGACATGGAAAAATATGTAATGATTTGTTACCGGGATGGTTTAAAAGTAAGTAAATGTGTGTTTTTTCATGACATTTGTTTTAGATGGGGAGAAATACAAAATGTTTTCGTCTTATAGGTATAATGAAACGAAGAGAAACAGATGGAAAACGAAGAAACTTTTGAAAATACTTTTATTCCGACGGCATTAAAACGTTTATTTATAACAATGTGTAATATTGTATTCTTAATAAAGATTATTATTATAAGATTGTTGTTGTTGTTTTTTTATTGACGAAGGCGTTAACTGATGACACATATTTGACAATGTAGGTTGACGACGACAGATGGCGTAGACTGACAACAAAATGACAGACATGACGCTGAATATAAGACACCCTTCACACACCATGACGACATAAGGCACATTTGACAGACGACAGAAAGCAAAAAACACACGACAGACGACGCAGATCATACGACATAAGGCACATTTGACTGACGACGCATACGATAGAAAACAAGATACATACCAGAGACATAGCTGAGGCATACCAGAGACATACCACAGACATACCAGAGACACGTCAGAGACATACCAGAGACACATTTGACGGATGGCACATACGACAGATGACACATTTGACAGACGACGTAGACCATACGACGCAGACCATATGACATAAGACACATTTGACAGACGACGCATACGATAGAAAACAAGAGACATATGACAGACGACGTAGACCATACAACAGAAAACAAGAAACACATGGCAGACGACGCAGACCATACGACATAAGATACATTTGACATACGACATATATGACGACCCATACGACAGAAAACACACATGACAGACGACGCAGACTTGATGTACGTCACACAGAAGATAGATGACACACGGTTAACTGCATTAACGATATGTAATGTACTATGTAGGTTGAGAGTATTGATGACAGAGCCGAGTAGGTAACTGTATTATCGACACTTAGTGGACAATGTAGGTTGAGAGTATTGGCGATAGATCGACTTTAATCCGGCCAATAATAGCAGAGTGTCCTTTTGACATCGTTAACATCCTGTATATCAACGCTGTTTGTTCTATGTCAACCAATAACGGATCGGCCTTATGACATCGTTAACGTCTTGTATACCGATCATCGTAGTAACATATTTATGACAACACCCTGTATATCGAACGTCGTCGTAGTGGTTTACCTCTTCATCACAAGTTATTCGATTTCAATACGACCAATCAGAGATGGTAGTGCCCTTATGGTGTCTTTGTACATCCACTTATCACAATGGTGTTTGTTCGACTTCAATCTAACCAATATTAGCAGATATATGTGTTATAGTGCCCTAATGGCGTCTTTGTACATCGTGTATACGATAATAATCTAACAATCATAGGATCGTTTACCCGACGACACATAAGACACATCCGCCGATGGTCAACGGCACCCTCTGGTCATTGTCGATCACTTCTTCAGATGACTCTTTTGATACTCCTTGTATATTTGCAAAACTTATCGCTTATCTCTTCTTCTTTCTCAATTCTTTTACACCCTCTGGTCATTGTCTTCAGGTATGATTTTTGTACACCCTCTAGTCATTATCTTCATCACAATTGCGTTTATTCGATTTCAATACGACCAATCGGAGATGGTAGTGCCCTTATGGTGTCTTTGTACATCGTGTATACGATAATAATCTAACAATCATAGGGCCGTTTATTCGACTTCAATCTGACCAATAATAGCAGAGATATGTGTTATAGTGCCCTAATGGCAACGTTGCTTACGTCACACCATATACATGCTACCGTAGAAAAATCATGGAGTACATTATATCACAGAAAAGATGGGGCATACGACGGTTGGCCCATTTGACGGACGGCCGCCCCCCTCCCCCGACGGCACATATTGCGCGTGAAATCCAAGATGGTAGTGCCCTTATGGCATATTTATGACTGCATCCTGTATATCGAACGTGTCCCAGCAAATGGTGGATGCGCACGTGATACAAAATTGCTGTCGGCTGCTTCATGGTTGACGCATGCGCAGATCGAAATTGCGTCAAAAATTACCACGATGGACCTTGGCGATTTCCCATGTTAATTTACATAAGGAATGCGCCAGAACCGGTGTTGCTCCTTCACTACTGCCTTTTCGACATGCCCCTTTTGACATCTTTATGTCGACACTCTGTATATTGATCGAACGTCGTTGTGTTGTAGTAAGGATTATTTATAATAGAACATCGTAGTGACGTACCTAAAACACCGTTTATTCGACTTGACCAATAATAACAGAGTGTCTATGGCATATTTATGTCGACATCCTGTATATTGATAGAACGTCGTAGTGACGTACCTAAAACACCGTTTATTCGACTTGACCAATAATAACAGAGTGCCCTTATGACATAATTATGTTGACGTCCCCGTATATTGATCGAAAGTTGTAGTAACGTACCTAACACCGTTTGTTCGACTTGACCAATAATAACAGAGTGTCCTTATGGCATCTTTATGTCGACATCCTGTATATTGATAGAACGTCGTAGTGACGTACATAATACCGTTTTTTGATGAAAAATACGACGCAGACTGCCTTTTGACATCTTTATGTTGACACATTGTATATTGATCGAACGTCGTTGTGACGTACCTATCATGATTACGTCGACACAGCCCTTTGTGGTGATACCCCGTATCGTCACCCTCCCGCCTTCTTTATGTCAACACCCCGTATACGTCGACACACTCCTTTATGGCGAATATCGTCATCCTCCCGCCTTATGTCAATCATTACCCTCCCGCCATGTCAACACCCCGTATACGTCGACACACTCCTTTATGGCGAGTATCGTCACCCTCCCACCTTATGTCAACAACCCGTATATTGTTTTCGTGACCCCAGCAATCACCCGCCAACGACACAAGCAGCTATCTCTCTCCCACACACTCTCTCACCACACTCTCTCTCTCTCTCTAACACATTGTTTTCCCTATATCTATAGTGGTACCCCCCTTATTCATCTACTTCGGTTTATCATATTTCACCTCATTTAGCACTTTATTTGCTAAACTTGATATGTCATTACACCAATGGTTACATATCATGTCACGAAATTCAGATATTTCCTTCAGTTTTCTATTCCTTTCTTTATCTTCAAGTTTAGGAAAGACAGGATCTTTTGTTAATACAGCTTTTCTAGCTACATCGCACAAGAACTTCAAATTTGTTCCTAGATGTAGGGCGAGTGATGATGCTTTAAATGTTTTTGTTTCGTTATTAAAGCCAGAAATAATTTTGGTTGCTGCTACAGTATTGTTATACATTTCTGGTTTCAAAATGTCCATTGTATCAGTAATCGTTGTGAATTTTTGTACCGCTAATTTTAACCTTGCAATTTCCCGTATTCTGTTTGAGGCAACAACATTCATCTGCTTTCTTTTATGCTTGTGTAAATAAGATTCCCCATACAAACATATTAAAGGATCACTCTTTGCAGTGAAACTAATTTCATCTGGTCTCATAATAGGAAAAACTTCAGCTTTTAAGCGACTTTTATCCAAATATGTACCCAGTGAACCAGTTGCTGCTAAAAAAGTTTGAACTTCGGTCAAGTGTTGGGTCCTGGAACCATCTTTTTTACTTGAACTTAATGCATTACATTTTTTCTTGTGCCTCCACATATAAGTTTTTTTATAGTATCCCAAGCAAGCGGTACATGGATAATAATCTTCTTCTTTTATACTAGATCCGTTAGGCTTTCTCATTGGTTTAAGTTCATTTTTCTCTGATTTCAGAATAAAATTTCCTTTTTTTCGTAATGCTATTATTGCCATTCTCCTTTCCTTACTGTTATTCTTCATTTCTGAAATTTTTTTAACAGCACCTTCATCAGAATGCTTTCTTATCAAATGTCGTCCGAAATGTCCTACATCCTCAAAACAAAAAGGACATAGATCTTTATCAGGAGTCGGCTTGTTGTTGACGGGTAAAAGTAAATGTCGATTTATGTTTTCATGTTGTTTCTGAAAACAATGAACTAGTAATTATAGCGTATTTCAAAAAGAAAAGAAGAAAAAAATACATGGTGTAACTTAAATATGGAGAAGAAAAAAGACTGTACGACCTGTACACCCTTGAAATAACAAGACTAGGGTAAAATTAGTATTTTTTCAAAAATGAAAGTGTGTACAATTTTTATTAAAATTCAGCTAAGTACTTTCGACACATAAAAAACCTGTTTTTTCACAAGTAGTCAGTTATTTCAAAATGGTGTGCTGCTAGCATGCCTTTAATTTCATTTCATTTTAAAGTTTTAATGGTTTGAGCTACGCTAAACCTTAAAAAGGGGGGTTGTTACCCTTCACCCTTCCAATGGCCATATGGGGTTGATATGTTAGTGGTTTCTTCTTAGGGTATTTGTAAAAATGTTTTAACGAAAGCTCTGATGATGACATTTAATATGCCGAAAGTACTTAGCTGAATTTTAATAAAAATTTTACACACTTTCATTTTAAAAAAAAATACTAATTATACCCTAGTCTAGTAACTTAAATATGTTTAATTTCACACACTTTCATTTTAAAAAAAAATACTAATTTTACCCTAGTCTAGTAAGTTAAATATGTTTAAATGTTTTGGGGGTACTGCTACTTAATTATATTTAACTAAAAAATTATATAATAAGGTGCCCAAAAAGCTTTGTTTACTAACAGATACCCCCAAAATATTTTAACGTATTTAAGTTAGTCTGTATATTAAGAGATGATATTTGCTTACCTTCGGTATAAAATTTTTTCGCGAGACTTCTGCATCATACGCTGAAGAGCATTCTCCCCCATAAGAATCGTTTGAGGAGCTTGATTCACTTGAATGAGGACTGCATTCTTCATTATCAGAATAAACACTATCTACAAGTGATTCTTGGTAACATCGAGTCGTTATTTCTTTATTTTCGGATAATTGTTTATCAATTTCGTACATAATATCAGAGGTCTTGTCAGGGAAATAACTTAACATTTGATTAGTTGTTTCTTGGGTGATAATTTCATTTGCAGACGTTCTTGCACTTTTATTTACTCTATTATGGATTATTTTAATTTTCGTATTATTTCCAAACTGCTTTCCGTCAGCATCCTCTATACAGTCTGAATCTATAGAACTATCATCACGTTTTCCAGGATTAGGTATATCGGAAGTAATGTGTTGAACACTGTTTAATTCATATTCACATTCAGCAGAACTCTTCAGACTTTCAATCTCAGTAGGAACGGAAGTTGAAATTATTCGACTATTTTCCTGTTCATCATAGTTTTCGTTTTGAAAATTTTGGGCAGGTGTACTTATTTTCCTTTTTTTTAGTGGTAATAATTCTTCAAATTTACAAGTCCCGTTAATATTATCTTTTTCGAAGTATGCTAAGGTGTCGGTAACAGTATTTTCAATACTAGATATTGAGGCTTGAAATTCATAGGCGTCATAGTTATTTTGAGTATATTCATAATCTGCATTAAGAGGTAAATTCTCAAGATAGTGATATACCTTCTCATGATCTGTTTCCATTGGCAAATCCAAAATCTGGAAAAGTGTATGTAATAACAAGAATTCATTAAGGCGGAAGAGCTCCTAAAATATTTTCTTATGCAACACCTCTACCCTCTACAATAAAAACGAACTAATAAAAATATACAAAAGTCTTAATTTAGCAACTTGCATTATAGCATTAAAAATGAACTTCACTAACTTCCAAGTCTCGAATGTTTATGAAATTTGAAAAATTTATCAGGGAGATACATAACGAAAAGCTGTAAAAATGTTCACACTTTTAGTTACAACGGATGGAAAAGTATGAAGTTTAAAATAGCACATAAAATCGAAGAATATACAACTCGCAGGAAGGTTACACATTTTCGAACGGTGTGAAAAATACACAAATCAGAATAATTATAATACTGCAATTTCAGAAAAATTTTATCCGGCAGTTGGCCTATTTGCAAATTTTTAATTTCACGGAGGGTGATAATTAAAAAATGCACACAATCTCCTATTTAAATATTAGCAAAATAAGTGAAAAAAGTGTAAAAACACTAATTTGGTATGTTTTAAATCCTGAAAACATCAATTTTGAAAATTTGCAGCAAACCCTTAATACAAACAAAAAATTTTACCAGACATTTACATACTATATTCCCAATACCCAGGAGTTAAACGAAAGTGGCCATTTTATAAAAACCATACGATTTGTCAAAATATTGCATACTTTTGATAGAAAATGGAATGTTTTTAATAATTTGCTATTCACTAAAATCAAATTTATATTATAGATTTATTTAACCGCTTATACAGACTCATTTTGCTATATCTACTGAACGTTACCAGTCCAAAATGACACTGTCAGACCCGCTATCGGGTCCGACAACGATTACCGATGGGCATAAAACCAAAAAGGAGCTTATTTGAAGGTTATAAATATTCTCCTTAAAACTATCGATAAAACCAACAGTATTTTAAACCCAATTCTGCAAGATGTTTTCAAGTCTACCATAAAACCATTAGTACTTGCAATTAAATTTTAAGCCTGCTCTGAGACCATCATAATTAATTGTGTCGTTAATAAGTCTTTGTCAAAAACTTGTTGCACTTCAACTACATGGGTTGTTGTTATTATAAAATGAGTCCATGTAATAAAATAATAATATGTATACCTCGATTAAAATATCTGCATACTTACGCTTTAAAATGTGATATTAATAAAATCACCCTAGTATCAAAAAATGTCAAGGCAGATCACTTTTGATAAGGTATATCAAAAACTTTGAAAAAAATCATGCGCCCTTCATTTATCAGCTCATTAATTTAATAATTAATTTAAAAAAACAGTAACGATATTTTTATCTAACTCTGTGTGATTTTGGGCGTTTTAGGGGTTTAAATTACATATTAACACATTAAGATAGTTTTAGGCTAAACTAAACAGTGAGAATAAGAAAAATATCAACTAAACACTTTTGCCCCAACTTTGTTTAAACGTGTCTGAAATAAATAACAGAAACAGTTCGGTATATTTACCTTTTTAAAACTAAAACTCGATAAATACTACTAGGCATTTAAATTGTTACTTGGGCTGTTTTTTTTATCTTAATTTGTTAATAATTTCAACACATTTTCTAAGCCGTCATTTCGAATCGAAAGAGCTCTTGTTCATAATTTTATACCAGCAGTAACAAGAATTAACACCAATTTGAACGTGTCAATAAGTCTATAAGTAACATTTTTAAAGATTCACTCACCTCGTTTACAAAATTCGAAATATCTTCCCCAGTTTCATTCGTTGCTGAGCTACTGAAGCTAACTTCTTTTGTCTCTAAAATTAATATAAAATATACTTTTTAAAACACAAAATATACAGTTTCGTACTTACCTGTTGAATTATGAGTAGCAAGGTGAACTAATAATTTTCCGCGATTCATATTTACTGGTTAAATTATTCTATTTAAGGACACAAACACACACTAGGAAATGTATAAATCCACTAATGAAGCAGCCCTGTAACGTTCTTGTGCCCTACACACTTAACAAGCGCTAACGCATATTGTGCTGTTTTCTGTTAAAAACAATATGTGGTTTGGCAACAATGATGGGACTGAGAGCGTCGGTTAAATAATGTATTAGGATACAAACTTGAACGAAAAGGCGGTTTAACATGACTGGCTTGGTTACGATTGCTGAATATGACAAAAAAAAATTCTTTCAATTTTCTTACCCCTCTTTGGGTGCTCTTGATTAAGGCATTATATATAATTAGAAAAGATAATATATACTGCTCTCACTTATATATTTCTAATGGGTCTTAGGTTGCCTGCTGAACGTGTCGGGGCCGGTAACGTCTATTGGTTATATATATATATATATATATATATATATATATATATATATATATATATATAAATATATATACCAACTTCAAGAACTAGTTCAACACAAAACTCTCTGTTTTACAAAGGTTTATTGTTGTATAACGATTTGTCAATTCCTATAAAATCTTGTAGCACCCTTGACACTTTCATAAGAGAAGCTTATAATTATGTAAAAATAAATTATTCATAATTATTCCTATCGTTATTTGACATGTAATTAGCGCATAAAGTATAATGATTTTATATTATTTTTGTAAATATTTTGAATGTAATAGCGAGATTACTAAATAAACTAACTATCTATCTATCTAGATTTCTGAACGCCATCAAAGCTCTTATTGCTTTACTAGCAGTTATTTCAACATGCTTATTCCACAGAAGCTTACTGTCTAGGGTTATCCCTAGATATTTAACCTCTGATTTCGCTGTTTAAGGATATGGGTTTCATGGCTGGAAGTGTTCTTTTCCGGGTAAATGGAATTACTATGGTCTTGCTTGAGTTAATGTTTAGCCCATTGTTCAATGATTCTGAGGCCCTTTTGTAATAAATCACACCAGGTGCTCTTGAACTTGCCTCTGACTATTAAAACTATGTCATCGGCATAGCCCATACATTTGAAGCCAAGCTCCGTCAACCTGTAGAGCAACTTATCTTGATGAGACCATAAGTATGTACATGTGCAATTTTGACGTATCCTGTGTGTTTCGGGTTTTCATATTATTTTTTATGTATAACGTGTATTTGTTAACCTACATTACTGTATTGATTTTAAAGGTAAATGTCCTAGTTTTAGCTAGACTTTTTAATTTTGATTTGTTCTTGTTCGACTTGACTTATGTCATTATTTGATGTTATGAGATAAATAAATTCTATCTATCTATCATTAATAATCTAAATAACTCCCGAGAGCTTTTAGCTAGAGGAAGTTATTCTTTGATTATTAATGTTCATATGGTTGAATTGAATTGTTTCGAAATACAAGTTGCTTAAGATAAATTAAAGAAAATAATAGTCTCTGTTTGTTATAGTCGAGTGATATTCAGGAAGATTATTTCATGAACACTGCAAAATAATTCACTAAGGTTCCGGTAATATTTGTCACTTTCACTGAAGTGAAAGCAAGCCAATTTATTCATAAATATTTATCAACATTTAATTCCCCTTACTTTTTACAATTACAAATTATTCATAAACAACTAGAACTCTTATTTATAATAATTGATTATTTAAAATTGAAAATGCAATTATTGTAAGTAATATTTGCACCAGCACCATAGATAAGTCCCTCGATCAGTCCTGATAGTGTCGCGTTTTCTATATTTTCTTTTTTTTTTCTTGGCTTTAAGGCATAGCCCATGCAACCAGACACTAAGTAGGTAAAATATTTGAATGATCATGTAAAATTGATCTAAATATGTAAACCTGCAGACAAATTTTATAATTAAATGTGACAATGAGCCTATTATACCTATCTAACAAGAATATCCCAATAAAAATATTTTTTCCCTAACACAAAGGATTAAGTTACAAAGGTCACTCTCTTCTCGCCCAGGGGTCTGTCAGGGCATTTTTTAAAACAACCAATACAAGGTAGACCACAGTAAGTAAGGTAAATAATACAGTAGGGTAGACATTTAGGAATGCAAGATTATCTAATGACTATAATTTAATATTTGTCTCAGTAACAAAACTAATAATAATATATATTTTTTTATTTTTAGATAATAGATACAAAATATTGTATGGAGTTTCAACTTTTTAAATTTAGAAGTTTTTGTATCAATTTTTCAGTTTGATTTTTGTATCTATTGCAATTGAAGAATATGTGGTCTAAGTCTGACGTGATATTGCAAGTAGTACATAGGTTACTATCCAAGATATTGATTTTACGTAAATGTGCAGGATAGCTGGCATGTCCAAACTTCATACGACTGATGGTGGTTATGTATTTCCTTGGGCGCTGATAATCTTCGAACCAGCATTGTTTTTCGATTTTTGGTACTAGCTGTATAGGTTTAGTGTTACAATATTCCCTGTATCATTTATTCCAGTGTATGTACATTTTAGTTCTGGTTAGGTTAATGCCTTCGTCCAATGTTAGCCAGCAGGTCGTTTCTTCGCCTGTTATTATGCTCTGTTTTGCCACTTTGTCCACTTTTTCATTGTATACAATTCCGGTGTGGGCTTTGACCCATACAAAAATTATTCGTTGATTTTCATTGAGTTCTGCCAGATTTATTTTAATTTTTGTTATATATGGGTTATTATACTTTGAATTTATTTCTAAGTGCGATTTTAAACTATTTAGGATAGCAAGTGAATCAGTAAAAATTAAAGATTTTTCAATATTGTTTTGAATTGTATATTCTTTTGCTTTTAATATAGCTATATATTCTGCACTGAAAATGGATGTGTTTTTCTAGTTGGTAACAGTGTTGTATCTGTTGGGGTATACGATTGCGGCACCGGTCCCTTGATTATTTTTTGAAGCATCAGTGTATATTGGTGTGTAGTTTTGATATGTACTTGTGATTTGTTTGACTACTGCATTGTTTAGAGCTGTAAATTCTGAATATTCCGGGATTATTATTGTCACATCTAGTAGAAGTTTCATGAGATCTACAGAAATGCTGGTAGGATTGAAATCACTTGTGTTTCTATAAGCCATGTTCTTGTAGACTATTGATTGAAGCTCTATAGCCTCTATCCACGATCACAATATCGCCTTCCTGAAACCATATTCTCATTCCATTCAAATAATTTTGTAATTCGTGATTTAGAAGACTCGCATCATTATTACTAGCATCTGCGAAGTCCGGCCCGTTGATTGCTAAGATATATCCATAGGGGGCAACTATGATCTCTGGTTTGACCAAATGTTCATTCTTGTGGAAACAGTATGATTGCATCAATACTCGAAAGTTACTACTCTTGTCCATTTTATTGTAGGTACAATCTATATAAACTATTGCTTTGGGAATGTCTGGTGTGGGATTGTGGAGTTCATTAGTATAAGATACATGTCTGTTTATATAATTTTCTCTTGTTATCGAATTAAATCCAATATTATTCGGTACGAACCTCTCACATTAGAAATAATGAGGCTTGCTGCTTATCGGGAAGCATAACTAAACAATATTTTCAAAAACTCATCTGAAACTCCATGCTTCATTTTGATAAAAAATGTGAGCAAAAGTTTTTTTTCGACATTTCTTCTCTTGCCACCTTGTTCAATAATATTATCGTAAAATTCTAGTAATTGTCGAAAATCATTTTTTGAAATTGATGTGAGCTCCTTAAATTCATCTTCAGTGAAACTGTTGTTACGGAGTGGACTGTTTCTATCAGCAATTATCCTGATTCTTTGAAGAAAATGTTGAAGATTGGAAATTATGTATCGTTTATTCACAAAATTCAAACCTCCATGCAAGTAATTTGGAAGGAAACCTTGATGATCAAGATGGTGACCACAATTTCTGAAGAAATCTGGGTCATATATATCAGAAGCAACAAAAATATCCACTCTACATTCTAAAGAAAGTCTTTGAATATTTTGACGAGCATTACAAATAATGCACGCACGACTTAATACGCGGGACAACACATTGAGACGAAAGCAATTCGAATAATTTTCCATAGCAATAACGTCATTCATCACTGTGTTATTACAATTGAAACATATTTTTTTATCATCCTGAATATCAATAGGTGGATTTCCCGCAGCTTGTCTTCGATATGTCACAATATGCAAAACATCAATATTATCTCCTCTATTCCAACGCATTGAGAGTCTAGGAATAACATTTCGGTCACAAACTTAACAATTCACTCTATTTGCGAAGGCCATATTGTTCAGCAAAGTTCAACAAACACTGAAAATCACATAAACAGTACAAACAAAACTTCAATTAGTCTAATAATTCAGAAATAGTTCATGAGCTTCATGACATCTACAAGAAAACGACTATTGACATTAGAATTTTGTTGATTTTACCCTCTTTGAATTGTTCTCCATGCCTACTACGAGATAACAAGAATAAGTATAATAATAAGTGGTGCTATGTAGGTATTCGAAGATGATTCAGATAACGTTTCAAATACAAGAAAAAGAAAAAGGAACATTCTCGAAAAGGTGGGAATATACAAACATTTATACGATTCGAAGATACAAAAAGATAATTAAAGAATAAAACGTTCCTTTGGTGAAGAAATATGCCGTGAATTTGAACTAATATAATATATACTCTATATAAACCGACAGAAATTCGTACAAATTTTATGTTTCCAATATTTAGATGTCAGGTCATGAATGTTTAAAGCTGTTACCATAGTCATTAATGGGGAATTTTTAGTTTTACATTTTAAGATGTTTTTCTCTGCTAACATTTGTCTCCGTAGCTCTAGGGGTGGTTCTAATGTATCTGCTCGAAGTGGTTCGATGGGGGTTGATTTCATCGCTCCAATGCACAACCTCAAAGCCTTATTTTGTAAGACATCCAGCTTCCGTAGCTCCTTCTTGCTTGCGCAGCCATATAATGTGCACCCATAGTCTATAATTGACCTTATGTATGCCTTGTAGAAAGTTAGATCAGTTTGAGGGTTTGCACCCCACCATGTTTTCATTATAGATTTGAGAAAGTTTAGTCCTTCACTTGCTTTTACTAGAATTTCCACTATGTGTGTCTTAAATGTCAACTTTCTGTCCAGTGTAATACCAAGATATTTAAATTCGTTAACTAGAGGGAACTGAATATTTCCCAATGTTATTGTGGGGGTATTTAAGATGTTATGTCGAGTAAAGAGTAAAACACTGTGATTTGTTTGGAGAAATATTCAATCCAAGTTTCTCTAAACAATTGAAGAGTGGTGTTATAGCTGCATTAAATAAAGTTAAGAACTGTTCAAATCTTTTCGAATGTATGTAGATGGCAAAGTCGTCTGCATACTGGATAATATTAGCGTTGGGTGTAATCGTGTGAATGTTTATAGTGTAAATATTGAATAGTAATGGTGCTAATACAGAGCCTTGTGGTAGACCTCTGTTGGCTACTCGACTTTTTAACAGGGTTCCATTCTGTTGTCGAACTGTTAAGGATCTATTTACATACAGTTTGCAAATAATATTTGCTATTTCTACAGGTACCTGCAGATCGATTAATTTCCCGCGTAATATTTGCCATTCTACACAGTCATAAATGGATTTTATATCGAGGAATAGTGTGATAAGATATTCGTCTTTTGCGAAACATGCTTGTACTTCACTAACAATATGTGCCGCTGCGTTATAAGTTCCGTAGTTTTTTTTATATCCATATTGAGTGGAAGGGAGGACATTTATATGATTTAACCACCATTCTAGACGATTTTTTACTATTCTCTCGAAAAAATTTAAAACACAAGGTAGTAACGATATGAGCCGATAAGAGTCAGCATCCTCTGGATTTTTGCCATGTTTTAAAATAGGTATGACTATAATACTTTTCCATTCAGTGATACTTTCGCCAGACAGCCAAATGTCGTTAAATATTTGTTTTAAAATTTGCTTGGCATTTAGAGGTAGATGGTGAAGCATGGGATATCGAATTTTGTCGTAACCTGGAGATGTGTTTTTCCTATTTTGAAGTGCATAATCTATTTCTTTCAGGTTAATAGGTGTTGAAAAAATGGAATGATTATTTTTGGACTGTTTGAGTGTCTCTAGATTGTGGCTGATGTCATCAAGGGGTATAGGTGGTGCAATTTTATCAAGGAAGTCCTCCTGCCATGCAGTACTGTCATTTTTTTTCACACTACTTACTTTTCTTTGCATTCTTTTTGCTTCGTTCCAGAGCTCCGTCACAGATGTGTTTTTATTAAGTTTTGAGCACCATCTCCTCCAACTATCCTTGGCTTTGTCTTTTAATAGTTTTTTTACTCGTGCTATTTCTTGTTTGCATAGTGTGTAGTTCTCCACGGTACTTTGATTTTTATAATTCAATAATTTTTATATACGTTGAGTGATTGCGGCGTCGCATTCAGGGTCCCACCAAGGAGGTAAATTTTTTTTATTTTTGTGTTTGAAGGGTTTGTTAACCGGGATTGCCACGTTGGCAGCCATATTAATTCCTTGGATAAGAAGATATTTTTCTTCAGTAGTATGCATTCTTCGGCAGTCTTGGGTAAAAAAAGTATCAGCTGCGTCCTGGTATAATTTCCAGTTGGTTTTATGCAAGTTCCATTTAGTTTTTGGGAGATATTCTTCATAAAAGTGAATGTTTTTGTTTACTTCTATTATAATAGGGAAATGATCTGATCCCATAACGTCCGCAAGTGTGTACCATCGGCAGTTAAGCGCCAGATCAGGCGTGGAGAGCGTGAGATCTATTGCAGATTGATTGTTATTATTAGTAAATCGTGTGGGTTGCCCAGTATTTAAAATTACAATATCACTATCGTCCACAGCTTCTTTGATTTGTTTACATTTGGGGTTATTTTTGTAAGAGCCCCAAAACTCGTGATGTGCGTTGAAATCTCCACCTATGATACTGTTTGAATCCAGTAAGCCAATCACATTCTGCCAGTCAGTGTAGTTTGTGTATATCCGGTGGGCAATAAAGTGAAAAACAGTTGAAATTTACATCGTTAGAGTTTAATATTTGAATACCGCAAATTAATATTCCAGGTACGAAATTTTGTTGAATGTTGATTTCCTTAAAAGAATAAATATCCATCAACCCTGTCCCTCCGGATTATATCATAACCCCTAAACGAAATTTGTCTGCTGGGTTTAAACCATGTCTCAGATATAAGTGCTATGTCTATATCATTTTCATCCAAACTTAATTTATTTGAAACTGCAGATTTAGTGTTCCATTGCAAAATTTTAAAGTTACTTTTGACCTTATTAGCCATTATAATAAATGTTGCTAATTTTGTTTTTGACAATTGTTGGATTTTTTTTTAATTCATCGAATGAGCTTACATCATCTAGTACACTTTGAAAGACATTAAAAAATAATTTTACAATTTCATTGGCATTCTGTTCATATGTTGATTTATCAAAAGGAGGGAGGGGACGTTCGGGCCCGAATGTGAAAGGAAACATGGGTTCTTCTGGTATAGGGGAGGAAACTTTTTTTCTTTTGTTAGATGGTGTTGGTTCGGGGTGTTGTTGAGAATGGGATGGCATTGCTCTGGTTTGGTTGGAAGTGGATGGTTGTATGGGTATATTTGTTCTGTATGTATTACCAGGATTTCTGTTTGTTTTTTGTGTTAGTGGTGGCAAGGATTCGATGTTTTCCGTGTCTAATATCAGATACTTGTCATTTGTAATTATATTTGCATAGGAATTTTTGAGACCAGTTTTTGCTTCTAAAAAAGTTAAATTTTGTTCTGCCATGTGTTTTTTTTAATTTATGTTGCTCAACAAATTTAGGATTTAGGGCATACTTTGGAAATTGATTTATGTTTATCGCTTTTGCAGTGTAGACAAAAACTGTCTTGTGGATCCCTACAACTGTGCTCGTTTTCTTTTTCTTTAGAGCAATTTATGCAAAGTGTTTTTGTACTTCGACAATTTTTTTGCCACATGACCATGTTCTAAACATTTAAAGCATTGTATGACTTTGTGGACATATGGTTCGACTGCACATGCTACGCTATTCATGAAAACATGGCTGGGTAGCATGTTCCCTTCAAATGTTAATAGGACCATTTGTCGAGGTACAAAAACAGTTTCACTATCTATGTCTATTTTTCTTTTGAATCTATTGACTTCGGTTATTGTTACAGGGTAAATTATGTTTTCAAAAAGATAATCGTCTTTGAATATTCTGTCAACATTTCTTATTATTCCCTTTCATTGCAACAAGTTATTAGGTATAAATGCTGTTAATTGTTCCTCAATTAATCTTTCAACAGTTACTAATCTATTCGCGTCTTTTATAGTTTTCAATTCTATTCTTACTCTATTTTTACCTACACTTGCTATGCTGATGATGTTTGGAATTTTTAATTTCTTATTGGGTGCATTTTACCTATTCCTTCCTCTTCCCTGTTTGTTTTTTTGATGAATACATATACCTTGTCAGAGTAGAGATGAGCTTTCTGGATATTGAATAATTTCTTTGTTCGCTCCTTTTCCATGTTTTTTTCATTTCCAGGATTATCCGAGTTGTTTGTTTTATTTCCATCCAATTCCATTTCATTTGAATATTCCCCTCCGTCTGGGGGGATCGTTTTTACTCATTTTAATTGATTTGTTTGTATTTTCACCAACAAGTTTTTGGTTATTTCACACCTCTATTAATAGTCAATTAATAAGTATAATTTTTACACTAACCGGTTTGTTTACAACAAATATATATCGATACGCACTTGCTGAAAGACTGATTCAAACTGTTAAAAAATATTTCAGATGAGCAACAGTCTAAAATTTATAAAAATGAAGATGAAGATAAAGCTATTAGTAACCCCAAAGATATAGCAGCTTTATGTGTAGATGTACAAGTAGTAAAAATTAGCCCCAGTTCTCCAAGCCGGTGCAATTCATTACAAAATGAAGCTTAGCATTCATAATTATACAATTTACAACATGGCCACTAAGGATGTAATTTGTTACATTAAGGAGGATTGGATGCTAATATTTTGTTCCACTATACTGGGATTGGATGCTAATATTTTCTCTAATTAAGTATTTCTTAGAAAATAATTTATAATCTATAGTGATGGATGTGGTTATCAGAATAAAAATGCTACACTTTATAATAGTCTCCTTCATTTTTCCATAAAAAATGGAGTTACTAATATTATTTCCAGAAGAGAGACACACAGGTGGAGGCAGTCACTGTCCATAATACAATAGAAAAGCGGCTTAAAAATTATGATATTTACTTGCCTCATAACTACCCTGTAGTTTGTAAAGAAGCAAGAAGAGGACAGACAGCCGTATAATATGAGATATAAGAGCTGCAGGTACTTCAAGATTTTAAGAATATCCAGTTCTATCTATCTAGCAGACTAGGTCGTAAGTCGGTCACTGATGTTTGTTCCTATAAATACTCACCAACTTGAGAAATATTATACAAAATTAACTTTATAGATAATTGTAAATCATTACTAAAGAGAAAGACTGTCAACAGTAAAATGTCTCTAATTAAAAGAAGAATTATGATAATCTACAAAGCTTAAAAAGCGTTCATAACAAGAGTTTTGGGCTTTTTATAATTTACCCCATTAATCTTATTGCAAATTTTTTTAAATTCAGTTATGTAAGAGTTTTTAGGATTTTCGTTATTTTTGTTCAATGCTTGTATTTTTTAATAAACATACATACAAAAATACTTTTTATTCAATACAATATACAATTTCATTAAATTGAATCCTAGTTAAAACACACAAAAGTAAACGATATCATATCCAGAAAAAAAAATATTTTTTTGTTGCACAAAACTTCATATGGCACTATTTGACAAATATAAAATGAAACAATTGAATGAAAGAAACGACAAGTACTGAATGTGTAATTTAATGTTAAATTTCATTTCATTAAATTACACACTCAGTACTCGTCGCTTCTTTCATTCAATTGATATCTAGTGTATACTTCAAATTCAGATCATTCTAAAATGAAACAAACAGAACTCGAAAAGTGATATCAGTAATATAATAATATAGTTCAGAGAAATATGCCACAAACGCTCCTTTATTTCCTCTAAAATTATGTAAAACGCTAGGTTTTGCACTTTCCCTGGGGATATAGTAGGAAATGTACTGCTAATTCACTGATGTTCAAGATTATTCTTCTCGTAGATGATTCAACCACCAGGACCTGCACCCCCTCAACCACCTAATCATAATCCTCCTTCAGGTGATCAACAACATAATATAAATAACTTTAATCATCAACAACAACCACCAGGATCTCCAAATTACAGGTTAGATATAAAACTTTGAGTTTACAAACTGCAGTACCTACTAATAAATCTTTGAATATTATGCAGACAACAACCAGGCCCCCCACAACGTCCTGGTGGACCTCCAGGACCTCATCCTTACCAGCAACGGGCATACCCTCAAGGACAATATCAGAATCAATATCCTCCGCAGGGTCCGAATTATCCTCCACAGCCATCTTATGGAGCACCACCAAATCAACCTCCTGGATATCCTCCTAATGCTCCACAAGCAAATTATGGACAACCACCGGCAAATGCTGCTCCTCATACAAATTATCAACAACCTGGTAATAAAACAGAAAATAATCCTATTCTGTAGTGTGTTTTACCATTTTAATTACTCACAGGTTATGGTACTCCTCCTCCAGCTGCTACTGGTGGGGCTACTCAGCCTAATCCATCGTCAGCACCTTATCCACCACCAGCTGCACCAACACCAACTCAACCAGCCCAATATGGACCTCCTCCTAATGGCAGTCATTATCCTGCTGGTACCCCACCACAAAGTTATCCACCACAAGGTTATCCCAACCCACAAGCTTATGCACCTCCTTCATCGAATCAACCTAATCCTCCACCACCACAGAACTATCCCGCTAACAATACTCAGGTAAGATCGATTATATTATTTTGGTAATTAACTTGAAACATGAATTTAGTTTGTGAGACCAATTTTGTTCATAAAATGACTACTCTGTCAAATTACTTCAGATTTCGAGTTATAAATAAATGCATAAGTTTGGCTTATTAAAGCTTTGTTCAAGCAAAGATAATTATATTTGGCAATTTTACAATGTTTTTATTTAGGCTCCACCATTTTCGGCCCCTCCTACAAATACGCAGAGTCCAGCGGTTACCTCTACTCCTTCAGCAACTTCGCAACCTTATCAGCAGCCTCCTTATCCACCAAATTCTCAGCCAGGTAATCCAGGATACACGTCACCTCCTAATCAGGGTTATCCGCCTGGACCTGGAGGTCCCCCAGGTAACTATGGATATCCTCCCCAACCAGCTGGCTATCCACCTCAACCACAGTATGGTCAACAGCCTCAGAACAATTACTACAGGTAATCAACTATTATTTAGATTTTTGGTCCTAATCTGTGTAATGAATTTATGTTTAATATTAACTACTGCAAATTTCTCGAAATTTAAAATCTGTTCTTCCAAACAAGATTACCAATTCTACATTTATTCAATTATTTTTATTCTCTCTAGTTTCTAACATTTTGAATAAACTAGAAATTTAAATTAAACATATGATACAATTTGAATAGTTTTATTATCAAGAATGAAACATTGAGCAGCAGAATTATATCAAACAAAATAGACAAGCGATCAAGAAAGTGCTAAAACATCATATGGAAAAACAAATATATGAGCACAAAAAGTAAGACTTGTATCTATATAGTTTGCATACTAACCTCTGCAGAAACGAAGAGAAAAATGAGAACAAAGATGAAAATATTACAAACAATGAAGAGGACAGCATTTCTTGCCAGACTCCCTTGACAGATATGATATTGTTTGCTCCGTTAAATGTCGTGAGTTTTGGTGGTTTTGAGGCAAATTAATACACAAATTTGGTATCAAATTAAGCAAAAAACCCTCATCTATGCTATGGTTTAGTGTATGAATGCTAAAAGTGCGCTGTTGAACTTTCTTAGTGCATTTTGTTACATTCATTGTTTTTGTGAGCCATTAACATAAAGATACAAAAAACTGGGTCCAAGATAACTATATTGAAATAGTACAGGTATTGAACATATTTATATTAAATTAAAAATGCCACTGAATGAAATGAGGATATAAATATGTCTGAAGCTATTTATTGCGATAGCTCTAATAGATCATTCCGTAAGTCATGGAATTGAAAGGATTGCGTCAATTACAATTCTTTTGTAAACAATGTCAGAAAGGCTAACTCCTGGTTCCAGAATTAATTAAAGCTGTAGATGAATTTCGAGATTTGCATACTATTAAAAATTCAACTACAAATTCTGCGGCCGTCCCAATTACAACAACTTCAACTCACCATCTGTCGATGCCGCCAAAGTCAACTAATGAAAGTGATATGTTTTTCGAGTTGCAAGAACATCAAAGGAGAGCAAAAGAGTAAGTAAAAAATATTCTTTGCACGCTAATCAATAACTAACCTAATGTGATTCATGCTACAAGAATTGGAAAACATAAAAAAACAGAAGGGCTGTAAAAGTTACACTTGACTCTTCTGATGAAGTTCAACCATTGATAATGAATAAGCACAAACTTAAAGGTAAACATCTATATTTAAGTCTGGACCTTACTGCTAAACAACAAGAGTTTGATAAGAAAGTAGCATCTGAATTGAAATCACATAGAGGGGATGGGGAAAACGTTTTTCTTCACTATTGTAATGGGATATCTCAGATTGTGGAATGGGAAAAGAAAAAGAATAAAAAAAACTGCTAAAGATTGGGCTTCCTCAGTCTCTGAAGAGTTCTAAACTTCAGATCTACTACCAGAACATTCGAGGTCTGAGAACAATGTTGTCAACCCCGAAGTCCAACGTTATCACAAATTGTTAGATGGTAATAGTTCTAACTGAAACCTGGTTAAGTAGAGAAATCGAAGATGCTGAACTTGGCATATTTCACTACAACATTTATGGGCGTGACCGTAATCCCAATACAAGTAGCTTTAATCATGGTGGCAGTGTGCTGATTGATGTTCATAAGTGTTTAACCAGCAGCACTTTGAGGTCCTCTGAAGGTATTGAACAGTGCCAATATTGATTCCCTGTATGATCAAAATCAGTGTCAATTTCATATCTTTGGTGATTTAAATTTGCCTAAGGCAATGTGGACGTTTCATCAATAGTATTCAACGGCTGTAAGTGTGCCAGGTACTGCACAAAATGAGACGGAGGCAGTTGAAATATTATCGGACCTTTGTGCATATCATAACCTGTTTCAACTTAATAATGTTCATAATATACGGGGAAGCATATTGGACTTAGCTCTTATCCGTGATGCTGACTCAACCGTTAACTGCTGATGATAATTTAGTTCCGCCTGACATTTATCATCTACCTCTCAGCGCACATGTCGGGTATCCTACAAAAGATACAAATTCATCAGGACAAATTCATCAGGATGAATATTATTACGATTATAAGTCAGCAGATTTAAATCTTTTCAATAACTATATTGGACAAATTAACTGGGCTGATTTGCTGTGGTGGCGTTCTCTTGATGAGATGTTGAATATTTTTATGATATTTTGTATGCTGTGATCAATGTAGTTGTGCCTAAAAAGAGAATATCTAAGAGACATTTCCGCAAATGGTTTTCAAATTAAAAAAATTAATAATTCAGAAGTTCAGGTAGTAGAATTGACTATATCGAGTTTAATTCTTATCGCTCTAGATGTAAAGCTCTATCAAAGATTTGCTACAGCAAATATGTTCAACAGTCTCAAGCTTCCATTGTTGATAGTAACAAAGTTAAGAATTTTTGGACTTTTGTTAATTCTAAACGTAAAAACAATTACCTGCCTTCAGAAATGTTTTATATCAATAATAGCTGTCCTTTGGGTCCTGACCTCAGCCCCATACTTTCAGACTGTTCATTCAGATAAAAATTGATTCTTGAGGCCCAACTTATCTATGAACCATATTGTAGTTGCTGATTATACAATCAACATTTCTAATATCTATGAGGAGATATGTAATTTGGATATATCAAAGGGGCCAGGTCCTGACGGTATGTCTCCTGCTCTTTTGAGGACTTGTAGTTTTGTTGTTTCTAATCATCTTCATATAATATATAACTTTTCATTGAGGTGTGGTAGGTTTCCAAAGTTTTGGAAATCTAGGTATTTACACCAATTCATAAATCTGGCAATCAGACCGATATTTCTAATTACAGACCCGTTTGCAACTTAAGTGCTATTCCAAAACTCTTTAAAAATCTTGTTATTAAATATTTAACTTCACTGTTCCATCATACAGTCGTTGATCAGCAATTTGGCTTTCAGCAGGGCAAATCTAAGGAACTGAATATGCTTACTTACGTGGATTATCTGTGAAATGCTTTGGATGAGGGTACTGTAGCACATGCTATATACACAGATTTCTCTAAGGCGTTTGATAGTACCAATCAATCAGTTTTGTTAGGTAAATTGCAGACTCTGTGAATCCAGGGCTCTTTCTAAATTGGATCACAAGCTACCTCTCTGATAGGTCTCAGATTATCAAGATTAATAATTTTAGGTCCAGGGAAATAATGGTTACATCTGGGGTGACTCAAGGCTCCCATCTAGGGACAATATTGTTTAGTTTGTTTATTAATGATATTGTTAACGGCTTTCGTCAACATTCTGAGTTTCTTTGTGACGCTGGCGATTTGAAAATGTAGAAGAAAGTAGAATATAATAACCTAACAATTACAAAATCTGACAAGGGGAACGCCACTGTCACATTGACAGCTAATGATTATAATTCAAAAATATATAACTATCTAGAATCTAGCGATATACATGTTCTTAGAGCAGACCCAACAAAAAAGTTTTCTAATAATGTAAGAAATATTGTTAATAATTCAAATTATCTTTTAAGTGATTACGAAAAGAAGTTCATCATATATAAAAATCTTCATTCTCCACAATTGTATGGAACCGTTAAATTATATAAAATAACGAAACCAATTAAACCTGTAGTTTCTTATGTTAATACTCCTAATAATATATTAGCAGAAAAACTTAACAATATACTTAATAGTTACAGATATACATATAAATACTCAATTAAAAATTCAATAGAACTAGTCAAAAAATTAAAAGCATTCAACTCATTTCATTTGCTGTTACCAATATGTTCACTAAAATTCCTCCTAAAGAATGTAAGGAAAATACTAGAAGATAAAAATATTAATCCAGGACTAATATCTGATATACTTAATTTATTTGATGTATTTATTAATCAGTATTATTTCACTTTTGACAATAAGATATATATTCAAAATGAAGGTTTACCAATGGGAAGCCCTATATCACCAATTTTGGCAAACATTTTTATGGACAGTTTAGAATTAAAAATATTTGAAAGTAATATTTCAAAAAATGTTTTATTTTGTTATAGATATGTAGATGACGTATTAGCTTGTTTTATAGGTAGTGAACGACAATTGGATGTATTTTTCAACCATATCAATAATATACACCCAAAAATTAAATTTACATTAGAAATTGAAGAAAGTAACTCAATCAATTTTCTTGATTTAAGAGTTAATAATGTACTTGATTATTCAATTTACAGAAAACCAACACACATTGATGTAACTATTCTATATAATTCCAATCATCCCATGTCCCATAAATTAGCAGCATATAATTCAATGATACATAGAGCTTTTTCAGTTCCTATGAACAAATGTAATTTTAATAGAGAAATTAATACAATTAGATAAATAGCAACATTCAACGGTTATCCATTACATATGATAAATAAATTAGTTAATAAAAAAAGACAAAAAGTGGCAATACAACTAATATTTCCTGAACAAACTAACAATATAAAAAAATTTAAAACTATCACATATGCAGGTAATATTTCAAAGATAATATATTTAGCTACAAATACAACAATATCTTTTAAAACAGAAAGTAATGTGAGTACAAAATTGTGAAATGTAAAAACAAAAATATCCCCATTAAAGAAGTCTGGTATATATAAACTTAAATGTCCAGAATGTAATGCTGTCTATTTGGGTCAAACCCTTAGACATTTTGAAATCAGATACAGTGAACACTTACGAGCATACAGATTAAAACACCCAGATAAATCCCACTACACAAAACATCTACTAGACACCAAACATTCATTGACACCCAACACAGAACTAGAAGTACTACATATTTGTGATAAGAAACAAGAACTGGATTTCCTTGAAGTATTATAAATTAGAAGACACTTAAGAAACCCACAATATCAAGTTGTCAATGAACAGATAAATCTAGGGAGTTCTCCACTTTTAAACTGTCTTCGTGAGTGATAATTGTAAAGATCAGCAGATATAGTTTTCCTGGTTTTCTATATCATTGCACAGTTATACTGATCTTAATTGGGAAAAATATATCCAGGATATCCCCATCGGGCTAATAATACCTAAGCTTTAATATGTGTAATATCATATCTTCTTCTTTTTTTTATTAACATATATTAGGTCAACCACAAGGTAGGTCACTTCTTGGTTTAGCCAAAAATAATTATTAAACATCAGGTAGGCATCAAATGAAATGTAACTTCTGTCATTCTGATGATGATTTAATATCGAAACAGTTGTCAATTTCTTAGAATTTTTAACATATTTTTCAATATGTTGTGGAATTATCTAGAAACGGTAAGTTTCATTTAAAACAGTAATATGAGCAGATTACACGAAGTAAGGGACGAGACATTTAATTTCAGGAGACTATCATAGAGTTCTTAATGGCAGAGTCGAAGAACTGTTCAGAGATTCAGAAAAACAAAATGGTATTCTTGCTGGAAGATCATGCTTAGACAGAATATTATCTCTAAAAAAATAACATGTACAAAAAGATTGAGAGAGGAAAGACGGTGCATCTTGTGTTTGTGGACTTACAGAAGGCTTATGATAAGGTGTCACTAAGTATGTTGTTGCCAAGTCTTGAGAAAAATGGTATTAGTCAACCTTATGTGATGGCTATATAAAACCTGTACTCCAATACCAGTCGCGCCGCAAATAAAGGAAATATTGTCTCCGAAAAGTTTCCTACCTCAAAAGGATTAAGACAAGGGTGTTCTTTAGTACCACTACATTTTAAAATATATCTGGAAAGCGCCCTTAGTCTTAGAGAAGAAAATGGAACGACATGGGTTTACAGATAGGAGATGACATATTGTATAATTTTTATTTGCTGATGACCAGGTCTTAATTGCCGAGGATAGAGATGATACATGCTACATGTTGTGGAAACTCCCAGGAAGAATTGGAAAAGTGGGGACTTCTATAAGTATGTAAAAAACTGACTACATGGTAATAGGAGAAGATGAAGGAGATATAGATCTTGGAAACTACAGTATGAAGAAATGCACCAGCTTTAAATATCTAGAGGTAACATTATCAACAAACGCAAAAAGTAAAGCAGACATAGGTAATAAGAGAGTACAAGGCAAAAGAGCAATCAGGCAATTAAAATATCTGGAACAAGAATATCACCAAGAAAATAAAAGTACCATCATTGAAACCATCTGCGCATATGGAGGAGATACCTGGGAATTGAACCAGGAGACAAACAAAGGATCTGCCCCTTGCAAATGGAGGAGAAGTAGACAAATCTCAAGATTAGACCATAAATGATCAAGTCAATAGATTGTAAGCATTCAGATGGTATGGTCACATTGAGTGGATGGAAGATATGGCAATGAATTCTGCCAGAAAGAAAGAAATGTGGCAGACCCACATAGCTAGAAGAGAGGCAATGGAAAACTATGGTCTAAATGTGGGAGATTCGTGGAATAGAGATTTGTGGACTTCGAGAAATGACAACAGCAGTAGAAAAGTTACGATTATAATAAAAACAATAAGAAGAAGAAGAACCTCTACAAGCTGGTGAGAACTGGAATCAAATTTCTATCTCTTTCTCTTATATAACCAAGAAAGTTCAATGTTCAATTGGTAATTCACTAAATAACTAGTAAAATGTTATAGTATGGAATGTCACTTTTTATTTAAATATCTTTGTTACAGGCCTCCTGCTGCCCAAGGACCACCTGTAGCTCCACCTCAAGGGGGATACACATACAATTATCCTCCACAGCCTAACCCACAATAAATCTTATCATAATGTAGTTTAAATTTGTTTGATTTTTTTTACAGTATTTTCTATGTATTTTATTTTAACAGAGAGTAATTTAAATTAAAATATAAATTGATTAAAAATTTCTTATTGTTTGTTAAAATCTATTAAGTAATAGAAATACACGTAATCGACAGAATGAAAAAATAGGTTTGGCTAATCTAATGAGAATATGAGTGTAATTATAATTTAATTTTTGGTAGAATTTGATGTTTAATTGTTTTCTCTAATAACTTAAAATTTAAGTAAATGAAAAGGTTTAATTTTATTTAATATCCAACTAGAACATTTTAGCATAAGTTTTTCTTTTACTATTGTAGATAATTTTATAATTTAATATGAGCAAATATACTAATTTTGGTTGCCATGACTGTAAGTCATACCTATTTATCAAAAACACAGTATTCCTACATTCTTCGAAACAAACATGGATTAAAGAATTCATAGATAACCTAGATACACACTGCACTGTTAATGGGGATTTCGTTAAGAAATTATCTAATGAAAAAAGAAATCCACCAATCACCCATGATGCAAATATTTTATTTTTATTCGAGTATCAAACCAATTTGTTGTTTATTTGTAGTATTCTGCTGTCTCCCCTTCGATTTTACTTACATTGTCTATCTGTCGTATTTTTTTAAATTTAATTTTATGTAGAAAATAAATCGAAGGCTCTACCTGAAAGATCGCGATGCTGGGATTGTTAGGTTTGTTCCAACTGGAGTAAATACCGTTTTTGTACCGTACAATCTCAGTAACGCAGCAAATTTGATGTAAATTACACAGACTTATTATATTCACTAATCAGCAGGTCAACTGGGTTTGTATCGTACATGTACAGTTTTTGTGTTGGTTGGAACAGATCTGTTATCACTTTCTGAGGGACAATTTTTATTACTTTTAATGATAGAGAAATAGAAAGTTCTATGCACAAATTTTAGATAAACGACATTAGTTTTAAGTCAGACTTGCCAAATGTTAAACGCTTGTTCTTATTTTACGTTTTTTGCAATTGAAGAGTACATGGAAGAAAGGGGGAAAGTCACTTTTTATGTTTTCGAGAAAACTCGATTTTAAATCATATAATAACCTATTTGTTTTATTAATATTAAAATGATTTATATAATTAGATAGTAACATTTTCGTACAAAAATAAAACAGAACATGCATATAATAGAGAACTAACGAAATTTATTTTCAAAAAGTAACAGAGTCAGCAGTGGAATTTACGTTTTCTTTTTATGTGGTTTTTTCTTCTGTTTTCTTTTCGGTTAAAGGTTTTTTTCTTGAGATGATGGTATGCGGCAAGTTCTGATAAAATTTAATGGCCTCCTCATAGGGCCGGATTAAGATTTACAAGGCCCGGGGCTAAAATAATGACGGGGCCCGCTTAAGGAATTCGGAAACCCGGAAAAACAAGAGTAATAAAAGTGATAGACATTTCCAATAAATTAATTATACCACATATTTCCTCTACAAATAATTATTACATATATTATCTCAAAAGTATTGATTAAACTACTTTTTATATATCAATACGTTAGATTTGTGGTATCAAGACATCAAAAAATACAGAATGATTTCCAAATGATGGGGCCCGGGGCTATAGCCCCCCCCCCCAAGCCCCTAGCTTAATCCGGCCCTGCCTCCCCAGTATAGCATAATTTCTTAAGATGCATTAAATCGCGATATTTCTCTGCAGATATTGGCTTGAAATCTGAAAATGATAGGTAATAAAAAAACAAGGTTCTTTACATGATTTTTTTCTTACCTATATAGAGTTGAGGTGGTAGGTAAAATTTTCCATGTGGAAGTCTGGCTGTCATTGTATTATTTGGTGAAACAATGCTGTCTCGGATTATTGCGGTGTCCCAGATTCCATTGTATGTGTTTCTGAACTCAATTAAGTGAGGATGTTCTTTAGTTATTCTAACTTCTCAGATCTACCGTGATTTATATAAAGGTTTGCTGATATAAATTGTTACCGTCTTAATTGTTCGGTATCAATTTTTTTCCAAGTTTCCTTGGATAGGACCAAGATTGCGATTTTATTGGGAACAATACTGGACGATAAACAATTAAGACGTATGCGAACGGCACTCTTGTTTTGGTTGGAGAGCTAAGGGTCGTGGGTTTATTTGCGGAACGTTAATCAATCGGAAAGGTAATTAGAGGGCGCCATACATTTTAATTATCAGGAAAAATTTCAAAAACTGCGATAAACGAGAGAAATTATAAAAAGTGAGGTATTTTTGGTATTGTATCTGTGGAGGTTAGGGAAGTACTCACTAAAACGCGTTTTATTAGGTTAACCAGTTTATTAACAGGTTTTACCAGCGTCAGTGAACGAAACATCAAAAATATAATATATAACTTTTCATTGAGGTGTGGTAGCTTTCCAAAGTTTTGGAAATCTAGCTATTTACACCAATTCATAAATCTGGCAATCAGACCGATATTTCTAATTACAGACCCGTTTGCAACTTAAGTGCTATTCCAAAACTCTTTAAAAATCTTGTTATTAAATATTTAACTTCACTGTTCCATCATACAGTCGTTGATCAGCAATTTGGCTTTCAGCAGGGCAAATCTAAGGAACTGAATATGCTTACTTACGTGGATTATCTGTGAAATGCTTTGGATGAGGGTACTGTAGCACATGCTATATACACAGATTTCTCTAAGGCGTTTGATAGTACCAATCAATCAGTTTTGTTAGGTAAATTGCAGACTCTGTGAATCCAGGGCTCTTTCTAAATTGGATCACAAGCTACCTCTCTGATAGGTCTCAGATTATCAAGATTAATAATTTTAGGTCCAGGGAAATAATGGTTACATCTGGGGTGACTCAAGGCTCCCATCTAGGGACAATATTGTTTAGTTTGTTTATTAATGATATTGTTAACGGCTTTCGTCAACATTCTGAGTTTCTTTGTGACGCTGGCGATTTGAAAATGTAGAAGAAAGTAGAATATAATAACCTAACAATTACAAAATCTGACAAGGGGAACGCCACTGTCACATTGACAGCTAATGATTATAATTCAAAAATATATAACTATCTAGAATCTAGCGATATACATGTTCTTAGAGCAGACCCAACAAAAAAGTTTTCTAATAATGTAAGAAATATTGTTAATAATTCAAATTATCTTTTAAGTGATTACGAAAAGAAGTTCATCATATATAAAAATCTTCATTCTCCACAATTGTATGGAACCGTTAAATTATATAAAATAACGAAACCAATTAAACCTGTAGTTTCTTATGTTAATACTCCTAATAATATATTAGCACAAAAACTTAACAATATACTTAATAGTTACAGATATACATATAAATACTCAATTAAAAATTCAATAGAACTAGTCAAAAAATTAAAAGCATTCAACTCATTTCATTTGCTGTTACCAATATGTTCACTAAAATTCCTCCTAAATAATGTAAGGAAAATACTAGAAGATAAAAATATTAATCCAGGACTAATATCTGATATACTTAATTTATTTGATGTATTTATTAATCAGTATTATTTCACTTTTGACAATAAGATATATATTCAAAATGAAGGTTTACCAATGGGAAGCCCTATATCACCAATTTTGGCAAACATTTTTATGGACAGTTTAGAATTAAAAATATTTGAAAGTAATATTTCAAAAAATGTTTTATTTTGTTATAGATATGTAGATGACGTATTAGCTTGTTTTATAGGTAGTGAACGACAATTGGATGTATTTTTCAACCATATCAATAATATACACCCAAAAATTAAATTTACATTAGAAATTGAAGAAAGTAACTCAATCAATTTTCTTGATTTAAGAGTTAATAATGTACTTGATTATTCAATTTACAGAAAACCAACACACATTGATGTAACTATTCTATATAATTCCAATCATCCCATGTCCCATAAATTAGCAGCATATAATTCAATGATACATAGAGCTTTTTCAGTTCCTATGAACAAATGTAATTTTAATAGAGAAATTAATACAATTAGATAAATAGCAACATTCAACGGTTATCCATTACATATGATAAATAAATTAGTTAATAAAAAAAGACAAAAAGTGGCAATACAACTAATATTTCCTGAACAAACTAACGATATAAAAAAATTTAAAACTATCACATATGCAGGTAATATTTCAAAGATAATATATTTAGCTACAAATACAACAATATCTTTTAAAACAGAAAGTAATGTGAGTACAAAATTGTGAAATGTAAAAACAAAAATATCCCCATTAAAGAAGTCTGGTATATATAAACTTAAATGTCCAGAATGTAATGCTGTCAATTTGGGTCAAACCCTTAGACATTTTGAAATCAGATACAGTGAACACTTACGGCATACAGATTAAAACACCCAGATAAATCCCACTACACAAAACATCTACTAGACACCAAACATTCATTGACACCCAACACAGAACTAGAAGTACTACATATTTGTGATAAGAAACAAGAACTGGATTTCCTTGAAGTATTATAAATTAGAAGACACTTAAGAAACCCACAATATCAAGTTGTCAATGAACAGATAAATCTAGGGAGTTCTCCACTTTTAAACTGTCTTCGTGAGTGATAATTGTAAAGATCAGCAGATATAGTTTTCCTGATTTTCTATATCATTGCACAGTTATACTGATCTTAATTGGGAAAAATATATCCAGGATATCCCCATCGGGCTAATAATACCTAAGCTTTAATATGTGTAATATCATATCTTCTTCTTTTTTTTATTAACATATATTAGGTCAACCACAAGGTAGGTCACTTCTTGGTTTAGCCAAAAATAATTATTAAACATCAGGTAGGCATCAAATGAAATGTAACTTCTGTCATTCTGATGATGATTTAATATCGAAACAGTTGTCAATTTCTTAGAATTTTTAACATATTTTTCAATATGTTGTGGAATTATCTAGAAACGGTAAGTTTCATTTAAAACAGTAATATGAGCAGATTACACGAAGTAAGGGACGAGAGATTTAATTTCAGGAGACTATCATAGAGTTCTTAATGGCAGAGTCGAAGAACTGTTCAGAGATTCAGAAAAACAAAATGGTATTCTTGCTGGAAGATCATGCTTAGACAGAATATTATCTCTAAAAAAATAACATGTACAAAAAGATTGAGAGAGGAAAGACGGTGCATCTTGTGTTTGTGGACTTACAGAAGGCTTATGATAAGGTGTCACTAAGTATGTTGTTGCCAAGTCTTGAGAAAAATGGTATTAGTCAACCTTATGTGATGGCTATATAAAACCTGTACTCCAATACCAGTCGCGCCGCAAATAAAGGAAATATTGTCTCCGAAAAGTTTCCTACCTCAAAAGGATTAAGACAAGGGTGTTCTTTAGTACCACTACATTTTAAAATATATCTGGAAAGCGCCCTTAGTCTTAGAGAAGAAAATGGATCGACATGGGTTTACAGATAGGAGATGACATATTGTATAATTTTTATTTGCTGATGACCAGGTCTTAATTGCCGAGGATAGAGATGATACATGCTACATGTTGTGGAAACTCCCAGGAAGAATTGGAAAAGTGGGGACTTCTATAAGTATGTAAAAAACTGACTACATGGTAATAGGAGAAGATGAAGGAGATATAGATCTTGGAAACTACAGTATGAAGAAATGCACCAGCTTTAAATATCTAGAGGTAACATTATCAACAAACGCAAAAAGTAAAGCAGACATAGGTAATAAGAGAGTACAAGGCAAAAGAGCAATCAGGCAATTAAAATCTCTGGAACAAGAATATCACCAAGAAAATAAAAGTACCATCATTGAAACCATCTGCGCATATGGAGGAGATACCTGGGAATTGAACCAGGAGACAAACAAAGGATCTGCCCCTTGCAAATGGAGGAGAAGTAGACAAATCTCAAGATTAGACCATAAATGATCAAGTCAATAGATTGTAAGCATTCAGATGGTATGGTCACATTGAGTGGATGGAAGATATGGCAATGAATTCTGCCAGAAAGAAAGAAATGTGGCAGACCCACATAGCTAGAAGAGAGGCAATGGAAAACTATGGTCTAAATGTGGGAGATTCGTGGAATAGAGATTTGTGGACTTCGAGAAATGACAACAGCAGTAGAAAAGTTACGATTATAATAAAAACAATAAGAAGAAGAAGAACCTCTACAAGCTGGTGAGAACTGGAATCAAATATCTATCTCTTTCTCTTATATAACCAATAAAGTTCAATGTTCAATTGGTAATTCACTAAATATCTAGTAAAATGTTATAGTATGGAATGTCACTTTTTATTTAAATATCTTTGTTACAGGCCTCCTGCTGCCCAAGGACCACCTGTAGCTCCACCTCAAGGGGGATACACATACAATTATCCTCCACAGCCTAACCCACAATAAATCTTATCATAATGTAGTTTAAATTTGTTTGATTTTTTTTACAGTATTTTCTATGTATTTTATTTTAACAGAGAGTAATTTAAATTAAAATATAAATTGATTAAAAATTTCTTATTGTTTGTTAAAATCTATTAAGTAATAGAAATACACGTAATCGACAGAATGAAAAAATAGGTTTGGCTAATCTAATGAGAATATGAGTGTAATTATAATTTAATTTTTGGTAGAATTTGATGTTTAATTGTTTTCTCTAATAACTTAAAATTTAAGTAAATGAAAAGGTTTAATTTTATTTAATATCCAACTAGAACATTTTAGCATAAGTTTTTCTTTTACTATTGTAGATAATTTTATAATTTAATATGAGCAAATATACTAATTTTGGTTGCCATGACTGTAAGTCATACCTATTTATCAAAAACACAGTATTCCTACATTCTTCGAAACAAACATGGATTAAAGAATTCATAGATAACCTAGATACACACTGCACTGTTAATGGGGATTTCGTTAAGAAATTATCTAATGAAAAAAGAAATCCACCAATGACCCATGATGCAAATATTTTATTTTTATTCGAGTATCAAACCAATTTGTTGTTTATTTGTAGTATTCTGCTGTCTCCCCTTCGATTTTACTTACATTGTCTATCTGTCGTATTTTTTTAAATTTAATTTTATGTAGAAAATAAATCGAAGGCTCTACCTGAAAGATCGCGATGCTGGGATTGTTAGGTTTGTTCCAACTGGAGTAAATACCGTTTTTGTACCGTACAATCTCAGTAACGCAGCAAATTTGATGTAAATTACACAGACTTATTATATTCACTAATCAGCAGGTCAACTGGGTTTGTATCGTACATGTACAGTTTTTGTGTTGGTTGGAACAGATCTGTTATCACTTTCTGAGGGACAATTTTTATTACTTTTAATGATAGAGAAATAGAAAGTTCTATGCACAAATTTTAGATAAACGACATTAGTTTTAAGTCAGACTTGCCAAATGTTAAACGCTTGTTCTTATTTTACGTTTTTTGCAATTGAAGAGTACATGGAAGAAAGGGGGAAAGTCACTTTTTATGTTTTCGAGAAAACTCGATTTTAAATCATATAATAACCTATTTGTTTTATTAATATTAAAATGATTTATATAATTAGATAGTAACATTTTCGTACAAAAATAAAACAGAACATGCATATAATAGAGAACTAACGAAATTTATTTTCAAAAAGTAACAGAGTCAGCAGTGGAATTTACGTTTTCTTTTTATGTGGTTTTTTCTTCTGTTTTCTTTTCGGTTAAAGGTTTTTTTCTTGAGATGATGGTATGCGGCAAGTTCTGATAAAATTTAATGGCCTCCTCATAGGGCCGGATTAAGATTTACAAGGCCCGGGGCTAAAATAATGACGGGGCCCGCTTAAGGAATTCGGAAACCCGGAAAAACAAGAGTAATAAAAGTGATAGACATTTCCAATAAATTAATTATACCACATATTTCCTCTACAAATAATTATTACATATATTATCTCAAAAGTATTGATTAAACTACTTTTTATATATCAATACGTTAGATTTGTGGTATCAAGACATCAAAAAATACAGAATGATTTCCAAATGATGGGGCCCGGGGCTATAGCCCCCCCCAAGCCCCTAGCTTAATCCGGCCCTGCCTCCCCAGTATAGCATAATTTCTTAAGATGCATTAAATCGCGATATTTCTCTGCAGATATTGGCTTGAAATCTGAAAATGATAGGTAATAAAAAAACAAGGTTCTTTACATGATTTTTTTCTTACCTATATAGAGTTGAGGTGGTAGGTAAAATTTTCCATGTGGAAGTCTGGCTGTCATTGTATTATTTGGTGAAACAATGCTGTCTCGGATTATTGCGGTGTCCCAGATTCCATTGTATGTGTTTCTGAACTCAATTAAGTGAGGATGTTCTTTAGTTATTCTAACTTCTCAGATCTACCGTGATTTATATAAAGGTTTGCTGATATAAATTGTTACCGTCTTAATTGTTCGGTATCAATTTTTTTCCAAGTTTCCTTGGATAGGACCAAGATTGCGATTTTATTGGGAACAATACTGGACGATAAACAATTAAGACGTATGCGAACGGCACTCTTGTTTTGGTTGGAGAGCTAAGGGTCGTGGGTTTATTTGCGGAACGTTAATCAATCGGAAAGGTAATTAGAGGGCGCCATACATTTTAATTATCAGGAAAAATTTCAAAAACTGCGATAAACGAGAGAAATTATAAAAAGTGAGGTATTTTTGGTATTGTATCTGTGGAGGTTAGGGAAGTACTCACTAAAACGCGTTTTATTAGGTTAACCAGTTTATTAACAGGTTTTACCAGCGTCAGTGAACGAAACATCAAAAATATTTACAAGATGGGTTCATGCATAAACTGGTACCGCATACAAAATTAATATATACATAAACAACAACAAATATACAAATCATACATACACAAATGAACAATGTCGCAGAGTTTGCGAACTAAAAAATTAGTTTATAAACGAAATTATTTTCCGTTTATTTAAAAAAGAAAATGTAATATATTATATTATTAAATTACTTGAAAACAAAAAAAACATAGGCTTTGTGAAAGTTATGTCAATATCGGGAAAATAACTTAGTCTAGATTTGACGTACGCCGAAGTTCTTAACGATTATACTATAAAACATAAACAAAGGTTCTCTAAAACAATGGCAATATTAGTAATCAATACACTCGTTATTGTAATAAAATAGTTCTGACCGTATAGTTCTTTCGTTAGAGGAGTAGCGTGACACTAAATTAATCTTTCCACCATTGACTAAGAACGGGTGCGATTATTCCAGGTAGGAGAGATACTAAATAATCATTAACGATACCTGAGTCCAATTGTTTCCATCCAATCACCAAATTACTACTCAAGTGAAGATACTTGCAACAACGCCGGAGGCGTGGTTTCTCGATTAGGTCGATTAAAAAACTTATGATAACACTTGTAATAAGTAAGCTACCCTCACCGCGTGAAGGAACAGATCACAGACACTCGGAAATCTTCGGTAGTCTAATGAAGGTAATAATCACTATAAACATATACTCCGGTAAATTTAATTCGACTATGAACACAGTAAATACCGATACCTTGGTACTATACGATAATTTAATCTTAATAGCCAAGAAAATCACCACTGCTTCGCTCAAATAATTTTCGTAGGCTCTATCTCGATAACGGCACTAAATAATTAACGATAATTCACGCTAACACTACAAGAAGTTTTTCAACTACTCGCGTTGAGAATCGGTTGCTCACTGCTCTCGTGACGAGATTTTTGGGGATGGATAGCCTTCTCTTTGAAATTATTTCCGAAAAATAACTGTAAAATTAGTTCCAAAAAGCCATATAAAACGAATCGGGCGGTGAATACACAGATTACACTGTCTACCGAGAATTTCAAAAAAGGTACTTTTCGTTCTCTGAAGGTAATTCTAAAACTATTGTGTCCCCATCATAATCCTTTTAAGGGCGGTATTATAAATACATTCAATTGAGAATCCCGATTGAGCCGTAATAAACCTTTTTCGGCGTTCAAAGATGTATTATACTCCGGTAATTTTATTTTTATTGGTAGTATGAAACGATCTTTTACACAGTCCGAAGAAAATTTTGTTACACGGGGCCGCACTGGGAAATAAATTCGAATATAAAAAAATTAAAAACGTTACAAAATTAAGTCCAATAATTGCGTCTAACTTCGAAGAAGTGTTTGGTCAACTTCAATGACAGAAAAAGGTTCTGGTTTTATTCTGCATGATCCTATTTCATTAATCCAGTGTTCAGGAAGTTGAGCAGGAATTTTTTTATTAATAGACCCCATATCTCTGTCGCATTCCATATAAGAGTGCCCCCGAACCGGAAACGTCGCTTCTACGAAATCTAACCTTTTAGCAATATGAACGACGTAATGCAAGTAGAGATAAACTGTAAAGTTTTTATTTTGACCCCCGCACGACTCACAGAATATGCGCAATCGTCTAACGTTATTAGCCAGTTGCACAAAAATAAAATAGTGTAGTAAAGACGCGACTTCGTTGGATCCTGTTCCGCTAATTATTTCTGGATAACAATAAAAGGTAGCACTGTTTGATGATAGCACGTGAATGTTAAAAGAATGTAGTGTAAGTTGCCTTTAATAATAGGCATCATTAGTAGATAAATTTGGCATTGGTAAGTATTTTTGCAAGTCCATCGTGATACATTCCAAATCAACTTGCTTCATGGCTTTTCATGCCACTTTTTTTCGTTGGTAAAATATTTCAGCCTTATCTTTATGTAGGTTATTCTCAACTGTTCTTTTTTTATTTATCTCTGTCTCAATATTGTTTTTATTTCATCATTAATATCGGTAACACGAAGGTTGCCCTGAAGAACCTTACGTTCAGCTATAAACTGGCCCACGAGCTGTACGTATCGCTTCTGGGGTAACCAAAGCTTATATTGAAATTTATATTAATTATATTTCGATAGGTTTCGTATGAAATATGAGGATTATTTAGTTCCAGTTACATTTTCTTAATGTTTAGGTTTTCAGGTAAATACATCCTTCTTGTCTTAGAAATATGTGATTTAATTTTCTAATAACTTGTGCTTCTTAACCCATTTATGCCCAGAACTATTTTTTTCTTCCAATCTCTATAATTCTCACATATTTTGGATAAAATTGCATTTAATGGAAGAAGTAAATATCGAAAAACTAATTTTAGTTAGTGGATTTGGTATATTGATGTGGATCGCTTTTGACCCATCTGGGACATAGGTATACAATGGGAATGTACACAGGAAACATAAAAATTCCAAAAAAAATTTGATTTGCATATTTATAAAATCGAAACTTTTACAAGTTAAAACAAACAAATGAAATATCATCTGAACACTTATTTTCTATGGAAATCTATAAAACATTTATCATGTACAGCAACTTCACACCGGTCACAAGCTTTAGTGGTTTTGTTTTTACTCTGAGCACATCTTCGCCGTGTCTGACCACTCAAAATAAGATTTTACCCATGCCTACGTGCTGCTGAACTAATAAGAATAGGCTTTGGGCCAGTGGATAAAGGAGGTTTTCCATATTTTTGTAGTATAAATAATACAATTAATCGTCGACATTTCTAGATTATCATTTTTTTTCCAAACGTGCGAGTCAGTATCCATGTATTATTCCTGGAAACATCCAAAATAAAATGGGCATATACCATTTCTTGCCACGAAATCATATGCGATAGTTGTCCATTTGATCGACACCACCCATAAACTTGTAACAATGTATGACGTTTGGCTGGGTATTTCAACCTTTTTTTTCTCTTCTGCAGAATATCTAACAGCTTGACGAATCGGTCCTACGCCATATGCATTCGACAACATTGTGACAATACTGTTGTCCTTCCAACATATACAATGTTATTATCCTTGTCAAATACACCCCTTTCTCTTTTTTTCATTTGTGAAGAAATTGGGAGTGGACATTTATCGGTACGGTTTTCTCGCACTGTACCCGTTACGCCAAAACCCATTTCTCCCAACTTGTTGATGAGAGAGGCGCTTGTAAAGATATTGTCAAAAAATAATGAAAACTGCAGATCAGGAAAATTAGTCTGCAGCAATTTGGCAAAATTTATTACCACAGATTTCCCAAGTCCAAGATTTTCGTCAGTCGGTTGAGTCTTTCGTCCTTTCGCCCTATACGTCGAAATTGACGCAGTAACCTGATGGAGTTGCCAAAACCCATGCTTTGTAGTCGAAACTGATTGGCATTCCCCTGATAAACTGTTTACACCCGTTTCGTCCAAAATATGGGATCATGGATTCGTCAATAGACATACAAGCATTAACGGGGGTATATTTAACAAAATTTTGGTTAATTTTTTCGATCAAAGGGCGTAACTTAGTCATTTATCATTATGTGCTAAGTTGTTATCGGATGCATGAAGAAATCTAAAAATCTCTTCAAATCGATTTTTTCTGATAGAATTATATACCAAAACACATCTGGTGTCATCTCGTGCTTCCCAAAACATGCGACATCTAGGAACGGGAACGTAACCACGTACATATAGAACTGCAATAAAAACGAACATCTCATTGTCGATTTCCAATCTACAATTTTTGCTGCCTGCATAAAGTACGCTATGTTTTACGAGTTGCTCCAATATTTGCGAATTCAAGAACAGCTCCATAAATTCCAGAGGCTCACATTCACCGCCTAATGTCAACACAGGTAAAAATTCGATATTTGGTTGTTTTGTTTTACTTCCATTCAAGTCGCCTTTGACGCATTGTCTTCCTCTATATTGGTTTCTGCTTGCGCTTGAAGCTGTATAGAATTTAGTCTGTTAGGATAATCGCAGTCTTCATCCCCTGAGTCTTCAGTAATTTAAAATCCATTATCATCTGGAGGAGTTATATATATATATATATATATATATATATATATATATATTGAACTATGATTTGTTTTATTTTTATTTACTTACTTATTATTTTTATATGTAGAAAATTTTGTTTTGATGTGGCTAGCTCAGTTAATCATTTTTATATTATATTTGTGATGTATTGTTATTTTATGCGGGAGCATGAAACTCTCTCTACTCTTTGAGTCCTGGCATTTAAAAAATGTATTACCTTTATTTAAATAAAAAGAAACACCTTACTTTAAACAACATTTAATTTCAAAATAAAAAATTTCAATTTAATAATTATACGTTGAGACGCCAATGGTTGCCTCTAAAGAAATTATCAATTTTATATTTTCTACTGTGCGCATGCTCAAAATCCAGTCATGCGGACTTCAAACGTAAAATGAACATACAACAATGAGATGATGGAGCATCGGTGCTCATTAGATACACCTAATATTGTTGAAGGATAAATACTTAAATAGTTTAACAAAGAAGAATTTATGTGGAGAAAATACATAAAAATATTACAAATAAGCTGTGGAAGAAATAGTATTAGAAGATTTATATATACATGGAAATATTATAAGATTTATATACAGATGGACATATTACATGGAAATAAATTTAAGCATCATTCTTATGATGATAAAATGGCGTAAGTACATATTTTTTATTTATTTGAATTAGGCCTTTTTGATAATGTTAATGATTTATTTTATTAACTAACTAAATAAAGTCTGTTTTCTTTTTTATTTTAGATCGATCATTGCTGTGAATGTTTATCAATTTAACGAAATTAAGCACTTATTTGAGTTTTTTCTCTTATTATTGGCCAATAATATTTTAAAAGAACACTGACCTGATGCTCTGGAATTGGGATAACGCTTCTGGACCCCAGTAAGACTCCTCTGAAGTTCCAACACCAATTTTGGAGAAATTTGACTGATTTTTGCAGAAAAACTGGATCTGATTATCTGTGAGTATTATTAGGATTGTTTTTAATAGTATTTGATAAGTTTTATCAATTTATTTCGGGAATTTCATGAAATTTTCGGGAACACTATAACACACAGTCCACATATCTCGACGCCAGCTTCCAACCCCTTTAGCTTCCTTCCGATTCTCAACTTTTTTCAACAAACAAGTATATTGTTTTTTCCAGGTCACTATTTACAAAAGTTTGTTTCTTTACTTGTTGATTGAAAATTTGATCTGTCATTTTGTTCATAACCAATCAAATATTGTCCTATGCAATTGAATTATTTAATTTTGTTTACTTAATCGAAAAGTTCATACATTTACCACTTCACACCATCAATTCACTTGTAGAGAGTCCTCTGAGTCTTTATCATACAAATAAATCAACTATTGGTCATATACATAGATAGATACTTTTTAAATATTTCAATATCTAATATTTTATTAACAGTCTATTACTGTTACAATTATATTACTTAAATCATAAATCCTTTTATGTAATCTCTATCTAATCTTTGTATTAAATTATCTATACTAACTCCTTTAATAAATTATTATTTATTGTTTCTATGTTCATTTTACTGACACTATATCATTTCTATTTATGTTTTTAATAGTTTATCTATGAGAAACTATACTCCCTATTCTACTAAATATTTGTATTTATTTTATAATGTAACTGCTTATATTTATAATTATCATGACTTGACTATTCTAATAATTGTTTCTTTTTAGATGAACAGCTGATTACGTTATAGAAGATATTCATCGTGTTAGGCAACTTTATTTACTCCATTACATTTGTTAGGCAATTTCTAAGTTTTGTACTATTATTGAGGTAATTTCTTTATTTATTAAATTGTTATTGACTAATTATTTAATATATCTTTACTTGATATGCTTTTAATTAAGAAAAGTGTTTCCTTTTAATTATGTTTTCTTAAATTATATTATTTTCATATGTTTTCATATTAGCGTCATATTCCTATAGAAGTAATTCTCTTAATATCTATGATATCTGGTTCAATTCCCCTCAAATTTAAATTTAAATGATATCCATACCTTGGATATTTATTTAAATTTTAATTTTCTTACTATAAATGATTGATTTTATTTTATTCAAAAAAAAATGTTTAACAACTTGATGGCCTAATCTTAATTTCTTTAACTTTGTTTCTCAAATATTTGTTCACATATTTCCTACTATAATACCTATTTCTTTCAATAACTGTCTCATAATTCTTTCCTTAAAATACACTTGATTAGTATCAATGTCAATTTATATTCTTAATATTACTTCATATAATACTTCTCTACTATCATTTTCAGACTAACTTCCACTTATATATCAACTTATTTCTTTTTAATTTCATTATATTTTATTCTTCTATATACTCCTCATATCATATTTCTTTTCAATATTCATCATTATTCAATATAATTAATTATTTCTTAAATTCATATATATATATATATATATATATATATATATATATATATATATATATATATCAATATCTTATTCATTCATGTATTTTCAAGTAATCTACCAAATTCTAATTGACATCAAACATTACCTCCTATATTTTTATCAATATCATTAATTATTATCCTTTCCTATCCTTTATTACTTACATCTTATTTCCTTATTTTTAAAAAAAATGTGAACTTCTATTCGATACTTGAGTTATTCTTAATTTTATCCCCTCTATCCTATATTTTTAATCGTGTCTTTCTATGTAAAGCCAGTATTTCTCATAAATTGTTTTTCTTTATTTGCTACATATATTGATTTGCCATATTCAAATTTTAAAACTGTTTTAATTATAAGTTTTACCTAATAAATTTTTCTTTATATTATATTATATTTAATTTTTTAGGTTCTGAAGAAACAAACGGGATGAATTTAATTGGATCACCAGCTGCCAAATGGAAAAAAAACTTTGTCTAATATCTACTTTATCTTTGTACACTACCTAATATTAAATTTAAAACTATAGTTATAACTATTATTTCCTTTTTTTTTAATTCTTGTTCGTAACATAACATCATCTATTCATAATATCTATATACATGTTCTACATTGAACACTCCCCTTTCTAATTGTGTACCTGGATAGAATAAGCGATAACTGTTTTGAGCATCACTATTGTCGACTACATATGGCCCTTCAAATGGTGATAATAACTTTTTACATTGATTTTCACCTTTCTTTGGTGTTCTTAAAGATCTTACTAGGACTAAATCTCCTTTTTCAAATCTAATCTTCGTATTATTTTTGTTTGCTTTTCTTTTAATAAATCTCATAGCACTTCTCTCCAAATTCTTGCTTACTTTATTTAAAACTTGAGACATACCCCATTCTCTCTGTATTATCCATTCACGTTCTGGGTGTACTCCTTTCAAAATAAATTGTGGACATTCTTCAGTAACTCCATTAGGTAATTGGTTTAAAAATTTCTCTACTTGATTCAGATTTTCTTCCCATAAATTGTGTCTATTATTACATAAAATCCTTAAATACTTAACAACTTCTTTGATATACCTCTCAGCTGGATTAAATGAAGGTCTTCTTATGCTTATGAAAATTCATTCTAATATTATGATTTCTACACAAGCGTTTGACTTTTTCACTCACAAAGTAAGTAGCATGATCCAATATTAAGTTTTCCGGAGTTCCTATTTCTTCTATAACATTTTTCAGACAAAATATTACTGTGTTTGCATTGGTACGTTGACAAGGAAAAGTTCTTACAAATTTTGAAAATATATCTACCATAACTAAAATATGTTTATTGCCTTGCTTGCTAGGTATTAATTGTGATATGAAATCAATAGCTACTATATGTAAAGGCTTGAGTGCTATTATAGGTTTTGGTCCACTAATATGATGATAGTTCCTTTCCTTCGTCAATTGACAAATTTTACAGATTTCTTTAACCAATGATATGTCCTTCTTTGCAGTGTAATTTTCTCTAAACAACATCCATAGTTTTCGAGATCCTATATGTCCATATTCCTCATGTAATTGTTTGAGAATTTGTTTAGCATATTCAGGTGCTATTAAATAAATTTCTCTATCTTCCATCTTATACCAAATTCCCTCATTTTGAAATCCTCCTCTTTTACAAGATTCTTGTAAATTTCTCTGATCCTCCATTATTTTCTCCAAAGTAAACAAACCTTCAGTTTTTTGCAACCTATTGATGCCAATTTGGAATTGTTGATCCTTCTTCTTCAATTCTGTATCACGGCTAAGAGCATCCACTACTATATTAGTTTTCCCAGGAATAAATTTTATTTCAAATTCATATTCCTGTAATAAAAGTATCCATCGATGTATCCTATTGTTTGCATACCGATTTTTAAACATTGCTGTTAAAGCTGAATGGTCTGTTTCCAAGTAAAATTTTGCTCCTAATAGATAAAAACGTAATTTAGTTATGCAAAATACAATGCTTGCCATCTCCAATTCAGTACCTGAGTATTTTCTTTCATAGTTTTTCGTTACTCGGGAAATAAAACTGATTGGTACCTCTCCTTCCTCTTGTTCTTGCAATAAAACTCCTGCTAACCTATCTATGGATGCATCTGTTCTTAAAATAAATGGCTTGTCATATTGAGGATGATAAACCTGCAAATTTTGTAAAAATATTTCCTTGAGTTCTTGAAAAGCTTGTTCTCTCCTAGCATCCCATTTCCATTTCATTTCCTTCTTGAGTAATTCAATTAATGGAATTTCTTTATTACTGAGGTCTGGTATTAGTCGTTTGAAGTAGTTGAGAATTCCCAAAAATCCTCGAAGAGTTTTCAGATTAGTCGGTGTCTTATATTCCCTTATGGTTCTAATTCGTTCAGGGTTCATTCTCACTCCAGTAGAATTTAAAATATATCCCAAATACTGCACTTCTTTTTGGTAAAATTGACATTTTTCCATGTTCAATTTTAATCCTGCTCTTTCCAATTCTGCCAATATAGTCTTTAAATGTTCGTGATGTTGTTCTTCATTTTCTGAATATATTAATATATCATCTATATAGTGCAATGTAAAATGTTCATATTGGTTAAGAACAGTGTGAAGTGTTCTTACCAATGCTGCACACGAACTCTGTAAACCAAATGGAACAACACAAAATTGGTATACTACACCATCAATCATAAATGCTGTATATGGACGACTTCTTTTATTTAATGGAATCAACCAAAAACTATGCTTCAAATCCAGTTTCGTGAATATGTTAGCTCTTGTAATCCTACCAAATATCCCCTCTACATTTAAAGGACTCTCATATTGTTTTTTAGTATATGAGTTGATATTTCTGGCATCCAGACATAATCTAATCTCACCTGACTTTTTTCGAACACATGTTATCGCACTTATATATGGAGAGTTGGATCTTTCTATAATACCATCTTGTATCATCTTTTCTAACTCCTGGTATACTTCATTTTTCAGCTTATAAGGAATGGGATAGGTTTTTATCTTGAAGTTACTAATATCCTTTTTCATTTCCAACTTATGTATATACTTTGCTGCTATGCATACTTCTTTGTTGAAAAGTCTCCCATGTTTTGTCAATAACTCATCAATCTCTCTTCGATATTGTATGGGACAAAATTTTTCTTGTAGATCTTCCATAATTTCTATTTCATTTATTTTCCATTGTCTTTCCTCTACCTCTTGTTCTTCCTTTTTGTCAAAAGTTATTATATTACCTTCACATACCATGTACCCCTGTTTATAATCAATTATCATCTTGTGATTGCTCAATTCATCATTTCCCAAAATTACGTCATATTTTAAATTCTTAACTACTAATAATTGTATCTTATAAGCTATGTTTCCCAAATAAAAGTCTGTAATTATGGTACTATTTGTATAATATAAATTTTTATCATTCGCCCCTACTAATGATAGTTTCTTTGTATTTATCATCATAATATCATCCTTATTTAAATTATCTACTATATCCTGTTTAATTAATGTTACCTCTGAACCCGTATCTATTAAAATTCTACAAAAAATATTTTGTAATCTACCCTGGATAAATATTAAATTAGGTTTTTCTACTTTTTTATTATTATTTTCATTATCTATAATAAATTCTCGAGGATGTTCATATCGCGATGAATATATGATATTATGCACGTAAGGACGATTTAAGCAAAATTCGCTGTATTGTCCTGTCCAGGAATACATTCTTCTACCTGTATCTCCTGTCTGATCATATTCACTTGTCTCCTATTGTCATCATCCCTGTTTCTGTTTTGTTCTGGATTAATTTGATTTTCTCTGCCATTTTGCCAATTTCTTCCTCTATTATTATTATTGTTATTACCATAGCGATTTCTTCTCTCGAAATTGTTCTGGTTCCTATGGTTCTCCGGATATCTGTTTCCATTATTCCTCTCTCTATTTCTATATTGTTCCCCATTTCCTTGGTATCGTCTATCTTCAAAGTTCCTGTTTCCATAACTTCTATTTCCATTACCTTCATAATAATCTCTCCTGAAATTACCATTTCCATTTTCCCTTCGTGTATCGTTTCTTATATTTCCATTTCCATTCTCTCTTCGTATATCATTTCCTTGTTGATATCTGAGAAAACCACTTCCATTTTGAACACTCCTTTCAACTCTCTGCAAATATCTAGATAAGTTGTCCATTGTTTTTATGTTATGAAGTGCTATTGTTTCAGACACTTCTGAATTAAAATGTCTCCCGACATATAAAACTAATTCCTCCTCCTTCATAACAGGTTCCAAATATTGCGCCATGTTATATAGTTGCATAGCATATGCATTTAAATTTTTATTCCTATTATAATCAAATTTTCCGAAGTACAATCTTTCCCTAAAATTAGCCTGATGAATCTCACCCCAGAAATAGGTCATGAATTGGTTCTCAAATTCTTCTAAATCATTTATGCTTTCCTCTTTGTTACAAAACCATAATAGGGCATGCCCAGATAACATCCCTCTAATGATAATCTTCTTCTCCATTATGTCTCTCATTCCTTTAAGTTTGCTTTTTATTATTTTTATAAACACCTTTGGATGAATGGTGTTTATATTTCCATCAAACTTTACTCCGATATCCATGTTTCCCGTATAAATAACTCCACCTCCATTTCTCCTCATATTAAATTACATTTCCTCCATGTTTTCCTGCAATTTTCTATTCATTTCTTCAAGTTCTTTGTTAACTATTTGGCCAATGTACTCGTTCCTCTCCTCACATGTTCCTGTTTGTTTTTGTACCTTTGTATCCAAATCCTTAAATTTCTGCTCCGCATTCTGTTGGTAATTCTGCATTATTTCTTCGATTATTTGTTCCTTGAATTTAATATGTTCTACTTCTTTAGTGATGTCTTCAGTTTGTTTAAAAACTTCAGCTTGAATTGTACCCGTTAATTTTTCTTCTATACCTCTCTCTAATTCTTGAATTTGTTCTACCATTTGATTTTCTATCTGCTCTCTAATTTTGATTCCATTTTCTTGTATTTCAATCCTCAGATGTTTGTTTTGCTCCTCCATATCTTCTCTCACCTTGTCAATTTTCTTTCCAAATTCTTCATTAGTCTTCTTAAGTTCTTTAATTTACTTACAATTTTCAAATTTCACTTCTTCTATTTTCTCTTCTAATCTGTTCATATTACCATTGATGTTATTTATATCCCCTCTAATTTCTTCTCTCATATTGTTCATGTTTCCATTCAGATTATTAATATCTCCTTTCAATTCATCCTTCATTCTGATCAAAAATTGTATCATGTCCATCTGATTATCTCTACTTCTTCTTCTTTGCATTTCCTGTGTCCTATCTTCTTGTTCTACAGCTTCCCCATCTCCTGTCAAACCTTCTTCCTGTGCATCTCCTTCTAATTGTTGTCCTTGTTCCAAATATACCGCTTGGTAATCTCCCATACCATGACTTCGTTCTTCCCTTCCCGCTTCCGAACCACTGTCTGCTCCTATCTGCCTTCCATCTCTCAACGTCATTCGTTTTGCCATTTTAATTGAGTTTAAAATTTACAGATGTTTCCTATATTTTTAATAAACCGCCCCACGTTTTGGGTGACAATTGAACTATGATTTGTTTTATTTTTATTTACTTATTATTTTTATTAAGTTTAGATAATTATTATTTTTATATATAGAAAATTTTGTTTTGATGTGGCTAGCTCAGTTAATCATTTTTATATTATATTTGTGATGTATTGTTATTTTATGCGGGAGCATGAAACTCTCTCTACTCTTTGAGTCCTGGCATTTAAAAAATGTATTACCTTTATTTAAATAAAAAGAAACACCTTACTTTAAACAACATTTAATTTTAAAATAAAAATTTTCAATTTAATAATTATACGTTGAGACGCCAATGGTTACCTCTAAAGAAATTATCAATTTTATATTTTCTACTGTGCGCATGCTCAAAATCCAGTCATGCGGACTTCAAACGTAAAATGAACATACAACAATGAGATGATGGAGCATCGGTGCTCATTAGATACACCTAATATTGTTGAAGGATCAATACTTAAATAGTTTAACAAAGAAGAATTTATGTGGAGAAAATACATAAAAATATTACAAATAAGCTGTGGAAGAAATAGTATTAGAAGATTTATATATACATGGAAATATTATAAGATTTATATACAGATGGACATATTACATGGAAATAAATTTAAGCATCATTCTTATGATGATAAAATGGCGTAAGTACATATTTTTTATTTATTTGAATTAGGCCTTTTTGATAATGTTAATGATTTATTTTATTAACTAACTAAATAAAGTCTGTTTTCTTTTTTATTTTAGATCGATCATTGCTGTGAATGTTTATCAATTTAACGAAATTAAGCACTTATTTGAGTTTTTTCTCTTATTATTGGCCAATAATATTTTAAAAGAACACTGACCTGATGCTCTGGAATTGGGATAACGCTTCTGGACCCCAGTAAGACTCCTCTGAAGTTCCAACACCAATTTTGGAGAAATTTGACTGATTTTTGCAGAAAAACTGGATCTGATTATCTGTGAGTATTATTAGGATTGTTTTTAATAGTATTTGATAAGTTTTATCAATTTATTTCGGGAATTTCATGAAATTTTCGGGAACACTATAACACACAGTCCACATATCTCGACGCCAGCTTCCAACCCCTTTAGCTTCCTTCCGATTCTCAACTTTTTTCAACAAACAAGTATATTGTTTTTTCCAGGTCACTATTTACAAAAGTTTGTTTCTTTACTTGTTGATTGAAAATTTGATCTGTCATTTTGTTCATAACCAATCAAATATTGTCCTATGCAATTGAATTATTTAATTTTGTTTACTTAATCGAAAAGTTCATACATTTACCACTTCACACCATCAATTCACTTGTAGAGAGTCCTCTGAGTCTTTATCATACAAATAAATCAACAATTGGTCATATACATAGATAGATACTTTTTAAATATTTCAATATCTAATATTTTATTAACAGTCTATTACTGTTACAATTATATTACTTAAATCATAAATCCTTTTATGTAATCTCTATCTAATCTTTGTATTAAATTATCTATACTAACTCCTTTAATAAATTATTATTTATTGTTTCTATGTTCATTTTACTGACACTACATCATTTCTATTTATGTTTTTAATAGTTTATCTATGAGAAACTATACTCCCTATTCTACTAAATATTTGTATTTATTTTATAATGTAACAGCTTATATTTATAATTATCATGACTTGACTATTCTAATAATTGTTTCTTTTTAGATGAACAGCTGATTACGTTATAGAAGATATTCATCGTGTTAGGCAACTTTATTTACTCCATTACATTTGTTAGGCAATTTCTAAATTTTGTACTATTATTGAGGTAATTTCTTTATTTATTAAATTGTTATTGACTAATTATTTAATATATCTTTACTTGATACGCTTTTAATTAAGAAAAGTGTTTCCTTTTAATTATGTTTTCTTAAATTATATTATTTTCATATGTTTTCATATTAGCAACATATTCCTATAGAAGTAATTCTCTTAATATCTATGATATCTGCTTCAATATATATATATATATATATATATATATATATATATATATATTGCGTCTGGAACAGGATCACCTTCGGAGAGTTTTTCAATTTCGTCCAATAACTCAGCCCTCGTTAGTGGTTTCTTCCTACATTGGAAAATATATATCGCATATCTGCCCAACGGGTCGATAACGACCCAAGCTATTTTTTATGCACTTATTATTCAAACGAACAGACCTAACCCCAAAACAAATATTACTTCGTACAGCTTGAAACCAGTAATAAATAATTTGAAAAACAATACAATGAGTATTCAAACAAATAACTTACCAGTATGATTTTCTCTCCATGTCACACTAGAATATTTTATCGTCTAAACATGTCACGATAACCAAAAAATATAATTCTCAGCACGTTTTGTAAACTTATACTAACGATGTTTATTGATTTGACTACTAAATTCAAATATATGCAATACTTTAAAACATGTACTTGTATAACTAATTGCATAGTTTAGGGATTGGGTCGTTTTCGACCCGTTGGGCATAAATGGATTAATGTTAGAGCCACGCTTGTCTTTAGATACCTCGCTACGCTTTTCAAACATTTTTGAAGAGTTTCAATCCATTTTTTTCCAATGCCGTGTGAAGATAACAGTGCTTTAAAGTATACTTGCACTTCTACTGTTTTTTTGATCAACTTTTATTCTACTGTTTTTTTATCAACTTTTATTCTAACCCTATACGCATCAGAAGAATCATGTAGCTTAGCAGAAAGTTCGTCTTTGTTTAACCGGAAGTACACTAATTAGCCCGGCCAAGTACATGTTTCGATCATTGTGATTTAATGTATTAACACTAGAAGCACCGGAGCGGTCAATTTGACGGTTTTTCAATTTTAAATAACAATATCTCCGAGAAAAATGTTTCCAGACAAATTTGCTTTTATAACTGACTTTTCCTAAATATTCATGACAATTCGACACTAAAACATTCAAATATAAAAAATCAAAAATCGATCAATTACGACGACTACTACCTTGAAGCACCAATACCGTCAGTTTGACTGCAGTGTATGTTTACATTTTCGGAGAATTATTTCTTGCTTTATAGTTCCGAGAATTTACGCGGACAGAATTCTGTGAAATGTGTTTTGTGAGGAAAGTCAAAGTTTGTTTTAGTGACTCTGACCCTTAGTCGCTGCTTGTTTGTTGTAAGAACGATGTCTCGTCGTGGTTTGTCATACGAAGAATTGTTGGAAGAGTTGAATATTTTACTAAAGGAGGGGTCTGATTGTGAACTATCATTCAATGATAATAGCACTGATGAAGATTCGGATTTTGTGATAGATGTACCGAAATCTGAAAAATCGAGCAGTGAATCAGATGAAAAACCATCACTTTCGTCTACGCTGACCAGAGAAATTACAGTCACTGATATTGCAAGTACGTCTTCATCTGGCCCACCAGTAAATATTTATCGTGGTATTGGCCATGGTAGAAGGCTTGATCGTGAAGAAGCTACACAAGCTGTTGAATAAGCACGTATTGAAGAAATTGGTTCTGACGGTACTATTTGGAAAAAACTGGATTCCAACCAAACATTTGCAGGTAATATTCATATCAATTCCTTGCAATTTTATATAACAAATAAACATCGGTTTTTAGGAAGATTTGCTAATCAAAATATTCTAAGAGAAGCACGTGGTCCCACTGCCTATGCCAAACGACATATCTGTAGAGGAAGTTTCTAGTGCATGGCGTCTAATTATTGCCGAAAACATGCTTCGACACATTAAAAAGTGCACTGATGCCGAATGAATAAGACAATTGCAAAATGAATCATGTTCTATTACTCTCCATGAAATTGAAGCTTTTATTGCTTTGTTATATGCTAGAGGCGCTTACGGTGCTAGAAAAATTTCAGTAAAGAAACTATGGTCAAATAAATGGGGACCCCCTTCTTTTCAAGATACTATGTCACGAAATAAATTTTAAGAAGTTATGAGACATGCGAAACACTAGATCTCAACGATTAGCGACTGATAAATTTGCGCCTGCGTCTGAAATTTGGAATCTTTAAAAACAACGAACAAGATCCAACGGAAGAAGACGCAATCCGCATCTTCACAGATGGGTCTAAATCAAATGTGGGCTCAGGATGTGGAATTTTCTCCAGACCCCTGAATCTAAACATAAAATGGGCTGCAATGCAAGTGTTGCTCAAACAGAGCTCACTGCTATCTGCATCGCTGCAAAAGAGATTACCAAAAGGAAAGCCACAGGTAATAACATATACATCCTTACGGACAGTAGACAAACACTACTAGCCCTGAACAGACCACGTATTAGATCCGGCCTAGTACTAGAATGTCACATGGCTTTAATCGAAGCCTGTAACAACAACACGGTCACTTTAGGCTGGATTAAGGGCCATGAGAAATCGAAAGGAAACCGTATTGCAGACTCGCTAGCCAGGAGGGCAGCCTCCTAAAAACTTTCGGGACCTCGCACTTTCATTGGTCTAACACTCCCTCAATAGGTTTAAGGGTAGATGGGACGACGCAAAAGGCTGCAGGCTTGCCAAGGAACTGTTACAATATCCGGACAGCAAAGTAGCCAATAAATACGTGACTATGAACAGGCGGAACATACGAACAGCCACGGGTATTCTGACTGGTCACTGCCACCTACGAAAACACCTCCACAGACTGAGTCTCTCTGACACCTCACTTTGTAGAGGATGTGAGCAAGAATATGAGACTGTCGAGCACATTCTATGTGATTGTCAGACACTCTCTTATCTTAGGTTTCATGTATTCGGCGAGCACAGGCTAACACACGCCAGTATGAGGGAACTTAATTCAGGCGACGTTTCGCCTATTTCAGAGAAGTAGGCTGGATGACGAGCTAGAATGAAGTTTTGAACCTCAGAAGGATGCACAATGGGCTGTGCTGTGGGGTCTACCCACCCTTCCAACTTTTACAGATACAGATACTGACACTCACTGTTTATCAGGGTAAAGTATATGAAAATGTATTCATATTGAGCTTCGTACATCCAGATGTTGAAATAGCTGCCTGAAACAGTAAAATTCTACAATGAAACAAAGTTTGGAGTTGATGTTTTGTTCCAAATGGCTCGACAGTATTCAACAAAATCAGCATCGCGAAGTTGGCCACTGCAAGTTTTCTTCAATATCCTGGACATGTCATCAATAAACGCATGGATACTATATAAAGAAGTTACAGGCAAAAACAGGCTATATCAAAAATAAAAAATCACCGGCAGAGCTCGTCTGCACGAACACACAGAATCCAACACCAAATAAGCGACGACAATGCTAAGTTGCAAAATGCAAAAAAAACCAAAGAAACATGTGTACTTTGCAAAAAGGCAGTTTGTGGCACTTCCACGGGAAGAATTGAAACAAAATATTATTGTATCGTTTGTTTAGAAAATATTAGTTAATTAATCAAATATATTTAATTATAATTAGTTTGTTCTTACTATTTTTCTCATAATAAAAAGTGTTTTGCACAATGTGTTGACTGCAATGGAGCTTTTAGGTAGATAAAAATTCTGGTGCTTCGAGTGTTACAGTACTTAAATATAAGTGACCGGTTTTGTTTGTTAACAACACTGAAACATTTTAGACTTTTGCAGTGACAATCTTCCCTTATCTCGTGACTTTGCTCTCGAAGTTTTTTCATTACATTATACTGACCCGACCCGTAACTTTTCTCTTCTCGGTTTTCACACAAGAAAAGACGCCTTCATTGTCACTCACTACCACGGCTTCACTATCGTTAACCATTTCCAACTAAACTTAAATTTTTAGCTATGTACGTACCTATAAGATATTGTAAAAACAAACACAATAATTTGCGCCGCAAAAATACTAGCCTATCATCCTCGTGTAGCTGGAATAGCTCTAAAACAACGAAAATAAGTTCCTGTGTCGAGATTCGAAAAGATTGACCTTTCTCCGTTCTACGCACGGACTTTTCGCTTTTCTTCACTGTACGGTATATTTATAAACGCGGTTTAAACTGTGACAGCCCCCCTCTTTTCTTCCCTGTTTAGACCCGTACACTATTTCTGCCGACATAAACCCATTTTGCTCAAAAAATGACCTTCCACCTTTCTTCCCTGTACTCCTCAATTAAAATCTAACATATTTTTATAGGTGTGTTTTAAAAATTACTAAGTATTAAAATTCCTACACTTATAAATCTATTGGCCGTTGCCTTATTCAAATTATCTAAAAACAAGTCTGAATCACATAAAAACAATAAACTGAACAAAGTGAGATTAAATTTTTTTAAATTAATATTAAAAATAATAAAATATTGGATATTTTAAAAAGATGTTACTTGCTATAGTGTTTCCAAAGTCCGTTTAAAAAGATTATTTTATCAGGAGAACCTGATAATTCGCGTCCAAGCCCTACCGACACTTGAAAAAACAAATAGGTATATATTGGTCTAACTACACATTTCTAATAGCTACAGTAGCACACCTTATTTATATACTCATCATTTTATTGGTATTTGTGAGGGCTATTTGAATCCTGGGTGAGTAAAACATTGAAAAAGTGGAGAAATTCCAAAGTTAAAGGGTACAAAAAGTTTATATTTTAAATGGTTGTAAAAATTTTACGGGGAGTTGAGAAGGCGCAATAAAATAGTAATTTGTAAAACAAGTATCACAATGACTCGTTAAGTAAAATAGAATTACATTTAATCCCTGTTTTAAGCTAAGAGGAGTGGTTTGAATTTAAGTTGGCAATTCTGTAGATTCCTGATTGGTCAGATCACAGATGGTTTTATTCAGCACTTTTGACATTTTTGACCGAATAATTGTGTAAATTGTAAACAAACTTTCATTTAAGCAGAGGATGATTATTTGTTTAAAGAAGAGCTTCTTCGTATATGCTTGCGATTTATTTATATTATATCATGAACAGAATTATTTCTATAATACATCTTCACCTAGATATCTGGTCATTTATCCCAAAAGTTGAACGTTATGTATACCTTATATATTGATCCTATAGAATATAAACATAAACAATTGACAAATAATTGATGAATAAACGTTAGCGTACTTTATTTATTAATATTTTTAATATATGATTTATTGAAATTTGACTTTAAGACCATGTAATATAATAATTTGCTACCTAGAACAACGCTAAACCATTTTATAATTTATTTCAAGGTTAAAGTCAAACGTCAAATGAATAAATGTATAACATACAATAACCAACTGCATGACACTAAAAATTACTAAAAGAGTGTTCAAAAGACTTCATTCTGACACTGTAAACAATGTTATAATGAAGTCTCTTTTATACTCGAATTATAAAAAATACTTAAAACCATTGTATAAAGATAGGCATAGTAAAACAGTAACAAAACCATTTGAGTTATTATCTAGTTACTTTTACGCTCGTTCTTCATAAAAATGACCCTTAACTGCCTGCCCTCTGAAATAAACAGCACTATTTTCAACAACTAAATTATTTTTGAAAAGTTCTCTACTAAATGTTTTTTTTATCGTCGAATTCCGACCAATTAATGATGACCAAGGCCGACGATACATTGTTACCTGTTCGATGGGAATCTTTTTAATAGATAGCGCGTATTTTGAAATATGATGTTCATAATAATGTTATAGCAGGTATTAATCTCGAGCCGAAAATAAACTTAATCTCAGTACAATTATTTGTTACCAATTTCGGTGTATAAAATAGCGATTTTGATGTAATGAGTTCGTGTAGCACTAGCAAATGCATTAATATGTTAATCACTTGGAAAATATCCTCGTACAAAGGTAAATAAATATATACTTTTATTGGGTGACTGAAATAATGTAAATTTGCGATTTCAGAACTTAATTCGTGAATGTAAATTAATTCGAAGGATATTTTTTTTAAACATTCGTATTTTGATGATCTCTTAAAGAGACGAAAATATAAGTCACTGCTATTTTGTGTGCATTTTTTAAACGTTCAGTTGAAAATTTACTCATTAACCGATTTTCATTCTGGCAAAAAACATTTTTGATTTTGTTCAGCTTTCTTACGATATTGATATGTAGGGTCTCAAGAAATATATAAAATCAAAAACAATAACTTCAAAAAAGTGCTAACTATACTAATACATTAAAAATAATGAGATGAAATATACTAAATATAAATCATAATACAATATAATATCGTATTAATAATTAAATTAATGACATTGTGTAATTCTTCTATTGTAGCCCTTAGAGTAACAACGAGACATACCACAAAACTGAGTTTTCGCGAAAATCGAGTTCAGAGTTTTTAATCAAATCCTGAAATACAAAGTCACGGAATTCAATTATTATAACTATTATACTGTGGAGTTAACTAGAAACAGTAAGTTTCATTTAAAACACTAATATGAGTAGATTCCACAAAGTAAGGGTCGAGACAGTTAATCTCATTACAAAAGAAGTAAACAACAAATATTTTAAAATAAACTAAAACAAATAAACTAATAAAATAACAGTTTTTAACTACATATCCTATTTTGACAAAAATAAAATACGCATTTTTATTGAGATCCAAGAGCAAACAAGTATTTTAATTTAAGCAAAAGTGACAACGCTAATTTAAAATAAAATAGAGCTCCTTAAGTTAAATAATAACAACTTAAGAATCGTCAATATCGCTTAAGTTGTCCATAATCTTCTATTTCATCGTCTATTTCCATAGCCTGAGAAACGTCTGTATTATTAACATTTTCAACAACGCCAATCTCTGTGTAGTAGTTTTGATAAATCGGCGGAATGTACCTTAGTAGTGCTACAAGATTGCATCGTATTTTACATGTAAATCACTTAAAGTAAGGTTTATTGATGTTCTTATACCCCTTTTACCGATATTAGCGGATTTAAACTCTTCATTACAACTATGTTTTAAAAACATTACATTTGGACTATCTTGTGATTCAAATGCACAGGTTGCACTAAAGTTAAGTTTTTCCTTATTATCAGTTTGATTTTTATTTGTAATTTGAAGCTGTAAATCTTTAAAAGACAAAATATCTTGTTGTTGAACGACAATAACCTTAAAAGGATTTTTTCTTTTCGCTTTTAAAACTGCTTGATACCAATCATCAGGAGAATATAGGGACCGAGAAAGATGACGTTTATGCCATCTGCCGTGAAAAAACACAAACAATGTGACGTAAACACTATTAGTAGTTTTGTATAATCTGCGTTTTTAAATGTTCATTTTTTAAAACTGATATTAAATGTTTGTGATATCGTCATCAAAAGTATCTTTTTGTATTCATGACTGTTCAAATATGCTGTATAAAAATACTACGCAGTTGAAATTTTATAGTTTCCCCAAAAGTCCATTGAACACTGCGTGGATAACCTTAAAACGTCAAAAATGGATAAATGCAGTAAAAACCCATATGTAATTGAAATGTTCTAATTATAACATTTTATTAATTATTATTTTGTGTATAATCAGTATGATACTACAATTGGCAGCTATTAAAAAAGTTCTAAATTTTTTTACATAAATAAAAGATTATTATCGAGAGAATAAAATGTTGTTTTCTGTACGATTTCATTGAATATATAAAATAAAAAACTAGTTATGTGTTTGCCGACTTTAATATTATATAATAAGTTCAAATAATTAAATACTAAAGGGGAAGAAAGTAAACATTTGTACAAAACGAATCACTTCAAGTGTTTTAATTACATTTCAGAAGACATCGGGAGGATTGGGAACCAAATAAAAATACTATAATTTGCAGTGCTCATTTTGTCAATAATGAAAAATCAGATAATCCTCTACACCCATCTTACATACCAACAATTTTTCCTGGCAAAGAAAATAAGAAGATCTATTCAGTTTTTGCATTTTGTAGGTTGTTTATTATATACTGTTTACATCACAATGTTTTTCTTATTTAACACCAGGGCGCTCTACTTTCGACAGAAGTGCTGCCTCTATAGTTCGGTCTCGATCCCTATACTTGTTTTAAATAGTGGCGTATGTCCGACAACTAGAAAGCTGTGCTCAATGATCTCAATTTTTTTTTCTTTACTAGTTATTGCCATAGGCATGCAATGCTCCAATTTTTATTCTGCCCCGTGGAGTTATCGCTATATAGAACGAGCTTTCTATATCCATTGGAATTTTTCTTGAAATGTTTATTATAAATCAAAACTCATTACAAGGGTATCTTGAGTCTGCTTGGCATTTTTTATTTCGTCTTTAAGGCTTTTTTGTAATGCTTCTGCCTTCCGATGATGCAGCTCAAGTTGACTTTTCAAGTTGTTTGCTGATTCCGATGAGACCTGTGCATTTTTAATCTGAATGTTAAGATAGTCACAGGTTTTACATGTGTCCGTTTTGGAAAGCTTAAATCCGATGTTAAATTCGTTGCAAAAGACGTTTCGGTAGTAACTTTCTTTTACAGGATTTAAACTTCTAACTTGATACCATGGAAGGTAGTAGTCATAGTAGAGAGCAGAAATGGATGAATCATGATCTATATATTTATACCTTATCAGGATTTTTGTGCCTACTGTAGTGACTGGTGTATTTGGGCATGGACTTAATGTGCGTCCTTACGTTTTCAAGATCACTATCGCTAACCTTATTCACCCTATTTTGGTGTTTGCCACGTTTGTCTGATGCTGGAGTACTAACATCTTCACTTAGCTGGTTATACAAAGTTCAATTCTCCTTTTTGAATGTTGCAAACCATGGAATGCAAGAAACTCTTGTTTGCATACTTTAACGTCAATACCATTTACCTTAACAAAATATTGTATTGATATTTTGCACGACGAATGGGTTCTTTTTGTTTTTTAGGATAGGTTCTCTTTTTCGGAGTAGACTTCATTTGGGAAAAAAGGTAAAGATTTTGGTTGTTGTAATCTCCTAAGTCCCAGAAAGCGTTAAAGATTTGTATTGCTTTTCCTTCCAAGGCATCTCGACATTTTCGCCTACAAGTACAGGGTGGTCCAATTTCCCGTTCAGGCATTTCTTTTTGTCGTTTATTTACATAGCTGTGACTCAAATTTCGTTTAATTTTTCTTTTATTTCTAAGCTGTCGAAGTTTGTCCATCTTGAAGGAGGAGCCTTATCTGGTGTGGGCAGAGGACCTATTTTACTTACAGTATTATATTTTGTATGTAAAAAAAAGAAACTCGCGTTAAAACCTCGCCACTACATTTACTATAGAGCCTTTAACTATACCAATACTAATTGAAACATGCTGTCATGATAAAAATATTTAGTTTGTCATTTTTTTACTATCAAAATCATAACTTTTGTACTTTTTTGAGGTATAAAGGATAAGCCATAGATATTAGTCAAGGCTAATATATAATATAAAACAAAATATATATAATTTATTCGAAACATTATGTAACAAGTAATATGCCAATGTGATATTCATACAAGCATCAAGAAGATAAGACAGCACGGGTAATAAAATATATAAAAAATTAAGGCATAATAATTTTACCTAATAAGCCACATATTTTATTTACTCATCTGCCCATCGCTACCTGAAGATGTTTCGCTCCCACTATCACTCTGCACATAATCTTTATCAAGTACACTGTCATCAGATTCACAATCTGAGCCACTATCACTTTCCGAATCTTCAGAACAATACATATACTTTGTGCAACCGTCGTACTGCCTGACGCCGCCATGATGCAATTAACGTGGCTTGTCTCGTTTTTACACTTAAAATAGTTAATATTATTTTTAAAGCAACAAGGGGTTTGCTGGTTTGTTGCACCATCTGTGTTACAATAGCGAAGACTTTTATTTCATAGGTAAGTAGGTGCCTAATGATGTAGAAAATTCATTTAACTCATTTTTGAAAGATTGTGGCTTGTCTCGTTGTTGCCCCAAGTGCTTCAATTGTGCAATATTGCCTTCCATGAAGAAATGCCCTCGTCGATGTTCAGAACTTATTAAATCTATCTGAGACTTATAATTCTAAAGATAAATGATAAGTTTTTGGCATAGAAGGTTTTACTAGGTCAGAGGTCGGTAGCGTAATAAACATTGAAATATTTTCTTCTCGCAGCATAACAAATGCTTTGACTTCCAAATAGAGTGGGATGATTTAAAATTTTGTATTCTAATTGCAATGTGGGGTTATGAAGTATATTATGAATAAATTGAAAGAATTGAGTGAAAATAGAAAATGATAGATTTTGGCAAATTGCCAGGAATCACGGATTTTTGCTCTGAATACAAAGATCCGATATGTTCAACACTTTTTGTGTTTTATATTCAGTGATCAGTCTACATTACATTGGTGGCTAATAGTTTCCTTGCAATAAGTTAACCATTATTGAAATTTTGACTCTTGACTTAAGTCCAGCTTATTTTTGGTCAGTTGTTGCCGTCGTTACACGCATGGAAAGTATCTTTATAGGTACTTACCTGCTTACCTCAGCACAAGTGAGGTAATTCCATTTGATATATTAGATAACAAAATTAATTTATTACAAAATATCGAACAGAGATATGAAATTAATTAACAATAATAACTACACTTTTTATAAAATTATTGATTCAAAAATTATAATAATTATAAACTGTAAGTGTCCAGCACGTTTTCATTTTTCGTGGAATATTAATATCCAGCCAGTTAAAATATTTTGTTCTCGAAATATCTTTTTAAAAAGTTTAATAATAATCCATGTGAGAACAATACAAAGTTAGTTTATAATTAAATGCTGACAATATGATATACGATATGATATTATTATATAATATGCAAATTGGCTTCACATAACTCCTCCCTTCTTAAGATAGAACAACGCAGTCAAAGGGGTTGTTTTCTTGGGGTTGGTGGTTAGCTTCTTTCTTCAGTTTTAAATATCTCCGGAGTATACAAGTTACGGCCGCTAGTATTAGGAGTGATAGAAGGCCGGGAATATTCCATACTGCGGGGTGTGTTTCTTGATTTTGTATTGGCTTCGTTATTTCAGCTTGGAGTTTCAATTCTTTAATGGATTGAAGATCGATTGCTTCAGTTTTGTCCGATCATTAGAAGTGAGCGGTTGTGTAGAAAAAGTGGTCTTACTATCTTAAGATAAGTAACTTTTGTTATTTATAATATTTAGTAATCAGATTTTCATATTGAATAGCTGGTTAAATCTTTTCGTTTACTTATATATTTAAAAATGGGCGAAACAACGGACGGCGAATCGCCGCCCCATGATTTAGATATACAATCCAATAATACTAATAAACCACTGGATGTATCTCAGAATAAAATCGAAAAGAGTGAAATAATACAATACGATCTAAACAACAGATATAGATTTAATGATAAGAGACCTTTCATTGTTTATATTGAACATAAAGAAAAAAACATAGGTAGATTATTTCCTATTCGTATCGGGCATTTTTTGCGGAAAGACATACGATTTAAAAATAATATTGTTGACATGAAATCAATAGGGAAAAATAGAGTAAAAATATTTTGTAAAAATTATGAGACTGCTAATACATTAATTGATCATGAACTAATTATAACAAACAATTTGGTAGCATACATTCCAACGTTTTTTACCCAAAAAAGGGGATCATAAAAATGGTTGATACTTATTTTAAAGAGGAGTATATTAAGGAAAATATAGAATCAAATATTAAAGTCGTATCAGTAAAACTTCTTAAAAGAAAAGTATTCGATGAAACCTCAAAACAAAATATATTTGTTGACAGACAAATGGTAATCCTTACATTGTTAGGTAACAATATTCCAGATACCGTCAAAATTAATATGGTAAATTTTATCCTTGAGCCTTACATTTATCCAGTGGTTCAATGTTACAATTGTTTACGCTACGGGCATACAAACAAAATGTGCAAAAGTGCATGAAAGTGTCAACGCTGCGGACAGGAAAATTGTACATTCGATGATTGTGAAAATCATCAAATCTGTTTACATTGCAATAGCTCGGAACATAGCTCAATAAGCAGAACTTGTTCGGTTTACATTAAACAAAAAAATATTAAGATAATTATGGCCAATGAAAACATCTCATTTAAAGAGGCGGAAGTCATATCTAATAATCCCTCGTATTCGAAAATTGTTACAAACAACAGATTCTCAATATTAGCAAATCACGAAAATTTTCCAAGTCTGCCAGTTCCTAACCTAAAAAATCAAACCCATACAAATAATTTTATCAGAAAACCTATACCAAAAAATCAAACCGTAAACATAACGAATGAAACAACCAAACATAGTTCAAAAAGACGCAAACATTCAACTTCAAAGTCCTTCAATAGAAAAAGAACATCACAAAACGTTACTCCCCCCCCCCCCCCCACCTATCATCCCCAACCCATACCGGGAAGAATTACAAAAATTTAATGAAACCAAAGACATGATTGTTGATAATATCATTAAATGTTTACATACATGGTTAAATAAAGAACCCAGTTTTAATGGGCTCCCGACACACTTTGATAATAATATTCGCGACAGTATACTATCTATTTTAAGTCCAGATACAAGTTCAGGTACCAATATGGAACTTAGTGATAATGAATCTGAATACAGAGTCCTTGTCAATTCTACAATACCTAGCAAATAACGAAACTGATGTTATCATCTTGTCGGAAACCTGGATTAAAAAAAGAAGTAATTTCTATGTAAAAGGCTATAATTTAATTTGCAAAAATAGAGAAGACGAACACGGTGGAGTGGCAATACTCATCTCTAAAAATATAACCTTCAAAGAACAATACATAAACAGTAATTATAATAAAAAAATCGAAGCATGTGCGGTAATACTCGAAAAACCCAAATTAACGATTGTTAGCATATATAATCCATCAAAAAACAATAGAATTACGTCCACTGACTGGGAAAACTTGATGTCACAATTCCAAACACCGGTTCTTATATGTGGAGATTTTAATAGCCATCGCCCCTTTTTGGAAGTATTGCAAACGAAAGTAGTGTGAATGCCCTCGTTGACGCATTAAATAACCTAAATTTAATTTTACTGAACGATGGATCTCCTACAAGAATTTCACGCCCCGGCTCGCCTCTTTCGGCAGTAGATTTGACCATTATTTCTCCCGATTTAGTAGGTATAACAGAGTGGAAGACCCTTCCAGACACCATGGGTTCTGATCATTTCCCCATTTCAATAAGTATCTCAGTCACAAGCAAAATTCCCAAAATACATCCAGCAACAATTTGGAATAAAAATAAAGCTGATTGGCCCAAATTTACATACCATATAAACCATGCTCTAGACGAAACACCAGAACCTTATGATTTCCAAAAATTTGCCAGAATCTTGACTGATGTGGCAAACTCCTCAATGCCTCAAAAAAAACCTTTTAGTAGTCCCAAATCTCTACCTGCTTGGTGGGACGAGGAATGTTCACAAATAATTAATTTAAGGATAGAAACCCTTAAAAATACAAACAAAATTCTACTTTAGAAAATTTCATTGAATACAAAAAAATAGAAGCTCAAGTTAAACTAATTATTAAAAACAAAAAACATAATAGCTGGAAAAAATTCATTAGTAGCCTAAGCAAAAGTACACCTTTAGGGGAAATATGGAAACAAGTAAAAAAACTCTCTAATAAAAACTTCTCAGATAATAAGACAATACTCTCTGAGGAATTAATCGAAAAATTATTTGAAGTAATAGCTCCGCCACATGTAATCAACCAACCTAAAATAATCTCAGAGAGCGTCAACTACAATATGTTATCGGCGGTACCTTTCACCTTAGAAGAATTGGAATCTGCAATCAAAATATCCCGCTGTACCTCTCCCGGAAAAGATGGCTATACTTATAGTATGATTAAAAGTCTTCCAAACAAAGCAAAAATAGCACTTTTAAACATTTATAATGACTGTTGGATAAATAATAATTTTATAAGAGATTTTAAAGAGATCATTTTAATTTTTATGTTAAAACCCAAAATGGATCACAACGATCCCATATCTTACAGACCAATATCCCTCATGTCATGCCTGGCAAAAACTTTTGAACGTATGATTAAAGTAAGAATGGAGTGGTACCTGGAATCCAAATCTATTTTCCCGACTACACAATACGGTTTCAGGAGACGCAAAGGAACCATAGAAGCAGTATCGCAACTAGTATCGGACATACAATGCACATTTTCAGATAATTAATATCTTGCGTGTTTTTTCGTCGATCTTAAGGGTGCTTACGATTCAGTTGATGACATATTAGAATCAAAATTAAACCTTATTGGTATAAGTAAAAAAGTATCTTCTAACATTGTACACATTTTTAGAAATCGTAAAATATACATTAGAGATCATATCAATACTCTTCACGGACCGAGAATTGTTAATCGGGGTTTACCTCAAGGAGTGGTTCTTAGCCCTCTGCTATTTAATGTCTACACTTTAGATCTTCACATTTTATTTGATGAAAACATCAGAATAATACAGTATGCTGATGATATATGTATCTATATAATTCATAAAACATACAACCAATGTGTGAGAGACCTTCGACACGTAATGTACTGCCTCCAAGCTTGGCTAAACGAGCACTCCTTTCAGTTATCCCCCAATAAATCAGGGGTGATGGCCTTCACCCGTCACCGTCTGGTATTGGGAGATATTATAAAACTAGGTAAAATAGATATTCCTATCCTTGATAGTTACAAATATTTAGGGATGGTAATAGATAAAAAGCTAACTTGGAAAAAACATTTAGAGCATATCAAAAATAAAACCGAAAAAGGAATAAATGTGCTTAAATGTGTGACGGCGAGGAATTGGGGCGCCGACCCCACAACCTCTATATTATTTTACAGAGCGTATATAAGATCAATAATAGACTACGGTTCCATATTTTATGGATCAGCAGCAGACTCGAATTTACTAACAGTAGATAGAATACAATTAAAAGCATTAAGCATTTGTCTTGGTGCTTACAAATCTTCTCCATCACCAGCAGTATTAGCAGAGGCTCAAGAACCCTCACTCATTCTTCGAAGACAATTTTTAGCTCAAAAAAAATAATATCATTAAGAACAACATCCTGCAATTGTATCGTTAAATCTATTCACAAATTGGCTATAGAAAACCTAACAAACAAATATTGGCAATTCAAAAATAGTCCACCCTTAGCAGATGCTTACATATATACCAATAATTTGGTGGAAAAAATACAAAATTTAAATTCTCCTTTTGACAGCAAACTTCCATACAACCTCATTATGTTTAGACCAACTATCCTAAGGCCTGATTTCAATAATATACCAATTCATAACAATGCACTTGTGAAAAGTATCATATCCAATTTGGGAAATTATAATATTATTTTCTGTGATGGTTCCAAAGTCTCAAACGGAACTGGTTGTGCAATTTTCATCGTAAACAGAAATTTGTGTTATAAATTTCGGATAACAGATATGTGTTCCATTTTTACTGCAGAGGCTTGCGCCATTTTACAGGCACTGGAGTGGGTAGAGAAAGAAAATGCAAATAATTCAATAATTTTTTCAGATTCCCAGTCAGTGTTAACAGCTTTAGAAAAACAAAATTTAAGTACATTTTCCAATTATATGATTAATTTTATTAGACTGAAACTATATAACTTTACAAAACAAAATATAAATATAATTTTATCATGGGGATAATCGGCAATGACATTGTCGACATCGCCGCAAAAGAAGCCACAAGTTTGGAAAATATAGATAGAATATATACAATTCCTGACATTACTAGCATCTTCAAAAAAGAAATAAGGAAAAATTGGGAAAAAAATTGGCTCGAATATAAATATAAATCCAATAACCATTACTTTCTACTACAATGTCTCCAGACAATATTGCATATACGTTACCAGAATGAAATTAAATCATGGTGGCTTTCCGTCTCACCTACATAAAATCGGTGTTGTACATTCCCCCCTCTGCTCATGTGACAACAGCCATTCCCCCCTCTGCTCATGTGACAACAGCCATTCCCCCCTCTGCTCATGTGACAACAGCTCGGTAGGAGATCTCAATCATTTAATTTTTCAATGCGACAATTTTCACCGTTACAGAAACATATTCCTACAAAATATAAAAAGCATGGGCATTTATATGCCAGTTAACATTACTATGCTACTCCATTTAAATGATAAAAAGGTTTTAGATGAAATAGTGAATTTTATTAGAATCTCCCAAATAAAATTTTGATCAGTAAAATTAGATTTAGGTAAATACAGTCTCTGTGGCAAATGGATTCGTTCCGATGCCATTCAACACCCCCACGCACACAAGATCGATTGCTTCTAATTTGATGGGTACTTTTGTGGATTTTTGTGTTTTCGTGAGTTCCCATTCGAATTTTGGAAGTATTAATGGATTTATTGCTGTTGTTTCTTGGATATTAATAAAATGTAGAGTTTTCGGTCCTGATTTCACATCCTGCGGGGATTTTGAATAGAGTATTCTGTTTGACTAATGATATGCGTCTCTTGTTACAGTTCGATTCAATCTTGATCGGCACACTTGAAAGTAAGGCTAGGATAAACTGGTCGTTAATTCTTTCAATCAGCGGGTGAGTCAAAATTGCTGAGCTTGCTCGACAGGTGGGTTTTTCAGCTTGGAAAATTGGGATGATGCAAGAGTCTGGACCGATATCTTCGTGATTTTGGCATAGATAAAGGTTGTTCAAGTTCGGACATGGGATGCCTTCGTATTGATTGTACCGAGTATCAAACAGGATTTGTCGGGAATGATTATGGAGTTGTGGTAGGGTAGGCTAATAAGACGAAAAGTTTGGTAATTATCAATTTTTAAGATAGGTAGATGTATTGCGAAAAGAATATTAGTTTTATTAATTAGAGTTTGTATACCGGCTAATTCGTAATAGTGAAATGGATTTTTGAATTTAAGGATTTTATTTTCTCCGTAAAGTTTTCCTAAATGGTCTACTAGTTTCAGTAGTTCGTTAATAGGAATTATTGAAGTATGCAAAACTCCTGAATGAGCAAACTTAATGGCGTTTTCGAAATTATCTAGAAAATTAATGAGATTTTGGCAATTTAGAATTATTTGGTCTAAAGCGTTAGAAAATCTTACGTCGTTATATACTTCTGTAAAATTACTTAGTTCTGTGGACAATTATTTTAGTTTGATTTTTATCGAAAGTTGGTTTTTATTTAGACTTGGAACAGTTTTGTTGTAGTGATCGATAAGGTTGAGATTTAAAGATGTTTGGAGTTCTAATTGATGTTTAATAGAATTTTGATTTTGAAACAATTTTTCTATTTGTGAATTATATTTCATTTCGTCGTCATTATCTAGAGTACCAAATAACCATTTACTGACGGTTCCTACTCCATTTATTAATCCGCGTTTTTGTCGTTTAACAAGTGTTAAGTTATTTAATTTTTCTGTAGTTGTTTTGAGTAAGTATTTAGCATGGGAGAATAAATCGATTATCATATTTTTATTATTTCCTAGATTCGTGGTGTTTAGGAGTCGTTCGATTCTAATATAAAAGTATTCTATATTTTGTAGTTGAGAAATTAATTGGTTTGTTTCGATATAGTGTAAAAATGTATGTTTGGTTTCAATTATTTTAGCTGGTCCTAAGTCAAGTGGGGTATCTAATTCGTGGATTTCAATGTCAGAGGTTATTGGGTTTGGTATTAGGATTAGAAATAGAGTAAGGATAAGGTTTAACTTCGACCTGTTCATAATTCTGTAAATAAATGTTTTATTTATTGTTGGGTTTCTTAACAATATATTTATGAATCTTCTTATTTTTATCCAAAAATGTATTGTTACGAACTCGCACACCGAAGCAGATACTAAGTACGGTCCTGTAACCTTATGTTAACGGAGTTAAAAAAATGGCGAGCGCGCCGAATTCTGAAAAGGTCTATTGGGATTTATTGTGACAGTTTTTATAGACATGTTCTCGGAAGGTCTTTTAAGGATTGAGCCGGAAATCGAGAAATATCGCGAAAGACATTTGTTTTGTGTAAGCCGCAGTCCAGAATTCTCTAGTAAAAAGGGCACTAGTATATAAAAAGGACCGATCAGCGGAACATGGCAGTTGATAAAGTGATCTTGACAAATAAACAGTAAATAAGTGAATATAAAAGTATTGATATAAATTAAGTAATTATATAAATTAGTGAATATACTGTATATATAAATTAAGTGTTAGTGAGTAATTTAGTGTTTAAATAAATTAAGTAAGTGAACCCACCGAGTGTTTTAAAGTTTATCCCACCCGTTTATTGTTTAAATAAATAACAAAAACATTACAATATTTAATCCCAAGTCACATTTTACTTTAGATTTCACGTGTCGAGGTTTTATTTTATTCCACTTGGCTTCACGATTTTTAATAAATATCTGATTGTCTTCGAAATTTACTGGATCTTCGCGACTTTCGTTGCGTTTTGAAATTACTTTTTCTTTTTCTTTCAATGACCTTTCTGCTATTGATCGATATATCAAAAGGTTTACATTTAGTAACTGAATGTACAGAAGAATTATATCCTAGCACGGAATTTTGAATAATTTGTTTCGGAGACATATTTGAATTTTGAAGATGAATAACACGGGCGTTTTCTAATAGCGATAAATGAAATCTTTCTACAAGACTATTACTATTAGAGTTTCTCGGTATAGTTTGATTTTATGTAACTTACATAATTCTTGTAACAGTTGGCAATGGAATTCGGTTCTTTTGTCGCAGGTTATTGCTGAAAGTACGCCAAAATGAGTTATAAAAAGAGAGAGACCTTCGATTCTATGTAATAATCTTGACCATATTTGGAGAATGAGTCCAAAAATGTTAAGAATTTTGTTTTCATTATTTGAAATACATCGATGTGGATCATCTCAAATGGTTTAGATGGGGCGAGAGTAAGTGAATATTTAATAACCGGGGGATGTCTGTCGTACTTTGTTTGTTGACAAACGTCGCATGCGTTTATATACTGGGTGGCGTCATTTTTCATGTCGGGCCACTAATATTTTAATTTTAAAACTTCGAGAGTTTCGTTGATTCCTCTGTGGCATGTTTTAGTTTCGTGATGATACTGCATAATTTGTTTGCGTTCTTCAACGTTTTCTTCATCTCTGACAAATGTTCTTGAAATTACTAATTTGAATGCGTGATTTTTAAAGGTTTTTTGAAGTATAGTAATTAGTATTGGGATTAATTCGGTTGCGGATTCAATGATATGTATGCAATAGAGTTTTTTCGGGTCTATGAAATTTCTGAATACGTGTATAGTTCTTTTTCGAAATCATTTGTAAAATTAACTGAAATACGCGTTTTAGTATCAAATGGGGTTTCCTTAGTAATATTAAAAGACTTATTTCCATTTTGTTCAATTATTAATTGATTGTTGTAAGAGTTGGTTATATTTTCGCTGTATGGTATGCTTAATATAGGGTTTTCTTGGGCTGAATGTACAGGTTCGTTATCGTCCGTTTCGCTAGGTGTTTTGTTGTTTGAATTTAAAAGTTTTTCCAGTTCGTCTATAATTTCTTGTTCAGCTGAATTTTGTTCGTCAGTATTATTTTCGTCTGTAGGGGTTCCTATTATTTCGTCTACATCTCCTGGATTTCCCAAGATAGAGTCGTTCTCAATATCCATTGCGTTGATAATTTCTATTCGGCTCAAGGCATCAACATTGGAGTTTTGTGTTCCGGGCTTGTAGTGGATGTCGAAATCATATTCTTCCAGTAGAAGTCGCCATCTTATGAATTTCGAGTCAGGATCTTTTAGATTGAAAAGCCATCTAAGGGGTTTGTGATCAGTAATTTTGCGTACATAAATGTATGGTCGAAAATGTTTTACGGTCCAAGTTATCGCTAAAAGTTCTTTCTCTATCGTACTATAATTAATTTCGGCGGAGTTGATTGTACGTGACGCGTAGGCAATTGGTAGATCGTTACCGATTGGTCCTTGGCTTAGCACGGCGCCTTAAGCAAAATTGGAAACATCGGTGGTAACATTAAATGGTTTTTCGAAGTCAGGAAATTGTAGCATAGGATCATTCGTTGATAAATTTTTACAAAGTTCGAATGTTTCAATAAATTCGGGAGAATGTATAATTTTTTCTCCTTTTTTTCAGGCATTTAGTAATTCGTTTCATTATTTTCGCAAAGTTCTTAATACATTTTCTATAATAGCCTAATAGACCGAGAAATTATTTTATTTCTTTGGAAGTTTTTGGTAGAGGAAATTGCTTTATAGCTTATATTTTCTTTGGGTTGGGTTTAACGCCTTCGGGTGTGATGATATGACCCAAAAACTCAATTTCTTTTCGGAGAAACTCCGATTTATCTAGTTGGACTTTTAAATTAATTTCGAAAGAGTAATTTTAGATTAGCTATGTGTTCTTCTAAATTTGAACTGAAAATTATTATATCGTCCATGTACACCATGCACCTTGAAGATCTTTTAGCACGTTGTCCATAACACGCTGAAAGGTGGCAGGGGAATTTCTGAGTCCGAATGGCGTACGTAGATATTCATAATGCCCGTTTTCTACGCTGAAGGCTGTTTTTGCTATAGAGTTTTCATGCATCTGAATTTGATGAAAGCCCGATGCTAGGTCTATGGTTGGGAAATAGTGGCATCTGCCTAGTTGATCTACTACATCTTCTATTCGTGGGACAGGGTATCGGTCTTCTAAGGTTTTTTCATTCACTTTTCTGTAATCGATAACGACTCTCCACTTTTATTTGTTGCTGGAATCTGTTTTCATTGGGACGACCATATTGGTCTGCCCATGGGGAGGAACTTGGTCTAATTATTCCGTTATCTAACACTTTCATTATTTGTCGTTGAACCTCGTCTTTGTGTATAAAAGGATAGCGGTATCAAGTGGCGTGGACGGGTATTCCGTCAAATGTTTCTATTTCGTGTTTTACTTCGTTCGAAAAAGTTAGTTTGTCTTTGTCTTTGTGAAATATGCCATTGAAGTCGTTGCATAATTCAAGGATAGCTTTTTTTTCTTCTGTGTTCAAATGTTCGGTTCTAATAAAGTTGTGAATATTTTCATCAGAGTTTTGTGAATAGCTATGTTTTAAAATATCCTTTTATTAAAGTTAAAATTTTGTTTTAATGTATTAGTAAGAGGTATTACTTTCAGTCGGTCTTTTATTACAATTTCAACAGGTTTATCACTGCGGTTTATTATTTCAGTTTTAGCAAAAATAAAGGTTATCTATTTCTTGACTGGGTACTATGACTTCGCCGGTGTAACAGCTGACTTCTTTATTAAAATCGTAGAAAATCGGAATTAGAATATTACTTTCAAAATCAACACATAATTTAAGTTTTTTAATTACGTTCAAGCCAAAGAGGCCGTCAAAGTAATTGTGAAATTAAGGCAAAATAAATGGTATTGTACAGGGTGATTTAAATTCAGAGAAAGCTGGAATTTCTGCTTTAAATTTTACGTCTTTATGCCCTACTGCTGTTGTAATTCTAGTTGTTTCTTGAAAAATAGTATTAGGGAAGAATTTTTCTGCGATGATAGGATCTAATATCAATTGCATACTACCAAAATCTACTAGGAGTTTAATTGGAGGATGATTGATTTTTATATACGGTGATTCAGTGCTATTGCAATCAGAAAATATTTCATTTACGTTAAATTGGCTTCCTGGCTCGTAATCCGAAAATTTGTATCAATATTATTATTATTTATAGAGTCGTCATTATACATAACGGGATCTATGTAATCGGGATCAATGTTATGAGTTTGGTTTTCGACGTCGTGAGGATTTAACTCAGAGTCTGGGTAATTAATGTTCGAATCAAGTGGGTCTGTTTCGGTTTGAATTTGGTGCAATTCTTGCGAAATAAAATTTCTGGGATTAGTGGATCTAAAGTAGTTATTTGGTTGATTAAGCTTAAAAGTGTTTCTCGAGTTTATTGACATTGGTTCTGGTCTATTTTCTGGAGCTTTACCAGTAGGTGCATAAACATTTTTTGGTTGTCCAAATACTTGTCTATTGGTTGGATAATTTCTAGTCATTTGTCGAGGTTGAATTGGAATTGGTTGACTAGGAAATTGGTTATGGTTTTTGTAATTATTAATTTGGTTCAGATTATTTGATTTTGATTTCGGTAGTTAAAATTAGTTTGAGGTGTCTATTGGAATTGTTGGGCAATTGATTTGGATTGACAGTATAACTCGAATTATGGTTATGATTATTTGGTACTTGTCTATTATAATTTTCTGAATTTATGTTAGTTTTCGAATCATTTTTAAATTTAAAATTATTTGTAGAGTAATTAAAATTGTCTTCTTCTATAATAAATGTAATAGCAGCTTCGGCACAGCATATAAAACACATAGCAGAGACTCTCACTTGGCGGGAACAGAATGCGCAGCTATTCGCGCATACACGCCCTCCGGCGTAAAACGTCTCAGATCAGTGACGAGAATGCAGAAGGAGCTAGTCGTAACCATTGTCGTACGTAGTTGGCAGTCTTTTAATTGGTAGTTATAAAAATTCGTTTCGTTACAAACGAATCGAACTACCTATATACTTACCAACGCGGCAATATAGCTAAATAATAAATATCAATATTTCACGTCACTAGAACAGCTTACCTATATTCTGTTTTAATAATTATCTATGTAAATTTAAATAAACATAATACTCTCATGTTTACTTTACATTTCTAAGGACGGCCCTGCCAGCGGTACCAAAATAAAGTTACAGCCAGCTCTGACATTTACTCCCAAATGGCGTCCTCAAGGTCACAGATTTTCAATAAATAATATCAAAGTGCCGACGTTAAGAGTCTGGGCTGTGTGCTCATTAGGCTGTGGCTTCGGTTGAAGCTGGATTCTTAATTCTAATTGTATGTTGTAGCAAACTGGTTAAATTTCTAATAAGCGTTTTCAAAGCAATTTGGTCGTATTGTCAACGATATATTTCTTTAGTATTACCAGGCATTTCTGTTAGTGAAAAACTATTAATTCTTGGAACCAGGTGGCTTTTTAACACTTGTAGTCTTCTAGCAAAATCTAATGTTGATTCGTTTTTAAAAGGATGGGCCATTAAGAGGTCCTGCTCCAAACATTCTAGAGATCTCTTATCGCCAAAACATTGTTCTAATGCGTCTTTTAATAAATTCCAATGATCTAGTTCAGTTCTACAACCAACTAAAAGATTAGCTCTTCCTACTAATTTAGAACTAATTGCTCGTAGAATATAATTATTGATAACTACATTACTATATATCTATCTATAAGAAATTGGCAATTCTCTATAAATTGTATGAGTTGAGTTATTGCCGTCAAGGTAAAATTAAATCTACTGTTAATTTCAACATTTGAATGTTAATTTTTTCATTATTATTAGCCATATTGTTTGGGTTAATATTACTACCACTAAAGTTTTCTTCTAAATTTAATGAATTATTGAAACTTGAAATCAGTTCTTCAATATTTGTATCAGAATCGTTCATTAATAAATTGACAACTATATATGTATATATTTTCTATAACTAATGTAGTATAATTAAAAAGTAAAGTATATTTCCAACCGGGAAATATTTTACCTATCTTAAAATTAGGAAGGTGTAATAGGAAAACTCGGTACTTCTTGGAATTCTCCCTACGTGATCCTGTTTGCCCCGGGATGGTGTAGGTAGTCGTCTAAGAGTTGAAACTCACGTTTGGTCTTTTCACAGAACCGGTCTCGATGCCGTGACTTCCCGAAAATACCGAACTACGACTATATCCTACTGACTGCGCCAGTTAAGATATTTTGTTCTCGACATATATTTTTAAAAAGTTTAATTTTAATTAGAAAATACAACTTTATTGCTTCAGAGTTACAAACAGAATGAATAATCCATGTGAGAACAATACAAAGTTAGTTTATAATTAAATGCTGACAATATGATATACGATATGATATTATTATATAATATGCAAATTGGCTTCACATAACTGGCCCTTTATATTCGGTTAGTTGTGTTTACCTATAAGTTAGAAATATTTTCAATAATTTTTTATTCTGTTACTTTACCATAAAGGTGGTTGCAAAATTTAAATTTAGGCTAGATTCAAGTGTTTTTGATGAATTTATAAGATTTAATGGATATTTAATGTGTACTAATTAAATCGTTGTACTCTTTTATAATATGAAAAGCAACCATAAAACAAATAAGCTCATTATCAGAAAAACTATTGGACGAATTGTCTTTTATTTGAAAATAATAAAATACTTATGTTTAGTTTTGTAAATTTGCATACACATTTATTCATTCACTATTTTTTACTCCTCTATGAAAAATAATCGTCGGAAGAATAACTCACCCGAGTGTATGATCCATTTCTGACGTCTGGTAGGGTAATTCACAGAAAATCGGTACATTTTAATTGTAGGATCTGATTCCTTACTTAGTCCATACTTGAAATAAACACTCATATTTCCAGCATATTTCTGAAATATCGAAAAGTAGATTCAAATAAACAGTTTTAAAGATCAAAACTAACTTTTCCGCACCTGTGAAACGCCTGGAACAATATCCTATCATAAAATTGGTCACTTGTATACACTCCGGAGTCTGTATCGTGCTAACAAACTGAAGTTTCTCCAAAAATGACACTAATGTCGTACTTCAAGTACCTTAGCACCCGTTGATGTACTGGCTCTGGGGAGCTGAAAATCAATAGGGTTCATCTGTGAGATGTCCTGGTGACTTGTTGCACTCCGGAGGCTGTATCGTTCTAACAAACTTAAATTTCTCCAAAAATGTTGTACTTCTAATACCATAGCACCCGTTGTACTGGAACTGGTGAGCTGAAAATCAGTGGGGTTCAACTGTAAGACGTCCTGAACAATATTCAATCATACAATTGGTGACTTGTTGCATTCTGGAGGCTGTATCGTACTAACAAAACATACACACAGGATTTTTTTGTCTAAACCCCGTTTTTTCGTGTTGATCTTGATGGATAACATAAAAATAACTCTTAAAATCATAAATTCCAACTTTTTTTAGTGTAAACCAATACTTTTTCGGCATATTAGATATGTTGGGCGTAAAAGTAATTATAATCAGGTAAAAATGTCGACATTCATATAATAAATTTATGGTATTTATTCATTCTCAACTGACTGAGCACACAACGAGCTGATCAATAAAAGTGATAATTTGTTATATTAATACATTTTAGTAATTAGGTCGCTAAATATATAGTTTTTTTTGGAAGTTGTAGCATTTATACACTTAACGCCCCTGTTATTTGGATATATTAACCAAGATAGGTATTGATCTATAAACTCAACTGAGCAAAGATTAATTATAAAAGTTAAGAATTAAAATTTGAATCCTAGATACTAATTTGTCCCATTGTTTACGGTGATTAAATAAGCTCAACCTAATTAAGAGTTTACTGTTATATGAAAATGTTTAAAAGCTGATTGGTCCATTTGAATAATGCAACCAATCAGTATCCAAAATTCTAAATTTAATTCTTAGTTTATAGATTTTGTGGTTTTACTAAAAGAAGAGATATGTATATTAATTGTAATAATGTCCACTTACCTTAAAAATGAAATATATATCCACCTTCAGAGATTCTCAAATAAAAAAAAGAATCCAAATGCACAGCCAACGAAACTCAATAACAACAAACACAATACAATATTAATAATGAACTTCAAATCGCAACTTTGCAATAGGTATCCAAAATAAGAAACTTTGAACACAGCTATTACGGCTGTATATAACTAATGATCACATTCTAAATAATTTTGACGCCATCTGTTATTGGGGTAATTCGGAGACCAATGCTAAGAAAACATGAAAAGACATGCTGTGGACGCCAACTCCCCACTGCCATATATATATTGGTGACGTACACCTTGTAAAATGGTATCCTCGTAAGATTAACCTACTATGCCTATATTTATACAATGATAAAACCACCATATTAAAATACATTATACAATATAAAATATTAAACTATACATATATACTATATTGTGCAAAATATCAAGTTTTTGGTTGTATCTAGGGAGTCTAATCTATGCCAGAAGCAAAACCAGTTTAAAAAATAATACACTTTAAACTTCTTTTTGTTTCACATTCATAATAGAAAAATCACAAAATTTGACTGGAGGTTACGGAATTCCCAATTTTTTTCCATTTTTGCCAGTCCACTTTGGAAAAATTAGATTATTCTTCCACTATGTATACAAAGATAAAACCAAATAATATCTACGCACTAAAAAGCCACAAATTACCAAAAAGAATTTATTTATATCCTTCTGAACTTGAAACATTTATACTAGCGTATATTCATTCTCAATTTGATTTTTAATCCTGACTAATAGTGTGACGTGCCACTGACTTAGTTCAGTCACCTTATCAAACGTTCTAACAGATTTTTCGTAGCCTTCAATATCGTTTTCCATTATACATTTTAGCAGACATGAAATTAATTTATTTTCTTTAGATTCTTTAAATGGAGGATACATATTTATATATGTAACTAATTTTCTAGTGGCCTTTATCCCAATGCAAAGCAAACAGATGGCAGCTTTGAATAAATAGTTTTTGACTTGATGTTTGATGATGGAACTTGCTAAATCAAAACAGGCTAATTCTTCGAATATTTTTATCGCCTTAAACATAAAAAACGAATTAAAACCTCCAACGGAAATCAGATTGTTTGCAAAATTAATCTCGAATACTTCTCAAAAAACAACAGTAATGACATATTTTTGTGCATAAAAAATCTAGAACGTATAGTTTTAATTTTTTTTGTTCAGTTGAACATATCTAACATTTAAACCTATGGTTAAGTGCAATTTTTTTCCTGTAATTAAAATAATGTTTATTATTCAACATACTTTAATTTGGATTTTAAATAAATTATTTTTTAGTTTCAATATTGTGTGTATATCTTAAACGAAAATGGATAACAAATAACTTAAATAAAGGATATAAATGACCATTTCCATCTTCCGTATAGATATAATGTTATATGGATAGTGATTTGCAAGTAATTGATTTTTAGTAATAAATATAATCAATATAACCCTCTAAAACATAAATTTGAAGGAAATTGGATTGCCGTATATATAAAATTTTAGCGACCCTGTATATGCAGTGTTCTAAAATGAATCTGAAATACCTTAAGATAATCTGCTGATAATGCAGCAAATTCGGCAATTTTTTCCAAACATTTATTTGCGGCAGAATATCTGTTTTCATTTTTATAAAAAACAGCAGCTTCTTCAAAGTATTTAATGGCATCTTCGTTTTCACCATCATCTAGTAACAATTCGCCTATAGCTTGATAATATTGGGCAACTGCACTATATTTACCTTTAGAAGAAAATGTTTTAAAGCAAAAATAATTTAAAATAATTATGTTTACCATTATTTCTATATATTTTAATAACTTCTTGGTACATTTCTATTGCTTTTGCAGTATCAAACTTTTTATAACAATAGGCAGCTTCTACGAAATTTAAGGCTGTTTCGTTAAAATCGTTAGCTTTATAACAAAGGTTTGCTGCGTCCGTAAACGCAATACCCGCCTGGTTCCAATTTTTGACTACTTTAAACAAATTTCCAGCCCTTTTGTAATATTCAATTGATTCTTTAGTTTTATTTACAGATTTCGAAAACAAACTTTGCAAAAAACTTGCAGATGTTACTCTTCTTTTGGCTTCTTCTCGGAGCTGGCACGCTTTTACTTCAATATGGCTCATTTTTATTAACTCAAATTTTACTTCCCCTCCTTTAAAGGAAAATAACGAACATTGACAACTAAAAACTTATAAATGTCATCATTAGAAATTAGAAGGTACTCAGGGTCGGCTTCAGGCGACCAGAAACAAAGAATGCCAACATTTTACACGAAAGGGAAAATAAAAAGAGACTGACACAAAAATTATTAAAAATGTACTTCCAAGCAAGTAATTGAATATTGAATCTTACTGAAACCATTGGGTTATTTTAATACTCAATGCTAAAACTCATTTATTAATATTACATTATAAAACAATTCTTCAACTTTTATACAAAACCGCCAACTGATGCCTTTGCCACACTGTAAGTATTTAGGAATAGGAGAACAAGCTCAGCTTCAAATATCACACAACGCAAATCGAATAGAAGGTTACAAGAACTTTCCAGATCTTCAGCTTTTACAAAAAAATAATGCATTGAAATTTCAACTGCAAAAAGAGAAGGAAATCATTTCCTAGGAACACAATCTGGTTTTTAAAGTCATTGTTTCTTTCTTAGGCCTGATAGCTTTTTTGTTTCCGTCCCCTTGTCCTGGCTTTGGACGTTTGGCCTAGCGTTTGTAACGTGCCTCATCAAGATTAACTTCTAAAACTCCTGTCAACCGTAGATAAATAATCCCATTTTAGTTACAACCTACTTTTATAATTTTGCGTTCGTTTACTTGATCCGACAGAACTAACCTCTTTCGAAAAGTTAAATAGGTTATGGAACGAGTTAATTCCGTTTAACCCTACTAGAGTGGTAGGGTAACTTGGGTTAGTGTGTGATTACTGATTACTATAAACAAAAATTCAAATTTTGTTATATACATAACCGCTCACATAAAAAAATGGAAGAAGTGGAAAATGTGTGGCACTTCGCTATATAGCGACAGGTCAAAAATGGTTTCTAGAATGAGTAATAAAATGCTTTCGTTTACCTCCAGAACCGAGTAAAACAACCCGTCACGTTAATTTAAGAACCCGCAGTACTTGATCGATATTATATTTCCATAAATACCTCATTATTACTTACAATTACAATTAGAAATGGAAGGAGAGGTTTTTGCCCATTTCCGTTATACGCCAATTCACTTGACGTTAGCTCCTCGCTTCCGTTTGTCTTTTATTTCCCTTTCAGATGCCTAACTGAGAACATACAATCCGTAATAATCTAAAAATGTAGCGCTTTCCCATCCAAACTGTTGTGTTATTTGTGACTAACACAACCGCTAGTATACATTCCTACGATATATCGTAGAATACATCTGCAAGTTACATCTCTTAGTGGGTTCCATTTTTGAGATCATGTGATCCTGCTGATAGTGCTCCAATATTAATCTCACAATACTAGATTTGAAACTTGTTTAACTATATCTTGTTCCAACGCAGCCAATTACAGACTACATCATTTCCATTTCTGATGCTTGCAATATTTTCTTTTGTCTTCCAGTCATCCATCTATTGTTGAACTCGTTAGTTAAGTGGATTCAGGACTCCATTTTATAACTGCATCCATTTGTCCTAGTAGTAATATAGTTAAAGTTGTTTTTCACTTCTAACTGTAATTGATTGGGTGTGGATTAAATAATAAAATGTAATAGTATTAGTTGAATTGTGAAGTGATTTTGAACCTTTTCTCCACCTTTAACTTAGTTTGTTGATAGCTCAAAAGCGCGTTGCGCCCAAACTTTTACAGTTTGCTTAGCAACTTTTCTGTTATACGCCGTTATGTTCAAGAATTAGGTTCGAGTGAAAGATCTCATGCAAAGTAAGTTTTGGTTGTAAGTGTGTATGTTTTTTGCAGAATACTATGCATTCTGTTTTTTTTTCAGATGAAAATTTAAAGTCACTAACTTTAGTCCAGTTCTCTAACTAATCTATTTGATTTTGTAGTAGAGTGGATACGCTGTCTAACTCTTTCCTTTCATAAATTAATATAATTAAATAGTCGGCAAATAGTCTAGCATGAACCAGTTTGTGAATTGTTTTGAGGACGCTGTTAATTGCAATTAGAAATGGAGTGGGACTCACTATTGACTCTTGTGGGGTTCCATTCACCTGTTGTTTGGTACTGGATAATGTACCATTAATTCTTATTTGGAAAATTCAATTTCTCAGAATATTTCACTCATACATGTTGTATCAATGCCACGAATGCTAAATTATTAAATGGAAATTCAAAAATTACAGTGGAAATTCCACGTTGCCGTGACAACCGTTATCAGACAACGTTAAAATAATAAACGTGAAACGTCAAAGAAGAGTTTCTTAGAGGTCACGAATCGATTCGGAGATATAACAGAACGGAAAATTGACGTAAATGTCATTAAAAGTGTGCCCACAAACACGTAAAATAGTAAGAATAGTGTATGGAGACAATTTATGTTATTTTGCGACGAAAAAAAGTACAAATTCGATCGAGCGACTCCCGTATCCGATCTTGCGTTTATTTTGAAAAATTGGGCCTTTAATATGAGGAATCAAAATGGTGAGGAATATAAAGAACATACAGTAAAAGTCCTTTGGAATGTTACTGCAACATTACTAATGGAAAAGTATTTTCATGAATATGGAATTAAAATAAACACTTTCCAACAAATTGAATTTAGAGATGCCCGAGATGCAAGAAACGTCAAAAGAGGGACTTTACAAAGCATGGAAGGCAAACTTAAAGAATCTGCAACTTTTTTGACTTACAATGAACTAAAACAACTTGTGATGAATTAACGTCTGAAGGTCTACAGAAAGAAACTTTTTTATACTCTCTTATGAACTTGCTTGGCGAGGCGGAGAAGGCGCAAGAGCAGAAATCACACTCTTTAAAGAAAAAACAACAACACCGGCGAAAAACAGGTAGAATCAAATATAACTCTCTTTTTTCGAAAACCACACAAGGGGTTAGACGAAAATTACCTGATACAAAATGGCTTGTAAAGAATAATTCTGATAAGAACTGTTGCCCAGTCAGACTATTTCTAAGACTCCAAGATAAAAGAGGAAAAGCCACCACCAACCGACTATTTTTAACTCCAAACCACATTGGAAAATACCGGAAATTGGTTCAAAAACAGTTCCGTGGGAGTAAATGAGATATCAAATTGGACAAAAAAACAAACAGAAAAATTAGGGCTTAACACCCCAAAGAAAATTTCAAACCACTCTCACTTAGGGCCACCGCCGTATCAAAACTGGCAAAAATCGGAGTCAGAACAAAATCTAATTAAAATCACAGGACATTCTAATACGAAGTCAATATCCTGCTACTTGCAAATGGACGCAACACCATAAAGAAATAATTGAAAAAATGAGAGAACAAGGAACCGCATCTTGAGCCTCAACATAATATGCCTCCTCCTATGGCAAACAACAGCAGTTCCATGCCAATGTCGTCGCAGAATCAACATGTTGTTAACAATTATCATAACTGCAATTTTTACGATTCAATAAATAAATAATGTTCAGTTTGTTATATTACTGTTTCAATAAATAATTTGTTTTTTATTGAGATTTTTAAGTTAGACACGTTACATTATCTATCTGAATATTGTGGAAATATACAGTAATTTGTATTTTTATTCGAGAAATATTGTCCCTAAATACTGCTTGTGCTTAAAAATTAACCGGATAATTTCCATTCAAGCTCGTGGTATTATTAACAAGCTTTCATGGAAATTATCGGCAATTTTTAAGCACTCGTGGTATTACCCCCGAAAATTTTGGATATAAGCTAAGATATTTCCTTGATAGTTCCAGTCTTGCAGTTTTAGTAAGATTTAATGATGCCTTGTAGTATCGAAACCATTGCTGTGGTCAGAAGAAACTGCAACAAATTTCTATTTATTAACAAAAGCTATATTTGAGTATCTAAATCTATATTACCTAACGTAGGTCTATTTGACCGAAAACCTGCAAATAATTGGACACCATAAGAGCCTGCGGATTATAATTTTCTCAATAAGCTTACATGTGACACATGTAAGTGAAATTGGTCTATAAGAGTTGGGGAATAGAGAAGATTTTCGTGGTTTGAAGATAGGAATTATTATTGCTCGTCTCCAAATATCTGGGAACGTATGTTAGTTCCAGATCAAGTTAAATATTTGTAGCAAGAGTACGGAAGATTCTTTAAAAATACTGTCAGAAAATCATCCGGTCCTGGTGAGGTGTCTCTCATAGATTGCAATGCTTCAGAAAATTCTCTTGTTGAAATCGGAATATTTGATCTACGTTTTCCTCAATCGTTATAGAAAATTCGGCTGTATTTTTGAGGTTTAAAAAATCGGCACCATAGGTTTCATTACTTGAAGATTGTCTATATTGTTCTACAAAAATTTCAGCTATTCCGCTTCAGTTGGAGATGAATGTGTTTTTTATTTCCAAAGCAGGGATTTCATTAACTATATTCTTTCCCTATCTTTTTTTCACCTTTTTCCATACCGACGATAATGGCGTGGAGCTAATAGATTATTCCACCAAGGTACAGGATTGTGTTTTTTTGAGATGGTCAGTTTTTCCATTTTCATCAAAGGCCACAGATAATATTATAGAATTGAAATTGTTGTCGGTTATTTTTAGGTTTGTAATGTTTTTCTTCTATGTTTTTTTGTATATCTTTATTATTACACGTTATTCCTAGATAGCTGAATATTGATAGGGGAGAAGGGGGCACCTTTGAACTGGGGCACTTTTGAACAGGCCCCTGTAATTTTTCAAGCATGCCGAGTTTTTAATAAATACCATTTTGCAACACTGTCCATATTCTTACATACCTCTAGAAACAAATGTCGTGATCAGTTAGTTATTTGCGCCGGAACGCGGCACATTGTTTTTTTTACGCCGCTTATTTATCAGATATCACGTGGCAAGTTTTTGTTATTTCAATCTAGAGATTGTGTGTTTCTTCAATTTTTTTCTCCCATTACATATTCGATTGTCAAGATTTATTGTATTGTTACTAATATATAGGTAGGTACAATTTTGTTTTTTGATTTGCTGCTAGGTGGGGCACAATTGAACAAGGCAGCAGGGGCACATTTGAACAATGCTCAAAGGTGCCCCGTTTCAACTGTTTGAAGTAAAAGAGCTAATAAATTTTGTTGTTACTTTTTTTCAAACTTCTACAATGGTAAGGGCTATAGAAGCTTACAAGAAAAAAGAACTATCCCTAAGAAGCTAAGGAGCTGCACAAGTTTATGGTGTCACCCACACTGCACTTTTCTACCGCCTCCCACACTGCACTTTTCTACCGCCTGAAAAAAAAATGTAAACTGTGTTGAACCACAAGGGACTCGTGAACATTTCTCGTCTAAGCATAGCTTTAGACAGGTTTTTACGAACGAGCAAGAAGAACTTTTGGTTTCATATATTTTAAAGTGTTCGCGTATGAACTACGGACTAACCTATAAAATCCTGCAAACTCTCGCTTACGAATATGCTTCCAGGCTTCAACAACAATTTCCAGATAAGTGGAATGAAAAGAAATCAGCAGGTATAGACTGGGTAAAAGGATTCATGAAAAGGCATCAAAACCTTTCACTACGAAAACCTGAAAACACCAGTCTCTCAAGAAGTACGAGTTTCAACAAGACGAATGTAATGATGTTTTACGGAAAACCTCCGCCGCGCTTTGGAGAAACATCCTTTCAAACCCGAGAGAATATTTAATCTCGACGAAACAGGCGTGATGACGGTTGTGCAAGCGCCAAATGTTATTGCAGCGAAAGGGGTGAAGCAGGTGGGACAGGCTGTTTCTGGGGAGCGTCGAAGTCTTGTCACTATGGTGGGAATAGTGAGTGCATCTGGAAATGCTGTACCGCCAGTTTTTATTTTTGCGCGTGCCAGATTTCATGACCTTTATGATAGGTGCTCCACCAGGCAGCTTAGGTCTGGTGAACAGTCCAAGTAGTGGGTGGATGAACGCATCACTCTTTTTGAAAACTCTAGAGCATCTAGTCACTTATACGAGATGTTCCATGCAAGATCCCATCTTACTTCTCATGGATAACCATGAAAGCCACTGTTCATTGGAGGCTGTAATCTATGCAAAGGAAAATGGAATCGTAATGGTATCCTTTCCACCTCATAGCACACACCGGATGCAGCCTTTAGATGTATCGGTCATGGGACCGTTTAAGGCAAAATATAAAGTGGCTCAAAATGACTGGATGCTTTCACATCCAGGCAAAACGATAACTATCCACAATGTTGCTCATCTAGCTGGCAAGGCATTTGAAAACTCTTTCCCCATGAAAAACATAATTGCTGGTTTTTGGCCGAAATGCGTTTAGCGATGAAGATTTCGATGCTTCAAATGTCACTGACAGGCCCAATGTATCAGCTCCAGTACCTCAAGAGTCAGATCCAATAAGTCTGCCACCTGAAGAAATTCCATCATGCAGCACCTTTACTCAAACTGCACACAACTTATCGCTACCATCTGACAACTCAGTCAATGTATCTGTCTAATCCATGCGCCCGTTTCCTAAAGCACCCCCAAGAGCCGAAAACTCTCGTGGCCGTAAAAGGGGAAAATCCATGATTCTCACGGAAACACCTGAAAAAAATGCATTAGAACAACAAATGATTGACAAAAAGAAAAAAAGCCAAGGTAACAAAGAATGTTTTCAACACCAAAGAAACATCCAGCGACATTTTTTGTTTACGGTTATTCGGACGGACCATTGTCCGAAGGTTCTTTAGAAGAAGAGTGCCAAATTGGAGTGAAAAATGAAGATTTGTCGGTTGGCGACTTCATTGTTGTAAAGTTTTGTACAAAAAAAAACAGTTGTGCACTTTGTTGGACAGATAATGGAAAAAAATATAATGAATTGCAGGTTAAATATTTAAGACGAAAAGGTTTCAAATTTTATATTCCTTTCATTGATGATATTTCAACGAGGATGTGCTTCGAAAACTAACAGTTCCTTTAAACATTAAAGGTACTGAGAGAACGCAGTCTATAATTTCCTTCAATATCAACCAATCAATGTACAATTTCCGATAGGTAGTAGTTTATTCTTATCAAACTTGCTTTATTTCATGTATTATTGAATAATTTTCATTTGAGATTTTAAAGAATAAACTTTTGATTTGAAACAGTCTACAAGTTTATTGAAAATTGTGTACTTTTCATACGTGCCCCACCTGCGTTCAAATGTGCACCTTTCAACAATTACAACATTTTTGAAAATTTCGTCGAATCAAACTAGATTAAGCCATCATTATTTGTGAAAAACCATTGATTAGACTTAAAATGATGCCTCTGTATATTGGTTACTGATTTATTGCTTTTTAATTCAAAAAACCACCACTCCAAACACAAACATGTTGAAAGGTGTCCCCCTCTCCCTTACTGTTTAAGTTTTTGGCGAGCATTAAAACTGCTACTAATCTTATTAGTACTGTCATTATCCTCCTATCCTTGATGTTTCGTTTCTTCCTTTTTCTTTTATAGTTTAGGTAGTTTTTTTGGATCATTAAGCTTCTCTTCCATACATTGTGATTTTATTATATACAACTTTACCTGTTCTCCCTTTGCCCTTTCATGCAGTTGTTCCATTTTCCATCTCTTCTTTTAAAGGGAAAGGCAAAGGGTGAAGTAACAACAATTCACAATTAATTGTGCTTTTTGATTTAATTTGACTAAAGTTGTTTTTGTGATAAATTTCCGTAACCGATACCGTCAGAATTTTGCCATTAAAGCCGAGACCGAAAATTATTAACCTGTTTGTCTATTCTTGAGCAGATCGATACTAGTACTACTAATATCCTTTAAAACGATTTTTAATTGTATGCTAGGGCGGTGTTGTCAAGCCGTACTTATATTTTTCCTAAAGGTAATAAAAAAAGTGCAAACAGTATTTATGAATGTACATCTAATGTTTTGATTTCCCGTATAATCATAAAAGCTGTAAATTTCCGAAGAAATTGAAGCTGTTCATGAGAACTCAATAATCTGTTCATCATGATGAATTAGGCCACATTATCTTTTATAGGTACTGGCGTTTTTTTGCTTTTGTAACAACTTTTCTACATTCTATTCTATTAGGCGTCTCCAGTTTTTTACTTTCATTTTCTTGAGGTCTGATTTTACTTATTCGCTCCATCTTAACGTTGGTCGTCCTTGCGGACTTATATTTAGTGGTACCCAATCAGTTATTCTTCTTTATGGTGACGTTTTTTCTTTCCTGTATATGTGTCCATACCTTAGAGAAATAATATACAATCGAGAGGGCTATTCATTCTTAAACACGTTTATTTTTGCGGCCAACAATTCTAAACGCCAGTAATGAAATAATGAATGATTTACAAAAAGTGGAGGCGGTATTGTAGATACATGGCCTTGGTAATTTCGGCTGTTTTTCTGACAAACTTGGCACCGACGAACCATGATACTCCAAAAACATTAAATTCATTAACGTAAAAGTTTATTTTGTCACTAAAAGTCTTGAAAAACACATCAAAACAAAAGAACTCAATGTTTACTGTTTAGTTGTAATGGCGCTCGTATAAACAAATCACTTTTGACATTATATACTACAATACTACCAAGTCGAAATTATCATCTAGCACACTCTGACGATATTTGCATCTCCCTTTATATGGTAATTAAACAATGACAAAACTACTAAATAGATTACTATTGACACATTAAACAGGTACTGAAGTTTTGAGCAATGTTGCCACTTTTAGTTATAAATAAATGTATATCAGGATACAACAAATTCTTGTTTAAAATTTATATAAGAATATGCCTTCATTAAATAAAATTCGAGTATTATTAATTAATTTTAAAAGCAGCGACTCAAATGCAGAAATTAGTATGACTTTTTTTCATTTGCATAACTTTTTAACAAATTTTCAATTAAACTTCTTTCATTTTTCCTGCAGCTAGAGACTTTGTAAAAATGGCAAAGCAGTAGCAGTGTCCTCAAGTTTGCTTAGAATGTGACTCGATGCTTGGGGCAAGAAAAAATCAAAGCAAACATCTATTTTATTTGTTAATCTGAGGTCCATTCCATCTAATTCTTTGCACTCTGTAAAAGCTTATCTTTTCTCTATTTAGTATATCGCCAATTTTCTGGTTCATCAGTGGTCCTATTTAGTCATTTTATTCTTTTTTGGGCGATTTCCCTTTAGTGTGTAGAAATGAACCCTCATTTAGTATGCAAAATAAGAGGCTAATGCAAATTTTGTTCTCAAGACCTTTATGAAAATAGCAAAAAAATTATTTTCTTCAACTACTAGGTAGTATCACATTATAACTGTCGGGCTAGGCCTTACAATTTTGACCAGGTTGTATCTCAAGGTTTTAAAATATTTAGATTTTACTTCAAACATTACGTGCTAATAAATAAAAAAAAATAGTATGATGTGTATTTTAACCAATATAGTATTTTTGAAGTTAAAAACGTGAATTACAGCAGTCATTGATAAGCCACAACCAATTCAAGTGATATTTAAAAGCATCTGCAATGCAGCAGCTTATTGTCATAACAAAATTATCAACAACAAATATATACCTTAATTACACCAACGTAACTAGAATTATCATGTCTTCAGAAATGAATTTTCTACATTTTACTTGAATCCTACTGTAAAAACATGATCAATAAATGTTTTCCAATTGTCGTTGGTCACTTCACTAATCACTCATTCAAACAATAAATGAACATCCTTTATTTTGGAGGTCATAATAGTAAAGAACAAATAAATATCTTCAAAAGAAAAGTATAGAACACAGAATGTTATTTCATCTTTCCATCTATTATTCTAAAACATTTTGACTCTGTTATACAAGCTGGAGTGGTGATACTTAAATAATTAAATGGTTTTAAAAATTAAAACTAACTTTTCCGCATCTGTAGCCCTGAATAATATTCTATCATAAAATTTTCACTTGTATACACTTCGGGGGATGTATCGTACTAACAAACCTAAATTTGTCCAAAAATAACCAAAAATGTGGTGTATCTGGATTTATAGGAGCCGCTGTACTCGCTCTAGTCAACTGAAAATCAATAGGGTACATCTATGAGACACCTTGTACAATATTCAATCATAAGATTGGTCACTTGTATGCACTCTGGAGGCTGTATCTTGCTAACCAACTGAAAATTTCCAAAAATGACAAAAATTTGGTACTTGAAGTACCATAGAATCCGTTGTACTGTCTTTAGTGAGCTGAATATCAATAGGATTCATCTTTGAGACGCCCTGAATAATATCCAGTCATAAAATTGGTCACTTGTATATACTCCGGAGGCTGTATCGTACTAACAAACTGAAATTTATCCAAAAATGTCAAAAACATCGTACTTAAAGTACTATAGCACCTGTTGTACTGGCTCTGGTGAACTGAAAATCAATAGGGTTTATCTGTGAGATGTCCTGAATAATATTCAATCATAAAATTGGTGACTTGTTGAACTCCAGAGGCTGTATCGTGCTAACAAACTGAAATTTCTCAAAAAATTACTAAAATGTCGTACTCCTAATACCATAGCACCCGTTTTGCGAGCTCTGATGAGCTGAAAATCAATAGGGTTCATCTGTGACATGTCCTTAACAATATTCAATCATAAAATTGGTGACTTGTTGCACTCCGGAGGCTGTATCGTGCTAACAAGACATGTAACGAAAAGTGGCCGACGACAACATACACACAGGATTTTTTTCTAAAAACCGTTTTTTGGGTTGTTGTTGATGGAAAACATAAAAATAACTCTAAAAAAATTTCAAATTTCCAACTTTTTTTGGGGTAAACCAATACTTTTCTCGCAAATTGGATAGATTGGGCGGAAAAGTAAAAGGTGTATCTGTTTCAACTGAAGTGTATAAAATTTTGAGTTTTGGTGTAATAAATTTAAAAATTAAAAAAACTGTTTAATCTTTCTAGAAACATTTCTCAAACTTAACCTAAACTTCAACTTTCTTAGAATTCTTGTATTCTTCATCAATCTTTCTTAACCATTCTTCTTCTTCATCATCTGTATCAATAATTTTCTTAATTAAATTCTTATTGTCATCAAACTTCAAAACAGCTCCATCTACACAATCGAAAGCGCTAATATATTCCCCTTCCTTTAAACTCTTCACCATGTAAGGTCCTTCTAATTCGTAACCTAATTTTCTGTAATAATTTCTAGTACCAACACCGGAAATGACTGCTATTTTAACAGAGTTATGTTCTTTAATGGCGATTTCTTCCGCCCAATTCATAAGGAGAGTGCCGTAGCCCTGGTGTTGGAATTTCTTGTCGTCTCTACCGCTTACTGGAACTACACTGCCATACACATGGAGTTCTCGGATTATGGAACAGCCTCCAAGCAGTTCAGGTCGATATGTCATCTCAGGGGAACATTTTCGAAGCCTAAAGTAGAAAGAATTGTTACTACATCTATTGGAAATTGGTCAATGATTATAATTCAGTATTGAAGGCAATCATAACAATATTCCAATACCTGAGTAATCCCACAAGAATGTCTTGAGCAGGGTCTTCATAACTCAAAAATGTCTCCCAGCCTCCATTAGCCATATAGTCTCTTCTTACTGATTCAACATCATTGGGTCTAACTTTTTCATGAATTTCAGTAATGCCAACCTCTCTGGTCCTCACATCTCTACATTTCAAACCAAGATCTTTCATTCTGTTTAAAGCCAATTCTCTCAAGTTACCATGCTCCACACCAGAACTAGAATATAATTTTCTTAATTCGATTCAAATTTATCACAAGTACCAATATGATTTTTTAAATTAATATACCAACCTCACTAATGGCATAGGTATATCTCTTTGTACTCTATAAACTCGAGTCCATGGTGGTACCAATGCTAAAATTTTTGCTATTAAATCAACAAGTACTGAGGGTGGGTAACTCTTGTATCGACCTGTTTTCCAAAGTTCATATAAACCGGTACCTCTGATGACTAATGTAGGGTAAATTTTAAGCCCATCTGCTCGAAAAGCAGGGTTTTCAAAAAATTCCTATAAATCAAAAATGATAAATGTCACTATTTCAACAGTATTATTTATAAACTTACAATAAATTGTTCGATGTCTCTCTCGAGATCAACATTAGGCAAATCGGGCATCATATGAGCTACTACTTTAAATCCTGCATCTTTAGCAAGATTAAACGTACCACAAACGGCTTTAACTGTGTGTCCTCTATTTGTATCCAAGGCTACATCTTCATAAACAGATTGCACTCCTGTAAAAATTAATATTAGTCATGATACAGTAACATAAGACATATGAACAGAATAACAATAAAAATTTAAAAATGGATGACTTTAATTTTATTTTCAGAGGTGTATCTTGGTTTCATGCCACCTTAAACATGAGTTCTTCTGGATGCCCAGTTTAACCTTATATTAGCTTATAAAGAGATTTAATTTCAAGAGCATGTGATGATAATCCATCTAATGTTACCATTCGTGGAGATTATCCTATTGGGAATTTTTTTTAACTAGGTTTATGGCTTTGGTGATTAATAATAATAATAATAGCCTTTATTGCCCAACCGATTTATACAAATCCCTTTACAGAGCAAAAACAATGGTTATATAATAAAAGAAGAAACAGCCTTAAATTAAATTAAGAAAAGAATAAAAAAAATTAAAATTAAAAAACACATTTCATATAGTTATATAACGTTCAGTAGCACAAGCTTTAATAACTTTAAAATTATTTATAAAAATGTCGCATGTGTTGCACAATAAATTAAAATTATTACACATAACATTAATTTGTGAATGAAGTAAAACATTTGTTCGAGACCAATCACAATAAAAATGTAAATGTTGTCTATTGTAGAACTGTGGTACAGTAAAATTAATTTTATATATCAAGTCTGAACAATCAATTAAATTGTGCAAACAGTTATATAAACAGGACAATGATTTACAAATTCTACGAAATTCAAGACTTTCAAAACTAAAAATACCTAATAAAATCTGATAATCAGAGCCTCTCTGTGTATAAATACCACTAACCTTTAAAACTAAATATTTTAGAAACCTTTTCTGAACCGACTCAACCTTGCTGATATGAACATTGTAATAGGGATCCCATACAACAGAGCAATATTCTAACTTAGAGCGTATGTACAAAAAATATAACATTTTTAAAGTACAAATATCCTTAAATCCACGGCAGTTCCTAACCACAAATTCATAAAATCTCGATGCTTCGGCAACCTTAGAGTTAATATGTTCAGTGAAACTAAGTTTGGAATCGAATATCACTCCTAGATCTTTGTTACCTATCTATGACCACATGCAAGAGACAAGCTTTTTATTATATATACTCTCGTCCCCCGGTCCTGAGGTTAGAAAAGGAATATAATAGTGGGTTCGGAGTGCTTTCTGAAAGCAAACAGTGCAGGTTCTTTCTCAAATATATATCTTTATTACGATGTGCTATAAAACAAATGATGATGATACACTTAAATGCCTTTAAAAATAATCTTAATAGCTTACCAATGTTCGAGAACCCCTTTCAAGATATATACGTATATATGATTAAGGTTCACAAGTTTGTGCTGCCAGCTTACAAGTAAGTTCTATTAATTTGTTATGAATTACCTATATAAATCTAATTATGAAGTTTGGAACTTTATTATAAGTTATTTATTTCTTATTTTCTTGTAGATTACTCGATTATACCTTGAAGAGGTAGGGAAGTATATTTTAAATTAAAAGAAGATAAAAAAAATATTGTTATTATAATAACTGGTTAAATGGAGATCCTATAACTACCACTTATCTTATGGAATGTGTTGCAATCCAATAAGGGGAGTACTATATGCTATTGTCCAAATTGTCAGCTACCGAGTCACACGTCAGGAATCCAAGTTTACTTCTTTGACTCAGACAGTGTCACTAACTGGAAAGCATACAGAGGAATAGGAAAGAGGTGTTATCCCAATGTGTAGACTGTAGATCCAATGGTCAAGAAATATCTGACGTAATATAATAGGAACAAAAGTGAAGCCAGAAATAGGAAAAAAACAGCAAAATCAGAAAAAGGCCTAAAAGACATTTACTTTAGTATATCATACAGTGTTGCAAAAGTATAAAGTGAAGGATATATCATTTATTTTCAAACTTACCTAAGTTGACATGTGGCCTTAAAGTGGCTTTGGCTTAACCAAAGTTAAATTAATAAATACATTTCAGATTATATTAAAGATACATATAATATCCACATATATGGTACTTATTCAGTGGTACATAAGTACATAAAAAATCTTAAATATCTCTCAAATTTTGAAATTAGATCCACAAAATGTGATTGACATTTTAGCAAGTGCCAAGTTATTCTAGAAGAAACCAAAACAAAAAAGTAACCATTTTTTTGGCAAACCACTTAGCGATTTTAACCTTGGAAGACCATTTAAACAAATGTTTGTTTATAAAGGTTGAGGCCAAATTAACAATAAAATCAAGAAGAGAAGAGGAAGGAACCTAACCTTGGATTTCTGAAGTGAATTAACCGTTTTGTTTACAATTTTTGAAAGTTAATATTCTTGATATTTTTCCCTTTGTAGAAGCTACATTCAGTGATAAAAAGTAAAATTGATGAAGACTAAATTCGATTATGTACAAGTGTTAGTTTGTAAACCAAATTCTCTGAAATGGTAAGAAGTATTATAATAAGTTCATTTGTTTCATTTGAATATTTTACTATATATTGCATGACCCATCATGCTAAGGTAAGCTACTCCTTGTAACCCGTAACATTTTTTACAGAAGTAAGACGAGATAACAAATTCCCATTAATGTTGTAGTAGAAGTGAATTGGGTTTAGTATTTTAGTGTAGGTCACAACTTCACATTTTGATATATTTAATGTCAGTTTATTCTGTAAGCACCATTTGGATGCTCTATCCAAATTGGATGGAAGTGTTAAGGAACTGTCTATGGATGTTATGGGAAGAACATTTTTTAAATCATCTGCATACATGAGTCTACCCGAATCTAAGTGTACCTCCAGGTCATTAATAAATAAAAGAAACAACAATGGTCCAAGGTTTGAGCCTCGTGGTACACCTGACTCACTAAGATATTTATTTGAAGAGTGACCATTATAAAAAACAAATTGAAACCTGTTATGAAGGTAAGATTGACAGAACTTCAACAAAGTGGAAGATAAACCAAACCGATTCAGCTTTTCGATTAAAATCCCATGATCCATTCTGTCAAAAGCCTTTGAAAAATCAGTGTAAATTACGTCTATTTGTTTACAGGCATCCATTATTTCTGATATTTCTGGGGCTATAAGAAGTAAGTTAGTTTCAGTTGACCTCTTGTTGTGCAGGTGAAATAAGGCTATAAATGGATGGATATAAACGATTGTAAACCACCATTTCAAAAAGTTTTGAAAAATTGGACAGAATTGATATTAGGCGATAATTATTAATTAGAGACTTGTCACCTGAACTGAACAACCCTAGCTTCTTTCCATTGATCAGGGAAAGTGGAAGATTCTAAAGCCAAATTGAATAATGTTTTCAATGGACAAGCCAATAAAGAAATGCAGTCCTTTACGAAAAATCACGGAATATCATCTGATCCAGATGTCATCTTATTTATCAATTTTTTAGCAGCTTCAACAATTTCACTCTCTGTAATATCCCTGATGTTGATGATGTCCCCATAATACTGCGACTCGTATAAGTCGACTAAATCAGCTCGTAGTACTGATGATGGCACAAACACATTTTCAAAATCTGACTAAATTTATCCACTATATCCTGTGGTATTGAGTAGGTTTCATTATCTAAAGATATAATGCCAGGTATGCGTGATGTTCTATTTTTCGCATTGATGTAGGACCAAAACTCTCTTGAGTCGGCAGCAATATTATTCTGAATGTTACTAATATAGTATTGATAAGCACGTCTCACTTGCTGTTTAGTTTGTGAACGAAGCTCCTTAAACTGTTGCAGAAAACACTCATTACGTGTTCTCCTAAACTTTTTGAGATATATTTCTTTCTTTTTTATGCTGCTAATAATAGAACTGTTAAACCAAGGAGGAAAATTACGTTTAAAGTGTTTAAAGGTACGGACAAAACAGTCAAACACTGAATATAAAGTATTGTAAAAACGAGATACTGCTTGATTTATATTGTTAAAGTCTAATAAAAACTCCCAGTTAATATTTATTAACGAATTATACAAATGTGTATAATTAGCTCGTCTAAAGTTATAAGTTTTTCTATGTGTATTTGGTTGAAGTATACTGGACTTACTGGGTAAGTTGTAAATGTGTATAAATAGTGAGGGGTGATATCTGTCCTCAGGAACATTCCGAATTACGTCGCATTCCATATCAGATAAGACAAGATCCAGAAGATGACCAGTAATGAACTGATTAATCACGTTATAATTTCTATTATTAAAGTTGTGATTAATATATTCGGAGATGTTAAAATCACCCATACAAAGTAGGTTATGGTTATGTAACATATCAACGGTTTCCAAGCATTCAAAAAAAGATTAGAAAACATCAATGGAGACAGAAGGACGTATGTATACTAAAAGAACTATAAAAGATTGATTTGTAATTTGTCATTTACAGATTAATAAATCAATATTCAAATAACTCTGATCAAATAAAGTTGTGTTAATTTTTGTACATATAATTGTGTTTTTAAAAGCTAATAAAACTCCTCCACCAGTAGCCAAACCTGTTAATTGAAGATTGCGATCTTTTCTGAAGACCTGGTAATCCCCTGAGAATAATTCTGAGTCATTAACTGACGATTGTAACCAAGTTTCAGTAATCCTAATAACGTCACATTCACTATCACTGACATATGAATAAAAACCATCGATTTTCGAATTAAGATCTCTAACATTTTGGTAAAGACAAATCAGTCCATCATCACTGCTGGGCACATCTAGTTTAAATCTTAAACGATCTTAGGACTACCGCTGAAATATTTAATGCGAACCTTCTCACCAGCCTCAGTTCTACTTATAAGTTCCTCACGTAATCTCTACAAATTTTCCCTCTGCAATGTGGTCAGATCTACATCTACGTAAATTCTCTTGTTTTTGCTGATTTTCTTCCTATTCCTTACCACCATCAAAGCATCATCGGAACTCCTTAATATTACTTTTAGAGGTCGAAATCCATTCTTCTTATTCGTCCCAGTTCTCATTACTTCGACTATTTGAACCTCTTCAACATCGGTAGTAGTGTCTTTTAAAATAGACTTGACTTCATTTAAATCTGCTTGCGGACTTCTCTGTTCAGGTAAGTTATAAATCATAATAGCTATTAAAGACGGAATCAATCTCAGACCCTCTTGGCAATCATCACAATAAAACCTCAGTAGTCTTTTGCCTTTTAAGTCCATGACTTTAAGCTCAGAAGCATTGATATCAGAGCATTCTCTGTGGACTATGCGGGAACAGCTATCACACGCCAATGTTGCAGAATCTTTGGAAATTGATTCTTTACATTTACCACAAACCATCCTAAGTCAATATATAAATAAATAATTCCTGTATAAAGATACAAACTGGACCGCCACTGGTACTTAATGCGGACCTTAATGACTGTTCAAGAAATTGACGTTTTTTTCTAGAAGCTCGCTTTTTTGCTGGTAATTAGTAAATAAATAAAACCTGCTAATATGCAAATAACATCAGATATCGTCTTATGAAAGGGAGAAAGGCTTTTGTAACTTACAGTAATTGATAGTGCACAATATTCTCAACAATCTGATACCAAAAACACCAATTAAGGACTAGTAAATCCAACTAAAACTATTACAATTGAAGAGCGATTTAAAACTCGTCTGCTTCTTTGCTTTAATCTACAAATATTGCCAATTAGCCTTGTGGTTATCTTTCACAATTTTTTTTCTACTTTTTCTCTGTTTACCTTTTTCTTTCTTCTTTTTTCCATCTTGATCAGATGCTTAAATATTTTATTAGTATAGCTACAAATTTATTTTACACTTTTTGATATGTAAATAGAGTATGTACAATATGTTAGTATTTTCAGAAAATAACATGCAGTTGAGATCTGTTGGAAGAGGTATTTCATATTTAATTTAACTATGTACTATATAAGTATTGATTTCAACAGCATTTATATGGCAATCCAACAAGATATGAACCAGAGTTCCTACATTGCAGCAGGAATAGTAGGGGTTGTCTACCATGTTGAGTTTGAATTTGTATTCTGGTGTTAAGGCACGCTTTGATCGAGCTCGATTTATTGTAATTATGAAGTTTTTATTAGATTCTTGGTGAAACCATCTTTGATTTGGTATTTGTGGTTGGTTTAGAATATAATTTTGTCCAGTCACTCCATCTCTGTGGTGTTGCTGCCATTCCGCGTTTATGTAAATAATAAGGTAGGAGATGGTTGGTATATAGTAGATGTTTGCAATCCGCCAGTTTAGTAATACTATTGGTTAGAGGTGGGACTTTTTTGAGACGCCAATCCCTATGTGTTAATGTTAAAATTGTTAGTTCATGTAATTTGTTTATATATGGCGCCATTTTTGATGTTGCCTTTATAATTATATTATCACAAAGTAGTTGTCTCCTCAATTTGAGGGGAGGTTCTCGAGATTCTGCTTCCATGACATTTATGGTGTTGATTTTAGATAACTTAGGCATATTCTGAGGCATTTGTTTTTTGGGTCTCAATTTTACGTAGGTGAGATACAGATGCGCGCCGTACAAATGACTTCCAGAATCTATTATTGATCTTGTCATTGATTTATAAAATAGTGCAATATTTGGGTCTGATCCCCATTTAGTTTTATAGAAAGTCCTTAGTATATTCTCATCCTTATTGTTTATTGAATACAATCTTTCCATTGCCATTTTTTATCAAGTAATAAGCCCAAGTATTAAAAACTGTATTTTTTATGGGATAATTATATGACCCTATTGTAAGTTGTCCCTGGTAATTGGTTCTGTTTATAGAAAAAATGCATATTTCAGTTTTCGGTTCAGAAATGGAAAGTCCTATTACGTTGCACCATTGTTGAATTTCTATACATTCTGCCTTTAATGTGTCTGTGCATTTTTCTACAGTTTTATCTGATGTGTATATTACTATGTCATCAGCAAATTGTATAATGTTGGAGTTTTTGGAGACTAAGTCCATGGTATAGATTATGTATAAAAGAGGGCTGATGATGCTGCCTTGAGGTAGTCCGAATTTGGAACATCTGAGCTGAGTAATTTCATGATTTATCTTGAGAGAGGTTGAGCGTTCAGAATATGCTACGTTCATAAAATTAGCTAAGGAGGTTGGCAGTCCGATCTGGGTGAGTTTTTCACGAAGAATATTAAGTTGAACGTTGTCGAATGCTGATGTAATGTCTATAA